>CM034150.1:894779198-896020885 GCA_019776745.2 Taxus chinensis
GGCTCGGCGACTTTTCAAATTCATATTTGTTTTAATTATTAGGAATATCAAGATTTTTTTTAATATATTTTGGTGGAGTGACAAAAAAAAATTCCCCATGGTAGGCGCCAATTTTTTTTGCCATTATAATTAGTCATTGGGAAAAATTATTTTATTTTCAACAACTCTCTAGGAATAGGTCTCCTTGTTTGAATGGGAAAATCTATTATTGTATGTGAAATAAAAATATTTTGATGGCCTAAAGGCCAGGAATCCAACATGCGCACTCCACTACAGTTATAGAAAATGCTTACAATGATGTGCAAGGGAGGAATTTAATATGAAGGTGGGAGTGTGGGAGTGAGAAATTAGGAGGGAGATTAATACTACAAGGAGGAAAATTTTAGATTCTTCCAAGGATTAACAAGAAACATTAACACAAAAAATTGGAAAGAATAACAACCTTGCTAGTTATATCAAGACAAGATGAAACCATGAAAAAAAATAACATTTCACTTATTCACTTATCTAGAAAAGATGAAACTCTTTTCTTTATTGACAAATTTGTAAAGTTGTACAATAAGAGAGAGAGGAAAACATATGAGAAGGATAATGGAAGAATTTTTTATCTTTTCTTATTCATGGTAGTTATCTACTTGTAAAATTACAAAATTGACAACCCCTTGGAATGAGGAAGTAATTACAATATATATATTTCAATAATACTCTTCGCCTACCCCCCACATGACCTTTCATTTGTCTTATATAACTTATGACTCTTCGTATTCCTAGGAAGGAAGTTAAGTCCCCTTTCTATTAATGGAGGAAAAATTATTACAATATTGATTAATGTCACATTTAAATGAATAATACAAAAGTGAATAAGACAAAATGAAAAGCGCAACAACTTAATGAAGAAATAGAACATAAAGGAAGAGAGGAAGGGGGATGGAAAAGAAAGAGAGACAAGAAGAGAGATAACTACTTATATGAAGACAATGCCTTTGCTGATTCTAATTCACTCTCTAATGGACCTTCTCTGAGTACCTCTAGGAAGATCTTGAATCCTTTGAATTTTTTTCTATATCAAGTTGCTGCAAGTGTAAATTTCTCGGCCTGGGGAATGTGAAAAAAGTTCAATGACTTGATCTAATTATCTGAGATGGTATTTATGTTTTTACATTTCATGAACCATAACTGATGTTCCTTTGCAGTGTTTGATATCATATCCCTTATCTCAGAGAGAGAATCTAGTGTGTCCTCCTTCAAGGAAAAAGGATCCCTAACTTATTTCATGATAATTTCCTCAAAGAATTCAACAAAACATCCACTAAGACATTTTTATCTATTGCAATCACTTTGAGCTTCTGTATGTAGACATCTAAAATGTTGACATGGTTAATTATGATTAACATGTCCCACGTATATCCCAACATCATCCATCTATAATAATTAATCAAAATATTAATTATTATTATTATTATTCAATTTTATCATATTTATTCTTTATCATTATTTATTCCAACATTCCATCATAAATCCTTTTTATTCATTCAATATCCCATTTTCATCATTAATCACTTTTATTTCATTGTTTCATAATATTATCTAATGTAATCCCTATTAATAATTTCTAGGAATTTAATATTCCTATATCCACCTACCACCTACTCTAGACATGCATGCACCTAGCCTTTCCTTAAATTCACATCCCTAATCATATTTATTTAACCTAATATAATCTTAATCTAATCACATCCTCACACCTCTAAATCTATAGGCTTATATTTCTAGAAGCATCTTTAAACTTCCCTCCATTTCAAAATTCAAATAAACCTCTCACTCTCCATTGGATATTCTTTCAAATTCTATATCCTTCCACTCTAGAATCCTCTAATCCTCACATGAATTCTCCACCGTTGATCCAAATCCAAAATGGCTTCATCTTAGCCATTTAATACTCCATCGAAAGACTATAAATTGAGTTCTCCCCTCCATGAGAGATATCTAGTAAGAAAGCTAGAAAATATTTTCTATTTTTATCACTCAATCAATCCATTATCCATCTACACTCTATCATCTAATCTATAAATCATTACTCTTCATCAAGAAAATCCAAACACAATCAAGGGGAGGTGTTACCCAAGTGACTCCACCAACATTTGAAGCAAAAGTAAATGATCCAAGCGAAAATCCAAAGCATCAAGGTAGTTATTCAATTGGTAAGTGAAGGTATTGCATTCTTTCTCCCTTCCCTCTAGCTCAATTTGAGGTAGTGTATTAGAGTTTTAGAATAGGAATCAATTTATTTTATTTCTTGTTGACATTTTGCACTAACATATCCCATTTTCATCATAAAATTAATTATTATTATTAATCCATTTTAGTATATTTACCCTTTATCATTATTTATCCCAACATTTCATCATTAATCCTTTTTATTCATTTAATATCCCATTTTCATCATTAATAATTTTTATTTCATTAATTCATCATATTATCATATATAATCCCTATTAATAATTTATAGGAATTTAATATTCATATATCCATCTACCACCTACCCTACACATCCCTACACCTAGCATTTCCATCAAATCACATCCCTAATAATATTTATTTAACCTAATCTAATATTAATCTAAATGCATCCTCACGCCTCTAAAAATCTAGAGGCTTCTATTTCTAGAAGCCTCTCTATTTCTCCTGCGGGAGCATTGAATTTTTTAAAGACCATGGAAGCTTCTGATCCGACCATTGGATCGTCCTGAAATTTTACATTCATAATTCTAGAATACTCCCATGCTGGGGTTATCTCTAAATGAAAATTTCTAGACACATTTTCGATCCTCATTCCTTCTTAGATCAATGGCTCTTCTAGAATGTTGGTTCAGCTTTTGCATGCTAGGTCAAAAAAACTAATCACATAACCACCGTTGAAATGCTTGTAAGAAATAAGTCCATCATTATTGATTCATCCCTAATGTCTTATTAGAATGCAATTTGGGACGCAATATATAGAAGATTGATCTGTTTTGAATTTTAGGAGTGGCACTTCAGGGTCTCAAAACTACTCCCTAGAATATCTCGTGATCCACTAATCACTCAAACAGAACAGTGTGAATCTCCAGAATGAGATCTCTACGAGTTGTTTTGACCAACTCTGGTTTTATTTGCACAAGTTAATAATAATGTTTTCACAGGTATTTAAAAATATTGCTAACTGGATTCACTCCCCTATTGTTATCATTAGCTGGATTTTACATCTAATGCGGAAACAATTAGAGGTAAAACATTCACACGTCTTCTACAGCTTTCCTGCCTCTGCATGCTCATGATAACCTTGGCTACGACGTGGGAGGGGACCTCTGTTCACCAAATGAATACGAACCCCTGTTCGAGCAATAAACGGACCTCTGTTAGCTACGAGCTCCCTGCTCATGAACCTCTGTTCATCCGCCTTCAAGAAGGAGACATGCAAATGCTGATGTAAACCTTGATAGTTTTATCTTTCTAAGAGCCTCACATTAATTACATGAAGGAAGGTTTATAAAAAGGAACAACAATTTCTGAGACAGATGAATGTAACATCTGTTCTTGATTATAAAACACCAATGAGGATGAGATTGATCAAACTTTACACAAATAAATGACTTGGCCACCAAGATCAATACCGCGTTCCTCGATCGATGGTGCCTGACGGAGAGGTACGACTAGATCAACCTCCTTGATCCGTTAAATCGCATGCCTCCATTCTGAATGGAAAACCCTGCTAACTCAGAGCAGAAAAGTTAGTTCGCAGGACGAACAACGTTGGTCAGACCTGCATTGCGATCAGGGCGGGATCGAGGGGCGGAATGAAAGACGAAGCTATGGAAACGGTTTTTCATTTGCATTTTTTCCTTAAAAAATGGAGTAAAATCGGATAAAGAAGCCGAAAGAATGCACTCATTCTGTCCTTAGATTATTTTAAAAACAACTTTTTCGACTCAGTTTCCATAACCTAAGATAGAATGATCTCAACATTGAACAGTATACCCTAAAATCACCTATTTTGATAATTTATTAATGACTCTGGAACAGGGACAGTCTAAAGAACAATAAGGCTACATGGTACTTCAAATGGGTTAGTCAAACCTATTGTATATCAACTAAATAATTCCGGATCGCATAGACCTTATAAAGACTGCAGACTCAATCTTGCAATACAAGTATAGGATACTAATTTTACTTATTGAGGTTAACAGGGGACCATATCATCTACTACATGATAGTGTGGTAATTAATAAACAAAAGGTGAATCCTTAATACCATTGGATTGGGCCTCGCCAATATTAGAATTATTCAACACGATCATGTGTTAATCCAGATAGGGGTACTTCACAATGGTCAACCAAGTTATAATTAGATGATATAGCTTCCAAACGACAACGGTTAGATAGATCCATACAGCTTGTTTTACGGACGATTGATTGTGATGATTGAGGGGCACAGCATATTTTCAAGAAGTGATCCGATCTATCCGTAAACACATACATTCCATGAGCGAATCTTGTTGATAGAATATGCACAATTTGCCCAAATGGAGGTTTTTGTAGATTTGGCAGTACCCTCATGCATAACGAGTGCATCTGAAATAGATCCCAAGGAAGACCACATTAAGAACATAATGTTCTTGGAGCTGATTCGCAGCTTCAAAGCAAATGTGATTCGAATAAGTTAAACCTTCTACACGCAAAGGTACTGTCAATCAATTATGAATCGCATGATCCAAGTACGTTTCATATCCTCTCAACCCATCAACAGGTTATACATTGAATCTGAAATGTGATGAAGCACCCAATCCCTATCGTATATCATGGTTCAAGAAAGGTTTATGAAGTCAAACAGAAGATGGCAAAATATTCCGGATAAATCAATGCTGGGGAGGTATACCTTTTATAGGATAAGCCGTGTGGTGAGATTTTTTCCCAATAGGATTACATGCATAGGTGGAAACCGTATTCCCTGGAGTAGGCCTTGATGCAAATCTGCCATAGTCAAGTGTCCTTCACATCATCTAGGAAAGCAATACATAAGCAATCTTCGGAAGGATGGTGTAAATGCAGATGTGTGCATGTTACCCTTCAAGGCAGATCTACAGAAGAGTGTGGGCAGAAATGCATGAGCCGAATCCACGTGGGTTAGAAATGCCAATGCAAGAATCACGGTGCAAAATATGCACTACAAGCTCATAGAATTCCTGGCTACAAACAAGATCCTCCTTACATAGGTACCTGCATATTCACAAAAATAATAAAAGAATACAAAGCATGTCAAATACCATTTGAGCAATACCAGATGGGTTACCTCCATAGATGAGATATTCTTACATCTGTGTTTGAATGAAGTGTAAACGATTGGCAGCTTGCAAATCCAAGCAACCTATCGGATGAGTTGACACAGAGTGTCTCCGTCTGACAGGACAAGTGAGGGGATTTAAATGATCAGAAAGGCATTAGTGAGAGAAATCATGAGTCCATGTGTTACTGAAGCTTTATTGACTCCCAAACAGTGATCGACCATGCTCTGATACCAAATCTAGAAGTTGGTTCAGTTAGATGCACATAAAAAAGATCACAATTAACATTCGGAAATCCCAATTAAGAAATTGGATGATCATTATCTGATTCTAGTCCGGGATAGTTCTTATTAGACAAGGGATTGACCATACCGAATGGTTACTAGAAGATCTGATCTCCATTAATGGGATTAATGGAGTCTACTTTCAATCTCAAAACTACTCCCTATATGAGTGGATCGTGATGCCATTTGGGCTCAAACAAACCTAGAATCTCTCTAAGTAGATCTCTACGAGGTTGATCACCAAATTATCTTGCACAATAACAATAATGTTCACAATATTAAAAATATTGCTCTATCTCTTTCCATCCATTCTTGATATTCAAAAGCTATAAATAGAGCTCTCCTCCTCTTGAGAGCTATTTGAAATTGGTGTCTCATAATTACATAAACAATATCTTTTGTTATTCAATCATTGAAAACATTCAATCCAATCAACCCATCCTTCATCAAGAATCTAGCAATCAATTATCCATCAAAGGGAAGGTGTTGCAAAAATTAGTCCACAAATCTGAAGCATCTTGAATTCCATTAAATGAGAAAATACAATCTATGAAATAAGGAGAATTTCACTTGTAGGAAAGTACATGTATATGATCTTCTAATTCACCATCTAGCTCAACTTGTTCTAATTATGATCAGATCATCCTTTACCCACCTTCATATTCCTTTGTGTATTCTAGAGATGTGTGATATAGATCATATTGAAAACATTTATTTACATGAAATTTAAGATTTTAGGAGTTTAAATCACTGTAAATATAAGGATATCATAAAAACATTCTCTACTATCGATTCTTGGAAAATTTGGCTAATTATTTTATATTTTATGATGAATTTACTTACAAGAATGTAATTTTTCTTTTGGGTTGTCTCAGAACTTTAGGTTGGTAAATTGATCATAACTTTCTCCATACATATATAATCAACCTCATACTAGGGGTCGTTGGATTTTTATTTCAAATACACTTCTTCTATCCAAATTTTAGCTCTTTACAACCTTTCCATAAAAAGTTATGATCTTTGTCCTAAAACTAGGTTTGCACAATTTCCATAGTTCAGACTGAGTTTTTATTATAAAATGCAAAAATTTGAAGTTTATCAGATACCTAATAAAAATTTTAGATACCTTGTATTTATTTTTAGGTGCTCACCAAATTTCATTCAAGGATTATTTACCAATGTTTCCCAGCACTAGGTATTACTCCTCAAACTAGCCATCTTTGATTGTCTTTCTTACCTCTTCCCAAACTATCATTCACAATAGAAACTTGTGGGATTGAAATGATATAATTTATTTTTTATATCCTTTAGGTTATAGGAAAGGTTATATTTTCCAAATATGAGACCCTAACTCTTGATGGTTCAAAATTTATGAAGATTTTACTTCAAGCCCTAGTTGAGGGTTTATGAGAATCTAGTAGGAGAAAAAGTGACTTATATTAATTTATTAAGATCACCAACATCTATATCCACATGGATAATATATAATATATATATTATATATATATATATATATGACCTTCATGCATGTTTCTCCTTCAGAGAATTTGAACTGAAAAATGCTTCCTTTTTGCCTGTACAATGAGCTCTACAATGAAAACACCCTGCAATTCTTAAGAACAAGACAAATTTTCAACCTAATCTAAATGTATAAAGTACCATTCTGAAAAAAACAATCTAATAATAATTAACACATATCTTATAACATTAATAAAACTTCAAATAACAAGAAATTCTTCACTCCATTCATATTTCTTCTTCAATATGTGAATTTCATACAAAAATACAGTCTCTTATTGTCAAGAATGCCTACTAGAGTCTTGATACACCTAAAATAACCTCACTCACACCCTATATGACATTATTATGCCTATCCTTTATTGGATTAAACAATTTTTTATCCCTATGGGTTTGAATTCCACCATTGTAGAACCATTTTCAAGCATAGAAAGTTGTTGAAACCAACTTCCTAGATATCCTCAACTTCCTTCTTACCTTGTCAAAATTTCTTAAACTCTTCACCCAATGTGTTTTTGAGGTTGTTGGAGTATTTCATAGCTGGAAAATAGATTTACAAATCTTCATACCCCACCTGACCATGCATACTACATTAAAATATTCAAATCTAGTTAGTTTAGAAGGAAATTGCCAATTAAGCTAGTTTAACCTATGTCCATACAAATAAAGCTTCCAAGGTTTTTATTAACCACACAAACCTCCTAAAACATAATTATGATATGAATTTAAAATTTACATCATTTTTCTAAATTATCTCTTAATGCTCTTACATCATACTCCCTTGGAAATAAAAAATATTTTAACTCTAGTTCAAATGTCTTCTTTCTTCAATCTTCATTGTATGCCTAGGTCCCATGGTCTTTATTGTAGTTTCAGTGTTTGAACCTCCTTAAAGTATTATTTTTCCTTCATCTTATTTTTTCTATCTCTCATTCTTGTATATATTCCTTCTCATCTCTTTCTCATCCGATATATTCTATGTCCATTTGTTGCTATCATTCATATCTTCAATCTCTTCTTGATATTCTTATTTTATGAGTTGTCTCGTGGAGTTATGTACTTCATTCATCCTCACAAATTCTTTAACTGTACTCAAAACATGAAAGGAAAAGTTAGATGTAAAAACATGAGGCCATACAACCCCTTTATTTTATTCATGTTGTTGTTCTCTTTTAAATTCATATGCCTCTCCAATCATTGTGCTCAATTCTTCCATCATCAACTTGGGTTGCTCTTGTTTTGACTCATCCTCAAGCTGATCACTGATGTTCTCATTCTGATTTGAGTCTATATACAGTCACATAGAAGGATTTAGAATCTCATCTATCCTTTTGAACTCTTCATGCAATGTGATATCATCCATATCATCATTGTCTTCATCAAATTTAGGAGTTAAGTCTCTATTTTCTTCTTCTAGGATTTGTTTTTTCATCAACATATGGTTTTATCATTTATTCTTTTCTCAATAAGTTTTGATTAGCTTTATTCAAGAGGTATGAATCCTATTCACTTTTTTTTCCATCACCTGATCATAATAATGATCCTTTTTTTCCAAGTTATATCCTTCTCCCAGCTGCATATTAGTTTTAGCAAAAACATACTCTTCCATACTTCATCTTCACTCAAACTGATTTGATGCAATAAATTAGAAGTATATTCACAAGTGCCATTATTTAAATCATTATAAAAAACATTTACCTTTCATTTCCCTGGTATACCTCTCATGTTTTGTGTCTTCATGGAATTCCTCTTCCATGCTCATCATTTCACCTTCATTCTCTTGTTTTCTTGAACCTACTTCCACCCTTTTCCATAAGCTTCTAGGTGCAATCATCATCCTTTCACCATCTGCATCTTCTTGAAATGTTTCACCACCTCTTCTCATGCTCTTAGGAATACATACTTGTGTTTTCATCTTACCATCTGAAATTTTTGATCCATTTAGACACTATATAACCATGATTTTGTGCCAACACTAAGAGATCAACTTTATTTGTCTTTTTATCATCTTGTTTATTTGCATGCTTGTCACAAATATTAGAAAAATCAGACATAACAACCAAACTTGTCCTCTCAATTACCTGGTTATTAGGTGTGTGCTTCACTATCCACTTAGGAATTATGCATCCATGATTAATTTCTTAATTATATGTATCCATCATCATATTTTCTTCTCTAACCTATACATCAGCAATTGTATGTTTATGATAAAAATTTACATTTGCATTTAGTTTTGCCTTCTTGATAGGCTGCTTCATGAATTATTTGGTTTGTATTGCTTCTTTTTTGTTTGCACAATATTATTATTTTATGCTTGGTTTTTCTATACCTTCCTCTGAGTGTCCCATGGCATCATAGAACTCATCTTTATTATCCTTTTCATCATTTTCTGATCCAAAGTCTTCAATACATTCCTCTTACATTGGACAATGCATCTCTTCTTTTATGTAGACATCGGAAATCTCTTCCTTCTTTCTTACACATTCACTTGTGTGCTTGGTGGATTCTTCTACTCCAATATTCTCATCTTTCAAGGTATTTCTCTTGACCTTCTCCACAAGAATGCTTAAACATGCATTTACCCATTCAAAGAAGAGCTTAGAAATAAAAACAAGAGACCACAAGGTCCCCATGAATGCCTCCTTCATAGAAATTATCATTTTTTCAAGTGTTATTCTTGGCACTTCATCCTCTCTTTTCATTTCTTCCTTCTTATTGTTCTCCACAATGAGAAATTTCTTTATCACCTTTTTAATTTCACAACATGGATTTATCTCCTTATGAACACCTTTCTCCATCTCTCTCTTCACAAAAATCATATCTTGCCTTCTCTTCTTCATGAGTAGATTAAGTGGCCACTTTATTCTCTTCCTCATCCTCCATCCAACTACTTGGATTGGTATCTTCATCATGGTGTCCATCATATTCTCTAATTCCTCAATTCTCTCTCTTATCTGTCTGGTTTCTTCCACTTTTCTTTGATACTTGTCCTCTCTTTGCTTCCTCATTCTATCTCTTTTTCTTTAGAGAGATCTCTCATCATTCTTAACATTGTTTCTATCTCCATCTTCATTTCTTGGTTTCCTCTTCTTCCTAAGCCTTAATTGCTTGGCTATACCTTCTCACAATTCCCTGTGATATGTTAATATCATCATCAATATCCTCATCAACAACAACATGCATCCAATAAACTCTTCTTAACCTTGAATCACACATCCACATTATCAAAAATAAGAAAATATAGAGGTATCAACACACTCTGATACAAAAATTATACACCATCTAGCTCATCTTGTTCTAATTATGATCAGATCATCCTTCACCCACCTTCATACTACTTTGTGTATTCTAGAGATGTGTGATATAGATCATATTGAAAACATTTATTTGCATGAAATGTAAGATTTGAGGAGTTCAAATAACTTGAAATAAAATTATATCATCAAAAATTTATTGCCTATCGATTCTTTGATAATTTGGCTGATTATTTCATAGTTTATGATGAGTTCAATTACTAGAATACGTTTTTCTTTTGGGTTGTCTTACAACTATAGGTCGGTAAATTGATCATAACTTTCTCCATAAATATCCAATCAAACTCATACTAGACTCGTTGGATTCATATTTCAAAGATGCTTTCTCTGTCCAAATTTTAGCTCTTTACGACGCTTCCATAAAAATTTATGATCTCTTTCCTAAAAATGGGTTTACATAATTCCCACAGATCAGACCGTGTTTTTCTTATAAAATGAAAAATTTGAAGTTTCTCATAGCTAGGATTCTTTACCAATGTTTCCCAGCTCTAGGTATTACTCCTCAAACTAGCCCTTTTTAATTGTATTTCTTACCTCTTCCAAAAATTTCATTGATAGAAGACACATGTGGGATTGAAATGGTCTATTCTTTTTTATATCCTTAAGGTTCTAGCAAAGGTTATATGTTCCAAATATGAGCCCCTAACTCTCAATGGTTCAAAAGTTATGAAGATTTTACTTCAAGCCCTAGTTTAGGGTTTCTAAGAACCCAATAGGAGAAAAAGTGACTTATCTTAATTTATGAATATCACCAACACCTCTATCCACATGGATAAGCTCTGTAGGACCTTCATGTATGTTTCTCCTTCATGGAATTTGAACTTAAAATGCTTCCTTCTTCCTATAAAATGAGCTTTACGATGAAAACACCTTGCAATTCTTAAGAACAAGACAAATTTTCAACCTAATCTAAATGTATAAAGTACCATTCTGAAAATATCAATCTTGGAAGAACTAACCCATATTTTATAACATTAATAGAACTTCTGATAACAATAAATTCTTCACTCCATTCATATTTCTTCTTCAATACGTGAATTTCATACAAAAATACAATCTTTTATTGTCAAGAATGCCTACTAGAGGCTTGATACACCTTAAACAACCTCACTCACACCCTCTCTGACATTATTCAACCTATCGTTTATTGGATCAACAATGTTTATCCCTATGGGGTCAAATTCCACTATAATAGAACAATTTTTAAGCATAGAAAGTTGTTTAAACCAACTTCCTAGATATCATCAAGTTCCTTGTTACCTTTTCAAACTTTCTTAACTCTTCACCCAATGTGTTTTTGAGGTTTTTGGAGTATTTCACAGATGGAAATATATTTACAAACATTCATACCCCATCTGACCATGCATACTACATTAAAATATTCAAATCTAGCTAGTTTAGAAGGAAATTGCCAATCAAGCTAGTTTAACCTATGTCCATACAAATTAAGCTTCCAAGGTTTCTTATTAACCACAAAAACCTCCTAAAACATAGTTATGATAGTAATTTAACATTTACATCATGCTTCTAAATTAGTGCTTGATGCTCCTACATCATATTCTCTCTCTTTTCATCATTGCTCAATTTTAGGTAAGAAGATTAGGTGTGTTAGTTTAGGATTTAAATCAATTTATTTCCTAGTTTATGACACTAACACCACTTTTTTCTTGAGAATTGTTTTTTGAGATTTGCATCCTAAAATTTTAAATTTTTGTAATAGTCACCCGTATTAATGCATTTGACCTATCAATAACACATTTGTAGCTATAACAACACATTTACACACATAACATCACATTTGCACACATAATAAAGCATTTGCTCTATAAACAATGCATTTGTATAGTAACAATGCATTTTTCCAGTAAAGTGGCGCATATGTCTTGAATTGGCACATTTGTTCTATTTTAGCTCATTTTTTTGGTTTTTTTTCTTACCTTCCAAGAGCCATAACTTTTGATCTTGAACTCGAAACGACTCCTTTTTTCCCCCATAAAAGTTTGAAAATATATATGCATTAAAAGTGTTAATTTAGTATTTTGGAATATAATTTATTCATGGTTTTCAATTTCCTAAATCTTTTTATTTTAACTATACATTAAGTTATATTTTATTGTTCCAAACTACTGAAACTTTGTGTGCAACTTCCTACACTTACCAAAGATAAAAAAATGAATCTAAAACTACTAATCCTTTTTATTTTGCAGCTCGTTCTGTTAATGATATTTGGGATTATAAAAAATCTATAAATCCTTGGTTTTGAAGGGCCTCCTCTTGAAGACCCCATTACATAATTTTCAATCTTTTTATCTTGCATCAATTATCTTGCATTTATCATCATTTTTGTGTGTTCCTCTTTATTTCATGTTCATCCCAAAGGCAAAACTATGTATGCTCTTCTCTCGCGTCGTAGGATGATCTTGATGATCAAAATCGACTAGCCTTCCCATTTGTATTTTTTAGGGGTAACGTGACATGGAAGTGATAGCCATGCACTTATCATAGTCCTAGGAGTCTCGTGACTATGGGATTCATCTCCACACACGTAGACACATCCTATGTTCTGGAATGCTATATAAATTCAAGGACAACTGTCATTATTGGCTAAGCATTTACTTGTTTTAAGATCGACATGAAGTGAGGGGATTTCATGTCCCAATACCCAAGCCTTAGAAAACATTCTTACAATGTGGACTTGGGCTCCATGTACTGCAAGGTATATCAGGGACACCCCTAGTGAGCCTGTACATTCTATACTAGGCAACCATTTGATGGTATATTAAGCTATAGTGTAAGGAGACCACACTCCCCAAGATCACTCACTAGCCAACCCCACATTGACACATAGGTGGAGAGCCAGTTTATGGCACCACCGTCAGTGTGTGGTATTAAAAGTGGGGTATAGCTTGATTGCAATCCCACTTGACTAGTTAGGGTGTGTGTTGCATGTTTGTTTCTTGTTTATGAATACCCTTAACCATCCCATCACATTAATATATTAATTAATCAAACATTATCATAACCATCCATCCTTAATCCCAATCCTAATAACATTACCATAAATCCTAATCTAAATCTAATCCCATACACATCTTATCTAACCATAGAATTTGATCCTCAATCCCCATCCTTTCCAAATGAACATCCAAACCCCTACCTCTTCTCTAAATCCATAAACCAAGTTATCCCATCATCCCCTACCCATCTAAGTCAACCATCTCACTTTGACCATGAAATCCCACATACCATCCAACACATTAACAAAAAAACTCAAACCTAACATCCTAGGTTAACCAATCCTCTCCTCATCATCCGAATCAACCATCACATATTGATCCTAACATCCTAAAAAACTATCCAACATAACCAACAAATATTCGATCTTCAATCTTTAAACAACCAATCAAACCCTAAACCATCATCCCCTAACCAACCCCATCCAAAATTTCCCCTTTCTATGATCCTTACCGCTCACCCCATTGACTTCCTCTTTGAGGAACACCAATCATCTCAATTCTTACCTCAACCTAAATAACATAAACCATTATCCCCACAATATAATTACATCTACTTTGACCACCTAAATAACTTTTACCTAGAACAAGTCAAACCTCCTTTATGTCCTTGTTAGTCTAGCCACCAATCCCAAACCCATGCAACCATTGCAAAACCAAACCTCCAAATCCCCTATCAATCATCATGACCTACAACTTCCTTCCATAAAAAATCATGTGAATAATCCACAATTATCCAAAACCGTAACTCCTAAATCTAATAATTGTCAAACTTATAATCAAGTTCCATTCACATACCCACAATAATCCAACTCACGTACCCCAACATTATTATCTTCCACATCCCATTATATTCCTCCATCCTCTTCATCCAAATCTGATCCTACAAAATTTATCCTAGATTGTTCCACAATCCCTAATCTACAGTCAAATTTATCCCCTAAGTGTATTTCATCCCCTCCATCACATGCACCCAATCCAATCAAAACTATCTCATCCACCTTGACTCGTAAGTCACCCTCATCCCCTTCTACCACCAATTCTAAACCATCTAATGCGGATATTATGCCACCCTCATCACCTTCATCCACATCTAATCCTAATCCATCTCCTTCATCACCTAAATCTCACACTATCCTATCCTCTAATCCTATTTCAAATCCACCATCATCCAATTCTAAAATATCTAGCATAACTCCTAAATCACTAACTCATAAACCTAATAAATCCAATCTCAATCCTACCCCATCTAATGTTGCTACTATGACACCTTCATCTACTTCATCCCCTAAATAAAAAAAATCTAATGTGGTTCTTACACCACACCCATATCCTAAATATCCTTCATCCCCATCATCATCCAACACTAATGTGCCACCCATATCACACCCATCCCCTTCATCTACATTTATCAATCCCAAAAACTTTAATCCTAATCCCAAACCATCTACTCCAACTAATCAAAAATTAACCAAATCTATTTCTGCCTTCAAGCCTAAACCATCCACTTTCCCCTAGGTCTAATCTATTTGCTTTATCTTCTAAGCTATAACAATCTAATCCAACCCATACATCCAATTCAATAAAAGCATCTCATTATCCACCCAATCCCACACATTTACTTCCAAATCCTGAAAAACCATTTAACCTAAACCACTTCACTCTTTAGGAGAATCCTTGATAACCATCTTCCATAATCTAAAAACCTTTAACATGATCATCTATCCCCCAATAAAATCCCTTAATCAAAAACTTCTCAAACCATATGGGTATCAGGAACACTATTATTGTCATTTCCATCACACTCATGGACATTCTACCAATCCTTGCATGCAATTTAGGTCATATGTCCAAAACCTCATTAACCATGGGATTCTTATCCTTGTACCTCTTTATCCATGACATTTCCATCCCAATCCTATCCCTAACCATTCTACACCATCCAAATTCAACTCGATATCTAAACATCTTCATCCCTCCAAATCTCATCGTACATCCAAAAATCCCTCACCAACCAAAAATAAAAACAAATCTCACTCCCATCCTTTGTTAAGTTTGGCCTCTTAGCGGATGATAAAACTACAATCCCTAGTTTCATGATGACCACATGGCAGCATCTTCCCCATCCCCTTCATATCCTATAGCAAAAAATATGTTCACTAATATGAAACATCGAGGAAAAGGCTTAGGCATTCATGAACAATGCATTCACAAACCCATCTCCCTTCATCAAAATCTTGGTCATTTAGGCTTAGGGTATAGCCCTAACACTAACAACATCCCTCCCACTACTCCATCACAACCCACCCCTTTTGATGATCCTATTATCCCACCTACCCCATTAAAAATCATTTAACCCCCTACAAATACCAAACACCAAAAAATGGATTGAGCATGTAATTCGTCACCTGCGCACAGTTGTTCTTTCCTTCCCACCCATCATCCTTCCATCCAACATTCAAATACCTTTACATATCATCCATTCACTATCATCGCATAAATTAATTTACTATATCCATTTATTCATTTGAAAAATTTATCTACTTTCTCACACATGTTGTAAGCCAATAGTGCCTATTATAACCGTGTGACCTTGGTTTATCATTACCTCCAACATTCAAGTACAATTTTCCTCCTAGAGATTCACAAAATTTAAAAAAATTAATAAAATTTTGGTAACAACCCTTTGGTGCATCTTTTCACTCTCTAGATAATGTCATCACTACACTCATTTCCATCCCCTATCAAGCCACGGGTGATTCTTAACCAATTGAGAATTATCAAGAGAGTGGAACTGCTTTATGCAAAATATCAAAAAATCAAAAAGTAAAATATCAAAAAATCATATCAAAAGTAAAAATATTAAATAAAATCCATCTCAATAATCTCTCTAGGGGTGTTTCCAGAAACTCTATCAGGGCTATGAACATCTAGCTAGTAGTAGAGCAATGTTGTGACAAGAATCAATTGTATCTCTATCAGGGCTATGGACGCCTAGCTGGAAGAGGAGAAATGCACAACTTAACCTTCCATCTACCTACTTGACTTAATCACTCCCTATACATTGACTATTTTTTCTTTACATACTACCCATTAAGTATTCACTTCAAGTGATAACTAACCATCACAATCACACACACTTCGATCTCAAAAAATATAGGATTTGCATGTTATGAGGTATTATTTAAACTTTGGTCACACTTTTTTTTATTACAACTCTTTCCTTACAACATGTGCTGGTAGGCTCATCTTTTGTTCATCAAGGATGTTATTTTCCTTCCATCCATCTTATCCACCTCATTTTCCCCTTAGGATAGAACATCTATAGGAAGACAATGATCCTTTCCTTTTCATACAATCCTCCTCATGTCTCTTTCAAATTGTCATCATCAGGACTGGGAGCATCCTTACTACCATCCATTGGGGGCATCATAAATTTTAGATACCCCTCACTTCCCATCCTACCCTACACCTAGGGGAAAATCTAACCCATCTATACATCCACACATGCCACCCTACTTTACACTTGGGGGCACACTACATATATCCCTCAATCCATCCCACTTATACTTAGGGGCATATCTTGTCATCTTTCATCTTTTATTATACCACATCCATCATCCTATCTATCTTACATCCCACATCCCATCTAATATTAACCTATCAATAAATCCCTATCCTCTCCAACCTATCCAATTTCCCTCAATCTTTCCCTTTCATCCTACCCAACCACACTTTGGGACTTATAGGAGAAAGTTGCATCCCACATTACATACCTTCCCATCCCCCCATCACTCATCCAAAAATCCAAAATCTCCAAATCTTGAAATCCAACATCAAATAATCTAAACATGAAAAATCTAAAATATAAAAATAAATCATCCAACAATCAAAACATTCACAAATATATATATATATATATAATGCATTATGTGTATATGTGTATTTTCTTGATTGTCTCCATTTACATTTTGGCCAATGATATGTGTGCTTTTATTTGTGTGTATTTTCTTGATTGTTTCATTTACAGGCCAATGATATGAGGACCATATTTAATATTAATATGTCCAATGATATGATGACAGGGGAATTTGGAAATTATATCATCATGGTATTAATACCTTGGTGCATATTGTCTTATGCCACATCAATCATAATAGCTAATGATGATAATAGTGGGCACTTTATGGTAGCACACCCCCTTATATCATATTTTTTTAACCTTATCATCACCACTCCTAATACTCATCATCATCTAGCTAACTATCTAACATCCTCATCCTCCTATCTAATCAATAAATCATTACCCCAACCAATTTTATCATCTCGCATCCAATATCCAAAATCCTCATGCCTTGGATGGGGCATATTCCATCTAAAACCCAATCCTCATTCTTGCATAAAAACATTCTCAATATTACAATCCTTTAAATAAAACCAATCATCCTCAAATATAACATCCTAAAATCTAAAATCCTCAAAACCTAACCCCTTGACTGGGGCATCATCCTATAATCCAAAATCCTTAATCTTCACCCTTGTCATGCATCATTGACTGGGGCATCCTCTAATCCAAAATCCAATATATCTTATTCCTCTAATCATCTCCCCTAATCTTATAATCTTATACTCCTCTCATATTCTAATCCTCTAATCCTCATCCTATAAAACCTCGAATCTTCTAATCCTCTAAGCTTAATCCCATGAATCCTCAAATATTCTCATCCTCTAATCCTATATCATCTACTAACTTGGGCCTTTCCTCTTTTTGAGTGGTTACCTGACTTGTTCGTCCCTTCCTAACCCCTTGAGGGGGTATCATATCACTATCCTAACATATTTTCTTACTTTTCTTTGAATTGTCATTTCTCTGCAATAAAACTTAAAAGAGGGGAAAAATTAGACATCTAAAATGTTGACATGGCTAATTATGATTAACCCGTCCCACAAATATCCCAACATATTCCATATAATAATTAATCACAAGATTAATTATTATTATTAATTAATTTTATCATATTTACCCTTTGCCATTATTCATCCCAACATTCCATCATTAATCCTTTTTATTCATTTAATATCCCATTTTCATCAATAATCACTTTTATTTCATTATTTCATCATATTATCCTATATAATCCCTTTTAATAATTTCTAGCAATTTAATATTCCTATATCAACCTACCACCTACCCTACAAATCCCTACACCTATCCTTTCCATCAAATCACATCCCTAATCATATTTATTTAAACTAATCTAATCTTAATCTAATCACATCCTCACACCTCTAAATCTAGAGGATTCTATTTCTAGAAGCCTCTCTAAACTTCCCTCCATTTAAAAATTCAAATAAACCTCTCACCCTCCATTGAATCTTCTTTCAATTTCTAGATTCTTCCACTCTAGAATCCTCTAATCCTCACATGCATTCTCCACCCTTGATCCAAATCCAACATGGCTTCATCTTAGCCATTGAATCCTCCAGCTACAAACTATAAATTGAGCTCTCCTCCTCCATGAGAGCTAGCTAGTAAGTAAGTTAACAAACCTTTACAAATTTTATTACTCAATCAATCCATTATCCACCTACACTATATCATCACTCTATCATCCAATCTATCAATAATTACTCTTCATCAAGAAAATCCAAGCACAATCAAGGGGAGGTGCTACCAAAGTGACTCCACCAACATCTAAAGCAACAATCAATCATCCAAGAGAAAATACAAAGCATCAAGGGATTTATTCATTTAGTATTTGAAGGTATTGCATTCTTTCTCCCTTCCATCTGCTAACCTTAGGTAATGTATTAGAGTGTTAGAATATGAATGAATTTGTTTTGTTTCTTGTTGGAATTTTGCACTAACATCTCCTTTTACATTTATATTGTATATCATTGTTGACATCATCCTTCATCCTAGAATCATCTTCCTCTTGTGAATCTAACTCATCTAGAGTTCGGTTCAACATCTCATACCTGGAAACAAGATTTCTCTCCCATACTTGAGACAAATCTTTGGACAAGGAATTGAATACCTTCCTTTATACCAATACGTGAGAATGAGATTTCCCCATTTCTGTCACTAGTGGAAACACTTGATCCCATTTTTATTTTTCTTTCTCAATCTCATCTCTTGTCATTCTAACTTTTTTGGTTGTTGCACTCATGTACTTAAACAATGAAATCCTCTCATGAAGTAGCACTTTCCCTTTTTCCACAATATTACTTACCCATTTATGATTTTCTTGACCCTGCATGGTGAATCCTTGTGTCTTCCAAATGGACTCTGGATCAAAGCTACTAATGGGAGTTACTTCTTTGATTGGAAGAGATGAAGCAACATTTGGATCCATGAAAGTTTGAATGTATGAGGTGAGTTTTCTCACATGATTTTATAACTAATCAATTCTTTCCTTGTATTCCTAATTCCTCGCAAGAAGGTGAGTGGAATATTACTTGAAAAAATGTGCATCTCCCTCATGAGTTATTGGGTCTAGGGGAATGGTGGTCATATCTTAGTCATCTGGGTTCATTTATTTAATGATTTTTGTCACCTTTGGTTGGAATAATTATACATATTAATAGTCTAAAGAGATGCTGAAAAAGTGAGAAGCTTCTTAGGCTAACCTTCTCTTATTTAATTTAACCATTGAGGCTATGGTTATGAACTCAAGGAATTCCTCTTGTTAAACTGTGTGGGCTTCATCCGTGATCATTTCCTGTACCCATGGAAATATCTCATTAGTCTTAGGCTCAAAATTTGGCATGATTGTTGTTGTAGACACAAAATCACGCACTTTGGGTAATTATCTAGTCTCGATCACATACTACTATTCATATGGATCATAAGTAATAAAATTAATAATTAACTCATGTATTTAACCATATTTCATTGATTTCTATTGTTACTTTCAGTCTTGAACCTTTATTGACCTAGTATGTCTTTTCATACTTAAGTTTTACCCTTTTTGGACTCGGTCACCCAGCCAGGATGCCTATGCCATGCATCCTCGTCCCCTCTAGGCACCCCTGCCCTCTTTACACTTTACTCTCACTTTTTGGGTCCTTTCTAGCCATTTTATCATCTTATCTTTTTGGTAGTCACCATTTTCAGGGTTAATTACGAAATTTAAGCAAGGGAACCATATAAATATAAAGTTATGTAATCATAATAAGGGACCAAACACTACTTATCACCACCTAAGGTTACATCCATCAAGGCTTCTATTGCTCCATTTTCATCCATCTATATCCATTACAAGGGAAAAAGGATGGTTCATCTTAATCACACTTCATAGGTGGGATTTTATTCTATCCAATGCACACATTATTTACATTCTCCATCTAGTTAATTTCTAGCTACTTCAAGTACAACACACACAAGAATAACCTAGGGCACAATTCTGCACCTACACATAACTACATTGAGTTTGAGATGTAGTGTAGCACTCAATGATAAGTCCACCATTGTGGTGGAAGAGGAAAATCTGAACCCTTTATTTGCATCTTTATTTTTTAGGGTTTCATGTTTTGTTTGGGGTTTTTCATGTGATTTCGTTATTATAAGGTTATGGTGAAATCAGCGATCTAAGTGCAGTGGCATACACATGATAAGGAGTGAAGGATTTGAACCATTTAGTGACTCTATGAAATTGGCTTGCGACCAGGGCACCTAGATTTCAGACTAGGGCACCCCAGGTGCCCCAATCCCTTTCCCAATCACACCAGTCCCACCAAATCACCCATATCTACATTTTCTTATGCTCATGTACAAAGGTATCCAATTCTTGTTCATTTGGCCTTCATTATGACATAGTCCCGTGACCTTTACGAATCAACTAAGGATTTTCTAACCCTCTTTGCACCTTAGGGTTTCTAATTTTCATTGCTTAGTTTTCTTGGATTATTTCATTTATTTATTTATTTGTTATTTAATGAAAACTTGAATTATATTAGGCTAATATATTACATTTTAGCATAATCATTTTGGTGAACCCACTGCACACAAGATACTACACATCACTCATCTTCACACATTCTACATATTTGTATATATATACATCATCTTACATCTTACAATTCTACTTTTTAATTTTACATCCTACATCTATTATGTGTCATTCACACTTTATGTTTCATATGTCATGCATCTTCTACACCTATATCATCTACACATCTTACATTACATCATATATATCAGCATATTATACTATAGCTACAACATATTTTACACATTTTACACATCTACTTTTATGCGCTACACTCACTACCCGAGGACGCACTCTAGTCTCACGGTCCATACTGGATTATTGAGGGTATACATCACAAATGGGCCAAACTCAAACACTCAACCATTCAATCTTCCTATAATGCAACATTCTTAGTGGTATATGCCATAGGATACATCATCACTTCTTCTTACATCATTTATTGATATACCCTATAGGCTACATCATCACTTCCGATTGTATCATTTAGTGATATACACTATAGGCTACATCATCACTTCACCTTGCATCACTTAGTGATATATGCTTTAGGATAAATCATCACACATTTTCACACCTCATCTCTATGTCACATATCATCACTATATATTCATAACACCACATTACACACATCACATAGTTTAACCATTTCCCGATTATGCACCCTTATTTATGATTCATTTTTTATTACTGAGGGGGCATAAAAAAATTAACCTCACTACATAACACTCCATTCACTTGGGGGGCATGTGGATCCTCTCATTTACTTTGAATTTCATCCCATGAATCCAAAAAATCCTACATATATTGGTTATATTTACTCTTTCTTGAATTTATTTGTACATGTTCTCTTCATTACACATGCTAGATAGATATATTGTATGTAATTATCTTTATCATAAACACATGCACATTCACTTTCCCTTCTATTTATGATCACAGATTATATAAGTCCATCACATGTAACATGGATACTTGGCATTGTACCTAGCACTAGTCTTATATCGAATCTTAGGGGCATTCACTTTCATACACTACATGTGTTATTATTTCATAGCAAACTACTTTATCAGATTATACACATCTGAAATACTCTCTATCTCTCTAACATGTTAATGGGTACTTCATGTGTAAAATTTTTTTTACATGACTACTTGCCACTATCTATTACATTTTTTGTACTTACTTGTCATTGTTTTCCTTTGTTTTTTGTATTCTTTTTTGATTGTGCACACACTTGTATGCTTTTGGTTTCGTCAGCCCTAATTGCTCTTACTACACCGTGAGTGGTGTCCTATGTTTGCAACCTACTTTTCGTAGTCTATATTGTTTTCTTGTGTGTTTTATCTTACACATTGTTTTTCTATATTACACTTTGTCTTATACATGCATGTTTGTATTTTCTTGTACTAACACTTATTTCCTAGCCACTTGTTCATGTGTGCCTTGGTTTTTATTAAGCACATTCCCTTCCCCCTATAGGGATCCATTTTAGTTTCAACATTTGGTCCTATTTTGGGCCGCATCCTCCTACAAAAATTTCATATGAAGCCCCAAAGGGCGGGCATAGTTTGGGTGAATCAATTACCCATACAAATTATACACATCATAGTACCACCACAATATAGCATAGTTCAGGGATTAGAATCAGACTTGTGTTCTTAAGTACAATGATGCATTTCCTAAAGCACCTATAACAAGGGGAAGTTACATAGCGAGTGGGTTCACAATAGTCTATAGAACTCCATACATAATAGCTTTTATAGTACAGGTTATCCTTAGCACATGCATTGGTACACATCATCTACAGTGGTGTTTTATTCTAGGGAGAAGTTAAACATTAGAGGATAAACTAGAAGTTCATCTCTATACTAATTCTGTGTTGGATTCAAATAGCCCAAAAAACCAAATATTACATATATATCTATAGTTTGATAAGTTAAAGGTTGGAGGATAAATCAGACTTTCCTCCCTATACTTATTTGGCCAGTGGCATGAGATCACCCAAAAAACTTGCACTTCATCGACAAGATCCTTTCTACACAATATTTCTCATCATGGATCAAGTGCACATGTTCCTATTTCATATTTTCAACATTTATACATACTTTCTTACATGCGTTTTATACATATACATGCATATTTGACTACTTTATAGTCTTATCTTTTGCATGTCTATCTGTAAGGGAAGTAAAAAGTAAACATCAACAACATCACACACATCAATACTAACAATAAGTACATCACACACATTAGTATTTACACACACACTTTTTCCCTAGGTCTATTTTCATCACCTTTTACACCTTTACATCTCTAGTCTCCAATATCCATCTTTTTATCACTCAACACTTTGTCTAGTCCCTCGGCACACTTTCTACATAAATCTACATGGATATAAGGTATGCATATCTATCTACTGTATGTTACCGAGAATTCTTCTCACCAACATAAAGTGTGGGTTAATGTAGAAATAAAATCATGTACTTTGAGTAATTATCTTGTCTCGATCACATAATATATTTTAAATGGTTCCTAAGTAAGAAAAGTACATATTAACTAATGTATTTTGCCATATTTTGTTTCTTTCTATTTTTACTTTCATGGTCTTGTACCTTTATTGACCCAGTATATCTTTTCATACTTTAGTTTTACCCTATTGAGAATAGGGATCCTAGCCAAGATGAAAACACTATGCACCCTCATCCTCTCTGGGAACCCTTTTCCTCTTTACACTTTACTCTCACTTTTTGGGTCCTTTCTAGCCATATGAGAATCTTATATTTTTGTTAGTTTTCCTTTTCAGGGTTAATTATAAAATTCAAGTGAAGGAATTATATAAATATAAAGATATGTGATCATAATAAGGGACCAAGCACTAAGCACTTCTTATCAACACCTAAGGTTGCATCTATCAAGGCTTCTATTGCTCCATTTTCATCCATCTAGATCCATCATAAGGGAAAAAGGATGGTTCATCTTCATCACACTTCATAGGAGGCAAGTTTATTATATTCCATACACACATTATTTACATTCTACATCTAGTTATTTACTTGCTACTTCAAGTGCAACACACACAAGAGCAACCTATGGCACAATTCTGCACACACATACAAAACTACATTGGATCTGAGATGTAGTGCAACACTCAATGATAAGTCCACCATCGTGGTGGCTGAGGACAGTTTGACCCCTTTATTTGCATCTTTCTTTTTTAGATTTTGATGCTTTTTGGGGGGTTTTGCATGTGATTTCTTTATTGCAGGTTTACGGTGACATAATTGATTTAAGTGCAACATACATGTGACAAGTAGTGAATGCTTCACACCATCTGATGACTCTATGAAATTGGATTCTAGACCTTCTACGCAAACTAGGGTGACCCAATCCCTTTTCAAGGTGCCCTAGTCCAGCCAAATCACCTAGATATACATTTTCTTATGCTCCTATGTGATGGTCTCCCATTCCTGTTCACCCGGTCTTCACTACGACAAAATTCCACAACCTCTGCAAATTAGCTAAGGCTCTTCTAACCCTTTTTGTACATTAGGTTTTTATGTTTAATTTGTTATTTTTCTTGGGTTATTTCCTTTATTTATTTAATTTTTATTTACTACAAACTTGTATTAAATTAGGCTAGTATATTACATTTTAGCATAATATGTTGTCTCTTGTTCAAAATGAGAAGGAACATATTGTGTAGGTGAGGCTTGTGTGTTAATAAAGGATGAGAGCATTTGATACTGCTCGAGGATTGAAGGATGAATTGGATAAATTTTCCCTTGCTCCAAATCTACCACATGGTATTTTGTTGTCCTTTAATTTTGTTCAACCATTTGTAGTGAGGAGATTCTGATTCCACTTCCTTTTGTTTTGAGCATTCCCCTGAGTGAGATGAGCTCCAAGATATCTTAATGGCCTTCAAGAGGAAATATGGGATGTTTTCCTTTGGAGATTTAAGAACTTTCCTAATGCAATGAGGGAAGCCATCTTATTTTTGAACCATTATTTTTATCTTTTAATTACTTCTTCATTCCGCTCATTTATATCCCCTCATTCATGAATGCACCAGAAACCTTGAGTAAGGGGTGAGGCTTTCACTACTTTATATTCCAGGCTATAAATCTCTATGCCATCATCTATGATTCCATCCTCATATGAATCAAATATTGAATCTTATAATTTTCCTAATTTTCATCCTTGTATGATATCATTCTCTGACCTTGAAATCATCTACACAATTCACCCAATATTTTTCAGTCTTTGGAATATGGTGTAATTCAAGGAGGTGAAATGTTTCTAGATCAATCCAAATATAAAAGTTTTCTTATGGGGTGTATGAATACATGTTCACCAAAGTGAAAGAAACTTCTACATTGGCAGCCTCATGAGTAAGTTTCCAAGAGAAAATCCTGATAAAGATATCAAAAGTAACACCTTTCTTATTTCAATTCATGGGATTACCATTGAAATGAAAAATATTCCTAAACAAATCGAACAATACTATCTTGTTGTTGAGATGGCACAGAAGCTTCTATAGAGAAAAATCAAAACCAAACACTTGGATGTAGGAAAATTTTGAAAATTGTCTGAAGAAGGATAGGTACCTTTTGACTAGAGAAGTAACTTACAAAGACAACCTTGAGTGAGGGTTTCCTTCCAACAATATGATGAAAAACATAGTGAATACATCATTAACTCTTGTAAAATGATGATTTATTTATTTTAAGATCATATTTGGATATTTTTCATAAGTAGGAGCCTTCTAAGAAAATTTTTGGGTGAGTGGAAAACCTCTGAATGGTCTCATTCTTGTAAGGGTATATGTGAAGTACAAAGTCATGGAAAATAATTTAGAAGCTTACACTTGAAGTAGTTGGTGATACAAGTTATCACTAAATATTTTCCCCCTATATATCATTTGTCTACCCTGCGATAATGGTGAGGATGAACAATTCCATACAATCATGGAAATATTTTGTGGTTTCTTCTCCCTTTCGCCTGCTTAGGAGGATGATTACATCTAAGAAGCCCTCATGAAATTCACTTCGGAAGATATATTTTGGCATACTTGATGACTTTATACCTTATTTTAACCATGATCCCAATGCGATGCCTTGGAGATATGACTTGTTCCTAGACCACACACCTGAGGAAAACTAGTTTGTGATGATGAACATGTTATCCTAGACTAGAATTTACATAAAATGCTAAATTTACTTATGAATGAGTACTTCCAACATCAAGTTATCATCAACTCTTGTGATCTGAGTCTCGATATAATTATAATGGGAATATGCCAACATAAAATATGTGATTTGAATGGAAATGGGATGACCACCAATAGCATACTGTAGTTGTTTTATACCCTTCATAGAATAGGAAATATCCCATGCACGTCAGCCTATCACTTAGGGGGCTCTAGGCGCTCACCCGAGGCATGCATGGGTGCCAAGTCTCTCCTTTATATGATTCTTGTGAAAATGCATCATCTTAGTGATGAGGCTAGAACATACTTGATAAATGTAAAATAAGTGATCTCATCTTACTCTCCTTTTGATTAAGTCTGACTACATTTTGTGACTTTTTTTTGATCTGATATGAGTTAGGATGTAATTGTCCATCTTTTGTTGATTATGATTCTAATGTTTAAAAGCTCTGTAATTTCTAATAAAGTCTTTTGGAAACTCAGTTTTGTAATAAAGAAGGTCACAATCACGTAGAAGAATGAAGTATGAAGTGGTTAACATGTTTTTGAGAGCATTTGTTTCACTACAATAGAGTTCTGAAACTTTGAAGCTGGTTCCGGAACTCCATTACATAGTCACAGACTTTATCACCTAGTTCTGGAACTTCTAGACTTAGTTCAAGAACTCTAGTACTTAGTTTTGGAATTATCAAAATTAGTTCAGAACTCCTATAGATAGCTCCATAAATCTCTCGGTTAAACCTGGAATGATTTCCTTTACTTCTAGAACTCTTCTAGAGTTTCGAAACTAATAAGAATCTATTCCAAATGGTCATTGATTTGTCAAAACAATGATCCTATCAATCAGGAGTAGATTAGAAGAATTCTGACTCTCCATACTTGTAGATCTAGGATAAATATCACACAGCTGTACCTCCAGCCATGTTCTAATTCAACATCTATTCTGGGCCTGATTCAGTTCCATCATGTCAGTGGAACAGTTATGGCCATAAATGCACCCTTGGAAGAAGTATATACATATAGACCTACAGATAGATTAATATACAATAGAGAAGATAGATGAATATAGATATAGGACGAGATAGATATAGATTGATACACAGATCCAACAAGTTTTTGTAATACAAAACATTTTATCAATAAAATAGCCATTCTTGTTTTGAGAGAAAATTAAGTTGTCAATCCTGTTTCAAGGTGGAGAAAGGGCCCACTCCTCCAAGAACCAGGATCCTTGTTTTTTTGGTATTTATATATTTTTTAAAGTAAATAGTTTAGATCTGTTAATTATGTATCAATTTCGATTTAAAATTTGTTGTAGACTTGTCCCTACAGGTGTTCTAGATTAAGTTCTTATTTCTTTGCAATCATTTTCCAAGCATTCTCAATTATGTGTTTATTTATGTAATGTTTGTTTTCAGCAATCTATTTCATTTATGCAAAGTGTGTTTACTTCCAAGGCAAATTGTGTTTATTTCAAAGTAATTCATTTATGCAAAGTGTGTTTATTTCCAACAATTCATTTCTGTAAAGTGTGTTTACTTCCAACATGTTTTCATAGTTTGATTCCAATAAGGTTTTTAACCAAGAAGTCCTTAAGACATTGAAAAGATCCCCCATAAAATACAAAATACCTTCAATCAATTCCTAGATTGCCAAAATTCCTCTTGTTTCATATAGCTTTAGACACACCCCTCATTTTAATATGAAATCAATGGAGAGTTGATTAAATGAATGGAATAACGACACCCATCATTTTTGGTGCTATTTTCAGGGAACACTAGTTAGAATTTTCTAATTAGGTGTTAGCAAGAGAAATAATCATACATCTAGTAGTTGAAGAAATCTTCCCTAAGCTATCACAAAATTTATGAGTACACCAAGAGACTCCAAGGGTAGGTTTCTCCCAAAAATATCTGAACAAGAACTACCATCATCCTCTAGTATAAATAAGGAAATTGATCAAGAATTGGAGTCACCATTATCCCCTGTAAGGAAAGAAGCATAATTGCCACCTTTGGAATTCTAGGATCAATCACCAGAGGGAAGTAGAGCCTTCAAGAAAAAGATTCTTTCTCAAGATCCATTTAGAGAAAGTTTTGATTCACAATTGATTAGTCAACCTCCTACTCCTGACTCTTCACCATCCCCAAAAAAAATCACATACCACATTGATTGGAAGAAAGGACTAGAGAATACTAGAGAGATGGATCGAGAAGCTGAAAGAGAACCTAATAGGACCTTTACCTATCCCATTCAGTTGGAGGATGATGAAACCACTATGAATAACATTTCACTTGCACATTTACCAACATTTAGAGGGATGTAATCCAAATACCCTGACCAATTTCTATTTGAGTTTAAAGTACTATGTCATACCTATGACTACAAAACAGATAATCAGAAACTCAAGTTGTTTCCATCCACTCTGAAGGATGCAACAATGAGGTGGTTCATGGGATTAGCATCCAACTCTATTACCACTTGGGCACAAATGGAAACTACCTTCCTAGACAAATATCAATATTATTGTAGAGGGAGAAATAGGAAGGAAGAGTGTTTCAAAATCAAACAGGAGGAGGATGAGAATATAGAAGATTATTTGGAAAGATTCCTCTTTGTGAGTAAAAGATGTGGATTTGCACTTCAATAAGAGTTAAGAAAACCCATCTTTCTTAAAGGTTTGGAAGATGAATCTAGGGAAGCTCTTAACTTGATAGGAGGTGGAAACATTGATCAATTAAGGATGAATGAAATTAAAGACATTTGTAGAAGTTATTCTAGAATAAGGGGTGGACCTAGGAAGGGAAAATCAATGAAAAGTTTAAATCCAGATATGAACAAACTAATGGATGAGTTATCAAAATTTTAAAAAAAAAAATTAGTCTAATTAACCTCTACTATGGATGGATTACAAGCTGAAGCAAATACTAAAACTGAACCATTAGCCATGTATTTTCCTAGATGTAGGAAGAAGTCATGCAATAAGGAAATGTCCTTTAGATAAAATAGAAGTATTTCTTATCTATGAATCTAAAGAACATGATATTCACACTTTTTCTCTTCTCCCACTTCTAAAGAATCAACTCAAACAAACCAGTACATCATCCACAACATGGAAGAATTCAATTTTTTCTAGAGACAACCTACCCAAGGACATTTCATGCCAAGATCATCTCCTAATCCTTGGATGATTCCATGGGATGCTCAAATAGTACAAAAAAGTTAGGGACAACCACCTAGGGCCCCTCAACCAACTTGGAATCCCCAGGATTGGGCAGGTCAATCTTGGTATGCTCAAGAACATCAACAACCATGGACCGGTCAAAATAATTAGTATTCTTGGTCACAACCTAGATGGGGCCCTAGTAATTATGCTCAAGGGAAAACATATCCTAATTAGAATCAACAAGACATAATGGGTGCCCCAACACAAAATTCACAAACTAAGAATGTAGTCCAAATGCAAATGCCAACACAACCAGGAGAAAACCCAAGAAATAAACAAACAACTCCTATCTATGGAACAAAACTAGAAAAATCAGTTGATCTTAATGCTGTGGATTGTAAGGATATTCACACTAGATGTGGAAAAATAGTTGACAATCCACCTGTTATCATCACTAAAATGACAGAAGAAACTGAAACCCCTGGTCTGGTTTCCCCCAACAAATATGAAAAAGAAAGAGCTAAGGAACCAGAAAGAAACTCTACTGAAACTCCATTTCTAGAGAGGTTCAAATAAGCTATAGAAATCAAGGAATCTAAATTGGTGCAAGAACTAAGGAGACTGAATATTGAAATACCACTACTACAAGCAATTAAGGACATTCCAGAATTGAAACAAATTTATCAAATGCTATGTTTGAAAAAGTCTAGAAGAAAGAAGTAATACCCCATGACTATAAAAGTAGATGGGAAACTTGTTGATTTATTAGCAAGAAAGCTCCTATTTCCCAAATATGGAGATTCTGGAAGCCCTATTATTTCTATCTCTATAAGGAATAAAGATATACATAAAATTTTGGTTGATTTGGGATCATCTATAAATGTAATGATAGTGGAAACTCTGAAAATATTGTCGTTAACAACTATACAACCTACTAACACCATATTACAGATGGCAGATCAGTCAATAGCAAAACTAGAAGGGATTTATTGAATATGTGGTGGTTATGGTGGAGTCATGGGAGTATCCAGTTAACTTCCTTATATTGTGGCTAAAAGGTAAAACATTGGGTTATCCCATTATTGTGGGAAGACCATGGTTAGCTAAAGTTGCTACCTTAATTGATTGCAGGTCAGGTGATATGACTATTTCAAATGGTAAGAGTTCTAAGAAAATTTCATTATATCCCTCTGCACTACCTTTTTATGATAATCAAGAGTAATTATGGGTTGATAATCCTAATATTAATGAGTAAAATTTGTCTTCGTTGCCCATGATCACATTCCAGGATCATGTATGAGAAATAGAAGATATGACTAACCCACCATTGAATGTACACCAATAATCCTTGGAGCAATCAAAAATAGTTTTGGAACCTAAGAAATTAGTTATGAAACCTATAGAATCTATTCCGAGACCATCATAGTTAGTTCTGGAACCACACCAACAGAAATTCCCTGCAAATGAAGATAATTTCTCTTCAGAGGAATGAGATTTCTCTTCAGGAGAGGAAGAATCTGTAGCTTTAGCTTCACATATATCAGTAGATGATGAAGGGTTTCTAGAAATCAATAGTGATGAAGAATTTGAACTACAACAAGATAAGTATCATAATTCTTCTTACTGTCCCTTGTCCAGCATTTTGTCTCAAGGAAATTTTGGAGATGTTACTAAATATCATATGTTGTTGCCACATGCATGTACACTAAATAATTTAATGGAAACCTTTCAAAAAATTCATTCATCATACACTGGAACAAAACATGTTGAAATTCAACTAGGTAAAACTTTTAATATTAATAGTTGGTTGAAGAACGATGAAGAAGCTAAACTATTTGATGTTCTGAAAGATCATACTAAAGATTTTTCTTGTGATTATAGAGATATGAAAGGAATCCACCCAAGTATCTGCACTCATCACATTTATACTGAAAATCATTAAACCAGTTAGGAAACCTTAGAGAAGGATTAATCCATCCTTAAGGGATATAGTCAAACAAGAAATTGAAAAACTATTACAAATAGGTTTTATCTACCCTATCTTAGACAGCTAGTGGGTGTCTCCTCTTGTAGTTGTCCCTAAAAAGAATGGAAAATAGAAAAATTGTGTTGACTATAGGGAAATGAAAAAAACCACATTGAGAGATTATTTTCCCTTACCATTCATAGATAAACTCTTAGACAACCTTTCAGGTAAACAATAATTTTCCTTCTTGGATGGATTTAGTGGATACAATCAAATCAGAGTTACTACTAAGGATCAAGAAAAAACTACATTTACATTTCCATGGGGTACCTTTGCCTACAGGGTATTACCATTTGGATTATGCAATGCTCCAGCAACCTTCCAAAGAGTTGTGTTAGCAATTTTTGTAGACCTAACAAATGACTGTGTAGAGGTATATATAGATGAATTCACTTTGCATGGAGATACATTTGATGATGCCTTGAAAAATTTGGACAAAGTATTGACAAGATGTAAGCAACATAGCTTGTCTCTCAGCCATGAAAAATGTTTAAAGATGGTTGATGAAGGGATTGTATTAGGACACCATATTTCAAAAAGAGGAATTTAGGTTGATCAAAAGAAAAACAGAATTATTTCAGACTTACCTGTTCCTCAAACCCCCACAGATATTAAGTCATTCTTCAGAAATACTGGGTACTATAGATGCTTTATCAAGTATTTTAGTATAATTGCTGCCCCCATGATTAATTTTCTTACCAAGGACTATGAATTTCTTTGGGATGAAAAGTGTCAACATGCTTTTGAAGAAATTAAATAGAAATTAATAATTTCCCCAATATTGAGAGGACCTAATTGGGAGAAACCTTTTCATATCCAAATAGATGCCTCAAATAATTCCATTGGTGTAGTTTTGGGACAAAAAGATGAAGAAGGGAAAATGTATGTTATCTATTACTTTGGAAAAAATCTTACTCCCACTGAAAGAAATTACACCACCACTGAAAAATAATTTCTTGTTGTGATCTATGAAATTAATAATTTTAGACATTACATTACATGGTACAAAATATTTGTACATATAAATCACTCAACAATTAAATATTTAATGAACAAACCAGTGGTTGGAGGTAGAATAATTAGATGGTTATTGATTTTCCAAGAATTTGATATTACCATTGTGGAAAATCTAGGTAAATCTAATGTGGTAGCTGATTTCTTGTCAAGACTAACCACTATAGGGGAGCAAGATCTAGTCAAGGACAACTTTCTAGATGAACAATTGTTTGTTATTTCAGCTGATACACCTTGGTTTTCTGATATGGAAAATTATCTTGCAACAGGGAATTTTTCTCCTTCTTTCACCAAGAAACAAATAAAGAAGTTAATCAAAACTAGTGCACAATTAAAATGGTTAAATGGAATGTTATTTACGTGTGGTCCTAATTTGGTTTTTTGCAGGTGTGTAAGAGAAGATGAAATCTTTGACATCCTCTGGGCATGCCATGATGAACCAAGTGGAGGACAGTATTCAGTGAAAAGAAAATCTCACAAGATACTTGACACTAGTTATTATTGGCCATCTTTGTACAAAGATGTGAAGAGATATATCAGGCGGTGTGATCCTTGTCAAAGGATGGGACAACCAACCTTTACTAATGAAATTCCTCTGTAACCTCAAGTAGTGATTGAACCATTTGAGAGATGAGGGTTGGATTTTGTTGGTCCCTTTAGTCCTTATTCACAAGGGAAGGATCATATTCTTGTGTGTACTGATTATGTGACAAAATGGGTAGAAGTGCAGGATTTAACAATTGCCACTGAAGAAGCAGTTGCTGATTTCATTTGGCATAGAATTATGGTAAAGTTTGGAGCACCAAGGAGCATAGTTTCAAACTAGGGGCCACAATTTATGTCTAATATGATCAAGGATTTCATAATGTATTATCAGATCAATCATAGGAAGTCATCTCCCTATCACCCACAATCAAATGGACAAGCTGAAGTAATGAACAGATAATTGTTCCAGAATAGAGTTATTTCTATCTTTTCATTCTCTTGAGAAACAGATAAGGGTTAGGGCTAGGAGGAATACCTGTTGAGTGTTGGGAAGGTGTGCGCGTACCGTAGAGAGATCAGACCGATTGTGAAGAGCTCCTTTTTGTCTGGGAAGGACTACCTGTAAATAAGAATGCAAGACCACCAGATTTTCGTTAAACAATAAGTGAGGGAACTGCCTTGGGCCCAGGAAATATTAGACTTCCTTTCGAAGGTGGTCAGTTCCCTTTTAATACAAATTAATGCAAATGATAATAAAGAAGCTATTGCGAAATCACGATTTAGGTACCTCGTTACTAAAAGCAATAGAGACTAAACTACCAATAATAAAATGTCATGTTGTTTGTTTGGTCACTGGTTATTGATACGTTCAGATCAAGTTACAGGGATAGACAAGGCTGGATATGAGATTGTTTGGAGGTAAATAGGTGAAAGGTTGGTTTTTGGTATAAGTCACAGTGACCGATGCCGGTCACTGGATAACCGACCGCGGTTATAAAACCGGTACCGGTAGGGGATAACCGATATCGGTAGGGGCAGTGATTTAGGGGTTTTTTAAATGGAGGTTGGTTGTAAGGTGGTTATGGGGTTTAGAAGGTTGGTAGATGGTTGAGGGGAGTAGTAGGGTGATAGAGAAGACTCAGAGAGTGAGAAAGTTGTCTTTGGGGCAATATAGAGATGGATGAATGAAGGTTAGGTGCAGGGTGCTGCCGGGTGGTAGATCCAGGAGTGAGCTTATAATCACTATGAATCAAAAGTTCACAAAGTAGTGTCTAGAAGCATACAAGGTAATAAAAGAGACTACTTACTAGTTTCTGATGCGGATGCAGGTCCAAGGAATGCAGTGGCGAAGGCAAGGCTCAGTTGGGATGATCCGGAAATCAGAAGTGAGCTGATGAAGCTATCCTCTGACTCTCCCAATGTTTGGATGAGTGTGACAGTGATCTAGTTGCTCAGTTACAGTCTTGGGCTCAATACTCCTCTCTGCAACCTCTTCTCTCTCTCTCACTTGTCTCTCTCTTGCAAATGAATTCGGATCCTTTTGTTTTGGTTGGGGGAGGTCATTTACAGGGAACCGATGGCGGTTACCTAACCGACGCCGGTCGAGTAGGGACCGATGTCGGTTAGGTCAAAGTTGGCTATTTTTAGTAAAATAGCCAACTTTCCCTCCTTTTCTCCGAGGGGTCAGTTGTGGGCTTGGTCAAGTCATTATTAGGTTCGTTTTGGTGCGGGTGAGGGGTGATGAGTCATGGGTGTGGGTCTGGACCAAGTTATAGGTCTTAATTAGGTTAGTTTAGGGTTAGGGCTAGGTCATGGTGAGGTGGCGAGGTGAGGTGGCAGGGTTGGAGATGTGGATTTATTAATTATAAGGTAATTAATAAATAATTAAGTGTGTAAGGTTTAGGTGGTGAGGTAGGGTTAGGTTGCGAGATGAGATGCGGGGCACAGGGCGTCGTAAGACCCAAATTTGGTGTCTACATTTGCCCCTTGTTGTCGTGTAGCTTGTCTTGTAAAGCTGCACTGACAATAATAAGAAGTGGTTGCCCCAGTTAAGGGTATAGGTAATCCCCCTCAAATCTATCACAGATTGAGGCGACGTGAAATCAGGGATAGGGTTGATAAAGGGTGAATGATGATGAGATGATGGTAAGATGGTGGGGTAAGTTCAAGGAAGCAGACGCACGTTGAAATGCAGTAGTGCGACCAGGGTACACGATTTGAAGAGCAAACAAGCAATTCATAGGCAAAGGTCGATAGTTTATCCAAACAAGGTTGATATAATCCTGGTATCCAAGGCATAGGAAGTAGCTCCAGGGATATAACGGGTAAGGTACCGGAACGTTTAGGCATGTTCGGCAGTACCAAATGGTTGGTTTGGTTGAGATAAACGTCACGGTCTCGGTCTAGGCAAAGCTGGTCGGCTGATCAATTCAAGTATCCTAGTCATGCTAAAACACGAACAGGTGAGCTCGATTGAACAAACAGCTACATGATGGGTGGATAGAATCGTAATTTGTGGGCCTCGGTCGAGGTACTTAATTGGTGCGGTCTTGGGTCGGGCCGATTGGTTGGGTGTTGGTCGGGCCAATGGGTTGGGCGGCCTTGGGGCCGATTGGTTGGTTGCGGCCTTGGGTCGGGCCGATTGGTTGGTTACGGCCTTGGGTTGGGCCGATTGGTTGGTTGTGGCCTTGGGTCGGGAGTTGGTTGCGGCCTTGGGTCGGGCCGATTGGTTGGTTGTGGCCTTGGGTCGGGCCGATTGATTGGTTGCGGCCTTGGGTCGGGCCGGGCCGATTGGTTGGTTGCGGCCTTGGGTCGGGCCGATTGGTTGGTTGCGGCCTTGGGTTGATTGATTGGTTGGTTGGGTCGGGTCGATTGGTTGGTTGCGGCCTTGGGTCGGGCCGATTGGTTGGTTGCGGCCTTGGGTCGGGCCGATTGGTTGGTTGCGGCCTTGGGTCGGGCCGATTGGTTGGTTGTGGCCTTGGGTCGGGCCGATTGGATTGGTTGCGGCCTTAGGTCGGGCCGATGAATTCAAAATAAGGCTATTTAGCAAAGCCGGGGGTAGGCGATGTGGTGAAAAATGGAGATTGGTGGATAAGGGTAGGAGTTAGGTTAAAATAAGTAGGTAACCGATATCGGTTAGGGGTGACCGATATCGGTTAGAAGACCGATATCGGTCTTCTAGGGCACGCCCTAACCGATATCGGTTAGAGGTCAAAACCTATAAAAAGAAAAAAAGTGGCATGTCATTTTCACATTGTGAATTTGAGCGCCAAAACATCTCTTGTTGAGTTTTGAATTGATTGTGTCGAGTGTTTGGGCTGAGTTGGCACTAGTTGAGTGGGTGAGTGAGTTATTGGTAGGCCCCAGAGATCGGGAGGCAGAGCTTGATTGGTTGAGGACCCTGCTGAGGAGATTTGGAGCTATGGCACAGGCTGGAGGAGTAGGAGGTGCTGGAGGAGCTGGACCACCACCACCTATCCCACCACGATGACGTGTAGTCGTACCGGTAGGCTCGGAACCCCTATTTCTGTCAATTTTATGAATTTAGCTGGGATTTGGGTATTGGGGTAGGAATCCAAAATTTGATAAAATAATGAATAAATGAAGGTAAACAGTAAAATGGATTGGGTAGATATGTTAGGTAGGAAAAAATGTCAGGGTGGGTAAGGTTTTAGGCAATTGTGCTGGGTAAATTGGGAGAAATAGGGAAAAAAGGGGGTTTGGGGGCCATTTTCGGTTCGGCCCCTAAACCCCACAGTGACCGATGTCGGTCACTAGTCGACCGGCATCGGTCACAGTTTTCAGGTGTAGATTAGCAGGTGCAGAGACTGGCGTCAGTCATGTGTCGACCGACGTCGGTTCATAAAATTTGGACATAGGGTGCGGGTGGGGGACCGATGGCGGTCGAGGGTGACCGATAGCGGTCACCATGGGTAGGAGGTAGGGTTGTAAAATTGCTTTGTTGGGTGTTGTTTTAGGTGGGTAGGATAGATTATAGGGTTGAGGGGGGAGAAGGTAGATTTGTTGGGTGAGGTGGGTGAATTGCTAGCGGGGATTAGGTGGGATAAGTTGATTGGGGTAGGATAGGTTATTGGGGTGGGGGGTAATTGGGTGGTTGGGGTTGGTTCGGGTAGGATAGGTTATGGGTTGTGTATGGATTGGGATGGGTTAAATTGGTTGGGGTATGGTTAAAGGGCTTAGAGTAGATTCGGGTGTGTATTGTTGGGGCGGTTGGTAGGGTGTGGGATAGGTGAAGGGGATAGTTTAGATTTATTTTAGATTTTTGTTGGGTGGGGTTATTGATTCTGAGGGAGATTAGGTGAGATAGGTTTGATTGGAGTGGGTGGGATATTTAAAGATGGATTGTAGGAGTGAGAGGGATTTTGAGATGTATAGGGTAAGATAGGTGGGTGTAGATGTGTTTACAGAGTTGGGTTGTGATTGGGTGGGTGAGTAAGTATAGAGGGTTAGGTTGGTTGTTTTGTTAAGGGTAGGCCTGACGGAGTGGGTTGTTTTTGCAGGCACGCCAGCAGTTGACCATGTGAGATCGGATGCCGCCCCTATTGGAGTGGATGCGGCCACATGTGACCGCAGAGCAGTGGGTAGTTATGCGGGAGGTTGGACTCGGTGGAGTCCAGAGGTATAGGGTTGTGGATAGGGACCACAGCCTGATGGTTGCCCTCATCGAGAGATGGGATCCGGCAACCAATGCCTTCCATCTCCCTACTGGAGAGATGACAGTCACCCTAGAGGATGTGTATCGCATCCTGAGACTGCCGATCATAGGTGAGGAGGTGTTCCAGGTGGATGCTGAGACAGCGATGGATAGCATCCTGTAGGTATTCGGGGATGCAGCCCCATTGGTTACGTATCATAGTGCGAGCATCTGCTACGGTGAGATGTATCGCGCTCATCGACAGGAGACACGGCTTGCCGTGCTGATGATGGTCGGTATCACCTGCTTTGCCCTCCCTGACTCAGAGGGAGGCCGCTTCCCACGGGCTCTGATGGGAGTTTTACAGGAGATGGTGGAGGAGCACACCTGCTACGCATGGGCACCAGTGTATCTGGTGCAGCTATACAGAGAGCTCTGGGGCTATCGCCGTATGAGGTGATTCGGTATATGTTCGACATTCTTGTTACACTGCTGGGCATACGAGCACATCGTGTGTATACGACCAGTAGGGTTGCCCCAGCAGCCAGGGCCATAGGCAGTCTACAGATATGGGTTTCAGAGGTGGTTGGGGGTCGTGGGCCAGCCACGAGCAGTGGTCGCAGGGCGGGATGTCACCTTTTACAGGCATATGTTAGAGGGCCTGACTGCATTAGATATTATATGGAGGCCATACAGAGGCCATCAGCCCCGTGGAGGAGCCCGAGCACAGCTGCGATGGATCCAGTACATCTTCTGGATAGCTGGACGGAGACCCGGGGAGTATGAGCGGATTCCCCTAGAGAGGGTACGACGACAGCTAGGACTACGGCAGGATGTGCCACCTCCCCTCCCACAGTATCAGAGGGAGGATGTAGAGGCACCACTGCCTCTACCGCAGCCATTTGACCCAGTCTGGGTAGCAGAGAGACCGACAGATGACACAGTGGACGATGTCGGGGTTACAGGCTCATTTTTGGTTTGGTGGGCAGGGCAGAGGGCGGCCGTGAGAGCACAGCCAGCACAGCCAGATTTAGCGGCTGTTACAGCGGAGAGGGACCGTCTCCTGGGTCAGGTGCAGTTACTACAGGGGCAGCTTGCTGCCACACAGGCACAGATTGGGGTGTTACAGGGGCAGTTAGCCTAGGCACAGGCAGGCACAGGTGCAACCTCAGGTCCCTGTTCAGGCTCCGATGGCAGCTCCACCACCACCACAGGTACCGGCTCAGGTTCAGGGCACACAGGCAGGGCAGGGCCCACTTCTATTAGGAGCCGGGGGACCAGCCCCACCAGCCATGGTTGCACGGGCCCGTTACATGGAGGCTAGAGTGGAGGCCCGTTACTATCAGGACCTACTAGATGGTACCGGTGTAGATTATCAGCCATATGCGGCTCATAGAGCCGAGACTTCCCAGAGTCACAGGTCACAGGCGGCCGCAGCCACAGCCGGTGGGTCGGTTACAGGTAGGAGGTGAGACCCGGCACAGGGGCCAGCTGAGGGACGGGCCGAGGGAGGGGGAGAGAGCTGAGTCGCCCCAGGAGCGGAGACATTTTTGGTCGAGTTGGATAGATGATTTTTGATAGAGACACCGGTCTGCGAACCGAGTGTGCATATAGGGGCCTGCGTGCCCACATAGGATTTATGTATTCATTTTTGTTGTATATACCGGCCTGCGAGCCGAGTACATTTTGTATAGTTGATACCGGCCTGCGAGCCGAGTATATTTTTGACATGAGAGACCGGCCTGCGAGCCGAGTCGAGATTTTGACAGAGACAGCGGCCTGCATGCCGACTTTGTATTTTGGATTACAGAGGCCCCATGCAGGGCAATTTGTATATTTTGACATTGATTTGACGATATATAGATGATGAGTTTGATCCACATGGTGTGTATAATTTTTGATTTGATGCATATATTATAATGTTTCATGTGTTTTGTCGATGGTATTGGAATTTGATGTATATAGATGATGTTGATGATGTTTTGATGATATGCATATGTTTTGAAATGTTGATGTTATTATGATGATGGATGTTGATAGTGATGTCGTTATGCAGGGAAAAGAGGTGGGCTCCGCCAAAAATTTGCAAAAAACAAAGAAAAGGCCTAGGTATAAGCAAAAAGGAGACAGGTGACCGATATCGGTTAGCTAACCGATGTCGGTCACTATGTGACCGATACCGGTTAGGTAACCGATATCGGTTATGCTAAAACGAGCTTTTCTAAAAATAGAAAAGCTTGGGAGGCAACTTAAATTCTTATTTTTAGAGTCATGCAACATGTTAAATACGAGGATGCGAGGCTGTTGACGTCCATACAGGTTAGTTGCATGGGAGAATTGAGTGATAAGGAGGAAAGAGACAGGTAAAGTGATCGTGGGCTTGGATTAAGAAGGTGTAAAGGCAAGTTATAGTGAAGAGGGTGGTGAACATGGCTGAACAAGGAGAAGCGTCCAGCGGGCAGAGAGGAGAAGGAAGACAGGTTCCACCTCAAGCTGCTGCATCCCAAGAGGTATAAGTTTTGGTTGGAATTAGATTTTGCATGCTTATGAATAGGATGTGGTAAGGTAAGTGGGTAGAGATGAAAAGAAAGGTGATAGGCAAGGGTTTGGGATGGGGTGAGTGTTATGGGGTAGGTAATCAGGTGTTTCAGATATGTTTTTAGGTATAGAGAGGGGAAAACAAGTGAATAAGTTATCATAGGTGGTGTTTTTGAGTAGGGTGGATAGAATTGACAGTGACCGATATCGGTTTAGGCCTAACCGGTATCGGTTAGGTAACCGATATCGGTTACTGTGTAAAGTTGCAGATTTTGATAAAAAACACTTGGGGATTTATTTGTTGTTTGTTGGTTTGATGTGTGCAGGCAGAGGCAGGGTTGAGGATGAATGATAGGGTGTCAGCTTTGTTGTCACGGGTCCGAGCGGATGTAACACCAGCTGAGTGGGCATTAATAAACCATGTGGGGTTAAGCAGAATCCGCTATTATTCACGAATCGCATGCAATCATGCTATGTTGCAGGTGCTGATTGAGAGATGGAATCCAGAAAAGAATACCTTCCATCTGCCAACAGGGGAGATGACAGTGACGTTAGAAGATGTGTTTCAAATTTTGAGACTTCCAATTACAGGAAGACCAGTGTATCAGGCAGGGCCCAACGCGGCGCGGGCAGCGATAATGGCAGTATTTGGTCCAGCCGCACGAGATTTGACACAGCGAGGCTTGACATTTACTTTTGGTATAATGTTTGCGGCACACCCTGAGGCAACAAGGTTGGCCGTGGTATTAATGATAGCGGTGGGGTATTATGCATTACCTAGAGCAGACGGGGGAAGATTTCCAAAATCATTGATGTGTATTATTCATGAGATGATAGAAGGTAGCGTTACTTTCGCATGGGCACCCGCATATCTGGCGGAGCTATACAGGGGTTTATGGGCATGCAGGTGAAATCACAGGACTACACTGGATTGTGCATACTTATTACATTGTTGGGCCTATGAGCACATTGTGTGTGTGCGACCAATAGGCCGACCAATCCAGGCAGGAGAGACAGGATTGCAGAGGTTGGGATTCAGGTGATGGGTCCAGACAGAGCAAGAGGCAAGAGCCGAGACCGTGACAGATGACGCCGAGTATTATAGGTAGATGTTGGAGACGGTGACGATTGCAGATATCCGTTGGAGGCCTTACGGGAACTACATGGTGACGGTGAACATAGCCGAGGATTTGAGGGGTGTAGAGCGATTGAGGTGGATCGCAGGACACAGGCTAGGTGAGTACGAGAGGATTCCTCTAGATCGCGTGCGGCGACAATTTGGATTTGTTCAGGATATACCCATGGATCATAGACCATACAGGAGGATCGACGCCGAGGCACCATTCTCACCTCCATGGCCGACACTTCCAGAAGGACCAGAAGAGATAGCAGCCGATCGCAGGGTAATGGATGCAGGAGTGACAGAGTCTTATAGATTATGGTGGGCAGCAGAGCTGCGAGGTACACATGAGAGGGCCGATCATCCTGACATAGCTGTGATTACAGCGGAGAGAGACCGCCTGCAGGGTTTAGTTCACCAGCTTCAAACACAGGTGAACGAGACCACGGGATTGTTAGAGGCTTTGCAGTCATGAGTGGAGAGACTAGAGGCAAGATTCCTCCACGCGAGAGGGCATATTCGTATGTTACATGAGAGATTGGTGGATCAGTGGGAGGAACCAATAGCAGTGGTACCTTTGAGGATGGAGAGGCCAGGTGAGTAGCGTCGATGATCACCATCGCTACCTAGTTCGAGACGAGGCGCGGGGGCCTAAGTGAGTTTCATACATAGGGGTAGAAGAATAAATAAGGACTCCGACCTGCTCATCGATAATAGAGAAGATGTATTTGTTTAACATATAAATAAAACTAAATATGTATTTTGATTTGAGTTATGATAATAATAAGAATGTTTGTGTTTTGAATGTTTGGATTGATAAAGGACAAAGGTGAGTGTTATCAATATAAATACGTGAAAATATTTATATTTTTAAGAAAAACACAACACATGATAGGTTATGGTAGGGGATGGTCGAGCTAACCTTGGGATACCCCATGTCTCCTAAGTGTTGCCTACATATCCCATTGCATAAAGCAAGGACGGGCCTCAGACCGATGTAGTTCTCCCTTAGGACCAGTGAGAGGTGAATTCAGGCAATTTGGTTGTGGTTAGGCAATTTGTTGGTTGGTAAAATTTTGATGTTGGTAGGGTAATGTTGTTGTTGTTGGTAAGGTATTGGCGGTGTTGGTGTGGGTATAGGAGAAGCGAGGGTTAGCTTACCCAAGCATAGGAAACCGTGTCCTGATTAAGGTCAACACATAATCCTAGATTTGAGTAAAAGAGGCAAAATTGTCCCATAGTTGGAAAGAGCTAAACAAACCATGTATTATAGTAGGATGAGCTTGAATCCCTAGGTACCTTGCATAGGTGAGAAGTCAATAGGTGAAAAGAGTTGTATAATCACAATATATCGGATATACGTCATGTCCCTTGAGTTTTGTTGTTTTGAAGAATGGTGAGGTGAGGTGAATGGTATAGCTGGGGCACAGAGAACCTGTTATAAGGTGATTATTCTGACGAAAGAGAACCAAACCTAAATAGACAAGTCCATGACTCAAAAGTGCTTTTGAATACTGCTTTTATTTTTCTGGATATAGACCAATCGATGCGGGAAGTCTATATGGGATATGAATTTTGTTGTTCTCGAGGTCTTCATGAAGCTGATCAATGTGAGAAGCTTCTGATAGAGGCTGACTTTGTATAGCTGTCCTTCAAGGGAGCAATCTATTTATAGTAGCAGATGCGGATTTGCACATAGTTGTCCTTCGAGGGAGCAGTCTAGTTTATAGCTTAGAGGTCTACATGTCTGTTTGGCATGAAGCATCTAGTATTACAGGAAGTTTGACTCAAGAATATCCCATAATTGTATAATTGAGAACTTGTTATTTTGATACTTTTAAGTCATGAACCAGACTAAAAAGGGGAAGGCATCTTTAAGATGAGGTGATGATCAAACCACGTGAGTTTGATTCTACTTTTAGATGCACGAAACACGGTGTATGAGGTGGGAAATGAGCTCAAGGGACGAGCACAAGGTAGATAAGAAGTGATGTAACACTAAATTCAACAGTAGAATGGTCGGAGATGCAAGGCATTAAGGGGTTCAGGCTCAGCTTTACCATTAAGTGAAGCTAAATGATAAGTACCTAATCCGTAAGTGTGAATGATAATTGTTGTATATATCTACCCCCCGGGTAAATATAGATCGACATAAGGAAAATATGCTGGAGAAGTTTAAAAACCCGACATAAGGAAAATATGCCGGAGAATTTCAAAAACCCGACAGGAAAATATGCCAGAGAAGTTCAAAAACCTGACATAAGGAAAATATGTCGGAGAAGTTCAAAAACCCGACATGAGGAAAATATGCCGGAGAAGTTCAAAAACCCGACAGGAAAATATGCCGGAGAAGTTCAAAAACCTGACATAAGGAAAATATGCTGGAGAAGTTCAAAAAACTGACAGGAAAATATGCCGGAGAAGTTCAAAAACCCGACATAAGGAAAATATGCCGGAGAAGTTCAAAAACCTGACAGGAAAATATGTCGGAGAAGTTCAAAAACCCGACATAAGGAAAATATGCCGGAGAAGTTCAAAAACCCGACATAAGGAAAATATGCCAGAGAAGTTCAAAAACCTGATAGGAAAATATGCCAGAGAAGTTCAAAAATTCGACATAAGGAAAATATGCCGGAGAAGTTCAAAAACCCAACACAAAGGATTTCGGGTTTCGGGTTTCGGGAAACATGAGACATGAAGCATGAAAATCGCAAGGCATGTTCCGACGCTTGAGAGTTCCGAAAACCTGAAACACTACCTAGGAAAATTGGGTTTTGGAGTCAGGAAAACATGGGGCAAAAACATGTTGATGCACTCTCCAAACCCGATGCAGATGCAAAGGAGAAACCCGAACCCGACTGGAAACAGACCCAGACTTGGGGGATATTCAAATGGCCATAACTTTTCACAGGGAGCTCGGATTCATGCAAGGTTGGAATTTTCGGAAATCTCTCGGCCTCCTCTACCCAACTAGGATTGGATATCTTGATTTGGGTGAGAAAAGGTTATTAAAAAATGTAAAATATAGTTCGCCATTTTGGGTTTGTTAGGGGTCTCACCTACCGCCATAATGAGATGAGTTAGGTGCAGTCTTGGAGGTGGTTGGGGCAGATTTCGAATTCCTCTCTTCTCCCTCACTTTTTCCCCCTATAAATGGTAAGGAGGGGCTTCTTTCAAAAGGTTGGACATTCTTGTTTTGCCCCTCCCTTCTTCTCTTTGGCAGGTGAATTTGTGGAGTTCAAACCTCCCATTTAAAACTGTAATGCAACTTTGCCTCTGGGCATTTTGTAGTGTATTGTATCAATCTTGGAGCAAATAATGCATGTCTGTGGATGATTCTCAACCCTCTCTGTGTAAATTTTGCATCCTCTCGATCTTTCAATGTGAATCTAGTTATCTGTGCATGATCTTGCATTACGTTTTCATGGTTTGTGTTTATTGGCAAGACAGGTGTTCTTCATTCCTCGGTGCATCACCTTTGTAGTTTAGCTTTTATTTTATACATCTTCTTACCCTGTCTCCTTGAAAAGTTAGTTTAGGTTTTGAGTAAAACCTCTGCATTTTACGTGTGCATCTAAATAGAGGAATAGGAACCGGCCTTCATCCGGAGAGCTTTTCCGATTTCGCAAGGTCCCACACATGGGAAAAGCTCCATGTTATGCAATCACACTGAGAGTCTCAACCCATCGATTTGCAGACATTCAGGGGTGCTGCGATTTGCCATCAACAATTTTTGAATGCCCGGTGGGACCAAGAGGTCATTCCACAAGTTTTGAAGGAATTTTCAAGAAATTTGGACTAAAAAATTACAGGTTTTACAATTCCAGATTTTCACCTTCCAGGATGAACTCCGAAATCGATTTTCAAGGGCTTAACTTGCTCAAAACAAGTCAAAATTTCACCAGTTGGCAGATATGAGGGTAATCTTCAAAAGGGTATCCTTAGTTTTTTGAGATTTTGATTTTCAAAATTTCATGGTTTTTAGTGTTTCGGGTTTTCGAGGTCCGAGAACATCAAAGAAGACCCAACAGTCATTTCGGGTTTTGGGGGATGCATTGCATGGTCCTATTCCTGACAATAGTAATTTCGGGTTTTCTAGGGTGTCGGGCATGTCCCAAGTTCTGACACATGGCAATTCTGGTTTTGTAAGTTGCATTGCATGACCTGAGTTTCGCCTGTACCTTTCGGGGATCCGCAGCTGCACAACAAGGCCCAAATTCTGAATTGAATATTTTCTCCTCTAGGTCCTTCGAATTTTAAATTATATTTTTAATATTGTCAAGTTTGGTGTGTAACTTGACAGATTCAACCTTTTGGAGGCATATTCAAAAGCACATCTGGCGACTCCATCTGGTAAATAACTCATTCTTTGAGTTGCTGACCCATTTTCCATCCATTTCCATCCATCTTTCTTTCCATCTCTTTCATTCTTTCCATTCCATGAAGTTGTGCAATCATGACTTCATTTCCATCATGGAATTCACATTTTCAACAACGGCAGTATATCATACCTCCAACATGTTTTACAAATCCTCAAAATCAACATTTTGATCAAATTCCAAATCAACATTTTGATCAAATTCAAAATCAACATTTTGATCAAATTCAAAATCAACATATCTACCCATATGAGCAGCAGTGCCAAAGTCAGTTTGGTTGTGAAGCACATCAAGAACAAGGGTATGCATGCAATGAAGACAATCAAATGGAAGATGCAGATTTTGTGGAAAAAATCCAAAAGATGGAGGCAAAAATGGTGCAATCAAGAGCAACAACTCAAATGAAAGCTTTCAAAATTGGTTGCAGGACTCCTTGTCTATGGGGAGGCCCTTTTCCAAGACACTTCAGCCCTCAGGAGAAGCTGGACTTCATGATGGATATACTGCCCCAACTTTCACAATGGACAACAGAAATAGAGGCATATACACTTGGTGTTGAACAACCTTGTCAATGGGTAAGTTCTACACCATCATCTGGTTTTTCTCTTCCCATTACTCAAACAACATCATCTCATTTGGAATTTCAAATTCTAAATCTAGTCAATGCTTGCCCAGGAGTTATTTCCATTTCTCCATTCCCTAGTCTCCCACCACACCTCGATTCTTCCTTCCCCTTTCCTTCCAAACAGTCATCCCCTCCACAAGAGCTAATAGAAATACCCCCTCCAAAGAAACAAGAGTTTCTACCTCCTCCACGACCACGAAAAATTTCCAAATCAATTGAGTTACAATCCACTTCTCCTCTTGCATTCCCAAATCCATGTTGGGAGGATAAAAATCAGAATGCCAGTCAAGGAAAACAACAGCAAAAAGAAAAGCCAAAAAAGGATGAAGAAATTAAAAGTCTGAAGAGTTGGGCTCTTAAATTAGGGATGAAAAAGATCCCCTTGATGGTTAAGCCTTCAGAAGAGGTTGGAGTTGGAGAAAAGGTGATGGTTAGGACTTATTTTGTGGCAGCAGAAGAAGAGAAAAAAGAAGAAGCAGATCAACAATCAGTTTTCTCAGAAAATAGTTCCCATGTTGGCACTCTATTTGAAAGGAATACTAATTCAATTCAAGTTGCACAATCAGCCATGGAGGAATAAATCTCTAAAGAAGATCCTACAGTCCCAACTTGTCCTCTAGAGCAGCAGATCAAAGAGTTTGACTTAACGAACTTCGTGCTAGAGGAAGAGTTATATCAAGAGCAGGATTGTCTTCAAGTAGTAGAGGAGGAAGAAGCTGCTCCAAATCCAGCAGAAGAGGAGCACATTCTAGTTGTGGAGGAGAAAAGTTCAGATCCAAGGGGTTTGAGCACAAAGAAGGCATAAGAGAACCTTCAGTTCTTCTTTCTACTTCATCTCTCTCGAGTTCTAGTGCTGAAGAAGAGTTTGATCTATCAAACTCAATTTTGGAGGATGAAAGAAACCATGATGATCAAGTTATAGATCAAGAGGATACCATGGAGGAAGTTGAGCATTTGCAGCAGGACAACAATGCGGTAGTTTATCTGTTAGATTTGGAGGACTGTTTTGATGAAAAAGAACCGGTTGAGTTCCCACCATTCTCTCTTTCATCATCCACGTTCCAAACACATGAGCCTACTATCATGAAGGAGAGCGTTCATTTGCAGCAGCCTGCATCTTATAGCAGCTCTTTGGAACCAAGATTGGAATATTTTAATCTTTCATGTTCTTCATTGGAGGAAGAGAAAGGGCAGAAAGGTTCTACCATTGCTTCCACATCATCCATTCAAAAGGGTTTACAAGAGAACTCCATTTTTGGAGTTGAAAATCAGGGCAATGGGTATACTCAAACGACCATACCTTGTCCAATCAGGTATCTGGCTTCATTAGAACCAAAGGAGAAGTCACAGCCAGTCATGCTTGCTCCTAAGCATGAGGATGAGCTACAAAGAATCAAGGATCAGCTGTCATACCCCTCCAATCCAAATGCAGAACAACTAAAAGAGGTATTGAATTTGCCTTCAGCTGATACCTTGATGATTTGGGTGGAAGACCAACTTCTTGTTGATTTTCCATTCATCCAATCAGCCATGTTCAGTGCCAAATCAGTTGCATGGTTGCCAATTTTGAAGAAAGGAAGCTATTTTGCACAACCAGTTGTAGGGTTTGTTTAGCTTACCTTTTCTTCCAGTTAGAATAGAGTAGGTAGGTTTGTTTTCAGTAAAAGAAGTTCTTGTGCACACTCTGCATGTTCCTTTTGGAGCATGTATGAATTTCAGTTTTGTACATAGTTTTGGTGCTGCTGGTTTTGCTCTTGCACAGTTCATTTTAAGTGGCATTTTGGTGAGAACAACTCTAAGTTCAACGGAAATTCAAGTGGCTCAGAGGGAAGTTTTCAAGGTTCAGACCAGTTTTCAGGCTTGCTTATGACTCCATGCCCAATGGATTGCTAAAAGGCCACTGATCTTCTACCTAGCAGGAAGGTAATCCCGTTGAGTCGCCAAATTGTTGTATATATCTACCCCCCATGTAAATATAGATCGACATAAGGAAAATATGCCGGATAAGTTCAAAAACCTGACAGGAAAATATGCCGGAGAAGTTCAAAAACCCGACATAAGGAAAATATGCCGAAGAACTTCAAAAACCTGACATAAGGAAAATATGCTGGAGAAGCTCAAAAACCCGACAGGAAAATATGCCGGAGAAGTTCAAAAACCCGACATAAGGAAAATATGTTGGAGAAGTTCAAAAACCCAACAGGAAAATATGCCGGAGAAGTTTAAAAACCCGACATAAGGAAAATATGCCGGAGAAGTTCAAAAACCCGACAAGAAAATATGTCGGAGAAGTTCAAAAACCTGACATAAGGAAAATATGCCGGAGAAGTTCAAAAACCTGACATAAGGAAAATATGCTGGAGAATTTTGAAAACCCGACAGGAAAATATGCCGGAGAATTTCAAAAACCCGACATAAGGAAAATATGCTGGAGAAGTTCAAAAACCCGACACAAAGGATTTCGGGTTTCAGGTTTCGGGAAACATGAGACATGAAGCATGAAAATCGCAAGGCATGTTCCGACGCTTGAGAGTTTCAAAAACCCGAAACACTACCTAGGAAAATTGGTTTTTGGAGTTGGGAAAGCATGGGGCAAAAACATGTTGATGCACCCTCCAAACCCGATGCAGATGCAAAGGAGAAACCCGAACCCGACTGGAAACAGACCCAGACTTGGGGGATATTCAAATGGCCATAACTTTTCACAGGGAGCTCAGATTCACACAAGGTTGGACTTTTTGGAAAGCTCTTAGCATCCTCTACCCAACTACGATTGGATATATTGATTTGGGTGAGAAAATTTTATTAAAAAATGTAAAATACAGTTCGCCATTTTGGGTTTGTTAGGGGTCTCACCTACCGCCATAATGAGATGAGTTAGGTGCAGTCTTGGAGGTGGTTGGGGCAGATTTCGAATTCCTCTCTTCTCCCTCACTTTTTCCCCCTATAAATGGTAAGGAGGGGCTTCTTTCAAAAGGTTGGACATTCTTGTTTTGCCCCTCCCTTCTTCTCTTTGGCAGGTGAATTTGTGGAGTTTAAACCTCCCATTTCAAATTGTAATGAAACTTTGCCTTTGGGCATTTTGTAGTGTATTGCATCAATCTTGGAGAAAATAATGCATGTCTGTGGATGATTCTCAACCCTCTCTGTGTTCATTTTGTATCCTCCTGATATTTCACTGTGAATCTGGTTATCTGTGCATGATCTTGCATTACGTTTTCATGGTTTGTGTTTATTGGCAAGACAGGTGTTCTTCATTCCTCGGTGCATCACCTTTGTAGTTTAGCTTTTATTTTATGAATCTTCTTACCCTGTCTCCTTGGAAAGTTAGTTTAGGTTTTGAGTAAAACCTCTGCATTTTACGTGTGCATCTGAATAGAGGAATAGGAACCGGCCTTCATCCAGAGAGCTTTTCCGATTTCGCAAGGTCCCACACTTGGGAAAAGCTCCATGTTATGCAATCAGATTGATATTCTCAACCCATCGAGTTGTAGACATTCAGGGGTGCTACGATTCACCATCAACAATAATGTAAGGCCCAATCCAATTAAGAGTAAATTTTCCACGTTTTCTCTTTTCTAGTTTGGTTACATGCTGATTCTCTTTGAGGACAAGATCACCAATATTAAAGGTACACGCATGAATTCACTTATCATAAGCACGCTTGATGCACTTTTGATAAATTTTAAGGTGGTCAAGAGCTGTAAGATGACGCTCGTCAAGAAGCTCCAATTGGGGTAACCGCTCTTGGCGGAAGTCATCATTGGTGAGAATATCCTGGAGAGATATTTTGAGGGAAGGGATTTATATTTCGAGAGGCAAGACAACCTCGGTACCATACACCAAAGAGAATGGTGTGGCATTAGTGGAAGTATGAATGATGGTACGATAATCCCAAAGGGCAAAGGGGATGTGATCATGCCAGTTTTTCCCAGAATCATTAACGACTTTCATGAGAATTTTTGTTAAGGTTTTTTCATAAGATTCGGCTTGACCATTTGCTTGTGGATAGTAGGGTGACGAGAAGCTAAGTTTGATACCAAAGTTGTCACAAAGGGCTCGTAACAACTTATTTTTGAAATATTTTCCATTATCTGTTATCAGGGGATGAGGAACACCAAAACGACAGATAATGTGATGATTGATGAACTCAACGATTTTCTCTTTTTTGGTTGAAATGAGTGGAATGGTCTCCACCCATTTAGTGTAATATTCGGTTGCCATGATGATCCAACGGTGATGCTACGAAGAAGGCAGGTGAATCTCACCAATAAGGTCTAAACCCCATTGTGAGAAAGGCCAAAGATCTCGTGCGACCTGTAGCGGGTGGCTGGGAGTATGTTGAAGGTTGGCATGTTGTTGACACATAACACAATGCTTAACATATTCGCAGAAGTATTTATTAAGAGTAGGCCAATAATATCCTAGGCAAAGGATCTGCTTGGCCATGGCAAGGCCACTAAAGTGCCCACCACAAATTCCATCATGGACTTGTTGGATGGTATGGGTGACTTCAGCACCAGTTAGACATCGAAGGAGGATACTATCGAAGCCACGTTTATAGAGGAGTCCCCCCATGACAACATAACGAGAAACACTTTTAAGAAAAGTGCATTTGCCTTTACTAGTAAGGTTAGGTGGGAGAACAGAGGTTGTAAGGTAGTCGTGAAATTGGTGATACCAAGTATCCTGTGAATCAACAGATACATTATTTACCATACAAACATCTGGGACTAAGTAAGATGGGGTAAAGAGTTGTTGGACCAAGAAAAATATGTCAGAGTCAGTTGGTGAGGTAGGAATTTGCAAGGCCAAGCAAGCCATAGTATCTGTAAATTTATTAGTTGAGCGTGGAACGGTTTGGATAGAATAATGAGTAAATAAGGTCAAAAGTGAATCTACGTAACTTTTGTACTTTTGAATTTCCTCATTTTTACATTGGTAGATGCTAGTAACTTGATCTACTACCAATTGAGAGTCACCAAAAATGTTAATAGACTTCAGACCTAAGTGTAACGCAACGTGGAGACCCAAAACAAGGGCCTCATATTCCGTTGTATTGTTAGTGTAGGGGAAATCGAGCCTGAATGAAAGAGGCATAAGTTCACCATCAAGAGGAATGAGAACAATGCCCACCCCTCTGCCATGCTGACATTTAGATCCATCGAAGAAGAGGGTCATCGGATAAGATGCATCACTGAGTGAAAGGGTTGCGATGAGTTCATCAGGGAAAGTAAAATTGGTAAATTGTTCCCCAGGTAAAGGGGCTTCCGCGAGTTGATCTGCGATAGTTTGTCCTTTGACTGATTTCTGGTGTACAAACTCAAGGTCATGGTCGGCGAGGAGCATAAGCCATCAGGTGATGCGTTGGTTTAGATGAGGTTTGGCGTACATATAATGTATGGGATCAACATTGGTGATGACAAAAGTTTTGTGATTCAGGAGGTAATGTCGGAGTTTGGTGGCCACGAATGATAGGGCTAGCCACAACTTTTCTACGTGTGTATACCTAGTCTCATAATCCACAAGAGTAAGGATTATGTAATAAACTGCTTACTCTCGATGCTCGGAGTCACGATGTGTGAGCATGGCTCCTACAGCATGGTCGGTGGCAGAAAGGTAAAGGTAGAAAGGGTGATCGTCTTGAGGTGGGATAAGCACGAGTGGCTGCAAGAGACAAGCTTTAAGAGCCTCAAAGGCTTAGTGGCACTCCTCGCTCCATTGAAATAAAATGTCCTTTTTAAGGAGATGATGGAAAGGTTGACATCGATCTAAGAGTTATGAGATGAAACGCTAGATAGATTAGAGTATGCCCTGTAAACTATGAAATTGTTTTAGGTTAGTGGGTGGGGGCATTTCTAAGATAGCTTTGACTTTAGCTTGGTCGACCTCAATGCCATGCAAAGAGACAATAAAGCCAAGGATTTTTCTCGAAAGGACGCCAAATACACATTTCTTTAGTTGAAGATGAACACAGTATTGTAATAGGTGATCAAAAATAATGGTTAAAACATTGAGATGTTCACTGCGATGTTTGGATTTTCCAAGAAGATCATCTACATAATCCTCGAGGATAGTGTGCATAATGTCATGAAAAATGTAAGTCATAGCCCGCTGATAGGTCGCACCAGCATTCTTAAGGCCAAATGGCATGACACGATAGTAGAAGGTCCCCCAAGGGGTAATGAAGGTGGTTTTATGTTGATCGGCCAGGGCTACTAAAATTTGATTGTATCCCGAGAAACCATCCATGAGAGAAAGCATCTCATGGCCTGCAGTGAGATCAACAGGTTGATTAATGCTAGGTAGGGGGAAGTTGTCCTTTGGGAAAGCAAGGTTAAGGTCCCAGAAATCCGTACATATCCGAAGTCCCCCCGTTGCTTTAGTGATAGGTACGAAATTATAAATCCATTGAGGATAGTCAATAGGTAAGATGAAAGAAACAGAAAGGATTCGTTGAAGCTCTTCTTTAACCAAGAGGGCAATGCGTGGATGAATTTTTCTCATTTTCTGTTTAACCAGTTTGGAGTCTGGTTTCAGAGTGATGTTATGGACAGAAATGTCAGGATCGATTCTTGGCATGTCGGCGTAGGACCAAGTGAAAGCTTGATTGCGGGCACGGAGGAAGGTAGTGAAGGCAGCTTGTTCTGATGCATCGAGAGATTGTCTGATATTTACAATCTGAGGATCTTCATCTGTGTGGATGTTGATTTATATAGTCGACTCATTCAACATGGTTTGGGTTTCAGATGGTAAGGCACGTTGAATATAAGAGTCGTCTGCACCAAGGTAAGTGAGGATGGAGTCGTCATCCTGGCAATCCACAACATTAATCAAATGCGAGTCTTCTTCGACCATGTTTGGGTACAAAAGGGGGAGAGAAGATGGGTCTTCACAATCATGTTGATAAGTGAGAGGACCTAGGAAGATAGCATTCACGAAAAAAAAAAGTTAGGAGGGATATATTTCGGGTCTATTGACTCCGTGGGTGAAGATGGAAAAATGGGCGATGATGGTTCGGAAGGGGTGACTTCGTCGTCTTCGTGGATACAATTAAAACGATGTTTCTTCAGTGTAGGTGGTTTAGAAAATCCAAGACCACTACGATATTTGTGTTTGCATGTAGTCATGGGAATGATCGTATGTCGGCCTTGTTCATAACGACCGAAACCAAAACCTTTCCAAGAACATCGAGTCAGGAAGGTGAGGGATAAACGACGATTGGTTAGATATTGAAAATCAGATTGGAAGTGAACCACACCAAGGGGAGGTTCAAGGGTGACAAAGGATGCGTCGACACCCCCATACGTTAGGTTGGTGCGGAAATTAGGTGGTCCATAGGAGATCACCTCCCCCACATGACGGTCATAGGTAGGATGCACATGTAACTATCCATACTCTTGTGGGGTATGGAAGGTGCTAACATTGTATATGTGGTACTCCCCCAGTGTAAGGCATTGAAAAACACCTACCAAGGGATCTGAGGTTGGGATGTTGTCTGCGGGGAAGGAAGAGGTATTCGCGTTGGTGGTTTCATTGGTCGAAGGTGTGGGTGCGGCTAAGGTGGATGGTTGAGGCGTGGTTGAAGTATATGGTTGGGTCAGATCAATGGGTGCCTTGACTAGTACAAGAACATCATTAGGGTGGTATAACATATTGCATGTTTTGAAGGGGGAAGCGTCAGTTGTGACGGTGTATGACTTCCCCTCATACTCAAATTTTATGCATCTATGTAAGGTGGAGGGAATGCATCCCATAGCCCGGATCCAAGGGTGGCCTAAAAAAATGTTGTATTGGAACTCTCCCTCAAGGACATAGAAGAGTTTGGGAAAGGTACGTGGCCCTACATGAATGTTAAGGATCACGGTGCCTAGGGTAGCAGTAATAGCATCGTTGAATGAACACAACATGGTGGGGTTGGCACACATGCAGCTAGGAGGGATATTCATCTGTTGGAAGGATTTGGAAGAGATGATGTTTAGGCTAGCACCCCCATCGATCATAACACGACGTACTTGGATGTCCTGGACATAAGCTGAGATGAAAAGAGTGGGGTCAGGATCTTCTACACCAAATATGAAAATTTCTTCTTCGAAAAAACTGACAGTAGCGGCTTGCTGTACAGGGATAGAGATGGTTGTGGAGGTAGGTTGTTTGGTGAGAGAAGTGACATGGTTGGGTGTCAAGATGGAGGCAATGGACAGGGTTTTGTTAGGTAGGACCTCTATCCCTTGGAGGATCTCAATTAGAGCTTGTCGATGAGATTCAGATGTTTGAATGAGATCATAGAGTGTCATTTTTATAGGAGATTGGTGAAGCTGTTTGATCATGGTGCGATGGGAAACTTCATCAAAGACTGGATAGGTAGGTCCATGAAAAAACCACTTTAGGTGGTGGTGTGATCAGAATGGCAGAAGGAAAAAGAGAGGCCGCAGGTGTGCTCTCTTTAGCTTTTCCATTGTTTTTTTGACCTCGAGTAACAATGATAATCATGTTGATCTCATGAATATGAGATGAGGAAGATGGCAGGGATAAGTCATTATTCTCTAGAGGCGGGGTTGCAATGATGATAGATTTTGGCGAGGTGGGGATAGGTGGTATAGGAGAAGGGATCGAAGCTAAGGGCTTTTCCCTCCGTAAGTTGTCTTTCTTAGATTTTCTATTCGAGATAGGAAACTAGAGAAAGATGGCTTTCAAAGCTTTGCATCCTTCTACATTGTGTCCTAGTGTGCGGTGGTAGACACATATTTTAGATTCATCATAACCTATAGGTTGAGGTTTAGATGGATCATAGGGTCTGAGTGGGGGTAGGGAAATGATCGCATCCCCTACCAACATATCAAGGATCTTGGCCTAAGATCCTTTGAGCGGGTCAAATTCAGATGAAGATGAGGCTATTAATTGAGTGGGTGAGATTATTTATTATTTTGGTAATGGTCGAGTACGAGTGGTTCATACGGGTGGTGGTTTAGGTAAGGGATTTTGATGGTTGGGTTTAACTAGGCATGGCTTCTTCTATGCAGAAGTCATGTTTAGCCGGTTAGATGATGAGGCCACAGATGACGTGGTGACAGGAAACAACCACGAGGAAAGAGGAGCGATAGCAAACAAGTCCTTTGATGATCGAGTTTTCTTAGGGTTGGTAGGTAGGCAGGATACTTGGGGCGATGGTTTTGAGACGCCCGTGGATTTTTGTATGGGTACAAAAGGTGAAGGTCGTGTTAAAGAAGACGTGGGAGGCATGGTGTATTGAGGTAAGGTGGAGAGGTGAGGACCCAATATAGAAGGTAGGTGTGACGATGAGGGTTGAAACCATGCCTACTATACCGATGTGATCAGGGGTGAGGGTTTTAGCTGTGGCAGAGGCATAGATTGGACTCGAGGAGATTGGATCGTTCTCCCAGGTGGATTGACGACTTTATTTTTCGATAAATCTAACCGTTTAGGTGGTTGCGTTAGGTTGGGTATTGGTGAAGTCCTAAGCATAGGGGAAGGTTTGGTTAGGTTGATAGAGGTGGATGAGGTATTCGGTAGAGATGAGGGGGGTGAAGGTGAGGACATAGGCATTTTGAGCTTTTGTAAAAACTTCGGGTATATGGTAGAGGTGTCTGGGTTAGTCATATGCATTTGAGTAGAGCATGGTGTACTCAAACGTTCCCATAAGACTTGTCTATCTTTTGGGGGATGACAATCGTCACATGTGGATGGAAATTTTGGTATGGAAGAGAAGTGGGCTGTGATTTCGGTCCACTATGGGTGTGATACAGGGGGCGAATGAGGTGCTTTATCAATGGGTGTTAAGAGGTCAACCAGTCGCTGGAAAGATTTAGGCGATGAAGAACTGATATGGAGGAGGGCGTGTTCTAGAGGATCTGTCATGGTTAAGGAGTTTGGTGATATAGGCTTGAGGGGTTTCTCCTCTAAGGACGATAGAAAAAGTGGCGACCCTTCTTCTTTTGCAGTAAGCGTGGTGGAAGGAGATGTTTGGGAAATAGATAGGTTGGATAACATCTGCTCATAGTCTTACAGGGATGTGGTGTAAGAAGGCTCTTCTGTGAGAAGAGAACTCTGGGTGGTTGACTCCTTTATGGGTAAAGGAATAGCAGGGCTTTCCTCTTGTCCTGATGAAGGAGAAGGGGGAAAGGACCCATGCTTTGGTGAAGAGTCTCGATTCAGAATTTCCTCGATGGAAGCCCTTGGTTGGGAGTTGAAAACTGCATGGATCTCATACAAACTCTTCTCCTTAGCTGAGGTTTCTTGGTTTGTGTTACTGTTAGATGAATGGTTTGGAAATGGTTTGTTGAAGATTTTTAAATTTCGATTAGCAGGGGCATTAGGATTATCGAGGGTTATATCTCCTGCATCAACCATTTCCTACACTATGTTTTTCAACATCTTACAGTTTTCGTGGTTGTGTCCCTTCATGTGATGGAAGTTACATAAGTCATTTTATTTATACCAAGAAGGTATAGCGTGGGTGGAATCAAACTCGGAGTGAGGTTCAACAGGAGGCAAGGTGATAGCTCCTACTTTAAGAAATTTTTCCAAGATCACATCATAAGTTTCTCCCAAGGGAGTGTACTTGATGGGCTCAGCTTTATACTTATAGGTGGATTTTGGTTGGGTATTAGACGGTGCTTGAGATTTGACCGTCACCATGTGTACGGATCCTTTTGATTTCAAAGCAGCCGATATGTGAGAGTTGGTGGTGTTGGGTTTGTTGGTGGAGTCTTGGGTTCGGAAATTTGAGTTTTTGTTACGTAACTTTAATTTCTCCTCCTCTAAGGCTCGAATCTCTAGTTTCCGAGCCATAGTAAAGGCCTCATCAAAGGTGTGGAAAGTTTGAATTTGGAGGGTGGGAGAAATGTGTTTAGTGCAGGCCCGTGTAAATATTTCGATGAGCTCGGCCTGAGGTAAGGCATAAGTAAGTTGGTTGATGAGGCCCCGCCATCATCCAACAAAATCTACGATAGACTCGTCTTCAAATTATCAGATGGCATAGAGGTCGGTAATGGATACTTTTTTGGAAATATTGATGGAGAAGTGATCCAAGAAAGATTGGGCTAACTGGTTAAAGGAGAAGATTGAGTGCTGGGATAAAGCACTGTACCACTCCAAGGCAGGTCCTGATAAGGACATGGGGAAGGTACGGAGTAGTAAGGCATCTTCATGAGCAATTAGATAGCAGGAATGTCTAAATGATCGCAAGTGTTGTTGAGGGTCCTCCTTACTACTAAAGTGAGTAAATTTCAGTAATTCCCATTGAGGAGGATATGTATGAAGGGGGACAGAAGGATGAATAGGCTCCCAAAAAACTTGCTCGTATGTAAGGGTGTTATGGCTTCCTGAAACAGAAGCCTCAAGATTTTTCATCTTGTCCATCATCTGTTTGATTAAATCATTGGTTGGGTTAGATGATGGTGCTGTCATCGTAAACGGAGGAGGATTGGGCCAAGAGCCACTACTAGACAATGGTGGGGTTGAATGTTGATAAGGTAACAATGATGAATGTGTTGGGGCAGCCGAATAAGTGTGTCCTATATAAGATGTTGAGGCCACTGGATGAGTCTGCAGAAATGAAAAGGTGGGCGGAGCCTGAGAGGGAAAGCTCGTGTGGATAGATGGTAGAGAGTGAGTTATGAAAGAGGGAATCTGTGGGAGAGATGAGGTAGGGGCAGTGGACGGTAGTGATATGTGGGGCCCCAAATTAATCAAAGGAAGGCCAATTGGTGTAGTATGAACCACCGAAGCCACTGAGCTGGGATACGGGGCTAAGGATGAAGACGGTGAGGCAAAGTTATTAGGTGGGGAAGGGGCTAAGTGAGCGGCTATACTAATAGGCATACCAAAGAGGAGCTGACCGTCTGGTGTACGGTTAGGGTTATGAGACAAATAATACTGTACGGCGCTAGGATTAGCATCAAAAAATTTGGCAAAGTCTGGATCTCCTACAGGGATCTTGGGAAAATCACTGGTGTCCGTAGGATTCCCCATAGGATGCAAAGGGGGTGACTTAGGAAAAGACACGGAACAAGCATGTGAAACCATGGCTGCGGCTTGTTTCTGGGTGATAACAACCATGGACAAGAGGATATAGTAGGGAATTAGTCAATCAGGAACAGAAATAGCAACACAATGTTGGAATTCGTAGGTTGCTGGTTTGTCAGGAATTGTGAAACACAGTAACCGATATCGGTCTGGTAACCGATGTTGTTCAGACAGTAACCTGCGTCGGTTAGTGTAACCGATGTCGGTAGAAGAGGACCGGTGTTAGTCACTGTGAAGGCAAAGAGAGAATGTAAGAGGCTACTGGTTTGGGGATAACAAGTCTTAGTATACCCACCAAACTGTCTGAAGTGATCACTGAGACAGGGTATAACAGAGAAACAAAATTGAAAGAAAAAAAACAAGCAAGATGCACAAGCAAATCAAGAGACTAACCCTAGGATTAGTTTTAATCACTTTGGGCTTATGCCTTAGACGTAAGATGATGTCAATCCTAAACAAAAGACCTAAGGGAGATGTCAAGTTTTTTTTGGCTTGTAAGGCTACCTCAATCGGGTGGAGGAATACCGCGGGAAGGGGGGATGTTTGAGATGTTGTGTAGATTATGATGTGATTTGGTATGTGTTGTGCAGTGAGAGTAAGATTAATTTCTTTTCAATACCATGGATATCACCCCCACGTGTACGACCTGTTACTTAATCTACATTCACTAGAATTAAAAACAGCAAGCAAGAATGTGATGCATGTGTTTTAAACCCAAATTGAAAATGATATTCGATGAAGCAAAGAAAGAGAAGAGGTTAAGAAGATGAATTTCACTAATGCAAATATGTGAAAGAAAGATAATTTCTTTTACCAAAATGACAAAATATTTAGTGAATATTCAGAAGAAAGAAATAGCAAGTGTACTCCCTATATGAAAACAAGCAAGAAAGAAAGAAACCCGAGAAGGGTCCCACCGGGCATGCCAAAATGCTTCACACATAATTTTGTTCCAAAATAGAGTTATTTCTATCTTTTTATTCTCTTGAGAAATAGATAAGGGTTAGGGCTAGGATGAATACCTGTTGAGTGTTGGGAAGGTGTGCGTGTACTGTAGAGAGATCAGACCGATTGTGAAGAGCTCATTTTTGTCTAGGAAGGACTACCTATAAATAAGAATGCAAGACCACCAGATTTTCGTTAAACAATAAGTGAGGGAACTGCCTTGGGCCCAGGAAATATTATACTTCCTTTTGAAGGTGGTCAATTCCCTTTTAATACAAATTAATGCAAATGATAATAAAGAAGCTATTGCGAAATCACGATTTTAGGTACCTTGTTAATAAAAGTAATAGAGACTAAACTACCAATAATAAAATGTCATGTTGTTTGTTTAGTCACTGGTTATTGATACGTTTAGATCAAGTTATAGGGATAGACAAGGCTAGATATGAGATTGTTTGGAGGTAAATAAGTGAAAGGTTGGTTTTTGTTATAAGTCACAGTGACCGATGCCGGTCACTGGATAACCGACCACGGTTATAAAACTGGTACTGGTAGGGGATAACCAATATCGGTAGGGGCAGTGATTTAGGGGCTTTTAAATGGAGGTTGGTTGTAAGGTGGTTATGGGGTTTAGAAGGCTGGTAGATGGTTAAGGGGAGTAGTAGGGTGATAGATAAAACTCAGAGAGTGAGAAAGTTGTCTTTGGGGCAATATAGATATGGATGAATGAAGGTTAGGTGCAGGGTGCTGCCGAGTGGTAAATCTAGGAGTGAGCTTATAATCACTATGAATCAAAAGTTCACAAAGTAGTGTCTAGAAACATACAAGGTAATAAAAGAGACTACTTACTAGTTTCTGATGCGGATGCAGGTCCAAGGAATGTAGTGGCGAAGGCAAGGCTTAGTTGGGATGATCCGACAATCGGAAGTGAGCTGATGAAGCTATCCTCCAACTCTCCCAATGTTTGGATTAGTGTGACTGTGATCTAGTTGCTCAGTTACAGTCTTAGGCTCAATATTTCTCTCTCCAACCTCTTATCTCTCTCTCACTTGTCTCTCTCTTTCAAATGAATTCGGATCCTTTTGTTTTGGCTGGGGGAGGTCATTTACAGGGAACAGATGGCAGTTACCTAACCAATGCCAGTCACGTAGGGACCGATGTCGGTTAGGTCAAATTTGGCTATTTTTAGTAAAATAGCCAACTTTCCCTCCTTTTCTCCCAAGGGGTCAGTTGTGGGCTTGGTCAAGTCATTATTAGGTTCGTTTTGGTGCGGGTGAGGGGTGATGAGTCATGGGTGTGGGTCTGGACCAAGTTATAGGTCTTAATTAGGTTAGTTTAGGGTTAGGGCTAGGTCATGGTGAGGTGGCGAGGTGAGGTGATAGGGTTAGATATGTGGATTTATTAATTATAAGGTAATTAATAAATAATTAAGTGTGTAAGGTTTAGGTGGTGAGGTAGGGTTAGGTTGTGAGATGAGATGCGGGGCACAGGGCATCGTAAGACCCAAATTTGGTGTCTACAGTAGGGGACTAGGCATTACTATTTGATTCCAAGTACCAACAATTCAAAGGAAAGATGAGAACTAGATGGTTAGGACCCTATTAGATTGATCAGATATTTGACAGTGGTTCTATTCAGCTACTTCCCATTGATGGCAACAGAAGAACACTCTTGGTAAATGGACATAGGATAAAGCTTTATAGGAAGCCTCCTACTAAGGATGAATTATTGAAGAATATTGAAGTAGATACAGAATTTGATCATATGGAAGAACCCAGTTCTTCCAAAATGATCAAATAATCAGATGAATAGATCCAGAATAAAGAAAAGAGACTGAAAACTAGTAAATGGTGTTCTCTTCCCCCCCAAAAATGAAAAAAAAAACAATAAGGGAAGAGAATGAAACCAGTAAATGGTGTCCTCTTCCCCGAAAAAAATGTTTCTCTTAGAGATCAATTAAAAACCAGAAATGATGGTTGATCTTCCCAAATAAATGGCTAATTCAAAATAAAAAAATCTTTGGAATTCCAGCTGTTTTTCTAACTTTTTTCCTTTTGTTTCACTTTTTAGGAATGATGAGTCATCATGATGGAGGGATTACATTATCAAGGATGGTAATTATATCTTTAACTTATTAAAGGTCAGATTAAAATTTCACATGTGTGATTAGATTTGATTTAAAAGTTGATATGATGAGTCATCTATTGTGCATCATGATTAAAAGTGAGTAATCATGAGAAAGATATTAATGGAATAAATTGGTGGCATATTTATAATGAGTTATCATTAGTGTGGAACCAACAAAATGAAAACTAAGTTACACAGAAACTTTAAGGAAGAAGCAACGAATTAGGTTTGTAATCCGCAACTACAACATAGAAGTTCCATAGCTAAGTACAATAATTCTATAGCTAAATTCACTAGTTCCACAGGTAAGAAAAGAATTATTCAGCCAACCCACACAAGATTAAAGAAGAATGATTTTGAATCACCTATGTATTATGGGTATTAAAAATAATTCCTAACCAGAGGATGATAACCAACTCATTACAGATGAAGAAGTGGCGATTATCTTTCATCATGAAGGATGGCTGGAATTTCTGAGAAATTTTCCCAAGTATAACAACGAATTAGTAAGAGAATTCGTTATGAATTTAGAGAAATCTAGGACAAAGGTTAGAAATTTTTTTATTCCTTTTTATGTGAATATAATAAGTAATGTATCTGGAGTGCCAATTGTGCATGTCCCAAACCTTGTCAGAGGGACATTAAAATACCTGGTTGAAACCTGATGAAAAAGGGGGAAGATGAACCCCAAAATATTCACAACATGAAGAAAATCATAAAAGGGGTCAAAAGGGCCAACTTTCCCAAACCGTTTGATAGAGTGGCATTTTGGTAGTCAAGTGTTTAACCTGTGATGGTCAATTTGGGTCGGTAGGAAGAGAAGTTCTAAAGATCCTCATATACCTTAGATATGGAGCTAGAAAACTAAAATATATAGTAAACCTTCCAGGGTTTCTTTTTTTCTCCATCCATACAATGGCCCAAAGGTATTCCTTGGGTGTGGGAACAATCAGACATCACGGGTTAGTGCATTTAGTGTGCCAACACCATTTGCTTTCGAAGAAAAATGGAGAGGAAATGTGGGAGAAATTTCTTATCAAGTTTAAGCAAAGCCCTAATATTCTCAAGAGAGTAATAGCAACCCCTTTTGCTGCTACAATTAATTTGGAAATGGATGCCACTGCATAGAAAAAGAAAGAACTAGGTGGAGAGGAAATACCAAAAAGAAGAAGATCTGAAAGAAGGACTAAAACTGCAGAACCAAACATGCCTCTTGAAGAAATTCCTTCCTCTGTAGTAGCTACAAGAGAGCCAATATCTGTCTCTAACAATGACAGTTCACCGAGGCAAGAGCAAGAGGTGAAAATCAGAAGAAGATCTAGGAGGAGACCCATTTATGTAAATTTTGAGGCTCCTCAAAGAAGGAAAATTCATAAAAATTCTAAAGAAATTATGGAGGAAATGAAAGATCAAGAAGGGCTGGAAAAGGAATTTGTTGATATTTTGGGCAGTATGGCCATGAATCCTCCTGGACCAAGCCAAAAAGAGATAGAAAAATAAGATGAGATATTTTAAGAACAAGTATTTTAAGAATTGGGTGAACCATCAACATTGTCACATGAAGAAGAAGAGTTGGAATCTTGGAGATGAAAAGGGAAATTTCCTTTGGTAGAAGAAGAATTCTCAAATCCCCAAGAAATTTCAGAAAAAGAAGAAAAAAAATAGTTTAAATAGGCTCTATTTTTGTCCAGAGTAGAACTCATTATTAGAGAAAAAGATGAGGAGTTGAATTTTCTCAAACTTAAATTAAAATAGAGAGAAATGGTTATTGAGGAATTAACAACTCAGCTCACTGAAAATATTGAGGAATTGACAAGAGTTAAACATCAGATAATGGAGAAAGAGGAGGAATGTCAAAATTCCAGAAAACAAACTGCTCTGTCAACAGTCTGCACAAACTGAATTAACTTATTGGCCACTTAGACAACTATGGGATGATACTTATAGAGAACTCATTGAAGCCAAGACATCTAATGAGGACTTGAAAAGAAAGATAGAAGAAGAGAAGAAAGAAAGAAAAGGATGGGAAGAAAAGTTTTATAGAGAAGAAAACAAAAAATTTAAATATCTTGTGAAAATACAAATGGTTTGCATGATGAGTGAGAAATTTCTTGTATGCAGGAGACCTTCTCCTGCATATAGTGTGCTTTTGGAGGAACAATTCATTCACTGGCAGTTTTCAAGGATAGCATGTGGTCTTCCACATGAAATAAAAGATGAAGCTGATTTCACAATAGCCTATGCCTTAGCCAATGCAGAGAAGAAAAATCTTCTCTGTGAACTCTATCTCTATAATTTCATGCTTGAAAAGAACTCAGGTTTTATGATCAATTTGTATGTAGGGGAGATCCAACTTAATGCATTTGTTTCTGTTCTCTAAAATCAAATTGCATGGAAGGAAAGGGAGTCAGAGCATCTGTTAAAGGATAGTTCATCTGCTCTATATGAGAATTCATTATGGTAGACCATCTGCCTTTTCTACACATTTTAGATCCCATGCATTTGATAAAAGGTTCAAGGAACCTTATCTTACCAATTTGCAAAGAAGTATTAATACCTTTACCTCTTATGAAGAGGAAAATTTTGAAGATATTTATGAGGCATGTTTGAAAAGATGGGAATTTCTCATGGTGGCATTGAGAAGAAGGGAAGTAATATCTCCCACAAACTTAATTTGGAGTTTTTATAGAGCAAAAGCCTTATGTACGCTAATTCCTCATATCAATGAAAAGCACAAAGGCATATGGATAGGGATGAGAACAAGACCTATGCTTCTTCTCACCCCCATGTCACCATGGCAGAACAGAGAACCATCAGATCCCACTGAATTTGATGCATGGCAGAGGAAAGTCGAAGCAAGATCAACATATAGTACATATGAATTAAAGCATTGGGATATTCAGTATCATCCATTTGACCTAAGCAATAAAATGGAATGCAAAATATATAACCCCAAATTTGAAGAGTAAATTTTGTAAAGGGACTTACAAACAAGTAAGTGGGGGAAATGATGCGGCCATAATATGCCTGATAAATTTATAGTAAATGATCTCATCTTACTCTCTTTTTGATTAAGTCTAACTACATTTTGTGACTTTTGTTTGATCTAATATGAGTTAGGATGTAATTTTCCATATTTTGTTGATTATGATTCTAACATTTAAAATATCTGTAATTCCTAAAAAAATGTTTTGGAAACTCAGTTTTGTAATAAAGCGGGTCACAATCAGGTGGAAGAATGAAGTATGAAATGGTCAGCATGTTTTTGAGAGCATCTGTTTCACTATAGCAGAGTTCCAGAACTTCTAAGCTAGTTCTGGAAATCCATTACACAGTCACAGGCTTTATCACCTAGTTCTGAGACTTCTAGACTTAGTTCTGGAACTCTAGTACTTAGTTCCAGAATTATCAGAATTAGTTCTGGAACTCTTGCAGATAGCTCCGAAACTCTCTCAGTTAAACCTGGAACGATTTCCTTTAGTTCTGGAACTCTTCTAGAGTTCTTGAACTGATAAGAATCTATTCCAAATGGCCGAAGATTTGTTAAAACAATGATCCTATCAATCAGGAGCAGATTAGAAGACTTCTGACTCTCCATACTTGCAGATCTAGGATAATTATCACACAACTGTACGTCTAGCCATGTTCCAATTCATCATCTATTCTGGGCCCGATTCAGTTCCATCATGTCATTGGAATAGTTACATCCATAAATGCACCACTGGAAGAAGTATATACATATAGAATTGTAGATAGATTAATATATAATAGAGAAGATAGAGGAATATAGATATATGATGAGATAGATATAGATTTATACACAGATCCAACAAGTTTTTGTAATTTAGAACACTTTATCAATAAAATAGCCATTCTTGTTTTGAGATAAAATTAAGTTGTCAATCCTATTTCAAGGTGGAGCAAGGGCCCACTCCTCCAAGAACCAAGATCCTCATTTTTTTGGTATTTATATATTTTTTAAAGAAAATAGTTTAGATCTGTTAATTTTGTATCACTTTCAATTTAAATTTTTTTGTAGACTTGTCCCTGCAGGTGTTCTAGATTAAGTTCTTATTTCTTTGTAATCAATTTCCAAGCATTCACAATTATGTGTTTATTTATGTAATATTTGTTTTCAACAATCTATTTCATTTATGTAAAGGGTGTTTACCTCCAAGGCAAAGTGTGTTTAGATAATAAATGTAGCCCATTCCTTGCACTTGAGATGCTTCTATACTCTTCCCTCCCTGTGTGTGCGGTGTTTGGAAAACTTACATCCAAACCGGGATCTCTTCCCATGCTTCCATATTCTTTTTCTACACTCTCCTCCTCAACCTCCTTCATTACCATGTCTGCACTATGTTCCACTTCATGTTCTACTAGGTCCTTGATGATTTTTTCTACTTATTTCTCCATGGACTCGTCTACCTATTCCTTTGTGAGGATTTGGGTCCTTTTTTCTTTTTTAACTTCTTCCCTTCCTACCCCCATTTCCCTAGGTCTCAACCTCTTCTTCATCCTCCTTTTCCTCATCTCCTTTGTTATACTCATATCCTTCTTCGGAATCATGTATCTCGATTCTCATAGATGGGATGGTCTCTACCTCCTGGTTCATATTTATCATCATCTTTATTGCCGATGTAGGCATCTAGGTCCTTTGTTTCCTCTGAATCAGCCTCATCCATGTTACCTTTTGTTTCTTTGTTACTGGGGATTCCATTACAGGGGATTCTTCTCTTTCTTTTTTCTTTGACAGGTGATGTCTTTCTTAGCGAAATTCCTCCTGAGTGAGGGGATCTTCATGCTCTAGTGCACTTCTTCTTCTGGAGTATTTTCTTTGACTGGAGAATTCTTCCTCCATGTGTAAGTACTCAGGCTTAGCCCTTGTCTCTGGCGTGCTTACCGTTTGTGTAGTCTGAACACTTGGTGCTTTCTACACCTCTTCTCTTTCCCTCTTTCTAGGCAGTGGCATTCTTCCTTCCTATGAGGTCTTTAGGGATGGAGACATCATTCTCCAAGTAACTACATTTTTCAAAATTTGGCCTTATGCTTAGGTAAACCCTTGATGCGGTCCTTCCTGTAATTGACAGCGTCAAAGGATTCATCATTTGGATCTTGTGGGAGACATATCTCTCCACATACGCACGTTTCTTGGGGGTAGACTAACTTTCAGCGCAGCTCATGGTGGTCCACATCTACCTCACTAAGGTCGAAACCTTAGTCTCTTGGCCTCCTTGAACCAATTTACTGTGGCTTGGAAATATAACAAGGTGAAGGAGAAGGGTAGTTTGCACCACAGACTCATGTTCTCATCTGTCAACCTAAATCTACCAATGCAGAAGTGTTGATATACTAAAAAAAACTTGCTTCTCCATTCATGAGCACAAGAAATTACTCTGGGATTCTCCACTCAGGCCCAAATACGTCACGCATTCTCTTATACCACTTCTCTAGGCGTGCCTTCTAACCGGTCTGTCATGTTTGTCACAAGTAATACTTTGCAAACCTCTTTGCAGGTGAAGGATCCTCTTTTAGATATTCCCAAATAATTTTTTCTAGCTCATCAGGCATTCCAATCTATGAAAACACAATGGTGAGGAGGAAGTTACCAAAGATTATCTTCTCTCCCTCCTATGCACTACTTATAATTTCATCCACGATGAAAAAAGATAAGTTGTAGATGGTCCCTTCTAATATCTTATGGCATATGTTCAACCATGCCTTGTTTACTTTTGTCCATCTTTCTTAATCATTGAGATTGTTTACCAAGGGCATAGCGAATCTCATCACTGGGTTTGGTATTTCTAAAATGTCAAAATATCTTGAACCCTTTTTGTAGTCATACGCGGCTGCAGTCTCCTTGATATCCTCTTTGTTGCTTAGATCATCATCAATACTATCTCCTTCATAATTGAGGCCTATGAATTTAGATATCAGTTGTGGTGTAATGCATAACGTTGTGCCACAAGAAGTAAAAGTGATCTTCATGTATGTGCGACATCAGAAATTGATAAAGGTGCTCAGGTTTAGCGAAGTAAGGTAACTCATAAAGCTGTAACAACCCTGCCTTCTCCAATTTGACCTTTACTTCATCATTATAAATGGGAATTCTCATCTAACATCCTACTGTTGGTTGGTTGAAATAACTCCAAATCAATTTCCTTCTCCTGTTGTGCCCGTGCAGATGATTATAATCACTTACGACCATCTTCCGTGGGTCTGACTCCCATTATTTTCCTATTAATACCCCATCTAGGTACTACATTTCTGTGTACCATTCTTCATTTGAGCTTGCAACGAAAATTGTCTACTTTCCTTTTCCCTTTCCCTTTGTTTTCTTTGGTGAAATGGTTGGTTTCCTTGGTGTCATTCTTCTATTCGGTGTTAATACTTAAATCCTCTTCCCCTTTCTCTGCTCTATCACTCTATTCAATCTTAAAGCTCAATCTTGTGAAGAAACCCTTATAACTCCGTGCCCTTATTGCAACAAACCCTAACTAGAAAAATCCTTCCACAAGATGACGCTTCTTCAAAAAACTTCCCCATGTCAGTGTACACCTTCCACACTGGTTTGCGGATCTACCCTAGCCACACATTCTTAGATATCTCTGGTTCTTCTTCACACAAATCACTTTTGGATGCCCTAGTTTGCAAGATATCTTTCTTCACTTCATAATCGCAAGGTAAAATAATGAAGTGTTCGACTTCATATTTATAGATTTTCCTTCTTCCCAACATTAAATGTTATATGACCTACCACTGTACTTTAACATTAAATGATTTTTTCCACCAATCAAACTTTAAGCACCCTTACCCACACAGCCACATCCTACACGCAAAACCCTTTACAACCATATGATGTGACAAAAATACAACCCGATCAAAGACTCTTATGCGTGCATGTCCACAGCGCCGAAGGGACTCCTTCTATCCTTTACCGTATTTTTTCCCTCGCCTACCTCATGTTGTTCCTGTGCTCTTCATCCTTTATATGTGGTTTCTGCAAGGTATTCTTGAAACCAAACCTTCTTGTCCACCATCTCTTCTACGTGCTTCTTACCCTTACACACTTTTCATCCTTCAACCCGAGCCATTTACCACAACTTCTATTACAAGCTCAAACTTGTATTATAGGCCTATACTTCACATCACTCTGCCCCACACCAAACAAATGCTCGGTCCTCTTTGCATACACAATTTTGGAAAAATAATGTGGTTACCAGTGCATAAGGTACAAAATGAGACAAAATGAAATGAAAAAGAAACGAGAAAGGGAAACATAAGAAAAGAAAAAGCATAAAGGGAAATTCTAAGCTAACTCACAATATTACCTTCTTACAAACACCAAGAAGACTTATTTATAATAGGGATTCAGCCTACTCCCATTGAAGTGACCTAGTAACCTTGTCCCATCTGGCACCTATAACTGGAAATCACCTAAATAAAGAATGTAAGAAATGATTTAAGGTCCCAACCAATGGACTTTCATCTTCCCAGGATGGCACAGATACTTGGAATCATATAACAATACCAACTACCCAGCCTCAAATTTCTTGTTCTTGATATGATGATCATGCCATGCTTTTTGTCTTTCTTTTTCTATCTTCTGACTCCATCTAGCGAGTTATCGCCTTTCATCTAACTACATCAACTTATCAATTATTTCTTCCAACACTTGCTCATCAACTAACCCTCCTGCACATGCTATACGCAGTGAAGGTAACATGAATTCCACTGGTAAAACAGCCTCCATGCCAAACACCAATTAAAATGGAGTGGCCTTGTTCAACCTTTTGTAGGTTGTCCTGTATGCCTGTAGAACGGTTGATACCTTATCATCCCAATCCTATCTTCCAACGTCACATATCTTAGTTAACATGTGAATTAGTATTTTGTTAAATGCATCAGTAGTCTAATTTAGTTGAGGGTGATATGGGGTAGTATTATGATGGGCCACCATAAATTCTACTAACAAAATCTTGACTGTTTCATTGAGAAAGTGTGTACCCCTATCACTTGTTAAGCTTAAAGGGAAATCAAACATGCTAATTATGTTTTCCCATAATAATTCTAGTAGTTTTCACGTCATGGTGCAATTATTTGTAGGCACCGCCTTTGCCCACTGTGTCAAGTAATCAGTGTAAGTGATGATATACCATGAACCAGTCCTTCGCACGACTAGCACAGTTGGTCCTACAAATTTGATTTCCCATTTTTCAAATGGTTCAGCACTGGCTATTGGTCGCAAAGGAATTTCATCTCTCTTTCCAAGTTTCCCAAGGAATTGGCAGTGGTCACAGGCCTTGCAAAACTCAATACAATATTTGTAGATGGTTTCCCACAAAATCCCAGCTAATAAAATCTTCCATATGGTAGCATTCCCTACATAGTGTCCTCCTTCAATCCCACCATGCACTTCTTCCATAATGGTTATGTACTCATGTTCCAATATACATTGGCGTAGAACCTCATCATGACCTAACTTATACAAATTCCCACTAATCAACATGTAGGGTGTGACGACATATTACTATCTACTTTCTCTCGAGGGCCTTCAATCCTCCTGGTGCCACACCTATTTTTAATAATACTACTATATCTTCCAAGTCTAATGGCACACACTGCAACCTAAATAGTTATGTGTCTGACATGGCATCCTCAATGGCTTGACATGTCCTCTCCTAAATTAATCCTTGATAAGTGGTCAAGTCCTAAATTGATTTTTCCTGGTTTCATGACCATGGTGAACTCAAATTTTTGAAATAGTAGGACCCAATGACATATGTACCCTTACAAAATGGGTTTGTTGACTAAGTATTTCAATGCCATGTGATATTTGGAGAATATGAAGGGCATTGCCAACAGATACTTCCTAAACTTATGCAGTTCGTAGATCATAGACAATGCTTCACGCTCAGTAGTTGTGTAATTCTACTCTTCTGGTGTCAAACTTTGTACTTGCAAAGCACAAGGGATGATCAAAAATACCCTCTCCAAGTTATGCTAGTACTACTACCATAGTTGTTCCTAAGGCATCAACATGCACTTGGAAAGGCTTATCCCAAGAAGGAAAATGTAAGATGGGTGTTGTGACAATCCTATCCATCAGAGTGTCAAATGCCTTCTACTGTGCCTCTCCCCAATGAAAGGCACACTTGTGCTTTAATAATTCTTCTAAGGGCATGCGGAAATCTTGGCATATCCCTTGATGAACTTCTTGTAATACCCCATATGCCCAAGGAATTGGTGCACCACGCTTTGACTAGTAGGCTCCCCTAATCCTACAATAACTGTAACTTGTGTGGGATCTACTAGAAAGCCTTCTTTACATATAATGTGTCCTAACAGGGTTCCAAATGGAGTAACAAAGACACATTTCTTAATGTTGAGGGATATCCTCAATTGCCGACATCTCTCAAACATCAGCCTTAAGTTGTCACAATGGTATTTCACCAATCCATACACAGTCCAGTCATCCAGGTAAACTTGAAGAAACTTATGGATGAAGTCCTAAAATGTTTGCACCACAATGGGCGAGAACACAACCAACACATTATTTAATCCAAAAGGCATAACCGTGTAGGAAAAACTTCCCCATTTAATGGTGAAATGTTCCTCTGGTCTTCCTTTGCAATCCTGACTTGGTGGTACCCTAAGAACCCATCCGTGAAAGAGTATACTTCGCGCCTAGCTACTCCTTCCAAAAATTTCTTCAATAAAGGGGGTTGGGAAGGGATTGATGAAACACACTGCATTTAGATCCCTATAGTCAATGAAAATTCTTATCCTCCCATCCTTCTTGATACTGATGACCATTGGGCTTATCCACTCTGATTCTTCTACTGCCTAAATGATACCAGATGCTATTATTTTATCTATTTCCTCCTTAACCCGTACGTGTAAGTTTGGATTCATCCGATAAGGCCTCTTCTAAATTAGGGGTGAACACCTTCCTTCAACTTGATCTTCATCTCCCCCAAGGAATGGTGAACACCTTTGAGTTCATGGTACCTACGAGGAAACAAATCTTAGAACTTGCATAACAGATCAATGATCTTTGAAACCTCCTTTTCTGACCAATAGTCACCAAAGATAGCTTCCTTAGGTTCTTCCTCCTATCCCAATGTTAACCTTATTTATTTTTAAGGGCTCATGGTAGGCACATGCTCACTCATCAGCGATATCTACGACCTCGCGTGTACCCTCTAAATTGTTCACATCCAAAGTCTCCATCTCTTCTCTGTCTATTACATAGACCATTTTTCCTTTTTCTTTTTCCATGCACATGCACTCAAGTGATACCTCCTCTGATTCTTCTTCATTGAGACATGTCTTCAAAGAAGGCTCTCCTAGCAATTCTAATATCCTATCTTCTACCATAGCGCTATCTCCTATTGTAAGGTGCTTGATCATTTGTAATGCCTTAGCCACTGATGGCTTGGTACACCAAAATTTGAAAGTTTGAATGAGATAAACTGCCAACTCTTGCCAATTACCCATCTGCATCTCCAAATCTTAAGTGTGTGCACTATCCTTGTAAGGTGGAATACAACTTATGCACCCATAATCAAGGTGAAAATGCTTCTGTGCTTCCCATCTAGGCCTTCTCACATGCTTAGATATGAAATGAAGTGGTCTCTTTACCATGGTAGTCTTGTATGACCGTTGGCGTGTTGCTCTTGGAAAACCTTACAAAAAAACGTGATGCTTACCTCCCTCTAGGAGGTTTTCCCAATGTGTATCCCACCAGCACACTACAGTCCTGAGTAATTTATATCTAAGCATTCCTCTTCTTTTGTCCTCATTTTTCCACTGAGCTTCCATTGTCCACAAGAAAATTTCAGGGTATACCCCTCTAGAGTAACTTGGAAACTTATTTCCTCCTAGGAACTTGACTGAGCCCACCTTTGTCACCCTTGTTATAGATCCTCTTAGTTGTCGTCCAATTAACTCATAAGTCCCATGCACCCAATTGTTGTATGCCAAACTAGTGGTATCACTTACGGACTGCGCATCTTCAAATTGGATGAATCCCTCTATGGGGTGAATTACCTTAAGATCTCTGAACAGAGTGCACATAGATTATATTAAGGACCTCTTCTCCTAAAGAGCTCAGTATAGGGCACCGAATTTCCATTTGTCAAAGGAATAACCACCCTTTCCTCCGTTCTCAAAACTAATATACCCTTTGTTAAACCGTAGGTCAGTGTTGTTTTTATAACACCATGGGTGACCAAGCAACGCTGGAAAGTTGTCTTTCTCGGAAAGTGCCAAGAATTCGAAGTCTTTAATGAACTTGGCTCCTTCAATGGTGATAACTGCATCCTTGAGGACTCCAATGGGCATTGCCTTAGTCTTGTTTTCCATATACAACACATTCAAAGATGACTGTAATGTGAGCCTTCCCATTTGATGTCAAGCATCTAAGGTAAGAACATTGACCTCTGCTCCTATGTGTCGATGAGAATATTACTCAGAAGACACCCATCAATAACTGCATTCAAAGTAATCTCCTTTTCATATTCAAGGCTGTGAGGGGGAAGGTTTGCATGCAAGACCTGTCTTTCACACTCTATCCCGACACGTAGTACCTTCTCCCTCAGCCACTCTCCTAGCAAGGGAATAATAATCTCTTTCCTTAACATTTTGCACACTTATTTGACTTCATCTAGGTCCTTCTGCGGAGCCTCAACATTCCTTCTTTGCTCCTACTTCCTGGACTGTTCCTTTAGACACTGGATCTCTCCTTGTAAATTTTGAATGACATCCATAGTCTCCTGATATACTTCTTTCTGATGAGTAGGGTCTAGCTACTTTCCATGTACTACTTCCTCTCTTGAATCTAGTTTCCTTGGCCTTCGCATCTCCCTGGTGCGTGTGTCCTCTCCTCACGTCGTCACCAGCAAAGGTTCTATCCCTAACTCACGTGCCACTCGTGGCATCCACTGTGAATCGACCTTCTTAATGTTACCCATCCCAACGCCTTTTTCCTTCTGGTGCTGTTGATTCATATGATCATAAAGTTTTAGACACTCTTCTGTACTTATGTTTCTTTCTACACCATGAGCATTGTAACATATGAGGACACTCACATTTGTAATGCTCTGTAGATCCACAATTATAACAAGTTCCTCATGGGAACTCACTTCGTCCTCCACCATGGTTACTATGACCATGAAATCCTCCACGAAAACCTCTTCCATGTGCCCCTCCATCTACGTGTCCTTCATAATGATGGTCATCATCCTTACAACTTCTTGCAAGGCTAGTCTGGCACACACCCAGATCAATAACATCATGGATTTGATCAATCAGTCTACAATCCTTGGTATCATGGGTTGTAGAGGTACATATCTTGCAGTAATAAGAAACACTCTTGTATGGATTTGCACGTTGGAGTAAGGGGCACCTACTTGCATCATGATCCCCATGGAAAATTTCATAGTCTACCATCATGGCGCACACCAAATTCTGAGGGAATCTATCCTTTACATGCCCCTCCACTTCATTATCTGTACACAAAAGACCACTATGAACCTCATGTGCTGAGTTTGCAGATAGCTTCTCCAACTTCTTGGTCATTGCAGTAATTTGAACCTCTAGAAAAGGGACTAACACCAGTGTCAACACTCCTAACAAGCTTGGTGCATGTAGGGTAGCTTCCAATGCCTCACACGGGTCTATGAAAGTTTTGTGTGAAAGATCCCTTCTAAATGGTGTTATCAATCCTCTGAAAAACCATTAAACATGTTGATAAGGATGAATGTTCATAGGATAGCTTTGACAAGAGAGTCTTGAAACATGCATCATACTCCTGCACACTCTTTGTCATTCCATTTTGGATCTCATTTAGAGTGTTGATGTTCTTCTACTCAAAATTATGGATATGAAACTCTGCTAGGAAGGCATTCTTCAACACAGTGTAGTCTACCACCATCTAATGGGGGTCATACTTCCTACACCAAATATGTGTGTGCCCTTGTAATGTTGTTACAAACTAACTTACCTTTCACTCCAGGGTACTGATCCCTTTCACGCGCTATAGTAATTCACACTTGTGCACATGCTCTGCAACATCTTCAATACCCCTATAGTCTGGTAAGTGAAAAGAAATCTTGAGAAAAACTTGGGGAGGTGGTTGAGGCTCTTATCCTCTTGATCTATAACCTTGGTTCCCTATAGTGTTCCTTCTAACCCACGAGATCCACTGGGTCCACCAAGTCCTGTTCCTCTCTGATCCACCAGATCCACCTCCTGTAGTCGGAAAAAGGAAGAGAAGTGGTCGTGCCTAAGGGTTCCCAATGTCCCATTGAACTGTGTGTTGATAGTTTGTGATATTTTCTCACTACAAGTTTTATGTCCCATGCCACTTCTAGACACGATACCCAAAGCTTGTGTACTTGTCAATTTGTCCAAAAATTCCTCCAAATACAAAAATGGATTGTGTATCCATGGATGTTCCAAACAAAAAAGTATACCTTTTAGGTCACAAATAAGTCACTCCCACCGATACCAACTGGGTTAACAATACTTCTTCCTTGATCTGGAAAACCAAGCTCCAGGGGTTTGTCACCAAGTGGGTTCAGATGCGCACCAACGGATCTCCTTTCTCCATGTGACAAACTCTCATCAGAAGCTGAAGGGGCTTCTCTCCTACACTTTCCAAGATGGGTTAGCACATACTGCTCAGGTTCCATATCTTATGTGTGAACGTTAACTCCTTCTCGTAATGTCTTCCTCCATAGATCCATCACACTTACAACCTCGTGTTGTCTATTCATCTCCCTTTCATGATCTTTTCTATACTTGATTTGTCTCTCTTCCCTTTCCTTTTTAGCCACAATGTCTTCCATCTTCCTCCACCCTAGCTTCCTCTCCCAATGCTCACAGAAGCTTTATCCAGCCATGGGAAATGCTTCTAAACTCAAAGTAATGACCAAGATCTTCATAGCCAAAGGAATAACACAACAAAAATGACCCTCTAGGCTCCCTCAGAAACTCAAACTCAACAAATTCTGGGAAATAATACGTCAGAAATGACATATTCTAAAGTTATCATTGGTCAACACTCTCTTCCACTAGTGATCAATAACACGCGTCTAAGTCAGATCATACATCCTAGAGCCTCTGATAGTCATCTTGGGTCCATACACATGGATCTATAGTACCAGCTTGATTTGGATGCATATGTTGAAATCCATTCATATAGTTTTATGGGAAAATAAAAAGAATGTATCATACAGCTCATGCTATAGGTTTCTCTTCTACCCACCTACATGCATTGAACTCAAATCCAGTGCTAAATATTTGAGCAAACTCTTCCTCCATGCTCTTGAACCATGTTTCAACACTTCCTAAGGTCAGGTACATCTCCATCATCATGCATCACAGGGAATAAAGATGCATGCCATTTCTCACAACAACTTCGAAAAGAGGTTGTGGCAATGGAACCAAGATGTAGTCATATTTTATACCCTTATACAAATAGGAAAAATCCCATGCATGCTATCCTATCATCTAGTGGGTGTTGGGTGCTCACCCGAGGCATGCGCAGGTGCCGAGTCTCTCCTTTATTTTAGTCTTGTGAGAATGCATCATCTTATGAATAGATAATCAAAATGCGGGAAAGAAAATAACTAAACAACATTCTTATGAACTTAGGAATAGTTATCATCTCATTATATACAAGTAAGAGAAATAAAAGTCAACACATGGAGATGACTCATATAGAAAGGAAATGCATAAGTATTATAACACATATATGATTCATAAAAGAGCATTATATTCATAATATCAAAGTTAATAACCCACATTACATCCCTTGAGGTCATAACAGATCCTCATATAGATTATGCAAAGCCAAGTCATGCATTAGAACTCCACTAGGTTCATCATATTACAAAGAAAAATGAGAACCCATCCCCTTCTATGTGTTATTCTCTTCTGGAATCTCTCCTACATTCCTGGACCATAATTCCCTCCATTTTGATTTCTATCGAACTTTGGCTCTCTTCAACAATCTCATGTTTTTCTCATTTTCTTCTACCAGGTACTTCCAAATATAGATAATTACACCCAAACATGCCTTCTTACAGATCACGTGCCAAGTATGTCTTGAAGTGGTCCTCCATGGAACATGCCTTTCCATTGAGCTTTCCATTCCTTTGCAATGATGTCTTCTGGAAACTAGGTCATCACATGCCCTGCGAATATTCCCTTTTTGATCCATATTTTGGGTGCCAACTTATCCATAAGGATCATGCTTTTAGCACCTGTGTGATCCATACTATCTAAATATTTTTTCATGGGATACCAAATGTACTAAGTACAAAACCTATTTTTTTCCTATGCACGCACGTCGTGTTCTTAAAATGCTGCCAGAACCCTTTTTAGCAGCCTCAAACCCACAGTACTTTCTTCAACTAGGTCCCTAAGAACATGCCCAATGCCTTCTTGTATTCTATTACACTCAATATTTTGGGAAATAGGTTATATTATTCCATTCTATCTAGAATTTTTACCTTATGATATGTTCCATGGTTCCACCATATTTTGCTATTATTATATTTTAATATGATTAGGAATATCTATATTTAGTAATTTTAAATGCACATATTTATTAATTATTAATGCTTTTGGTGTATAAATTATTTAAATATATTCTTGACACACGTGCAAATTAAAGATCTTCATATTGATGAAATATCACCTAGATATGGTAAAATTCATATGGACAACAATACTTTTTGCACTTGAAATGGGATACTTTTTATTTTTACTACTTGCACATTAGGGGCTGCTATTTTAGAGAAATTCTACTTTCAATCGATCTTACACTAATTTTTTCATCACTAGTTTCCCTTGGACATTTCATATGTTTCAATTTTACATTAGCTTGGGACCCTTATTTCATCTTTGTAATCATGTTCATCCATTATTTCTAAATATTCACCCTCCCTAACACTATGTATAATCATGAACTATAATTTATTGACCTTGGGACACCAATGATAGCCATTGATGATTTTTCCTTAATCCAATAATTAATTTTCTCATGTGGTTATATTTTGGTGAGTGGACATATACTGGGGATTGGGGTTAACTTGCATGGGAAATCATGGCATGAAAATATTCATAAGAATAAACATCTTAGAGATCATTTAAGTGCATATAGCTATCAATAATCACCTATCAATGACTTGAGATACTGTTCTACCTACACAAGAGATATCAAGAGATCAATCCAAGAGTATTTAAACTAGGTAAAAACCTTTCCAAATTCTAATTTATTTTATTTTCTTTATTATTTAATGTTAAGGTAAGGATTAATTTATTTTCATTTATTGAACATATATGGAGACAAAAGGATAAGTATTTTCACACATGAATATATATATGCATATAACTAGTTTATCTCTTATTCCAAACTTATATGTAGCACAATGGTGTCCAAGTGGTAGTAGCCCAAGATAATTAACTTCATCATATTAATGTTTATTTGAGTGAATTGATTAGGGTTTGGATCCAGATCAAGTGGATATGTAGATATTTTCACATGGATTTAAAGTATTTGAAAGAATTTTTTGCATATAAGATATAGAGAAAACTTGACACAAAGAAGGGATTTTATACATCTTGGAATGGGGTGACTATTAGTAATCCCTAGTTTAACAACTGTTTAGAATAGATTGGGAAATAAAAAATTTCCTCCTTATTCTGAAAACTAGTGATATCCCGGCAAGTGCAGAGAGAGATAACAAGCAAAAAGCATCCGGAGGGTTAAAATGGGTCATATGAATATCCATGGCAAGGGATAGAATGTGGCACATTTTTTGCAATTTTGGAGCAATAAAAGGGATAGATGGGGTACTAAATATTCACACTCATATAGGAGTGACAAGTGGTGGAAGGTGATTTGACAAGGTAGAGAGGAGAATTTCATTGAAAAAGACTTTTGGAGTCCTTCCTAGGGTCTTTGGAGTTCAAGAGTCATTTTAAAAAAGCATGGGGCACATTTATTTTGTCCCAAATCCTAAGGGGGAATGGGATAGATGGGGTTTGAAAATGAGTTCCTCATCCTAGCATGACAAGTTTCACTTTTTTATTACACAATGGGGAGGGCTATTGATTGAGGTGAATTAGGAACTTATCTTGCATTTCAGATTGATTTGTCAGGGTCACATCATGGTCCAAGGGGATTAACTGGGATTGGGTACATTTTTATAGTAATTGTCTACAATTTGGGAAAGATGGGATAGAAAATTTTTCCACTTATCATGCTGACATGTTTTCACTTGTGGAAATGAGTAAGTAAAAAAATTACCTTGAGGAGAGCCTTGAAGATAAAGTTAAGCTCCATGAGGAAGTTTTGGGAAGATATCTATATGAAATTAACTCCAAAAACACATTATGAGATGAATGGGATGGGTCCCTATGATCTCTTTCTAGATTTTTAACCCAATTAAAAAAAATATCCTTTTTTCTAAGGACTATAAGGTGTTCTCTAAAAATAATGAGATATGAAAAGAATCAATTAGATCTTGTGAAAAATATGAAAGCACCATTATTTAGAGAATTGAATAATATTTCTAATGATATTTTTGTTTACCTCCACATATTTACAAGCTCCCAAGATCATATTTTGAGGCTAAAGTACTATTTTGAACTTCAATTTTTCACCTTCAATAGTTTCACTGAATTTGGTTTCAAATCTACTCTAGGGGGTGCACACCTGTCTCAAAAAGGATAAAAATGTTACTTTTCTAGGTCTAATTGAAGAATATTCCTTGAGAACAATGAATTGGAATAACTTCATGGCACTTTTTTTCATATTTCTAAACACTTGGAAAAGTTTATTACCAAAATACATATGAACACTTAGAGGATTGGGATGGCATGACACAAGAGGGAGAACTGATACTGAGGAGCACTAGGGAGGGTTTATAAGAAAACATTTTAACACTAGGGTAAATTCGTCATGTTTTCAACTTGAACTTGAGCCTTGTCAAAACAAACATGACAATAGCATTTGTAAGTCCTGACCTTTTCATATGGTCTTGGACCTACTTGAAATCTAGATCTATGAAACTTTTTAAGTGCTTCATTTACCTAGAAATTAGTGTCTCTATGTGTCAATCTTCTTCACTCACCTTTAAAATGGATCTATAAACTCTACTAAACCCTAGAACCCTTGTAGTTTAAGGAGTTCATAAAAAACAAACTTAGGTGCATTGTGGCCACCCATGTGCACCACCAATGTCACCACTATCTAAAGAGGGATCAAACCACATGTCATTATCCTAGCATGTGATATCTACCATAGTTCAATCGAAACATGACAACCTTACTTTGACAATGTGCTTCAAATTCATTTTCACACTTATTCAAATACTTGGGAAGGGTCACTTTTCTTACATTTAAAATGAAGAAGGAGATTCCTAGACCTAGAAGATAATTTAGTACCTAGGGTGGCGTTGTCCTAATGGATTTTCATGAGTTTTTTCATATTTTATGGATTTTAGAGTGCCTTTAAGATCTTTCTTTTACATGAGGAGTTCTTAAATTAATAGGTCCGTAAACGAGGTATAATTTACTTGTTTATTATATGCTTCTATGAATGTTTTTTATATAATTAAAGTATCAATGAAGTGGGATGCATTTGTTCATAATAATGTTGATATAATTTAAATAATTAACTCAAAAAATGTTCGTTCTAAAACTTATACAGTAGGGTCATCTTGTATAATTCTACATCTCGAACAAAAAACAAAATTTCAGACCAGGAGGGAGAAAAGACTTGAATTTTGGACCTCATGGTTCCTAAACATGGATGTTTCTAGATATATTTTATAAAATTAAACTTCAAAAAGTAATGAAGAAATGGTTGTGAAAAGATAAGATAAGTACATTGAAGTTAGCTATTAGGGTGTGTTAAGCAAGAGTGAAGAGAGTGCATTTGTTCATACAAGTGTGCAAGGTCTAGACTAACAATGTAAAATGATATATTTCTAAATTTAAGTGTCTATAATTTCCCCCCTTTAAGTATGAAATTGAAAATTACATTATTAAAAAGAAACTATACTTGAGTTTGTAGACACAATTTTTCTTTTCTTGCAATAACTTTTTTTTCCAACATTTTGTTGTGTTGGTATTGGCATGCTTCAAAATGAAACTAGTAATACAAAGTGTAGTCAATGCCCAGGATAGGAAATTGAAATATATCTCAAATTTAATGAAATTATTGTAAATAAATGTGTAACAAGAAATGCAAAAATTGATGTAAAACATGGAGGGAATACACTTTCTTTTTTTTTATAGAGGAAATATTTTCCAGTTCTTGCGGATTAGAGATTATAGATTTTATTGAACTCTGATGAAGAATCAGGGATGATCATTCCCCAATTTTTTCTGATGAAAGGTCGATGTGTTAGGTGTACCAACCCAACACTAAAATTCCAAAGAGAAAAATAAAAAAGAGGATAAAAAATGCCCCACTAAGGACGAAGACCATGTAACAAATTCATTTAAAAACTCTTTTTTTTTCCCTTAAGTGTAAGAGGATATGAAATTATACCTACACAAAAATTATTTAATTTGATACCTTCCATAACCCCATAGACCAAACCGCTACAAATGGATATCATACAAGTTTTTTTAAATTAGGAAACACAATAGCAAAGAGAAATCAGTGTCCCCATAATCTTCCCATGTCGTACATAACTTAGTAGAAACTGGATAGAATTGATTTCATGCTAAAATTAGTGTGGAAAAAGGAGATTTGTGCCCCTATATGTTCCAAAAAATAAACATAAAACTGAGTACTGTGGAGAAAGAGAGACTGGAATACTTTATTCCCCTAAAATTGTGCTAAACTGAGTCAATCTGAGTATAAAACCTTATGAAAATATTGTAGTAGTGATGAAAAACTTGATAATGTTCATAGATTTGGAGAAAATTCTGATGGGTGAAAACATATGATTGGGTTAGAACCATCTGCATGGTCCTAACCAGGATGTATGATCTTGACCCTCGATATATTTTACAAAATTCTTATTCCTAAATCTAATTCTGAAGAATTTTTTCTGCCCCTTCATATGTACGTGCCTAAAAAGTGCATATATATACTAGAAATGTAGAATAAAACCATGGATATTTACACCCTCCTTTGAGGTGTGTGTGATAAATAATTTGATCTCACAAGTCAAAATAAAATATGTACACTCATAATTGAGTATCGAGATATTTATATATAACCTTTGAAATGAATGATGAGGTCGCCACCCATAAGAAATTGTGCCTACAGGGGGAGGTTCTTAATAGAAACCATGGTGCAAAACAATATCAACAAAAATAAAAAGCATGATAACAATAACACCATTAAAAACAATAAAAAATAAAGGAAAAAAAAAAAGTGAAATGATTGAATGCCTTGATTAAAATATGATGCAAACATTAGAATGTATACAAAGAGAGTTGGTTATAGGTGGAGATAACTGATGGAATTTAGGAAAAATGAAAATTCCACGAAGGCATAAATACTAACATTAAACAATGTATTAACCTATTCCAAAATTCCCCCTTAATAAATTATTTATTTGATTAAGCTATAATGTACATAAGAGCCTAATATGATTGCTATTGCAGCAGTAAATAAATGAATAATTAAGTATATAAATTATACCCAAGAAAACTAAGTAATAAAGTGAAAACCTTGAGTGCAAAGAGACGGTAATAAGCCTTAGTTGATTCGCAAAGAAATGGAAGATGCACAAAGCTAGAGAAAAGGAAAATGCAGAGGACTAAAAATTATACTAGAGATTAGAAAAATGTAGATATGGAGAGATAGGTTGGACTGAGGCATCAGGAGAGGGAAAAGGGCACCCATGGGTGCCATGGACCTATTTCTGAGCACTCAAATCTAAGGAAATGCTCATAAAACATCTTTTTAGGTGTCGCAAGTTGTTTGCATTTTTTTCCTTTAATATCTCTAAGGTCACACCAAGATTGTTGAGGCCCCTGGAAACCTGCAATAAATAATGAACCTGCAATGAAGAATGAACCTGCAAAACCCTCAAATAGACATCGAATCCTAAAAAATAAAAAGGCAAAATGAGGGGTAGGATTTTCCTTCGCTATCATAATAGTGAACTTACGACAGAGTGCTACATTACATCTCAGACCCAATGTAGTTTTGTATGTGTGTGAGGAATTATGCCCTAGGTGGCTCTTGTTTATGTCACACTTGATAGCGAGAAAGTAAGCTAGATGTAAGGTAATATAATAGATGTGTGCATGGAATAAAATGAGCTTCCCTCCTATGAAGTGTATGCATAATAACCATCCCTTGTGTCCCTTGTGATGGTGCTAGATGGATGAAATGGAGATCTTAAATTCCTTGATGGATGCAACCTTAGGTGGGTTATAATTAATTCTTAGTGTTTGGTCCTTTGTTATGATCACATAACTTTATATTTATATACTTCACTGGATCAAATTTCATAATTAACTCTGAAAAGGATGACTACAAAAAAGATAAGATGCTGGAACAACTAGAAATGAATCAAAAAGTGTGAGTAAAGTAAACAGGGGACATGGGAACCCAATTGTAATGAGGGTGCCTGGCATTGACATCCTTGATGGGTGCTAGTGTCTAGGATGCCAATTGTTGAAGACTAAAAAGGAAGACTGAGAAAGTCTGTATCTAGTCCTGGTTACATACTACTATTAGTATGTAACCAGGACTAGATAATTACCCAGGACTAGATAATTACCCAAAGTGTGTAATTTTGTGTCTATTTTTGCCCCACTTTATGTTGGTGAGCAGAAATCTCAGTAAAAAAAAGTAGATATAGATGTGTACCTAATAACCATGTAGTTTGATGATGAAAGTGTACTGAGGGACTAGACAAAAGCGTGGAGTGGTAAAAGTGTGAAGCATGGATGCTAAGGAGGAAAAAGTACAAAAAGTGGATAAAATGAACCTAGGGAAGAAACACGTGTAGATGTCACAATGTAACTATTGTTGATGTCGATGTTGTTGTTGTGGATGTTGATGGTGTTGACTACTGCTTCTCATACAGATGGACCTACAAAATATAAGAATGAACAAGTAGTCAAATAATCATGTATATGTGTAAAAAAGTATGTAAAGAAGTATGTAAAAATGTTGAAAATTTGAAAAAGGAACATGTACACCTGATCCATGATGAGAAAAGGGATGTAGAATGGATCCTGAAAATGTTGATGAAGTGCGAGATTTTTGTACGATCTCACCCCTCAAAAGAATAAGTATAGGGAGGAAATTCTAGTGTCATCCTCCAACCTTTAATCACTTCCCAAAGTTGTAGATCACTCTGAAGTGTTGGTTTTTTAGTGATCCTATGCCACGACAGAAGTAGTGTAGAGAGGAAATTCTAGTGTCATCCTCTAACCTTTAACTACTCCCCAGAATGAAAACACCACTGAAGATGGTCTACACTTTCCCCCAATATAAATTCCAAGTGCTAAAGGAATATCTTCCTTGTTAAAAGCCTTTGTTACATGCCTAAGATCTATGTAATTTCCCCTAGTTATATGCATCTAAGAAGGAAATCAATATGCAAAGGACCCAAGTCTAATTCTAAGGCCTATCCCAAACTAAAAATTGTGTTGTACCAATACTATAGTGTGTTGTGTATAATGATGTATAGGGTGACTGATTAACCCAAATGATTCCCCCCTCATTTGGGGTGTATAAGACGTTGTTGAAGGAGTATGCGACTCAAAATAGGATCGATCACTTTGCTAAAAATGTGTTACGTATGGGGGAGTGAATGTTCTTGGTAGAAACCAAGGAACGCACAAAAACGTGGCTGGGAGACAAGTGTTAGTACACGAAAATACAAACATGCAAGTATAAGACAACTTGTAAGTTAAGAAAATAATGTGTAAGCTAAGACACGAGTAAACAAGCAAGAAGACAATGTAGACCATGAAAAATGGGTTGCAACCATGGGACATCACTCATGATGTTACAAGACAATCAAGCCCGTAGTAGCCACAAAAAGATAAGTGTGTACACAAGATAAAGGGAAAATCCCACAAACAATGGAAAACAATGACAAGTAAGAACAAATAATATAACAAAAAACCATGGTGGCGAATAAACCTTTATAACAAATTTTGCACATGAAGTCCCTATTAACATGTTAGAAATATTTAAATTATATCAAAGCATGTAAAATCTGGTAAAGTAGTGAGCTATGAAACAAAATTAAACAATAGCACCTATAGTGTATGAAATTGGATTCCCCCAGGAGCTATTATGGGACTTGTAATAGGTATTGTGGCAAGCATCCATTTTACATGTATACATCTATAGAATCTTCTATCAAAAATAGAAAGGAATGTGAATGCACATGTGTGTATGGGAAAGATAATGACATACCAGATATCTATCTAGCATGGGTAATAAGATGAACATGTAAAAGCATGAGTAAGCAGGAATAAATACAACAAAGCTATGAAATATGTTGTGGATGAGATGGAATGGAATGTAGTGTCAATGATAGGATTAGCATGCCCCTCGAATGGATTTGTATGTATGAAAGGAGATTCATTTATTTATTCCCCCTCAGTAGTCATGAATGAACTGTAAACAAGAGTGTGCCATCGGGAAATGGTTTGAATGTATGTACTACAAATATGTGATCATCAAGTTGTAAAGTGTTTAGTGTAAATGCGTGAGTGAATCAACAAGTTTATTAAACATGTTAGTGTGATGAGGTCCATTTGATATGTATACCCTCAGTAGTTGAGTATGGACCGTGGAACTAGAGTGCGACGTAGGGTGATGATCATTTCTTTAGGAGTAGCATTTCTTAAGATGCATGACATTGAGTGGGTTTTTGATTGGATTCCCTAAAAGGTTAGTGAGGTGATAAACTCCACCAATAATTTGTTTCAGTAATAATGTAAGGACTGAGCCAATTAGGCTTAAATTTTCCTTTAAAAAGAGATTCAACATTTTTATATTTATTATTATCTTTTAGGACGAGGTCACCTATGAGGAACTCATGAGGAAGAGTTTTTTGATTGTATGCATGCACGATATGAGATTTATATGCATGAATGTTATTTGAGGTCTTGAACACGACAGGAGTCTAAAATGTATAAATCATGTAGGTGGTTTTTGTGATATTCATTTTCTTTAAGTATGCCTTTGTGAATGAAATATGTAATGAGGGTACCGCAAGTTCAAGTGGGATGAAAACTTCAACACCATAGACAAAGGAAAAATGAGTTGCATTAATAGGTGTGCATACATTAGTATGATAAGCCCAAAGAGCGTAAGATAATTTATTATGCTAGTCATCACCACTGTAAGCAACTGTCATGTGTAATATTTTGACAATATTTTTGTTGGTCGCTTCAGCTTAGCCATTACCTTGCGGGTAATAAGGAGTATAAAAATGATTTTTTAATTTTGATATTTGTACAAATATTTTTAACCTCTTTATTTTCTAAGGAAGATACATTATTAGTGATAATGGCAGAGGGCATACCAAATTGTGTGATGATATGGGTTGTAGTGAGGAAGCCACAAATGTCAGTACTAGTTGTATTTTGCAGTGGGGGCTGTTTTGACCCATTTAGTAAGCTATTTGGTAGTGGTAATAATGTATTTGTGTCTATCAACCAATTCAAGATTTATCATTCCAATGAGGTTGAACCATCAAATAAAAAATTTCCAATTTGTTGCAATCGGTTAGAGATCATATGTAGGTGTGTGATGGAGGTTACCATGCTTTTGACACTACTCACAATAAGTAGCATATTCAAATAAGTCTTGTTCCATGGTAGGCCAATAATATCCTTGGCACATAAGCTTTGGCGACATAGCTTTTACAGAGAAATGACCACCACACATGATGTCATTTATTTGTGAAATAGTGGTGGGAATATCAGCAACCCCTAAGCAACATAAGAGTCGACCATAAATTACACGTTTAAATAATTATGTTTCTAACAATGACATAATGGGTAACCTCACATTGCAAACAAGGATCTTCATGAGGTTACAAATTATCAGGAAATGTATACTTATATAAGAAGTTGTAAATGGGAGTAAACCATTCAGGATTATCTTAACTGTGCATGATGGTGCAAGCCACAATAGGTAAATCAAAAATGGAAGGATGTCATAAGTGTGTGATGTTGAATATTGTTTGCTCATCAGTAATATCTTGTGGGATGAGTTATGCTACACTAGTCATGATGTCCAGATGAACTATTATCTTTGTGAGGAATGGTAGTGATGGATTAAGACTCAAATATAGCCAAGATATCTTTTACAAACATATTGTATGGGATCAAGTGTTCCTCTTTTATGTTATATGTGTCATTAACTTGATTTATGACTAGCTGAGAATCACCATGGATGCATAAGTTATGAATGAGAAGATTTTCAGTGATGAGAAGGCCAAGGATGAGGGATTCATATCCATAAATGTTATTTGTACAAGAAAAACCTAACAGATACGCAAAGGGAAGTGTATCACTGTAATTCCCACTAAAACAACCCACTTGAAACCCAAGAAACAACCTAGGATTAGTTAGGAAAATTATGGAATAATTTTTTTTTGTTTAAAGGAGTCTACTACCAGGTTACAAGGCAATAACTACCACTAACACATTCTGGAACAATTCAAATTCACTAGAATAGAATTTTTCCTTTATTAACAATTATTAGAGGTCATAAGGTCCAAAATTTAGGGTTAGAAGTTTCAATTAGGTTCAGAGGGTAAATTATCACGATACCCACTCTCTAACATTATTATAGTTTCAAACTTGATTTTTCTCACACTTGATGTATTAAAAATTTTCCATAAATCATTCCCATTGGATAGGAAATTTCCTCACCTTTCCAATGATATAAATAAGTCCTCATAACTCCTTATAAAACTCAAGTTATGGGCCAGCGGGCCTTGGGGTGAAACGTTTTCACCAAGAACGGGCCTATGGGCCTAAGGATGAAAATTTTCCAAAAGGGACACGTGTCGAGCGAGGGGAAAGTCCACTTTTTTAGGTTGGCGGGTTGTGGGGAGATGTTTTGAAATTTTCCCCACACGGGGCGAAAAAACTAGTTTTGCACCCACGCTTTTGCTGTGCACCACCAGGGACACATCGTGCCCAACAAACCAAAGTAGAGGGAGAAAATGAGGGAAGGGTGGGGTGGTGGAGGAGTTCAGGGAATTTCACCAAAGGAGGGTGAAAGGAATATACATACACGTGTGGGTCCATGTGCATTTGCACGGAGTTGATTTCACCAAGGTGAGGGTGGGAGTGTGGGGCCACGGAGGTTTTTAAGAAATATATCCAAAAACAAAATTTTCAAAAACGATAAGGTTTACAAGGGTTCTACCCCTCCACTGTGCCATGTGGTAGCCTCTGATTGGCTACAGGGGCAGTGGGGGAAAATTTTAAAAAATTTCCCAATGTTTTTTTAATTTTCCCAAAAAAAAATTCAAAAAAAATTCTAAGGATTTTCAAAGGGAAAATTTCAATCCGCAGGCCTGCCAGGAAAAATTTTCCCAAAAATTTCCACCCAGGGAAGGAAAACTTCATAGGGCCATAATTTCCGATAGAAAGCTTAGTTTTGGACAAACGAGGACTTTCTGGAAATCTTTCCACGCCCTCTTTGCATAGGGATCATTAATTTTAGATTTTCAAAAAGTTTTAAAGAGTCAATTTTAAGAAAATGGCCTGTAGTTTTAAAAGCAAACTGGTAATTTTAACTTATAAATTTTGTTCAATTTGATCTTCTTTTTCACTCTACATGCCAAACAGACATGGAGGATTGTTCTAGGAAGAATTTACGATGTATTTGAAAGTTAATTTTTCTTGATTGATTTCCAATTCTAATTTTCCAACATTTGACTGAAAGGACAGCAAAATTTGCCTTTGTTCAATTTGGAAGGTTTCTTAAAGATTTCTTAAGAGATTTTAGTTTTTTTGGGGTCATTTTGGCCATACTAAGTTCAAATTAATGTTTCATTTGTCTTTTATAGCTTGCAGGATCGTTCGGATTAATATTTGATAAAAGTTTACAAGTATACAATGGAATTAAAGATGGAGTTTATACAATTAAAAAAACAAGGATTAATCTATTTCTTTTTCTATACTATAACAACATTGAATTCATTACATGCTCGTTTAAATTAGTTATCTTTCCTTTAACCAAAATGTCGAAACAAAAATTTAGATTCTATTCCTTTCCAATCATGCATTTCAACAAGACAGATCAATGCAATTTCTTCATACATATTTCCTTCTTCCAATTTTTCCAAATAGGGATTTTAAATACATAATTTAAATATGAAAATGCCATTCTCAACAAGGTAAGAAAAATTCCATTAATTCAATGAATCTTTTACAACTCCTTTCATATATATATTTTTAAAATACAACATATAAAATACATGTCTTTATTTTCTAATAACAGAACAAAGTATATAAATCTTTCACATTTCAGATTTACAATTTTCATAGCTCAATACAAATATATTTCCATTACAAGACATTTGCAATTTCATCCACTTCAAAGTGGGAAAGGTTATAAAAGAATTTATTTTCACAAGGGACTGTCAAACTGTCTTTCTCCTCTGCTCCAAAACAACAGCATGCAAAGTTCCCTTTTCTTCCAATTTGATCACAACAAAAGTGGGGGAAAGGCAACTGCTCTCCACCCATCCAAGGCATCCAATGAAAAGGAGAATCCATCCTTCTTCATTGGCCCCCGAGCCCCGACCATAATGCAATAGAAGGTGTGATTTAACTCATGGCAACAACATACTTCCACAAAACATATGCACATAACAATCTTTCAACATGCACATTTCAATTTAATAACACAGTCCATAGCAAAAAAATAGTTTTACAACTACATTAAAACATTAAAATAGAACTCAGGCTTCATCATGCAAAGCCAAAGGAGCAAGAGCTATGGGGGAAGTTGTCTTATGCCTCCCAATGGGAATTGGGCATCCACTTGTAACAAACCACTCCAATAAAATTCACCAAACATATCCTTATGCCCCCCACAATCCCTCCTTATGCCCCCCACAAGTAAGAAATGCAAGCTATATTATTTTCCATGGCGGATCCCAATCCTAAACTCCCTCCACAAGAATTTTCATGCCACTAGCATTCCCTTATGCCCCCCCACATGGATTCTCCAATACCCTTCTCCTACACTATTCCTATGGTAGTCTACCCAAACAACCAATAAGCACACAAAAAATTCACCATTCACACAAACACAAAAATGAAATAACAACATAAATGAAGACCTAAGTTCCTACCTCTCCATGGTAGATTTTTTCCAAAACAGACAAGCTTTCAAATTCAAATATAAAATCCCAAAATCAGCAACCAACAAGCATGCAAAGTTCTCCAAACTCCTTCCAAAAGAAAGAGCTCCAAAAAGCCATGGAAAAATTCTCCCCAATTAAGTATGCAAAAGTTCAACAACCCAAAATAAGCAAAGAGTTCGAATTTTATAGAGGAGGGAAGAGAAGAGGATGAGGTGGATCCATGTAGAATGACACATCACACATCCTCAACTCCAACACAAAATTCAATTCATTCTCTAATGCATAATTAAGAGGTGGGTGAATAATATGAAAATTTACTTCCACACTCCAATCCAACCCACACCCCAAAGGACTGAATTAAATAAAATGTAAGAAAAGTGCAATTAAAACATGTAACTTGACTTATAAAAATGCATTAGAAAGGTCTAAAATCAACCCTCCAACCATAGGTATGGTTGGTAAATAAAAGTAAGAGGCATGAGACAAGTTTTACTTGTCCCACAAGTCTCCAAAAATAGCCTCCAAGGACAAATTCGAATTTCCAAGGAGGTGGATTGTTTTATACTCCAAAATTTGACTTACACAACTCTTACACATACTTACACATCACTTACCACATTAATACAAAAGCTAAAAAATTCTATAATTACTTTCTTATATCCCAAATTTGATTCATTTATTTTACCAATGTGATTACTCACATTAATTCTCCATAATTAAAAGAATAATAAAAGGGGTAAATGCATCACAAAATAAACACATGCAAACATTAATAAAAGAAAACACATTAATAAAATACACATAACCCCTTGGTCACATTCAAGGTAATCCCCCCCATGGGAATCTCATAACAAAAACAACACACACATACAAAACATTTTTCCATGGTGACCTTGTTGAATTCACTTAGAATTCCATTGTGGTTGGTCTCCAATCCTCTGATGTTTGTTGTGATATTTTTAACCTGCAAAACACAAATACCTCCTTCAGCCTCATGGCCATATCATAACATCTAACATGATATAAATAAAATCATAAAATCATCTATGTCATATGAATCACAACAACATCAAGGCAATCAACAATATCGCTTATAATTTATATCCACAACTATATCACCATCATATAATGTCCATTTTCTAGGTTTACTCACAATATCCAAAATCAAATGTCTGAACAACATTCAAAATATATCCATGTCAAATCTTATATTATCATCCACATATAAAGTGTCTCTAATAAGCATCACACGTCATAACTAAATCAAAATCAACAATCATCCGTGATCCAACATCTAACATCATACTAAATCAAAATCATCAATAATCCGTGATCCAACATCTAACATCATACTAAATCAAAATCAGAATAATGTCCATAATGTAATCAATAATATCAAGATCAGTCTCAAAAGGTGTCAAAGGGAAGAGGGCACTACATCCCCCTCCCCTTAGAATCGACTTCCTCCTGGAAGTCATATGAAAAAATGTCGAAATTGAACTCGTAATAAGGTAGCATCCTCCCATGTAGCTGCAATCTCATCATATATGTCCCACTGCACCTGAACCTGATCAACCTCTCTACCTCGAAGGCTTAGGGTCCTCTGATCTAGGATGCAAATGGGCTCCACTATCACCTGCCCCAATTCCTGCACCTGTAGTGATGTCCAATATAACACATGAGAAGGATCTGTAACATATCTCTTAAGAACTGAAACATGAAAAACATCATGTATGCGAGACAAACTAGGTGGTAATGATAGATCGTAGGCCAAAGGGCCAACACGCTCTAAGATCTCAAAAGGACCCAAAAATCTAGGAGCTAACTTATAACCTTTTCTATAATGGATAGGGCTCTTGTGTGTCCTGACACGAAGGAACACCTTCATGCCCACATCAAAACTATGGTCGGTCCTATGTTGATCTGGATACTTCTTCTGCCTGTCCTGTGTCTCCTGCAATCTCCTCCTGATCAACACCACCTACTGCTCCATGTCCTATAGAAGAGCTGGTCTAAGAGATACTTTGTCCTCTAACCTGTCCTAGCTAAGAGGTGTCCTACACTTTCTACCATACAAAGCCTAAAAAGGAGCCATACCTATAGAACTCTGGAAACTATTATTGTAGGCAAACTCCACTAATTATAGGTACTCTTCCTATTTAGACTGTTGATCCATCACATACATCCTAAGCATGTCCTCTAAAATCTGATTCACCCGCTTAATCTATCCATCTATCTCAGGGTGATATGTTGTGCTGAAACTAATCTTTGTCCTAAGGGCATGCTACATGCTAGTCCAAAAATGGGAAGTGTATAAAGGATCGTGGTCACTAATGATCTTCTATGGAATCCCATGTAACCTGAAAATCTCATCCAAGTATACCTATGTTATTGCTCTAGTTGTATAAGTGGTCTTCACCAGAGAAAATTGAGCCACTTTTGTCAATTTATCAACCATGACCATAATGGCGTCGTGGTGATATCTCGACATTGGTAACCCAACAATGAAATCCATGGAAATGGTGTCCCACTTCCATTCCGGTATAGCATGAGGAAAAAGAAGTCCAGCTAGATGTTGATGCTCGGCCTTAACTCTCTGGCACTATAAACATCATGACACAAACTGGGCCACGTCTCTCAAAATTCCTCTCCAATGATACAACTATCTCAAGGTGGCGTGCATCTTCTTCACCCCGGGATGGGTTGAATAGGGTACATGATGTGCCTCTGCCAATATGTCCCACCTCAAGCCTCCATCTTTGGGAACATAAATCCAACCTCTGTGCCTACGAAGACCATCTGACTCTAAGGAAAGACCATCAAAATTCTACTTCAGGGGTCTCTAAGATTATATCTCTACTCAAACTGCAATGTAGAAGCTATCAAGAGGAAGCTGCTAAAGAATCCTACTCCGTAAATTTGTGCTCACTGAAGTGGCCATAGCCACATGTCTCCGTATGCTGAGATCATCTACCACCACATTCTCCTTCCCCTTCACATGCTAGATCTCCATGTAATACTCAAAAAGAAACTCCATCCAATGCCACTGACGAGCATTAAGATTGGGCTACGTGAAGAGGTGGCGAAGACTCAAGTGATCTTTCCTGAGTGTGAATATTTGACCAAGCAGAAAGTGTCCCCATCGAACCAAAGCATACACAACTGCCGTAAGCTCAAGATCATGAGTCAGATAATTATTCTCGTAATCCTTGAGTTTGTGAGACTCAAAAGCTACAACTCTACCATCCTGCATCAACACACCTCCAAGCCCTGTTAAGGAAGCATCCATGTAAACAAAAAACTCACCCTATGGATCTAGCACTACAAGAATAGGTGTTGTAGTGAGGCACTCCTTCAATGTCCTCAAGGCCTACTTGCAACTATCCAACCAAACAAACTTCTTCCCTTTCCTCTGAAGGGAAGTGATAGGGTGCGTAATCTGAGAGAAGTCCTACACAAATCTCTGGTAGTATCTTGCTAATCCCATGAAGTTGCACACCTCAGTCACCGTAGTGGGTGTCGGCCAATACATAATGGCTCTAATATTAGAAGGATTGACTGCGATACCTTCCCTACAAATGATATGACCCAAATATCGTACCTTTGTCTGAAAGAATGCACACTTCTCCAAGTTCTCGTAAAGTTGTTTCTCACGAAGACATTGAAGAACTTGGCAAAGGGGCCCCTCGTGCTCCTCATGCATACGTGAGTAAATAAAAATGTCATCTAGGAAGATGAGCACAAAGTGATATAAGAAATTCCTTAATACCCCATTCATCAAACTCATAAACACTGTGGGGTCATTAGACAAACCAAAAGGCACCACTGTGAACTCATAGTGCCCATATCTCATATGAAAAGTAGTCTTATGAATGTTCACCTCTGTAATCGTCAACTGATGATAGCCTGAATTAAGATCAATCTTAGAGAAACTATGGATCCCTTCATCTGATCAAACAAATCATCAATGCGAGGAAGGAGATAATGATTCTTTATCATTACCTTGTTCCACTGGCAGTAATCAATACACAACCGCAAGGATTCATCCTTCTTCTTCACAAAGATCATCGGTGCACCCCAAGGGGATACACTTTGATAGATAAGGCCTTTCTCCAAAAGGACCTCAAGCTGCAACTTGAGCTCACAGACCTCTGGGGTGGTCATCTGATAAGGTGCTTGTGAGATAGGCTCTGCTCCTCGAACTAGGTCTATATGAAAATTAATCTCATGTGGGGGTGGTAACCCCGGTATCTCCCCTAGAAAGACATTCGCAAACTCTCTCAAAATGGGATGGTCATCTAGCGATGGTCCACTAGTCCCATCCTTTGATTTGTCACTAACTGTAATAGTATACATCTGACAACCCTGTCGCACACACCGCTTAAGCTGCATAGCAGAGATGGTGTGAATAGAAACGGGTCTCCTGACCCCTGAAATCATCGACTCAACTCCCAAATCATCTACACAAGATAAAATCTTATGGTAACAATCCATCTTGTCCCTGTGTGTAGATAACCAATCCATACTCAAAATGAATCCATACGAGCCCAAAGGAAGGATACGGAGATTTGAGGTAGCGGTGACAGGTCCCAAATCCACTACACACTCCTTAACTAAGGAGTCTGCAGAGATCTTGGCTCCAGAAGCCATCTCAACATCCCAACTATGACCCTGCCTAACTGTCACCAGCCTGCATCACTCTTCTAAGGATGGTGCAATGAAAGAATCAAAAGAACTAGAATCAAACAATATAGAGGTAGGAATACCCCTAATGCTACCTATAGTCTCAATGACTGTGCTTTGACTCTGCCTGGCAGTTCTCAACCGCTGCATAAATCCTATGGTTGCATCCCATATCACCAACAGTTATCTCTGAGATCTATGTATTACCCTTTTTATTACGGTTCTGTGGGAAGTATCTCCAAAAATGTATGGAAAATCCACAACCAAAACAACCACTTGATCCTCCCTAATGAGTAGCACCTCCAGTAGGTGCCCCGGAAGTCTATGGCATGGATTCTGATGATCTGGCTACAGTCAGCTGAGGTCTCTGCTAGTGAACTCCCACTGACTGAGCTCTAAGGTCTACCCTGTGCCCTGATGGGACCCCTAGGAGGAGGCCCCATACTCTGAACTCTCTATGCACTAACTCTCTGTGGAGGTCTAGAAGGTGAACGAGACTGCTGCTGGTGATGCTACTACTGCTACGACCTAAAAGATGACTATGTTGAACCTTGGTCACCACGAGGAAGAGGTAATGACCCCCTTGATCTATTTTCCTGCATCTACTGTGTATGGCTCTGGACTCGGTCTCTAGCCTGTTGGGTCTTTCCCTGAGTCTCATCTACTATATAGGTTTTGTCGATGGCCTCAGCTAATGTTTGTGAACAATGGATCCACATTGCACCTCCAATGTCTAGATTCAGGCCCCGAATGAACCTATGAATCCACACTTGCTCATCCTGCATGTACTCAACATACTGGAGTAGATCCAAAAACCTACTCTCATACTTTGCTACTAAAAGAGATGCCTGTCGGAGGTCATGGAACTCATCTATCCGCTGTTGTATGAACCTCCTTGACAAATATTTACTCCCGAATCTCTCCTCAAATAGCTTCTAGGTCACTGTCTCAGAATCAACATGGAGCTTCTACTCCTCTGTCCTCCACCATACTCTTGCTCCATCCCTCAGTAGATGGATTGCAACATGAGCTTTCATGTTGCTAGAACAAGGAAAAATATTGAAGCAACCGCTCAAGCTCACTAGCTAGGCCTCTTCTTGAAACCCACCTGTGTCACTAGAATAATGTGAGGGTTGAAGCTTCGTGATCTCCTTGATGTGATCTACAGCTGTGGTCTGACGGCCTCTAGGTCTCTCTGCATGCTCATCCCTAAGCCTAGGGCTTCGAGACCTCTCTCTATGCTCTAAAACTCGGTCACCCTATCCCCTCTGTGGTGAATCTTCCCTAGCTAACTCTACATGGGATTTATCTCCTCTATGCTCCTCGTTGGGTCGAGGAGATGCCTGAGCATCAACAAATGGCTCCCTATCATGTCTGGCTGTATGTCCTCCTGCTGATCCTCCGTGTAGAGTGGTATTAACATCCTGAAGAGTTCGTAAAATCTGGGGTAGGATGGCTGCTACACCTTGATCTGGTGGTGGTAAGTCTAGGTCTATGTGAAAAGTCCCCTCATCCCATTTGTGCCTCGTGCAAAGACAAAGGTGAGAGTTAGTTCATTTTTCTAAGTTTTATTCAATTTCCATGTTTACTAGAATATGCAATTTCTAAACTAAGTTGTTTTCTAGATTTAAAAGTGTGCTAGGTTTAACTTTCATGTCCCAAGTTTTCTAGTGTGCCCAATGGTCCAAGATTTTTAACCACTGCTCTGATACCAAGTGTAATGCCCGTTAAAACAACCCACTTGAGACCCAAGAAACAACCTAGGATTAGTTAGGAAAATTATGGAATAATATTTTTTGTTTAAAGGAGTCTACTACCAGGTTACAAGGAAAAAACTACCACTAAAAGATTCTAGAACAATTCGAAGTCACTAGAACATACTTTTTCTTTATTAACAATTATTAGAGGTCACAAGGTCAAAAATTTAGGGTTAGAAGTTTCAATTAGGTTCAGAGGGTAAATTATCAGCATACCCACTCTCTAACAGGCTTAGAGTTTAAACTTTATTTTTCTCATACTTAACACATTATAAATTTCCCTAAAAAATTCCAATTGGATAAAAAAAAATTCACCTTTCCAATGATATAAAGAAGTCATCCTAACTCCTTATAAAACTCAAGTTATGGGCCGGCGGGACTTCGGGTGAAAATTTTCCCCGAAGGGCGGACCTGCGGGCCCAAGGATGAAAATTTTCCAAAAGGGACACATGTCGAGTGGGGTAAAAACAAAATTTTTAGGTTGGTGGGTCACGGGAAGATGGTTTGAAATTTTCCCTGTGCGGGGCGAAAACTAGTTTTGCGCCTGCTGCGCCGCCAAGGACACGTGGCACCTAATAAACCAAAGCGGGGGAGAAAATGAGGGAAGGGTGGGGCGGCGGAGGAGTTTAGGGAATTTTTCTAAAGGAGGGTGAAATGAATAAAATTCATGTGCAAGTCCGCGTGTCCATAGAGTTGATTTCACCAAGGCGAGGGTGGGAGTGTGGGGCCGCGGAGGTTTTTAAGAAAATTATCCAAAAACAAAATTTTCAAAAATGATAAGGTTTGCAAGGGTTCTGCCACTCCGCCATGCCATGTGGCAGCCTCTGATTGGCTGCGGGGCAATAGGGAAATTTTTTAAAAATTTCCCAAATTTTTTTTCAAAAAAATTCCTAAGGATTTTCAAAGGGAAAATTTTGGGCTGTGGGCCCGCGAGGGAAAATTTTCCCAAAATTTTCCACCCAGGGAAGGAAAACTTCAGAGGGCCATAACTTTTGATAGAAATCTCAGTTTTAGACAAACGAGGACTTTATGGAAATATCTCAACGCTCTCTTTGTACAAGAATCATTAATTTTAGATTTTTATAAATTTTAAGGGGACCATTTTAATAAAACGGCCGGTAGGATTTTTAAAAGCAAACTGGTAAATTTTAACTTATAAATTTTGTTCAATTTGATCTTCTCCTTCACTCTACATGCCAAACAGATGTGGAGGATTGTTCTAGGAAGAATTTAGGATGTATTTGAAAGGTAATTTTTCCTAATTGATTTCCAATTCTAATTTTCCAACATTTGATAGAAAGGATAGCAAAATTTGCCTTTGTTCAATTTGGAAGGTTTCTTAAAGATTTCTTAAGAGCTTTTAGTTTTTTTGGAGTCATTTTGGTCATAATAAGTTCAACTTAATGTTTCATTTATCTTTTATAGTTTGCAAGATCATTTAGATTAATATTTGATAAAATTTTACAAGTATACAACGGAATAAAAGATGGAGTTTATACAATTCAAAAACAAGGATTAATCTATTTATTTTGCTATACTATAACAAAATTGAATTCATTCCATGCTCCTTTAAAGTAGTTATCTTTCCTTCAACCAAAATGTCGAAACAAAAATGCAGATTCTATTCCTTTCCAATCATGCATTTCAACAAGACAGATCAATGCAATTTCTTCATACATATTTCCTTCTTCCAGTTTTTCCAAACAGGGATTTCAAATACAGAATTTAAATATAACAATGTCATTCTGAACAAGGTAAGACAACTTCCATTAATTCAATGAATCTCTTACAACTCCTTTCATATATATATTTTTAAAATACAACATATAGAATACATGTCTTTCTTTTCTAATAATAGAACAGATTATATAAATATGTCACATTTCAAATTTACAACTTTCATAGCTCAATACAAATATCTTTCCATTACAAGACATTTACAATTCCATCCACTTCAAAGTGGGAAAGGTTACAAAAGAATTTATTTCACAAGGGACTGTCAAACTGTCTTTCTCCTCTTCTCTAGAACAACAACATGCAAAGTTCCCTTTTCTTCCAATTTGATCACAAAAAAAGGTGGGGGAAAGGCAACGCTCTCCACCCTATCTAAGACATCCAATGAAAAGAAGAAGCCATCCTTCTACATTGGCACACGAGCCCCAACCACAATGCAATAGAAGGTGTGATTCAACTCATGGCAACAACATGCTTCCACAAAACATACACACAACAATATTTCAAAATGCACATTTCAATTTAACAACACAGTCCATATTAAAAAAATAGTTTTGTAACTGCATTAAAACATTAAAACAGAACTCAGGCTTCTTCATGCAAGCCAAAGGAGAAAGAGCTATGGGGGAAGTTGCTTATTCCTCCCAATGGAAATTGGGCATCCACCTGTAACAAACCGCCAATAAAATTCACCAAACATATCCTTATGCCCCCCACAATCCTTCCTTATGCCCCCCACAAGTAAGAAATGCAAGCTATTTCTTTTCCACGGTGGATCCCAATCCCAAACTCCCTCCAAATTTTTTTTGATGCCACTGGCATTCCCTTATTCCACCCCACATGGATTCCCCATAGCATTCTCCTACACCATTCCTATGATAGTCTACCCAAACAGCCAATAAGCACACAAAACATTCACCATTCACACAAACATAAAAAGAAATAACAACATAAATGAAGAGCTAAGCTACTACCTCTCCATGGTATATTTGTTCCAAAACAGCAAGCTTTCAAAGTCAAATATATAGTCCCAAAATCAGCAACCAACAAGCATGCAAAGTTCTCCAATATCCTTCCAAAAGAAAGAGCTCCAAAAAGCCATGGAAAAATCCGCCCCAATCAAGTATGCAAAATTTCAACAACCCAAAACAAACAAAGAGTTCAAATTTTATAGAGGAGGGAAGAGAAGAGGATGAGGTGGATCCATGTAGGATGCCACATCACACATCCTCAACTCCAACGCAAAAGTCAATTCATTCTCCAATGCACAATTAAGAGGTGGGTGAATAATATGACAATTTACTTCTACACTCCAATCCAACCCACACCCCAAAGGACTAAATTAAATAAAATGTAAGAAGAGTGCAATTAAAACATGCAACTTAACTTATCAAAATGCATTAGAAAGGTCTAAAATCAACCCTACAACCATAGGTATGGTTGGTAAATAAAATTAAGAGGTATGGGACAAGTTTTACTTGTCCCACAAGCCTCCAAAAATAGCCTTCAAGGAAAAATTCGAATTTCCAAGGAGGTGGAGTGTTTCATACTCCAAAATTTGACTTACACAACTCTTATACATACTTACACATCACTTACCACATTAATACAAAAGTGAACAACTTATATAATTACTTTCTTATATCCCAAATTTGATTCATTTATTTTAACAATATGATTACTCACATTAATTCTCCACAATTAAAAGAATAATAAAAGGGGTAAATGCATCACAAAATAAACACATGCAAACATTAATAAAAGAAAACACATTAATAAAATACACATAACCCCTTGGTTACATTCAAGGTAATCCCCCCATGGGAATCCATAACAAAAACACCACACACACACAAAACATGTTGCCATGGTGACCTTGTTGAATTCACTTGGAATTCTATATTGGTTGGTCTCCAATCCCCCGATGTTTGTTGTGATATTTTTAACCTGAAAAACACAAATACCTCCTTCGGCCTCATGGCCATATCATAAATCCAACATGATATAAATAAAATCATTAAATCATCTATGCATATGAATCAAAACAACATCAAGGCAATCAACAATATCACTTACAATTTATATCCATAACTATATCACCATCATATAATGTCCATTTTCTAGGTTTACTCACAATATCCAAAATCACATGTCCCAACAACATTCAAAATATATCCATGTCAAATAGTATATCATCATCTAGATATAAAGTGTTTCTAATAATCATCATGCATCATAACTAAATCAAAATCATCAATAATCTGTGATCTGACATCTAACATCATACTAAATCAAAATCAACAATAATCCGTGATCCAACATCTAACATCATACTAAGTAAAAATCATAATAATTTCCATAATGTAATCAACAGTATCAAGATCAGTATCAAAAGGTGTCAAAGGGAAGTGTGCACTACAATCACCTTGTGGGGTGATGAAAACTATTTTGCCCCAAGTTCCAGAGTGCCAATGAGACCCATAAAATTACATTTTCCATGTATCAAGATGGACATTATAGGTAGTGAAATCATTGCGGAAGGAATCGGAGATGGGTGATGAATCGAGAAGGGGTGCCACAACTAATTGATCTACTATGACATGGCCTTTAATTTCTTTCTTCGGTATGAACTTGAAATCAAATTTAGTGAGAAACATGACCCAACATTGTAGATGGCCTAACAGATGTGTACGGGACAAGAGGTATCATACTATATCTACCTTGGTGATAAAATGTACCTCATTATTAAGAAAATATCGACATAATTTATTTGCCAAAAAGACAAAGCCGAGACATATATTTATGATGTAGTTATGGTTTCATTCATAAGAGAGTAGAATTCGACTGATGTAATATATTTCTATTTCATGTTGTGCTAGCAGGGCCCCTAATGCACGAAACGTAGTAGAGATGTATAATAAGAAATTTTGGTTGACTAGCGGGGGGATTTAGACATGTGGATTTAAAATATATGATTTTAAGTCATCAAATGATTGTTGGCAGCTCTCATCCCATATGAACTTAGTATCCTTCTTCATGAGGCATGAGAATGGTTGAGTCTTATCAATAAGTTATGCAATGAATCACCAAATAGCTTGAAATATTCCCTATAGTGATTGTAGTTGATGTAATTTTTTATGTGGAGGGATGTAGAAAATGGATTTAATCTTATTGGGATCAATTTCAATGCCAATTTACAAGATGATATATCTGAGGATTTTACAAGTTGCGACCCCAAAAATAAATATTTGGGATTTATGTGTATGTGGTATTGACATAAACATTCAAATAGCGTTCATATATCTTGAGCATGGGTGGAACGATGGCTAGATCTATTCAAGATGTCATCAACATAATATTTGATAATATTGTGAATATAATCATGAAATATGTGCTTCATCGCTCGTTAATAATTGGCCCCGATGTTTTTAAGGCCAAAGAGAATGACATTGTAACAAAACCTTCCCCATGGTGTGGTGAAAGAGGTCTTCTCTTGATCAACGGGGTTGATTTTGATTTTATTATAACCCGCAAATTTGTCCATGAAAGAGAGGATATCATAGCCAATTGTAGAATCAACAATGGTGTCAATATAAATCAAGGGAAAACTATCGTTGAGACCATATTTATTTATATCATGAAATTTAGTGCAAAAATGGACGGGGCCATCTAGCTTCATAAAAGGTAAAATATTAGATACCCATTCAAGATAATCAACAACACGAATAAAACCAATGTCGATTAATTTATGGATTTCTTCCTTGACTAGGAGTTCCACTTTTGGGTGCATTTTCCAGATTTTATGTTGGATTGGTTTTACACCGAGGTTAAGTACAATGTTATGCATTGTAACATATGGATCAATACCTAACATATCACTATCAGATAATTCATGCAGTACTTACTTGATATCTTTTTGTTTTCTAGGCATGAGAGAGGAATCTAACAAAATTATGTGTGGATTTTACGTTCTTCCAAGGTTATATTGAATTTTTTATTCATTAATAATGGTGGACCGATGTTTGATGTATGGATCTATAGGAATAGTACCAGGAGGATTGACATCAGTAGCAAGTGTATCAGACTCTCCAAAGTAAGTAGTAGTATTAAGGTATGATGGAGAATGTCTCTTATGGTGAAAGGAAGGCAATTGATCATAAACTCCCATGTGTTCTAAAAGAGTGTCATCAATAGCAAAAGTTTCTGAATCATCCCAAATCGTAGAGACTTTATCACTGATGACTTCTAGATGGATAAGAGGAAGTGAAGAAGTGTGTAAGGTGGTATAAAATTCGAAAGGAGAAAGAAGTGGGTTATGATATCCCAATCCGAATTTTTGAGATTGTGTGGGATGGTCCCAATGTGTTGTTACTCCAAGTTCTTATTAACCTAATCTTATATAGGAGAATCCATAATGACACAAGTATTCATATCCTCACCCATATTTAGAAAACTATTGAGTAGCACCATAAGAACTAGGAGTATCACTAGATTTTTCAATAGAATGGAAATACACGAAAGGTGATGGATCAACCATGACATCATAAAAAACTCCCTAATAATGGAATCTAAGTAATGTATGTAGAGTAGAGGGGGCCACAAACATGGCATGGATCCAGGGCTTCCCAAAAAAATATTATAATTAAGTTTATTGTACATGACATGACATGGAATAATAATTGTACACGGACCAACAGTGACGGGGAGGTTAATAATACATAAGACACACTTGGGAATATTGTCAAACCCACAAATAGAGACTAATGAAGAGCTTAATAACTTTCCAAAAGACCTAATTGATGAAGAAAACCTATGCTACAGATGTTAAGGCCATACCCATTGTTAACTAAGGCGTGCTTGACCGCGATATTATTAATAAAAACATGAATATATAAGGGGGGGGTCATATTCTAACATTTATTGAGAAGGTATCTAATATGATGTGAAATTTATTTGATCCTCATTGAGAGATAAGGTGGAAGTAAACTTATGGTATACATATTCAGGTGATGTGTGAGGAGGTATATATGTAGTAGCTAAATATTTTTTGATATTATTAATACAATCAGGATGATTCTATAGATAATCATGGCTAGAGATATTCATGATCAAAATACCTTAGAAGTATGATGACCATAAGAGCATGGATATAAAGTGTGGGGTTCTACAAAATGATTAAGCTAAAATGTACATAAGAGCCTAATCTGATTGTTATTGCACCAGTAAATAAATGAATAATTAAGGACAAAAATTACACCCAAGCAAACTAAGAAATAAAGTGAAAACCCTAAGTGCAAAGAGAGGGTAAGAATCCTTAGTTAATTCATAGGCATCTGGAAGATGTACAAAGACGGAAAATACGAAAATTTGGAGCATTGACCATCACACTGGAGCTCAAAAAAATGCAGATCTTGAGACATAGGCTAGACATGGGCACCTACAGAAGGACATGGGCACCGGGTGGGGGACCCTGAACTTGTTTATGGGTTCTTAGGTATGTGGAAATGCTTAGAAAACCTCCTCTGAGGTGTCATAATTTGTTCAGATTTTTTTTCCTTTGATCGTTCTAAGGTCACGCCAAGGTCGTCGAGGCCATAATGAATAATGAACCTTCAAATCCCTCAAATAGACATCAAATCCCAAAAAATAAAGATGCAGAATGTGGGGTCAAACTGTCCTTAGTTGTCACAATGGTGAACTTATGATTGAGCACAGAAATACATCTCAGACCAAATGTATTTCTGTGTGTGTGCAAAAAATTGTGCCCTAGGTGGCTTTTGTATGTGTTGCACTTGATAGTAAGTAAGTAAGCTATATGTAAATAAATTTAATAGATGTGTGCATGGAATATATTAAAATTCCCTTCTATGAAGTGTATGTAGAATAACCAGCCCTTGTATCCCTTTTGATGTTGTTAGATAGATTTAATGGATCTCTTAGATACCTTGATGGATTCAATGTTAGGTTGTGATAGTTAATGCTTAGTGTTTGGTCCTTTATTATGATCACATAACTTTATATTTATATGATTTCACTACTTGAATATCATAATTAACCCCAAAAAGTCTGACTACCAAAAATATAAGATGCTCAAATGGATAAAAATGACCCAAAAAGTGTGTGTAAAGTAAAAAAGGGACAGGGGCACCTGACACTAGCATCCTAGCTGGATGGTGGTGTCTAAGATAAAAAATGCTGAAGAGTAAAAAGGTTGACTGAGAAAGTATGGGTGTAAGACTAAAAGTAGAAAAATAAATAAAATAAAGGTTGGCAAAGACATGGGTTGATTAATAATATTTTTTACTTAGGAATCATATGAAATAGTAGTATGTAACTAGGACTAGATAATTACCCAAAGTTCTTGATTTTGTGTCTACATTATTAAACATCATATTTCTAGATAGTGGACCCCCCTTTATTTTAAATATGGTAAAAAAATATTTACACTCTACATGTAGCCTACTCACCTTTGAGGTGGCATGTGTAGACACAAAATCACACACTTTGGGTAATTCTTTAGTCCCAGTCTCATACTACTATTCATATGGTTATTGAGTGAAAAATAATACTAATTAACCCATATCTTTGGCCATTTTACTTTTCTTTTTGTTGTTACTTTCGATCTTGTACCCACACTTTCCTAGTCCGTATTTTCATACTGTGTTTTCTCTATTGCTGACTGGGGTGCCTTAGGTGCCCCCTGGTCCCTTCTGAGGAACCCTGATATTATTTAAACTTTACTCTCACTTTTGAGCACTTACAAGGCATTTGAACTTTCTATATTTTTGGTGGTCTTCTAATTTAGGGTTAATTACAAAATTAGAACAAGATAACCATATAAATATAAAATTATGGTACCATAATGAGAGACCAAACACTAAGAAATTACTATCACCACCTAAGGTTACATACATTGAAGGAATCTAGAGCTCCATTTGCATCTATCTAGCTCCATTGAAAGGAAAAAGGGCTGATTCATCTACATCACACTTCATAGGAGAGGAGTTTATTCTATTCCATGCACAATTTACTTACATTCTACATCTAGTTATTTCTTGCTACTCACAAAGTAAAACTGACACAAGATACCCTAGGGCACAATTTCTACACACAAATAGCTAGAACTACATTGGGTCTGAGATGTAGTGTAGCGCTTAGTGATAATTCCATCCATTTAGAAGTTGAGGACAATCTGACCCCTTCATATACAACTTTTATTTTTAGGGTTTTATAGGCGATTCTATTAGAGTAGGTATTTACGTTAGCTCATGTTCACCTAGGTACATTATTGTATTTATCCTCACCCACTTATGTGTGTGGATATTTCTTTTTATTTATTTAGATATAAGGAGATATTATCTAGTTATTTGGTATAGTTATTTCCTTGATCTTTGGTATTGACTAGTTCTTTCCTAGATCTATGGCATTGACTAGATCCTTGATGTCTAGTTCTCTCATAAATCTATGGACTTGACTAGTTCTTTGATGACAAGTTCTTTCCATGATTTATGGCTTGATCTAAGACCTTGACCGGTTCTTAGATTGTTATTCCTTTCCTATATAAGCAAGGCCCATTCTCATTGTATTTCATTGAGTTCCATAATAACGTATGATATTTCTGCTCATTTGTTTGCAAAGATTTATGTAAAGTTATTCTGGTGAATTGCTTTCATCTTATTGATCGTGATGTTTGATTAGCATCTGTGTTCTTGGTTTGAGATGATCTGGTTATCATTCCTTTTATGGTATCAGAGCAGGGGATTTCTATTGACATTCGTCTGTTTGAAAAAATTGTATATTTTGATCGATAACTCCGTTTTGAGTGCCATTTTTTTTGCAAAAGTACATGTTTTTAATGCTCTTTCCATTGTAAATATTTATTTTTAGAATCACACTATAATTATAAAGTGCCATATTTTAACACGCACTCATTATAAAGTGCCAAAATCTGGGGGGGCTCTTTTGGTGATTTTTTGAGGATGACATCTTTATCTACTTCTGCATTAGATCATGTTGAGCCATTAACAACACATAATTACCACACATGGAAACCAAGAATGGAAACACTAATTAAGTGGAAAGGATTATGGGCTTTAACTTTTTCAGAACAACCAGTGTTCACTAGAGAATATGAGAAATTTCAGTACCAGTGCAAATTTGATGAGTGTATGGGTTTGATAGGAACTTATGTAAGTGACAATCGTTTATTTCATTTGGAAAATTGTGACTCTCCTTTCAAAATATGGGAGAAATTAGAGGATTTATTTGGTAAGGTGGATCATATGAGAGCCATACAACTTGAAATTGAGATCACCTCTCTTAATCCTAAAGATTTTCCAACAATTATAGACTATCTTACCAAGTTCAAGTATTTGTTGACACAGTTGATGGGGAGTGGAAGAGATAAGAAAGATGAAGAGTGTGTTTACTTGATTCTATCCAAGTTGAGAGGACCATTCCAATTTTTTTCTTATACCTTTTTCTCTAGAATAGATGCCTTAGGTGACACCTTCAAAATGCCTAACTTAGAAACATTTTTTGAAAGACTTACTAGGGAAGAATCTAATTATCTCACCTTGAGTCTTCCACCTCTTAAAAGACATTAGTTGCATCTAATCCTAAGGGCAAGGGAAAACCATACAGTAAAACCAAATCCTTACCTTCTCCATCTCAAAATTCTCTTAAACCCAAATAAAACAACTCAAAACCCAAGGAGTCTTCTAAATACAAGAATAAGTCTAGCCGTTCATGCTCTTTTTGTAGGGGTAGTAATCATGAAGAAAATAGGTGTTATAAGTAAATGCAAGCCTTAGAGGATGCAGTCAAGAAACATAAAATTTATATCTCCACTCCACCTCCTTCTAATCATCATGGAAAAACACTTAAAGTTGTTGGAAGATCTCAATCACCACTTGCAGACAATTAGGTTATAGATTTTGGTGCTTCTCATCATATGACTTCTTCCAAGGAGTCTTTTGTTTCTCTAGGTTTGAGTTCTAATTCCAAAATTGAGGTTGGAGATTCTTCCTTTCTTTCTGTTGAGGGAAAAGGTGATATACAACTTGATGGTGGAAACATCCAAGATGCACTATATGTTCCTAACATCACTACAAATTTGCTTTTTGTATATCAAATTTATCATTCTAGTCAAGGGAAAATAGTGAGTTTTACACCACATGGGGTAGAAGTAAGAACTTTTTTGGAGCCTTATTCACTTGTTGATTAGGGTATTGTTGATCATAGTTCAAGACTATATCAATTTGAGGGTTTTGATGAGACTTCTTCTATAGGGACAGGATTGGTTTCTCATTTAGATTCAGAGAGTAAGCTTTGGCATGAAAGATTTGGACATCTCAATTACAGATATTTGAAGGATTTGAGCACTCATGTTATGGTAGATGGTCTTCCTAGAGTTTCTTGTCTTGAGGGAGTTTGTCATGGTTGTGCATTAGGGAAACAACACGAAGATCCTTTTCTTAAGAATTTGTCTAAGAGAGCTTCTTCACCACTTGAGCTTGTGCATAGTGACTTGATGGTTTTTCCTACCCCATTTTTCAATGGAGCTAAGTATGCACTTACATTTATTGATAATTCTTGAGGCATACTTGGGTTTATTTTCTCAAGTACAAAAGTGATGTTTTTTCACACTTCAAATTCTTCAAGGCTTTGGTCAAGAAACAATCTTCTGGTAGCATAAAGAACGTTTGCACTGATAATGGGGGGAGTACTTCAGCAATGAGTTTTCTAAATTTTTGGCAACTAAAGGCATTATTCACCAGCATTTTGTTCCTCATACTACCCAACAGAATGGATTAGCAGAAAGGAAGAATAAAAGTTTGAATGAAATGGCTAATTGTATGATGCATTCTAGAGATATACCTCCTATCTATTGGGCAGTAGCAGTTAATTGTGCTAACTATATTCAGAATCGCACACCACATAGAGCACTTGAGCATTTGACTCCAGAGGAAGCTTGGTCCAACACTAAGCCAGATGTCTCATTTTTTTGAGTCTTTAGGATCCATGCTTGGGCCTTTGTGACAAAGAAGAAAAGGAAAGATTTGGATAAGAAGAGTAAACCCTTGATCTTTGTAGGGTATTGTGAGGACATGAGAGCTTATCGTATTTTAGATCCTGATACACATAATGTTCTTTTTCAAACACATATTTAGTTTGATGAGCGTTTCATTCCTTATGATTCTTCATCTTCTTCCATTCCTTCTTCTTCTTCATCTCATCTTGAGGATCCTTTCTTTGAGGAGATTGATGAGGAGGTTATAGATGCCATTGAGGATCCTATTCCCACTGATGTTGTCACTATGCCTAAGTAGGATTGTACTACATTTTCTGAGGCAACACCATTCATAGAGGATCTTCCACCCACTATGCATCATCACGCACATTCTACAGGTTCTGGACTTTTGTGTCAGGCATTTTCTGAGGATCCACAGTTTTTTTCAAAGGCTAATGGGATACCGGAGTGGGATGATGCGATGGCAGCTGATTATTCTTCTTTGATGAAGAATCATACTTGGGATTTGGTATCTCTTCCTAAAGGAAGAAAGATTGTTAGGTGTAAGTGGGTATACCGAACCAAATACGCAGCTGATGGGTCCATTGACAAGTATAAGGCTTGTCTTGTTGCAAAGGGTTTTTCACAAGTTGAAGGTATTGATTACTCTGAGACTTTTGCACCCGTTGTCAAGATGGATTCTATATGCCTTGTACTTGCTATTACTGCATCACAGGGGTGGCTCGTATACCAGATGGACGTGAAGAGTGCCTTCTTACATGGAGATCTACAAGAGGAAATATATATGAAGCAGCCAGCTAGATTTGTTTAGGATTCTTCTCTTGTTTGTCGGCTCTGAAGGTCTCTCTACGGTCTCAAACAAGCCCCTCAGGCTTGGTATGAGAAGATGGATTCTTTTCTTCTATCTACTAGTTTTTTTCGTTGCCACTCCGATCATACAATGTATCTCCAGCATGTTGGTGAGGATATTGTGATACTTGTCTTGTATGTTGATGATCTGTTACTTACTGATAACTCTTCTTCCCACATTCAGAGTATTCAAAGGGCTCTTTCTACACAGTTTGACATGATAGATCTTGGGCTATTGCATTATTTCCTTGGTTTGCATATTTCTCATATAGATTCAGGGATTCATTTGAGTCAGCAAAAGTACACCCATGATCTTCTTAGGCACTTTGATATGGCTGATTGCAAGCCAAGTCCATCTCCTTTTCCGTCTGGAGTTACTCTTACATCCACATGTACCACACCACTTTGTGATCCTACATTGTATAGGTAATTGGTTGGGAGTCTCATGTACTTGACCCATACTCGCCTTGATATTTCATTTGCAGTAGGGCTTGTATCTCGGTTTGTAAATTCTCCTCATAGTAGTAACTGACAGGCTGCTAAAAGGATTTTGCGCTATTTGCATGGCACTTCCCACTTTTCCCTACACTACACTAGGGGCTATACTCAATTGGTTGGGTATACAGATTCAGATTGGGTAGGTTCTATTGATGACAAACATTCCACTTCTGGCTATCTTTTTGGTCTTGGTTCTTCTCTAGTTTTTTTGGGCATGAAAAAAGCAATAGGCTATTGTACTTTCATCTTCAAAGGAAGAGTACAGGGCAGCAGTTACAACGAGTTAGTAGATTATTTTTATTTGCCAGTTATTGACAGAGTTTGAATTCCCATAGGATTCACCGACTGTACTTTGGTGTGACAACCAAAGTGCAATTCACATTTCTCGCAACCCAGTTGAGCACCAACGGACCTAGCATATTGAGATACACATCCACTTCATTCGTCAGCACATTCAGGATGGAGTTCTTTTCTTGGAGTACATTTTGACTCAGTAGCAAGTTGCAGACATCTTTATGAATCCTTTTGCATCACCTCACTACAATGATTTGCGTGGAATGCTTGGGGTTTCAAAATTTGTTCTTGGGGGGTGTTCGTGAGAACATATTCCGTCTTCTTCTTCTTCTTTCTCTTTCCTTCTAGAAATATTCTTTCCTTCTTTTGGTTCAAGATTTATTCATGGATATATTGTACATGAGTACCACATATGGCCTAGTTTCCAGGACTCATACTGTGGACATGCCACTTCTATTTTGGCCCCTAGCTTCACTTGAGGGGGGGTGTTAGAGTAGGTATTTACCTTAGCTCATGTTCACCTAGGTACATTATTGTATTTATCCTCACCCACTTATGTGTGTGGATATTTCTTTTTATTTATTTAGATATTAGGAGATATTATCTAGTTGTTTGGTATAGTTCTTTCCTTGATCTATGGCATTGACTAGTTATTTCCTAGATCTATGGTATTGACTAGATCCTTGATGTCTAGTTCTCTCATAAATCTATGGACTTGACTAGTTCTTTGATGACTAGTTCTTTCCATGATTTATGGCTTGATCTACGATCTTGACTGGTTCTTAGATTGTTATTCCTGGCCTATATAAGCAAGGCCCATTCTCTTTGTATTTCATTGAGTTCCATAATAATATATGATATTACTACTCATTTGTTTGCAAAGGTTTATGTAAAGTTATTCTGGTGAATTACTTTCATCTTATTGATCGTGATGTTTGATTAGCATCTGTGTTCTTGGTTTGGCATGATCTGATTATCATCCCTTTTAGATTCCTCTATTGCAGGTATACACCGACATCCAACAAGGTTCAACAATACTCATGAGATAAAAAGAAAACACAAGTGATCATTCAACGACACCTCAGATGAGGTTTCATATTCATTTCCACAAACCGAGGTGCCCATATCTAAAACCAGGGCACCCCAGGTGCCCATATCCTTCTCTAGATGCCCCAGTCTACCTAGATAGTCTAGATATGCATTTTCTCGATCTCCTGTATGGCAGTTTCCTCCTCCTATCCATCTAGTCTCCACTACAACACAATCCCAAAACATCTTCAAATAAAATAATTTCTTACTAACCCTCTTTTCACATTAGGGTTTCACATTTATATTGCTTAAACCATAATTTCATTAAAAATGGACATTTCACTAAGAATCTATATTTATAGTATTATCATTTTTGGTTTTATAATTGTTGAAATTGGATTCTTAAATTACCATTATTGGTTTATATCTAGTGTGATATCAGATTCTAATATGTTTATTATTAGAATTTAATTAGTGTGATATCATATTCCAATATTTACACTATGCCATATAAATCTGTTCTTATTTCTCTAGTTGGTTTATGAGAATGGGAATATTCCCATTCTCAACACACTTATAGTACAACTATGTTCCAAATTATTTTTATGTGTATCTGATTTATCTCAATTATTTTTCTATGATTCTTATATGATGCATTTTTATCCCTTTTGATAATTAAAACAATGTGATATGGGTACATGTTGTATTAAATAAGAAGCAACTATTGAGTCTATGAGAATGGACATATGCCCATTCTCATCACACTCATGGTACAACTATGTTCCTAATTATTTTTTATGTGTATCAAATTTATATTTCTCCTTCTTCCATAATTCATATATGAGGGAGTTTGACCTCTTTTCAATATTTATATATTGATAGACATTAGGTTAAGTCATGGAGCATTTTCAGACACTCGTGTTGAGATCATTAAATAAAATAACTTGGCGCTCTGAATACTATAGTTTTACATTCAAGAATTAGGGGATTCTAGGAATATAAGTTAGTATCTACAGTTAAGAAATATTTGCATTTTATAAAGTTATTGAACAATGAAACAATAAGTTACCTAGAAACATGCACATAGATTTAGGAAAAGACCATATAAATTTGTAGTTGTAATGAATGTATAAATCAATTCATTACATTACATGAATTTTTGAAATGAGTTCCTTTTAAATCACATCCATGTTCCTTTAAATAAAAAGATCCAATTCCTTGTAAACTTAGAGCATAATTCAAGATATATTATTTTCAAATTATATTAATTGCATGGTGGAATTTATATTATTAATAATACATTAATAAGATGCAAGAGTTCCATAAGAAACACAATGTTATAGAGAATTATATTATGGACCAAGGTTTGGAATAATTATCAAATAATAGTACAACTATAAATTTTTATAGGACCAAGGTTTGAATTTTTTTTTTTAAAAACCCACACCCTGGGTGAAGATGATTTCACATATAAATTTATAAACTTCAATAGTTTCTCCAATTCAATTTTTTTTATCTTGTTCAAGTAGTTGAAGGTATGATTTAATGGCCACATTTCCTTTATCAGGTATCTTTATGTATCCACTTTTCCTATTTTGGTTTTTTGTCCATGCCCAGATGATGATATTGACATCGATATCTTCTTTAGGTTCGTCTGAGATGGTCTATGTTTTATTTACCTTTAAACAATACTGATATAATGTTGTACCTTTTCCTCTCCCTGCAGGTTTTCAATTTTGAACTCTCATATTTTTATTTACATCATTGCCCTTCTGACGAAGGAAAATATCCCCATTTGATCTCCCCATCCATATCTTTTCATTATCATTTCCTATTAGTATAAGTAGCTTGTTTCCCTTGAACACATCCTTGAATGGATTGAATTCTTGATTATATCTTCCACAAATAGGCCCAACGTAAATATCTAGTTGATCACTATGTACAAGGTGCAGACCATCCAGTTGAGCACTCCCTTGCTTAATCATAGGGAACTTCTTGTTTATCTGAAAATCAAATGTTTTGTTGGCCAAACTATTGATTTATTAGGTTATATAAATTTTGAGCAATCAGAACACATATTTACAACATTTTCTATCCATATAAAAACATTCAAACAACCCAACCTCTCTCCATCAATTTCATGAACTTCTAGCACGTGATTTATATAACCCATGGCTATGTCATCATTTCTACTACAAGATTTTTGTTTGAGAATGAAATTGTCAGTGAAAAAATCTCTTCTATCTTTAGGACCTGTATTGATGGTGTTTTCAGTGTCATCACTAAAATCTCCGTTACTCTCTGCATTATAATCCTCTGAACAACTAAAAATGTTTTCACTTCCCAAATTGGGGGGAATGGATGAATCTTCATGCTTTGACACTTCACTCTCTTCCCAAACAATGTATTATCCTTTATTCTTGACATCTTCCAAGGTTTCAAATTCATCAACTGAGAAAGGTAGTTTTACTCTTCCATCTAATACTATGTTAACACTGACAACCATAAATCCTCTTTCCACATCTTTGCAATGTAGTGTCTTCCTACTTGGATATGATCTTCCCTCTACAACTTTGGTTCCTTTTGAAAACAAATCCACATGATCATCTTCTACAAATGAAAAAGACATTGCTGCTGTAACAACATAAAATAAAAAGTTTGTGAGATGATGGAAAATATCTTAAAGAATTGCATAAAAATAAATTTAAAATTATCATGTATGTACAACCATAAGTATATTGAATACACAAAACACATGAGCTACAAACTTCTATAATTTTGTAAGTTTTGGAAATATTTATAACATGATTTCTAAAATATGATTTAACTTGACTCAATTGAATTTAAATGATGAGAAATAAATAGAGGTTACATTTCTATTTGCTAATCACTTCGTCTAAATAAAGGTTAAATAGATGACGTTGAATTCAAATGATGAGCCAATAAATAAATAGTGGTAAAATAGAAGTTAATTAAAAACTTGATTGCTAACCGCTTCATCCAAATATCTTTATCATATTAACATATTGTATATTACTTTATTAAGAATTCCTCATACTTCTCATATTCCTTTACTATGAGAATGGGCATCTGTCCATTTTAAACATTCTCATAAAATGATGTAATTATCATTCATTCTTTATGTTTCGCGTAGGAGAATTTTTCTTTATTTCTATATTGAGTTTATGAGAATGGGCATATGTCCATTCTCGTCACAATGATAAAAATATTTGTTTATATGAGAAATGACATATGCCCATTCTCATCACAATCATAAAATTTTTTGTTTGTATGAGAATGGGCATATGCTTATTCTAACCATTATACCTCATTGGACAAATATTGAACTTAATCATTTTTATATCACTATAAATGTGGGAATGAGTAACTGTCCATTGTAAAAAAAATTAAATATTACATCTATTTCTCTCCTATGATTCTTATACGAGAATGGGCATTTGCCCATTAAATACAAGATATGAATGTTTGTTTGTATGAGAATGAACATATTCTCATTTTGTCTATGTGTATTTTTCTTCTATGATTCTTATATGAGAATGGGCATATGCCCTTTCAATACAAGATAAAAAAATGTTTGTTTGTATGAGAATGGATATATGCACGTTCTATCTATGTGTATTGCAAAAATCATTTTATTTTTCATCATTTTATTATTTCTTGTATTTAATTATTAGTATTATTAATTAATGTTGTTTATTAATTAATTTTGATTAGTCCTAATATGATATGTTAAATACATATTCTTTGATTTCTAATTTTATGATGATTAAAGTTTAAATATTTTTATTGGCCCATTCTAAGCATTATAAGTAATGAAGCATTACAAATATTAATGGAGTTTATGTGGTTAATTAGTTTTATAAAGTTTTACTATATTTTTTATAATTATTTTAAAATGCACAATAATTAATTAAGCGTTTTAAAATAATGGTGATTAAATTATTAATTATGTTTATAAAGTTTAAGTATATTTTTATAATATTATTTAATTATTGTAAAATTATTTTTTATTCGTTTGATAATATAATTAGATGTCATTTTTAATATAATAATTGAATTTTATTAGTAATATTAATTCTTGTACTTAATATTAATTGATATGATATTTTTTTGAAATTAATTATAATATTATTGATTAATTATTTAAATTAACACTAATACTAATTAATTATAATATTATTAATTAATGTTATTTTTAATTTATGAATGTATTAATATTAGTTTATTAATTAATATAACATTAATTTATGTTATTACTATTAATTTGGCATAGCGAGACCATTAATTTGCAAATAAATTATTTACCACCGTTTATTAAATGAAGGTACTTGTTTGTCAAACATGTCTTCGAGCACCTGTTAGAGGGAAATTCAAAAAATTAATGGCAATTAATTCTTCTGTGGCATGGTAGAGAGAATGACGACGGTTACTGTTTTCGATGATGGTAGAGATCTTGGGAATTGCAAGGTTAATCGTGATTGATGAAGCTATCTCTTTCTTGTTCATCCTTTCCACTTTTTTTGTCCTTCCACTTTGGGCTGCTTGTTTGAAGAATATATCAGAAATATTGTTTGTTCTCTCTGGTAAATTTTTGTTTACCCTTTCTTCTTTGGGCTTCCTCTGTTTCATAAGACCGTTTCAGATTTCGAAGCACAATGTTTGAAGAAAATTTAGGCATGAATTATTCTAACTCTTCTCTATTGGATTATTATAAGATAAAGAATATGTTTTGGTTTTCTTTCCCTTTTATTTTGTTATGGGTTTAATGATAATGCCCTATTTTTTATCTTCTATATTTTTTGATCTGGGTATTAAGGATATCACTTCAATGTTTTGAAATACATGTGTAGTTGTTAACCTAACCGTAGTTGATAATACATGGAGTTATATGTTATGATTTTACTAAAGTACAAAGTGGTCTTACCACCTGGGTGACATAACAAGAATTGCTTATTTGCCGAGTTGTGCGGTTGAGTTCCGTAGGCCGAGAATGACTCATTATTAGAAGAAGAATTTACTCTTTTATAATGAAGAATTTGTTTACTTCTCTTCTAAATTGAAGATAAGTTTCAGAGATACTTCTAACTCTTCTATGTTGTATTCCAAATTTCTGTGTATTAAATAATGTCATATTTTAGATTATTTGTATTTTTGATATGGGCTTTAAGAATATCACTTCAATATTTTCATTGTAATACTTGCATATTTGTTATCTTGCATAGTTATAAAAGTATACATCTAAAAATGACCATTTCGTGCATGTTATAGACTCCTCTCTTTTGTATTTGGAATTTTTGGGTATAAAATAATGTCGTATTTTAGATTTTTTTAATTTTGGATATGGGTTTTAAGAATATCACTTCAATATTTTCATTGTAAGACTTGAATAGTTATCCTTTATAGTTATAAAAGGATGCATCTAAAAATGATCGTTTCATGCATGTTTCAGAGTCTCGACATGATCACATTCCGTTGTAAAAAATGTATATGATTCTAAGAAATCCACTTCCAATCCTTATTGCTAATAAGGGGAGTTAACTATGTTGTTATTACCAAAGTACAGTGTGGGGTTACCACCTAGGCAACATTACTTATTTTATGAGATGGGTAGTGAAGCTATGTAGGCCCAAATGGGTAGGCGCGTTGTGATGACAAAGCTAGGTGGGCGAGCTAACATTCTGAGTTGGGTTTGTGAGTGACATTCTGAGATGGGTGGATGAGCTAGCCTGTCAAGTTGGCGGGTTGAGCTGGCTGGTCGAGTTGGCTGGTCAAGATGGCTGGTCTATCTCACCATTCGAGCTGGCTAGGCAATATGGGCGGGTGAGTTGACCTACCGAGCTGAGTAGGTAAGGTTGACCGACCAAGCAGGGTGGGAGAGCTGACTTACCGAACTGGGATGGGTGGATGACTTACCAAGATGGGTAGGTGAGTTGACCTGTTGAGTTGGGCAGGTGAGTTCACCAGCCGAGCTAAGAAATATTGAACTTAATTTATGTCATATATGAACTAAAATGATCAAGTTCAATGTTGTATCTAATGAGCAAATGTCTGGTCTCATAATTGGAATCATGAAAATAAGAACAAATATACAATCCACTTTATTTTATAATTTACAGTTGCCCATTCTCACACCCTTCATAGAGATATTGAAAATAATAAGTTCAAAATTACCTATATTACAATGATTATAATTGGCATACGCCCATTCTCATACAAACAAACTATTTTATCTTCCATTGAATTGTTAGGTATCTATTCTTATAGAGCTATTAAAATGTTTAAGTTTAATATTTCTTGTATTAGAATGTTTTGAAGGAGCATTTTCCCATTTACATACAAAAAATCATTTATTTATTGTAATTAATGGTCAAATGCCCATTGAAATATGGGAATCAAATATGAAGAATATAGATAAAATTTAATTTATTTTATAATGGGCAGTTGCCGTTTATGAAATAGGAATCATATAAGAAAAGTAGATCAAATTTATTTTGTTTTTGAATGGGAAATTCCCCATAATCTCAACCTTCATAGATATTAAAATGATTATGTTCAATCTTATATCGAATGAAAACTATTCGATACCATATAAGAATCATAAAATAAGAAAATAGATAAAATCTAATTCTTTTTAGAAAGGCAAGTTGTTTACTCTCACAACCTTCATATCATTTTTAAATCGATTAAGTTAAATATTTATTATATTAGATTGACAATTCCTTTTCACTCTTATATCCTATTAGTTTTCCCATAGTAATGATCAAGTTTAGTATTGTTTGTATTGTAATTATAAGAATGGGAATACGTACTTTCTCATACAAACAAACGTTTTTATCTTGAATGGGTAGATGCCCAATCTCTTATAGGAATCATAGAAGAAGAAGTTAGGTTAAATTTATAAGATGAGAATTAATAAATAGAGGTTAAATAGAAGTTAATTATAAACTTGATTGCTAATTGCATCATCCAAATATCTTCACCATATTAACATAGCATATATTACTTTTACAAGAATTCCTCATACTTGCGATATTCTCTAACTATTAGAATGGACATCTATCCATTTTAAGACATTCTCATAAAAGGATGAAATTTTTCAATCATTATTTATTTTTTGCGTAGGAGAACTTTTCTTTCTTTCTATATTGATTTTATGAGAATGGTAATATGCCCATTATCATCAATATAGTAAAACTCTTTGTTTGTATGAGAATGGGCATTAACCTATTCTAACCATTCTACCTCATTGAAGCAATATTTAAGTTATTCATTTTAATATCACTATAAAGGATGGAGGAATGGGAAACTGTCCATTGTAAAACAAATAATATATTACACTCTATTTTCTTCTATTATTCTTATATGAGAATGGGTATATGCCCATTCAATACAAGATAAAAATTTAAATATATGGAGAAGGTGCAGAACATAATAAACATTTAAATATATTCATAAACCTTATATCCACTTGTAATAGTAAAGTAAATAATAATATTCATAACATATATGACATGTCAATAATAATCTAATAATATTAAAATTTGAAACAAGTTTTCTAATTATCTATGATTAAAAATCTCCCTCTCTCTATTATAAATTAGTATCAATTAATTTCGTTGATTCTCTACACTAGAGTTTTTGTTGATTCTTAGTGTTGTCATGGCAATTCCATTCACTATCGAAACTCTTTCTTTAGGGTGAATCAAGGAAGATGGCCTTCCATGGCCCTATCTCCTCTAACATGATTTGAACAATCTTCTTGATTGATTCGAACTTGGTGGAGAAAGCCATTGAAATTATTCTTGGGGAGGATTACATGCAAGGCTCTATTAGATCTCACATTGATAGACCCTAGAATATTGGCCAAGTACCAAGAGGCATGCACGTGCACGATCAGTAGTTAAAAAGGTTCTCATGGAAAGATGCATGCATGAAAAAGGGTTTTAAGAAGGGTTTAAGTTAAATTAAGGCATGCACGAGAGACAAAACAAGGGTTTAAAGGACTTAGCCATATTTGGCATCATGAAGTCACTTGAGGAAAAATGTGAGGACCCAAATAGGTGATGATAAGTGGATAACGTTCCAACTTGGAACCTTGGAGGTCAAGAAAGGGATATTACAAGTAGGTAATATTCCCAGAGGCATCATTATAGTTAGTGGAATGTTTTCTAAAAGGATAAGAATTTGCCAATGGAGGACCACATCAAAACTTGGCACGTGATCTACTCAGGAGAGAATGCATGGCAGTGATCGATGATCCTATTTAAATAAGTTCTTGGGACATTAACAAAGGGAGAGTACAGACAAAGAGAGATATATACGGGTACATAATGAAAAGGGGAGAAGAAAAAGAGAAGGAGAGTAATGAAGTGCTAATTTTTTTTTAGGAAATTCTAAGGGTTTGGAGTTCATGGTGCAAGCGTTTAGAGTACTTAATGCTAGAGGGTTGTAAGGGATACCATTAAGCATATGTATGGGTACTGGGATATGTAAAAAGGGGTATAATGGGGAAAAGTATAGTTAGAATCTTTGATCAGGTAGGTTTTCAGGAGTTGAGTCTCTGTCATTTAATATATATTGTATGAGATGACCCTTTTGAATGTAATATGGCTGCTAGAACTTTGTTAAATCTATATACATGGATCCATTCTATACATCTTATTTATGGGTGTCAATCCTTATGTTATTTGGTTTATCATGACTCAGATATAGTTTTTTTTACTTCTTACAATGTTTATTTAGATTTTATGTTGCATTGATGTGTAGATCTGTTAGTTATATCTTCAACCTTGTTTAGTAGATGCATGTACTTCTATTTCTGCAAATAATCCTCCATTAATGGTGAAAATCTCTCTCGCAAATATCACATAAAGGAGGTATTTAACATCCATGAGTGCCTCGGGTGAGTGCTTAATGTATATTGAATGATAGGCCAACATGCTTATGGTTATAAAGAACTATTGAGGGTAAAATAATGACTACATCTTTGTTTCATTGTCGGGACCTCTTTTGAAGCTATTGTGAGAGAAATGTGTGATGAAAGTGAGCTTGACATTGGATCTAGTGTTGAAGCATGGCTTAAAAACATGGAGGTGTAGACACCAAATTTGTGTCTTACGACACCCTGTGCCCCGCATCTCATTTCACAACCTAACCTCACCACCTAAACCTTACACAATTATTTATTAATTACTTTATAATTAATAAATCCACATCTCCAAACCTGCCACCTCATTTCGCCACCTCATCATGACCTAGCCCTAACCCTAAACTAACCTAATTAAGACCTATAACTTGGTCTACATCTACACCCATGACTTATTACTCCTCACCCACACCAAAACCAACCTAATAATGACTTGACCAAGCCCACAACTAATCTCTCAGGAGAAAAGGAGGGAAAGTTGGCTATTTTACTAAAAAAAAGCCCACTTTGACTTAACCGACATCGGTTCCTACTCGACCGCCGTCGGTTACGTAACCGCCATTGGTTCCCTGTAAATGACCTTCCCCAACCAAAAACAAGGGATCAGAATTCATTTTGAAAGATCCAGAATTCACTTGGCAAGACAGAGACAAGTGAAGAAAAGAGAAGAGTTTGCAGAGAAGGACATCGAGCCCAAGACTACAACTGAGTAACCAGATCACATCGACACTCATCTAAGCATTAGGAGAGAAGATAGCTCACTTTTGATTGTCAGATCATCCCACCTGAGCCTTGCCTTCGTCATCACAGTCCTTGGACCTGTATCTTCATTAGGAACTAGTAAGTAGTGTCTTGTACATTTTTAAATACCATTTCTTGAACTTCTGATTCATAGTAATTATAAGCTCACTCCTAGATCTACTACCCGATAGCACCCTACATCTAAATTTCATTCCTCTACCCTTACATTGCCCCAAGAACAGCTCTCACACTCTCTGAGTCTTCTCCATCACCCTATTGCCTACCCCTAATCATTTACTAACCTTATAAACACCATAACCACCTTACAGCCAACCTTCATTGAAAGCCCCTAAATCACTGCCCCTACCGATATCGGTTATCAGCAACTGGTACCGGTGTTATAACCACAGTCGGTTATACAGTGACTGGCATCGGTCACTGTGACTCAAACCAAAACCAGCCTTTCCTCTATTGCTTTTTAACGAGGTAACTAAAGTGTAATTTCGCAATAACTTATTTGTTATCATTTGTGTTAATTCGTATTAAAAAGGGAACTGACCACCTTCGAAAGGAAGTCTAATATTTCATGGGCCCAAGGAAGTTCCCTCATTTATTGTCTAACTAAAATCTGGTGGTCTTGTATTCTTACTTGCAGGTAGTCCTTCCCAGACAAAAAGGAGTTCTTCGCAATCAGTCTGATCTCTCTCTACGGTACGTGCACACCCTCCCAACACTCAACAGGTATTCCTCCTAGCCCTAACCTTTATCTATTTCTCAAGAGAATGAAAGGATAGAAGCAACTCTATTCTAAGAACGGAAACATTCTGTGCGAAATAATTTTGCATGCCCGGTGGGACCCTTTCTCAGGTTTCTTTCTTTCTTGCTTGCTTTCATATAAGGAGCATGCTTGCTTTCATATAAAGAGCATGCTTGCTTGCTATTTTCTTCTTCTAAATATTCACAAGAGATTTTGTCATTTTGGTAAAAGAATTTTTCTTTCTTCCTCATCTTTGCATTAGTGAAAGTCATCTTCTTTGCTTCATCGAATATCATTTTCGATTTGGGTTTAAAACACGTGCATCACATTCTTGCTTGCTGTTTTTAATTCTAGTGAACGTAGATTAAGTAACAGGTCGTACACGTGGGGGTGATATCCACGGTATTGACAAGAAATTAATCTTACTTTCACTACACAACACATACCAAATCACATCATAATCAACACAACAGCTCAAACATACCCCCTTTTTCCGCGGTATTCCTCTGCCCGATTGAGGTAACCTTATAAGCCAAAACAAACTTGACATCTCCCTTAGGTCTTTTGTTTAGGATTGACATCATCTTGCGTCTAAGGCATAAGCCCACAATAATTAAAACTAATCCTAGGGTTAGTCTCTTGATTTGCTTGTGCATCTTGCTTGTTTTTAGTTCTGTTTCTCTGTCATACACTGTTTTAGTGATCACTTCAGAACCAGTTTGGTGGGTATACTAAGCATTGTTAACCCCAAATCAGCAGTTTCTTACATCTTCTCTTTGCTTTCACAGTGACCGATACCGGTCCTATTATACCGACATCAGTTAGCTGACCGAAAGCCAGCTACAGTTTGAACGACATCGGTTATCCGACCGATATCGGTTACTGTCTTTCACAGTTCCTGACAAACCAACAACTTACCAATTCCAACATTTTGTTTTTGTTTCTGTTCCGGATTGATTGAATCTCTAGCTGTGTACTCTTTTCCATGGTTGTTATCACTCGAAAACAAGCCGCAGCCATGGTTTCACATGCCTGTTCCATGTCTTTGCCTGAATCACCCCCTTCACATCCTATGGGGAATCCTACGGACACCAGTGATGTTCCCAAGATCCCTGTAGGAGATAATGACTTTTCCAAATTTTTGGATGCTAATCCTAGTGTCTTACAGTACTATTTGTCTCATACCGCTGACCGTACACCCGACGGTCAGCTTCTCGTTGGTATGCCCATTAGTATAGCTGCTCACTTAGCTCCTTCCCCACCTAATAACTCCACCTTACCATCTTCATCTTTAGCCCCATCTCCCAACTTAGAGGCTTCAGGGTTTCATACTGCACCGATTGGCTTTTCTTTGGTTAATCTAGGGCCCCACATATCACTACCGTCCACTGCCCCTTTCATAACTTGCTCTCTGCCACCTATCCACACGAGCTTTCCTTCTCAAGCTCTGCCCACCTTTTCATTTCCACAAACTTATCCGGTGACCTCAACATCTTATATAGGACACCCTTATTTGGTCGCCTCAACACATTCGTCATCAATACCTTATCAATATTTAACCCCACCTTTGTCTAGTAGCGGCTTTTATCCTCCTCCGTTTACAACAACGACACCATCATCTAACCCAACCAATGATCTAATCAAACAGATGATGGACAAGATGCAAAATCTTGAGGTTTCTATTTCAGGAAGCCGTAACACCCTGACATACGAGCAAGTTTGTCGGGAGCCTATTCATCCTTCTGTCCCCCTTCATTCATATCCTCCTCAATGGGAATTACTGAAATTCACTCGCTCTAATAGTAAGGAGGACCCTCAACAACACTTGCGATCGTTTAGACATGCCTGCTACCTGATTGCCCATGACGATGCCTTACTACTCCGTACCTTCCCCATGTCCTTATCAGGACCCACCTTAGAGTGGTACAGTGTTTTAATCCAGCACTCAATCTTCTCCTTTAACCAATTAGCCCAATATTTCTTGGATCATTTCTCCATCAATATTGCCAAGAAAGTATCCATCACCGACCTCTATGTCATCCGACAATTTGAAGATGAATCTATAGCAGATTTCGTTGGACGATGGCGGGGCCTCATCAACCAACTTACTTATGCCTTACCTCAGGCCAAACTCATCGAACTCTTTATGTGGGCCTACGCTAAGCACATTTCTCCCACCCTCCAAATTCAAACTTTCTGCACCTTTGATGAGGCCTTTACTATGGCTCGAAAACTAGAAATTCGAGCCTTAGAGGAGGAGAAATTGAGGTTGCGCAACAAAAACCCCAATTTCCGAACCCAAGAATCCACCAACAAACCCAACACCACCAATTCTCACGCATCGACTGCTTCAAAATCAAAAGGAGCTGTACACGCGGTGATGGTCAAATCCCAAGCACCGTCTAGTACCCCGCCAAAAACCACCTATAAGTATAAGCCAAGCCCATCAATTACACTCCCTTGGGAGAAACTTATGGTGTGATCTTGGAAAAATTGCTCAAAGCAGGAGCTATCACCTTGCCTCCTATTAAACCTCATTCCGGGTTTGATTCCACCCGTGCTATACCTTCTTGGTACAAAGAAAATGACTTTTGTAACTTCCACCGCGTGAAGGGACACAGTCACGAAAACTGCAAGATGTTGAAAAACATAGTGCAGGAAATGGTTGATGCAGGGGATATAACCCTTGATAATCCTAATGCCCCTGCTAACCAAAATTTGAAAATCTTCAACAAACCATTCCCAAACCACTCATCTAACAGTAACATAAACCAAGATATCTTAGCCGAGGAGAGTGTTCATGAAATCCATGCAGTTTTCGACTCCCAACCAAAAGCTTCTATCAAGGAAATTCTGAATCAAGCCTCATCACTAACACAGGGATCCGCACCCGCTTCACCACCCTCAAGACAAGATGATAACCTTGCCATTCCTTTACCCATAAAGGAATTAACCACCCAGAGTTCTCTTCTCACGAATGAGTCTTCTTACACCACATCCCTGCAAGATTGTGAGTGAATGTTATCTAACTTATTTATTTCCCAAACATCTCCTTCCGTCACTCTTGCTGTACAAGAAGAAGGCTCGCCACTGTTTATGTCATCCTTAGAAGAGAAACCTCTCGAACCGACATCACCAAACTCCTTAATCATGACGGATCCCCTCAAACATGCTCTCCTACCTATTAGTTCTTCATCGCCTAAATCTTTTCAGCGACCGATTGACCTCTTAACACCCATTGATACAGTGCCTCATTTACCCCCTGTATCACACCCATAGTGGACCAGAATCACAACCCACCTCTCTTCCATATCAAAGTTCCTATTCACAAGTGAAGATTGTCATCCCTCAGAAGATAGACGAGTCCTATGGGAGCGTTTGAGTACACCATTCTCTACTCAAATGCAGATGACTGATCCAAACACCTCTACCATATACCCGAGGTGTTTACAAAAGCTCAAAATGCCTATGTCCTCATCTTCACCCCTCTCATCTCTACCGAATACCTCATCCACCTCTATTAACCTAACCAAACCTTCCCCTACGCTTGGGACTTCACCAATACCTAGCCTAACACACCCACCTAAACGGTTAGATTTATCCAAAAATAAAGTTGTCCATCCACCTAGGAGACAAACCCAATCCCCTCAAGTCCAATCTATGCCTCTGTCACAATGAAAACCCTTTCCGTCACACCTACCTTCTATATTGGGACCTCACCCCTCCACCTTGCCTCAATACATCATACCTCCTGTGTTTTCTTTAAAACGACCTGCACCTTCTGCACCCATACAAAGATCCATGGGTGTATCAACACCGTCACCCCAAGTATCCTATCCACCTATCAACCCTAAACAAACTCCATCATCAAAGGATTTTTTTGCTGTCACTCCTCTTTCTCCGTGGTTGTTTCCTACCACCACGTCATCTGTGGCCTCATCATCTAACTAGCTAAACATAACTTCTGTGCTGAAGAAGCCACGTTTAGTTAAATCTAATTATCAAAACCCCTTGTCTAAACCACCACCTGTACGAACCAACCATACCCAACCATTACCAAAAACCCACCCAATCAATAGCCTCATCTTCCTCTGACTTTGACCCGCTCAAAGGATCTTACGCCAAGATCCTTGATATTTTGGTGGAGAATGCGACCATTTACCTACCCCCACTTAGAGCCTATGATCCATCTAAACCTCGACCTATAGGTTATGATGAGTCTAAAATCTGCGCTTACCACTACACACCAGGACATGATGTAGAGGGATGCAAAGATTTGAAAGCCATCCTTCATCAGTCTTCTATCTCAAATAGAAAGGTTAAGAAAGACAAATTACGAAGGGAGAAACCTTTAGCTTTAATCCCCTCTCCTATACCACCTATCCCCACCTCACCAAGATCTATCATTACTGCAACCCCACCTCCCGAAAACAATGACTTATCCCTGCCATCTTCCTCCTCTCGTGTTCACGAGATAAACATGATTAGTATTGCTACTCGAGGGTAGAAAAACAATGGGAAAGCTCAAGAAAGCACTCCTGCGGCCTCTCTTTCTCCGTCCGCCATCCTGATCACACCACCACCTAAAGTGGTTATTCGTGGACCTACCTACCCTGTCTCTGATAGAGTTGCCCACCGTACCATGATCAAACAACTTCACCAATCACCTGTAAAAATGACACTATATGATCTCATTCAAACCTCTGAATCTCATCGACAAGCTCTCATTGAGATCCTCCAAGGGATAGAGGTCCTACCTAACGAAACCTTTCCCATTGCCTCCATCTTAACACCCAACCATGTTGCTTCTCTCACCAAACAATCTACCACTTCTGTCCCTGTATAGCAAGCCGTTGCTGTCAGTTTCTCCGAAGACGAAATTTTGACTTTGGTGCAGAAGATCCTGACCCCGCTCTTTTCATCTCAGATTACGTCTAGGACATCTGAGTACGTCGTGTTATGATTGACGGGGGTGCTAGCCTAAACATCATCTCTTCCAAATCCTTCCAACAAATGAATATCCCTTCTAGCTGCATGTGTGCCAACCCCACCATGTTGCGTTCATTCAATGATGCTATTACTTCTACTTTAGACACCGTGATCCTTAACATTCGTGTAGGGCCACGTACCTTACCCGAACTCTTCTATTTCCTTGAGGGAGAATTCCAATACAACATGTTGTTAGGCCACCCTTGGATCCGGGCTATGGGATGCGTTCCCTCCACCTTACATAGATGCATAAAATTCGAGTATGAGGGGAAGTCCTACACCGTAAAAGTTGACGCTCCCCCCCTTCAAAACCTGCAATATGTTATATCGCCCTAATGATGTGCTTGTACCAGTCAAGGCACCCATTCATCCAAACCAACCATCTACTTCAACCACACCTCAACCATCTACCTCGACTGCACCTACACATTCAACCAATGAAACCGCCACTGCAAATACCACTTCCTTCCCAGCGGACAACATCCCAACCTCACAGATCCCTTGGTATATTTTTTTCAACGCCTTACGCTGGGGGAGTATCACCTATATAATGTTAGCACTTTCCATACCCCACAGGAGTACGGACAGTTACATGTGCATCCTACCTACGACCGTCATGTGGGGGAAGTAATCTCCTATGGACCACCTAATTGCCGCACCAACCTAACGTATGGGGGTGTCGACGCATCCTCTGTCACCCCTGAACCTCCCCTTAGTGTGGTTCCCTTCCAATCCAATTTTCAATATCTAACTAATCGTCGTTTCACCCCTCACCTTCCTGACGCGCTGTGCTTGGAAGGGCTTCGGTTTCGGTATTTATGAACAAGGCCGACATACGATCATTCCCCATGACTACACGTAAAAATAAAGATCATCGTGGTCTTGGATTCTCTAAACCACCTACACCGAAGAAACCACATATCCGTTGTATCTAGGAAGACAATGAAGTCACCCTTTCTGAACCATCATCACCCATTTTGCCATCGTCACCCACAGAGTCGATAGACCCGAAATCTATCCCTCCTAACTTTTTTTTTCGTAAACGCTATCTTCCTGGGTCCTCTCACTTATCAACGCGATAATGAAGACCCATCTTCTTTTCCCCTTCTGTATCCAGACATGATTGAAGAAGACTCGCCTTCAATTAATGTTATTGAGTTCTAGGATGACGACTCCATCCTCACTTATCTTGGTGCGGACGACTCTTATATTCAACGCACCTTACCATATGAAACTCAAACCATGTTAAATGAGTCAACTATAGAAATCAACATCCACACAGAGGACGATCCTCACATTGTGAAGATCGGACAATATCTTAACGCATCAGAACAAACTACCTTCACTACCTTCCTCCGTGCCCGCAACCAAGCTTGCGCTTGGTCCTACCCTGACATGCCAGGAATTGATCCTGACATCACTGTCCATAACATTACTCTGAAACCTGAATCCAAACCAGTTAAACAGAAACTAAGAAAAATGCATCCACGCATTGCTCTCTGGGTCAAAGAAGAGCTTCAACGACTCCTTTCTGTTTCCTTCATCTTACCTATTGACTATCCTCAATGGATTTCTAACATCGTACCTATCACTAAAGCAACGGGGGGACTTCGGATATGTACGGATTTCTGGGACCTTAACCTCGCTTGCCCAAAGGATGACTTCCCCCTACCTAGTATTGATCAACTTGTTGATCTCACTGCGGGCCATGAGATGCTTTCTCTCATGGATGGCTTCTCGGGATACAATCAAATTTTGGTAGCCCCGGATGATCAACATAAAACCGCCTTCATAATTCCTTGGGGAACCTTCTGCTATCGTGTCATGCTGTTTGGCCTTAAGAATGCTGGCGCAACCTATCAGCAGGCTATGACTTACATTTTTCATGACATTATGCACACTATCCTTGAGGATTATGTCGATGATCTTCTTGGCAAATCTAAACATCGCAATGAACATCTCAATGTTTTAACCATTATTTTCGATCGCCTGTTACAATACTGTGTTCGACTTCAACCAAATAAATGTGTCTTTGGTGTCCTTTCGGGGGAAAACTCCTTGGTTTTATTGTCTCTTTACGTGGCATCGAGGTCGATCCAGCTAAAGTCAAAGCTATCCTAGAAATGCCCCCACCCACTAACCTCAAACAATTGTGTAGTTTGCAGGGAAAACTCCAATCTATCCAGTGTTTCATTTCACAACTCTTGGATCGATGTCAACCTTTTCATCATCTCCTTAAAAAGGACATTGTCTTTCAATGGAGAGACGAGTGCCACCAAGCCTTTGAGGCTCTTAAAGCCTATCTCTTACAGCCACCCGTGCTTATCCCACCTCAGGACGATTGCCATTTCTACCTTTACCTTTCTGCCACCGACCATGCTGTAGGAGACATGCTCGCACATCGTGACTCCGAGCATCGAGAACAAGCCGTTTATTACATAATTCGTACTCTTGTGGATTACGAGACTAGGTATACACATGTAGAAAAGTTGTGCCTAGCCCTATCATTCGTGGCCACCAAACTCCGCCATTACCTCTTGAATCACAAAACTTTTGTCATCACCAACGCGAACCCCATCCATTATATGTATGCCAAACCTCATCTAAACCAACACATCACCCAATGGCTTATGCTCCTCGCCGACCTCGACCTTGAGTTTGTACACCAAAAATCAGTCAAAGGACAAACTATCGTAGACCAACTCGCGGAAGCCCCCTTACCTGGGGAACAATTTACCAATTTTATTTTCCCTGACGAACTCATCGTCACTCTTTCACTCAGTAAGGAGTCGTATCCAATGACCCTCTTCTTCGATGGATCCAAATGCCAGCGCGGCGGAGGGGCCGGCGTTGTTGTCATTCCTCTTGATGTTGAACCTATGCCTCTTTCATTCCGGCTCGATTTCCCTTGCACTAATAATAACAATGGAATATGAGGCCCTTGTTTTGGGTCTCCAGGTTGCATTACACTTAGGTGTAAAGTCTATTAACATTTTCAGCGACTCTCAACTGGTAGTCAATCAAGTTACGGGCATCTACCAATGTAAAACTGAAGAACTTCAAAAGTACAAACATTACGTGGACTCATTGTTGACCTTATTTACTCATTATTCTATCCAAACCATTCCCCCGCTCAACTAATAAATTTGCGGATACTATGGCTTGCTTGGCCTCACAAATTCCTTCCTCACCAACTGACTCTGACATATTTGTCTTGGTCCAACAACTCTTTTCCCCATCTTACTCAGTCCTGGATGTTTGTATGGTAAATAATGTGTCTGCTAATTCGCAGGATACCTGGTATCACCAATTTCACGACTACCTTACAACCTCTGTTCTCCCACCTAACCTTACTAGTAACGGCAAACATGCTTTTCTTAAAAGTGTTTCTTGTTATGTCGTCATGGGGGGGACTCCTCTATAAAAGTGGCTTTGATGGCATCCTCCTTCGATGTCTAACCAGCGTGGAGGTCACCTATACCATCCAACAAGTCCATGACGGCATTTTTGGTGGACATTTTAGTGGCCTTGTCGTCACCAAATGGATCCTTCGCCTATGCTATTATTGTCCTACTCTTAATAATGACTGCTATGAATATGTTAAGCGTTGTGTTATGTGTCAAAGACATGCCAACCTTCAACATACTCCTAGCCATCCGCTACAGGTCACACGAGATCTTTGGCCTTTCTCACAATGGGGTTTAGACCTTATTGGTGAGATTCACCCGTCCTCTTCACAACGTCACCGTTGGATAATCACAGCAACCGAATATTACACTAAATGGGTGGAGGCCATTCCACTCATTTCAACCAAAAAAGAAAAAATCGTAGAGTTCATCAACCATCACATAATCTGTCGTTTTGGTGTTCCTCATTGCCTGATAACAGATAATGGAAAATCTTTCAAAAATAAGTTGTTATAAGACCTTTGTGACAACTTTGGTATCAAACTTATCTTCTCATCACCTTACTATCCACAAGCAAATGGTCAGGCCGAATCTTCTAACAAAACCCTGACCAAAAATTCTCATGAAAGTCATTAATGATTCTGGGAAAAATTGGCCTGATCACATCCCCTTTGCCCTTTGGACTTATCGGACCAACATTCATACCTCCACTCATGCCACCCCCATTTTCGTTGGTATATGGTACCGAGGCTGTCTTGCCTCTCAAAATACAAATACCCTCCCTAAGAATATCTCTCTAGGATATTCTCACCAATGATGATTTCCGCCAAGAATGGTTAGCCCAATTGGAGCTTCTTGATGAGCGTCATCTTATAGCTCATGACCACCTTCAAATCTATGAAAAGCGCATCAAGCGTGCTTATGATAAGCGAACTCATGAGCGTTACCTTTAAGATTGGTGATCTTGTCCTCAAAGAGAATCAGAATGTAACCACAACTAGAAAAGAGAAAGCGTGGAAAATTTGCTCGAAATTGGATTGGGCCTTACATTATCACTCACACTTATGGATCAGGCACTTACCGTTTAGCTTCGCTCAATGGTAAACCTGAGCCTGAACCCCTTAATGCCTTACATCTTTGACCATTCTATTGTTGAATTTAGTATTATATCACTTCTTATCTACCTTGCGCTCGTCCCTTGAGCTCATTTACCACCTCATACACCTTGCTTCATGCATCTCAAAATAGAGTCACGCTCACATGGTTTGGTCATCATCTCTTAAAGATTCTTTCCCCTTTTTAGTCTGGTCCATGACTTACAAGTATCAAAATAACACGTTCTCAATTATACAATTACGGGATATTCTTGAGTCAAACTTCCTACAAAACTAGATGCTTCATGCCAAACAGACATCTAGACCTCAAAGTTATACATAGACTGCTCCCTCAAAGGACAACTATACACAAAATCCGCATCTGCTACTATAAATAGACTACTCCCTTGAAGGACAACTATATAAAGTCAGCCTCTATCAGAAGCTTCTCACATTGATTAGCTTCGTGAAGAGCTCAAGAACAACAAAATGCATATCCCATATAGACTTCCCGCATCGATCAGTCTATATTCAAAAAAATAAAAATAGAAAATAAAAAAAATAAAAGCAGCATTCAAAAGCACTTTTGAGTCATGGACTTGTCTATTTAGGTTTGGTTCTCTTTCGTCAGAATAATCACCTTATAACAAGTTTGATCACGCCCCAGCTATACCATCTACCTCATCTCATCATTCTTCAAAATAAACAAAACTCAAGGGACGTGACGTATATCCGATATATTGTGATTCTACAACTCTTTTCACCTATCGACTTCTCACCTATGCAAGGTACCTAGGGATTTAAGTTCATCCTCCAATAATACGTGGTTTGTTCAACTCTTTCCAATTATGGGATACTTTTCCCTCTTTTACCCGAATCTAAGATTATGTGTTGACCTTAATCAGGACACATTTCCCTAATACTTGGGTAAGCTAACCCTCACTTCACCTATACCTACACCAATACCGCCAATACCTTATCAACACCAACAACATTACCCTACCAATATCAATATTTTTTCCAACCAAAAAATTGCCTAACCACAACCAAATTTCCTAAATTCACCTCTCCTTGGTCCTAAGGGAGAACTACATCGGTCTGAGGCCCCTCCTTGCTTTGTGTGATGGGCTATGTAGGCATCACTTAGGAGACATGGGGTCTCCGAAGGTTAGCTCGACCATCCCCTACCATAACCTATCATGTGTTATTAAAATATAAATGATTTCACATATTTATATTGATAACACTCACATTGGTCCTTTATCAATTCAAAATATTCAAAACACAAACATTCTTATTATTATCATAACTTAAATCAACATACTTATTTAGTTTTATTTAGATGTTAAACAAATACATCTTCTCTATCATCGACACATAGGTCGGTATCCTTATTTATTCTTCTACCCCTATGAAATTCACTTAGACCCTTGCGCCTCATCCTGAACCAGGTGATGATCGTGATCATCGATGCCACTCACCTGGCCTCTCCATCCTCAAAGGTGCCACTGTTATTGGTTCCTCCCACTGATACGCCAATCTCTCCTGTAACATATGAATACGCCCTCTCGCGTGGAGGAATCTCGCCTCTAGTCTCTCCACTCGTGACTGCGCAACCACTAACAATCCTGTTGTCTCATTCACCTGCGTTTGAAGCTGGTGAACTAAACCCTACAGGCGATCTCTCTTCGCTGTAATCACAGCTATGTCAGGATGATCGGCCCTCTCATGTGAACCTCGCAGCTCTACTACCCACCATAATCTATAAGCCTTTGTCGCTCCTGCATCCATTACCCTGTGATTGGCTGCTGTCTCCTCTGGTCCTTCTGGAGGTGTCGGCTCGGGGAGGTGAGAATGATGCCTCGGCGTCAATCCTCATGTATGGTCTATAAGCCATGGGTATATCCTGAAAAAATCCAAATTGTCACTGCACGCGATCTAGAGGAATCCTCTCGTTCTCACCTGGCCTGTGTCCCACGATCCACCTTAATCGCTCTACACCCCTCAAATCCTCAGCTATGTTCTCCGTCACCATATAGTTCCCGTAAGGCCTCCAACGGATATCCGCAATCATCACCATTTCCCACATCTGCCTATAATACTCGACATCATATGTCACGGCCTCGAATCTCACCTCTTGCTCTGTCTGGACCCATCGCCTGAATCCCAACCTCTGCACTCCTGTCTCTCCTGACTGGATGGGTCGGCCTATTGGTCGCACACAAACAATGTGCTCATATGCCCAACAATGTAATAAGTACGCACAATCCAGTGTAGTCCTGTGATTTCACCTGCAGGCCCATAAACCCCTGTATAGCTCCGCCAGATATGCGGGTGCCCATGCAAAAGTCACGCTCCTTTCTATCATTTCCCAAATAATACACATCAATGATTTTAGAAAATCTTCCCCCATCCGCCCTCGCTAATGCATAATATCCCACCTCTATCATTAATACCACTGCCAACCTTGTTGCCTCAGGGTGTGCGGGTAAACATGATACCATAAGTGAATGTCAAACCTCGCTGTGTCAATTCTCATGCAGCTGGACCAAATACTGCTGTTATCCCTCCCGTGCACACGTGCTAGGCCCTGCCTGATACACTAGTCTTCCTGTAATTGGGAGTCTCAAAATTCGGAACACATCTTCCAACATCACTGTCATCTCCCCTGTTGGCAGATATAAGGTATTCTTTTCTGGATTCTATCTCTCAATCAACACCTGCAACATAGCATGGTTGCATGTGATTTGTGAATAATAACGGACTCCACTTAACCCCACACGGTTTATCAATGCCCACTCAGCTGGTGTTACATCCGCTCGGACTCATGACAACAAAGCTGGCACCCTATCATTCATCCTCAACCCTGCCTCTACCTGCATACATCAAATCAACAAACAACAATTCAATAAATCAAATCCCCAAGTGTTTTTTTATCACATTCTAGTAGTTTCATACAGTAACCGATATCGGTTATAGATAACCAATACCGGTTATCTAACCGATACCGGTCATCTCTTAACGATATCGGTCACTGTCAATTCTATACAGCCTGCTTAAAAACAACACCTACGATAATTATTTGCTCATTTACCCCTCTCTGTACCTACAAACATACCTGAAACCCCTGCTTACCTACCCCATAACAGTCACCCCATCCCAAACCCTTGGCTATCACCTTTTCTTTTTCATCTCTACCCACTTACCTTCTCTCATCCTATTCGTAAAACATGCAAGAGTTGAATTCCAACCAAAAATTCTACCTCTTGGGATGCAGCAACTTGAGGTGGAACCTGTCTTCCCTCTCGTCTCTGCCCGCTGGATGCTTCTCCTTGTTCAGCCATGTTCACCACCCTCTTCAATATAACTTGCCTTTCTACCTTCTTAATCTCAGCCCACAATCACTTTACCTGTCTCTTTCCTCCTTATCACTCAATTCTCCCATGCAATTACCTGTATAAGTCATCAACAACGTTGCATTCTCGTATTTAACTTGTTGCATGACTCTAAAAATACGAACTTAAGTTACCTCCCAAGCTTTTCTATTTTTAGAAAAACTTGTTTTGGCATAACCGATATTGGTTATCTAACCGGTATCGGTCATATAGCTACCGACATCGGTTAGCTAACCGATATCAGTCACATGTCTCCTTTTTCTTAAACCTAGGCCTTTTCTTTGTTTTTTGCAAATTTTTGGCGACACCTGCCTCTTTTTCCCTGTATAACGACATTGTTATCAATATTTATCATCAGAATACCATCAACACATATACATATCATCAAAATTTCATCAACATCATCTATATACATTAAATTTCAATACCATCGACAAAACACATGAGACATTCTAATATATGCATCAAATCAAAAAAAAATGTACACATCATGTGGATCAAACTCATCTATATATATCATCATCAACTCAATTGTCAAAATATACAAACTGCCCTGTATGGGGCCTCTGTGATCTAAAAATACAAAGCCGGCACGCAGGCCGTTGTCTCTGTCAAAATCTCAACTCGACTCGCAGGCCGGTCTCTCATGTCAAAAATATACTCAGGCTCGCAGGCCAGTATCAACTATACAAAATGTACTCGGCTCGCAGGCCGGTATATACAACAAAAATGAATAAATAAATCCTATGTGGGCATGCAGGCCTCTATATATATATATACTCGGTTCGCAGACCAGTGTCTATATCCAATAACAAAAACCCATATCTACTCCTAGGATGTCTCAGCTCTCTCCACCACCCTCTGCCCGATCCCCCCACTGGCCCCTGTGCCGGCTCTCACCTCTTACCCGTCACGGAGCCACCGGCTATGGCTGCGGCCCCTTGTAACCCGTGACTCCGGGATGTCTCAGCTCTGTGCGCTGCATATGGCTAATAGCCAACCCCGGGTACCATCTAGCACGTCTTGATAATACCGGGCCTCCACTCTCGCCTCCATATAGCAGGCCCATGCCACTATGGCTGGTGGGGCTGGTCCCCTGGCTCCTAATAGAAGTGGCCCCTGACCTGCCGGTACACCCTGTGCCTATGGCGGTGCTTGTACCTACACCTGTGCCTGAGACGGTGCTTGTGCCTGTGCCGGTGCCTGTGGCTATGCCAGTGCCTACGAATGTGCCTGTGCCTAGGCTAACTTCCCCTGTAGCACCCCAATCTGTGCCTGTATAGCAGCAAGCTACCCCTGTAATAGCTACACCTGGCCCAAGAGACGGTCCCTCTCCGCTATCACAGCTGCCAAATCTGGTTATGCGGGTTGTGCTCTCATGACTGCCCTCTGCCCTACCCACCACACCAAAAATACACCTGTCACTCCGGCATCATCCACTGTATCATCAGCCGGTCTCTCTACTACCCAGACTGGGTCAAATGGCTGCAGTGCAGGAAATGGTGCCTCTACATCCTCCCTCTGATACTATGAGAAGGGAGGTGGCTCATCCTATCGTAAGCCCAACTGACGTTGTACCATCTCTAGGGGTATCCACTCATACTCCCCAGGTCTCCGTCCAGCTATCCAGAAGATATAATGGATCCATTGTAGCTGTGCTCGGGCTCCTCCTCGGGGCTGATGGCCTCTGTATGGCCTCCATATAATATCTAGTGCCGTCAGGCCCTCTAACATACACCTGTAAAATGTCACATCTCATCCTGCGATCACTGCTCGTGGCTGGCCCACGACCCCCAACCACCTCTGAAATCCATATCTATAAACTACCTGTGGCCCTGACTGCTGGGGCAACCCTACTGGTCGTATACAGACGATATGCTCGTAGGCCCAGCAGTGTAACAAAAATGTCGAACATATACCAAATCACCTCATATGGCGATAACCCCAGAGCTCTCTATATAATTACACTAGATACATTGGTGCCCAGGCATAGCAAGTATGCTTCTCCACCATCTCATGCAATACTCCCATCAAAGCCCTGGGAAGTAGCCTCCCTCTGAGTCTGGGAGGGCGAAGCAGGTGATACCAATCATCATCAACACGGCAAGCCGTGTCTCCTGTCAGTGTGCACGATACATATCGCCATAGCCAATGCTCGCGCTGTGATATGTAATCAATGGGGCTGCATCCCCGAATACCTGCAGGATGCTGTCCATTGCTATCTCTGCATCCACCTAGAACACTGCCTCACCTATGATCGGCAGTCTCAGGATGCGATACACATCCTCTAATGTGATAGTCATCTCTCCAGTAGGGATATGGAAGACATTGGTTTCCGGATCCCATCTCTCGATGAGGGCAACCATCAGGCTGTGGTCCCTATCCATAGCCCTATACCTTTGGACTCTGCCGAGTCCAACCTCTCACATGATGGCCCACTGCGCTGCAGTCACATGTGGCCGCATCCGCCCCAATAGAGGTGGCATCCAATCCCACATCGTCAGCTGTTGGCATGCATGCAAAAACAACCCACTCCATCAAGCCTACCCTTTACAAAAATAACTACCTTAACCATCTATACCCATTTACCCACCCAACCACAACCCGACTCTATACACACATCTGCACCCACTTATCTTACCTTATCCATCTACAATATCCCCTTTAATTATCTCACACCCTACCAATCACCCCGGTCCACTCTAGCCATCTAACCATACCCCTGCCAATTTAACACCTCCTACTTCATACACAACACATAATCTATCCTACCCGACCCGGCCCCCAACAACCCAATTCCCCCCCACCCTAATCACCTTTCTTATCAATGCTACCTCCTCCCCCTTCACCCCCAAAAACAAAACTCTATCCTACCGCCTACAACAAACAAACACCACAAATTTCACAACCCTAACTCCTACCCATGATGACCGGTACCGGTCACTCTTGACCGCCATCGGTCCCCCAATCACATTGTATGTACCGATGCCGGTCGACATCTAACTGATGCCGGTCTATAGACACGACAATTTGTACAGACTATTCTGTGACCGATGCCGGTCGCCTAGTGACCGACATCGGTCACTGTTAAAATCCGGAGCTGAACCCAAAACGGCCCCCAAAACCCCTTTTTACCTATTTCTACCCATTTACCCACAAGAAATCCCTAAAAACTTACCCACCCTGTCGTTTTTGCCTACCTAACATACCTACCCACTCCATTTTACAATTTCCCTTCATTTCTTCATTATTTTATTAACTTTTGGATTCCTACCCCAAAACCCACATCCTAGTTAAATTCATTAACTTCACGTAAGTAGGGGTTCAGAGCCTACGGGTACGACTACACGTCGTCGTGGTGGGATAGGTGGCAGTGGTCCAGCTCCTCCAGCACCTCCTGCTCCTCCGGGTTGTGCCATGGCTCCAAATCTCCTCCGCAGGGTCCTCCACCAATCAAACTCTGCCTCCTGATCGCTGAGCCCTACCAATAACTCACTTCTCCACTCCACTAGTGCCAACTCAGCCCACGAACTTAACACAATCACTTCACACCTCAGCCAAGATAAAATTAGGCGCTCAAATTCACAAAGTGACAATGACATGCCGTATTTTTATTTTTATAGGTTTTGACCTATAACCGATACTGGTTATTTCGCGCCCTAGAATACCGGTATCGTTCTTGTAACTGATATCAGTCACACATAACCGATATCGGTTACCTACTTCCTTAACCTAACTCCCACCGTTATCCACCAATATCCACTTTTTCCCGCATCACCTACCCCCGACTTTGCTGACTAGCCTTATTTTAACTTCAATCGGCTCGACCCAAGGCCGCAACCAACCAATCGGCCCGACCCAAGGCCGCAACCAACCATTTGGCCCGACCCAAGGCCGCCACCAAACAATTAGGCCCGACCCAAGGCCACCACCAACTAATTAGTCCTGACCCAAGGCCACAACCAACCATTTGGCCCGACCCACGGCCGCAACCAACCAATCAGGCTTGACCAACGGCCGTAACCAACCAACCAGGTCCGACCCAAGCCCGCAACCAACCAACCAATCCGGCCTGACCCAAGGCCGCACCCAACCAATCAGGCCAGACCCACAGCCAAAACTAATCAATCGGCCTGACTCAAGGCCGCACCCAACCAATCAGGCCCGACCCAAGGGCCTCACCACTTCCCCCAAGCCCATTTCGGCCGAACCCGTACCCCAAACCCTCGACCAAGACCCGCAAATTACGATTTTATCCACCCATCATGTAGCTTTTTGTTCAATCGCGCTCACCTGTTCGTGTTTTTAGCATGATTAGGATACTTGACTTGATCAGTCGACCAACTTTTCCTAGACCAAGACCATGACGTTTATCTCAACCAAACCAACCATTTGGTACTGCCGAACATGCCTAAACATTCTTGTACCTTACCCGTTATATCCCCTGGAGCTACTTCCTATGCCTTGGATACCAGGATTATATCACCCTTGTTTGGATAAACTATTGACCTTTTCCTCTGAATTGCTTGTTTGCTCTTCACATCATGTACCCTGGTTGCACTACTGCATTTCAATGTGCGTCTGCTTCCTTGAACTTACCCCACCATCTTACCATCATCTCAACACCATTCACCCTTTATTAACCCTATCCTTGATTTCACATCGCCTCAATCTGTGATAGATTTGAGGGGGATTACCTATACCCTTAACGGGAGTAACCACTTCTTATTATTGTCAGTGCACCTTCACAAGACAAGCTACACGACAGCAAGGGGCTAATGTAGACACCAAATATGTGTCTTACGACACCCTGTGCCCCACATCTCATTTCGCAACCTAACCTCACCACCTAAACCTTACACAATTATTTATTAATTACCTTATAATTAATAAATCCACATCTCCAAACCTGCCACCTCATTTCACCACCTCATCATGACCTAGCCCTAACCCTAAAATAACCTAATTAAGACCTATAACTTGGTCTACATCTACACCCATGACTAATTACTCCTCACCCGCACCAAAACCAACCTAATAATGACTTGACCAAGCCCACAACTAATCCCTCGGGAGAAAAGGAGGGAAAGTTGGCTATTTTATTAAAAATAGCCCACTTTGACTTAACCGACATCGGTTCCTACTCGACCACCATCGGTTACGTAACTGCCATCGGTTCCCTGTAAATGACCTTCCCCAACCAAAAACAAGGGATCGGAATTCATTTAAAAGATCCGAAATTCACTTGGCAAGACAGAGACAAGTGAAGAAAGGAGAAGAGTTTACAGAGAAGGACATCGAGCCCAAGACTGCAACTGAGTAACTAGAGCACAGCGACACTCATCTAAGCATTGGGAGATAAGATAGCTCACTTTTGATTGTCAGATCATCCCACCTGAGCCTTGCCTTCGTCATCACAGTCCTTGGACCTGTATTTCATCAAGAACTAGTAAGTAGCGTCTTGTACATTTTTAAATACCATTTCTTGAACTTCTGATTCATAGTAATTATAAGCTCACTCCTAGATCTACTACCCGATAGCACCCTACATCTAACTTTCATTCCTCTACCCTTACATTGCCCCAAGAATAGCTCCCACACTCTCTGAGTCTTCTCCATCACCCTATTTCCTACCCATAATCATTTACCAACCTTATAAACACCATAACCGCCTTACAGCCAACCTTCATTGAAAGCCCCCTAAATCACTGCCCCTACCGATATCGGTTATCAGCAACTGGTACCGGTGTTATAACCATAGTCGGTTATACAGTGACCGGCATCGGTCACTGTGACTCAAAGCAAAACCAGCCTTTCCTCTATTGATTTTTAACGAGGTAACTAAAGTGTAATTTCACTATAACTTCTTTGTTATCATTTGTGTTAATTTGTATTAAAAAGGGAACTGAACACCTTCGAAAGGAAGTCTAATATTTCCTGGGCCCAAGGTAGTTCCCTCATTTATTGTCTAACTAAAATCTGGTGGTCTTGTATTCTTACTTGCAGGTAGTCCTTCCCAGAAAAAAAGGAGTTCTTCGCAATTGATCTGATCCATCTCTACGGTACGTGCACACCCTCCCAACACTCAACAGGTATTCCTCCTATCCCTAACCTTTATCTGTTTCTCAAGAGAATGAAAGGATAGAAGCAACTCTACTCTAAGAACAGAAACATTCTGTGCAAAACAGGAGGATGAGTTTTCTCAGAGGTTCAGTACTAGTTATGATATTTATGCATGAAAATGGGTGAAGGAGAACCTAAATCATGAACTCTATGAGACATTCTTCTATTGTTTCCTAGTAGAGTTGTATGAATGGTTATTAGCATATGCATCAAGGACGAGTTGGTACTATAAACCTCATATTTGGACCTGGGAGGAATATCAGCGGTTGCATGATGTCGATCTCACATAAACCTGTGTTGTTTATCATTGGTGGAGTAGATTGTTGACTAGTTATAGCTTGGAATACATTATTTCTACTTATTATTTCCTAGATATTGCTAAGTTTGAGTTATTGAGGGATCCTAGAGGATCATTATTACATGTTATCCCACTAGATATCAAGATCCTGGTAATTAATTTGAGTTTGCAAGCCTTTCACATGGCTAGATAAATTCCTGCTAGGCACGAAGTGTGGAAGCTAGCATGGTAGAGGATTGCGGACCTTATGGAAGAAATGGAGAGAGAGGAGAGGTGGATCAGGTATAATGAATCTCATGAGAGGGAGTTGGAAAGACAATATGGAGCTACAGGAGTGATGGATTTATGGAGGAATATGATGGAAAGGATTTGAGTTTCACGCATAGGACATGGAACTTGAGCAGTCTGAACTACCCAAACTTTGCAAGTGCGGAAGAGAAATCCCCTCAGGTTCGGGAGAGAGATCGTAATATAAAGAAATGAGAAGAACCGTAAGCATGCATCTTAACCCACATAGTAACCAGACCCTTGCGCTTAGTTTTCCAGTTCCTGAGATAAGTTTTGATAATCTAGTTGGTATCCATATTCGTAGTCAAGTGATACCTAGGATGTATGCTTTTTTATTTGGTCAATCTATGTATGCATAGTCATTTCATGTGTTTTGGGGTTATTTTGTCTGGCACAACATTTGGGCAAGGTGTGGGATCACAAAGTTTTGATTATTGCATCTAGGAGTGACGTAGGAAACACATCTGGGAGTGCTTCGGTATCAAACACTGTTGATGTGTAGTTTAGCGCGATGGTGGGTTCACAGGGTGCAACTGCATTAGGCCTTTTACCTATGACAGGAGGAGGATCTAGTGGATCCAGAGGAGTTAGAACTAGTGGATCTAGTGGGACTAGTGGTGGAGGTAACATCAGAGGGAATCGAGGTCCTGGATCTAGCGGAAAATGTCCACAACACCATCAATAGGTGTTTTATGAGACGAGACTCCACTTACCTAATTACAAGGGCATTGAGGATGCCAAGGAACATGTACACAAGTGTGAGTTACTATGGTGCACGAAGTGAATCACTACCATGGATCGGAAGGAAAGTTAGTTTGCAACCACATTGCAAAGATGTGCACATATATGGTATAAGAAGTATGACCCACACCAGATAGTGGTGGTTTACATTGCACTATGTAATGAATTTTTGGAGGAGTTCCACATACCTGAGTTTGAACAGAAAAGCATTAGTGCATTAAAGGATATTAAGTAAGAAATGTAAGAGAGTGTGTGTGGGAGTATGATGCACATTTCAAGACTCTCCTATCCAAGTTATCATATGAAATTCACCCTTCGCAACATGCTCAGTGGTTCATCGGAGGAATGATCACACCATTCAAGAGGGGTCTTTCACATAATAATTTCATAGATCTATGCGAGGCCTTGGAGGTTTTCTTGCATGATGAGGTAGTATGAAGTTTTGATACAACAACTAGTCCATTTCTAGAATCCCAAATTACTGCAATGGAAAAGTAGCTGGAGAAATTATCTGTGAACTTGGCTCACGAGACTCACAACAGGTTATGGTTTAAATATTGTGAGGTAGAAGGTCATATGAAGGACAACTGTCCTTGGAGATCGATACACATGATGATTATAGACTGTGAGATCTTCCATGGAGATCATGATACAAGTAGGTGTCTACTACTACAACGCGTGATCCATAAGAATGTGTCTTGCTATTACAAAATTCACACCTCTACTACTCATGACACCAAGGATTGTAGATTGATTAACCAAATACATGATGTCATTGATGCCAATGTGCACTAGACTAGTATTAGAAGAAGTTCCAAGGATGAGGGCCATCATTATAAAGGGTGCACAGATGGAGAGAGTCACGTACAATTATTTTACGGAGGATTTAGAGGCCATAGAAACCACGAAGGTAGAAGAAGTGATTTCCCACTTGGAACTTATTACAACTATGGGTCTATGGAACACTATAAGCACAAATGCCCCAGTCTTATACAATGCTCTTAGTGTGGACAAAAGCACAAGTATGAGGAGTGCCCAAAATTATTTGAACACATGACCCATAAGCAACGGAAGGATAAGGACACTAGGATGGTGATAGTAAAAAGTGATGATCAATAGTGGATGCTTAGAATGGCACATGAGTCAGAGTTATAACCTGTACTGGTGACGATGTGAGCTGAGGCCACGCGTGCCATGGAGATACCAAATAAAAGGCTACAGATTACAAGAGAAGAGGTGGTGCATGGGAAGTATTTTGACCCTATGCATCATAAGGAAGCGTATCAAAAGAACATGAATGTAATTAGAAGTCTTCAAGGGGAATTTCAATGTCTAAAAGATAAATCTAGGAAGTTGAAGCAGAAAAAAAGCACTAAGGTCCCTCAGTTAGATATAGATGATGGTAGAGAGGTGTGTAAGATGTTGCACCAAGAAAATATCATTCCTATGTTAGTAGAATGGTTGAGAGATAAGGTACCAAGCACTCGAGGAGAGCATGAGAGGTAGGTCTTACATGCTAACCTTCCTCCCCACAGCCTTGACTATGATAAGAAGATTACCTTGAATGTAGTTGTTGATGGATGGCTCCTAAGTAATATTCTTATTGACATGGGTGTGGAAGTTAATGTTCTCACCCTAGACACATGGAATAGAATGGGAAGACCACCATTACAACCATCCTCAAATGTGTTGTCTATGGATAATAAGAGAAAGGTAATTCCCATTGGCATTTTAAAGGATGTCTCTATCACAATCCAAGGGGAAAAATTCACTGGAGACATCAAAGTCTTAATGCTTGCTGACACGGACAACTTTCTGGTGATACTTGGGTGCCCCAAGTACTATAAGAACAATGTTGAATTACATTTCAATAAGGGATATATAAGTTTTGAGAACAAGGAGGAACATGTTATCATTCCTTTGATGGATGGGAAGTCAACACCTTATACTCGGCCCTTGGGAGAAGAATACCTAAATAGAATCTATGTGTGCACTATCAGGGTCCCTGAGGTTGTGCAACTAACAAAAGACGACAATATTCAGTGGGAAGAGTCTCAATCTATAAGTGATATAACTAGTGTGGCATGTGACGATTGGGCACATGGGACATATGAGTTAGTTAGAAGGTTGTTAAGAGGCTATGTGACAAGAGTAACAAAGGCATGCTCAGTTAGGTGCCTAGGAGGAAAAATGTTGCAAAGTTACACTAGGGGAGCCGACCCTGATGTTTTCCTACGAGTAATGGAGACCCAGTGAATATGTGAGATTGAAAGGAGAAGTATGATTAGCTATACCTTGCTCAGGACTGCAGCGTTGATGGGTGAACCATCGCGACAACCTTCTAGAGTGGTGTGAGATGAGAATCACGTTCTCTGTTAGGTTTGTATGAAGCAATGTACCTACTATTATACAATATTATCATGGGAAGGAACCTTCCTTGTTTCATGTCCAGGCATGTGAGAAGGCCTAGATGGAAGGTGTAGAAACCTTTTTTCCTTCTTTATGGGTGCATAAGCTTTACTCCACCTTTAAAGGTTGCTCGTGTGCATGGTACATTCACTCATAGCTACCTCATCAAACACGAAACTAGTAGGAGTTGATGACTGATCTCCTTCAAGCTGTCAAGTACTAGAGTACCAAACCATTGGTGAATGGGGCACTACATGTTGTTAAGCACCTAACTATGGGACATAGTTTCATGACGGAGGATAAAATACTAGAATTTTCGGGAGAACCTAGCTTGGATGTGCACTTTGATGAGGAAGAATAAGAGGAGGTACAACTTGAGCGCGCATGCATGGAAAAAGAGAAAGGAAATTTGTTCTATGTGATTGATGGTGAAGAGGTGGAAAACTTGGATGTTAACCATACTGTGGGAATGTGTGAGGTTATGGATAGTGCTAATGAGCAAGCACGTGCCTACCATGAACCCCTGAAAAATAATAAGGTTAACATTTGTTCAGATTCGGAACATAAGGAGGCTAGTATTGGAGATTATTGGATAGAAAAGGAGGTTTCAAAGATCATTGATCTGTTACATGAGTTTCAGGATTTGTTTCCACACGGGTACCATGATCTTAAAGGAGTTCACCACTCCTTTGGAGAAATGAAGATCAAGTTAAAGGAAGGTGCACACCCAATTTGGAAGAGACCTTATCGAATGAATCTGAATCTGTGAGTAAAATTCAAGGATATTGACAAGATGATTGCATCAGGAATCATTGAGGCTATTGAAGAATCAGAATAGATAATTCTGATGGTCATCAACATTAAGAAGGATAGAAGGATAAGGATTTGCATTGATTACAGAGATTTGAATGTAGTATGTGTCATAGACCCTTTTCCGACCCCCTTCACTGAGGATATCCCTGAAGGAGTATCCCGACGCGAGATCTATTCTTTTACAGATGGATTATCAGGATATCATCAGGTTAGAATTGAAAAGGAGGACCAAGAAAAGATAAATTTCGTCACTAAATGGGGAATGTTTTCCTACATGTACATGGTCATGCCTTTTTTACTGAATAACGCACCTTCTATTTTTTTGCACATTTTGGTTCAGGTGTTTCAGGAGTTCATCCACAATTTTATACAATTCTACATAGATGAATGGACAATATATGGATTAGTGAAGCACCGTTGTGATAATCTGAAGCTGATGTTTGAGAGATGTTAGTAGTTGAGTATATCCCTCAACATTAAGAAATGTGTTTTTGCTACCCCATTTGGCACCCTGTTGGGGAAAATCATATGTAAGGAAGGTTTGTTGGTGGATCCTGCCAATGTTGTCATTATTATGGAATTGGGGGAGCCTACTAGCTAGAGCATAGTGCGTAGATTCCTTGGGCATAAGGGGTATTACTGGAAATTTATTAAGGGGTATGTCAAGATCACCACGCCATTAGAAATGTTGTTGAAGCACAAAATTATATTTCATTGGGGAGAGGTGCAACAGATGGCATTTGTCACATTTATTAAGGGCAAATAGTTTTGAAGGGACTATACCCTGTATACAAAAGGGCTCAAAATCCAGATAGTAAAGGTGAGAGAAACAGCCCAGAGAAGGGCAAAAATGCCAACCAAAGAGGGCTCAACAGCCAAATATGACAATATAAGTGAAAAAAGGATCCAAACGTACAATGATCCAAAAAGAAGCAGAAAAGATCAAAAATAAACCAAAAGAGAAACAACATATAGAGCTCCACCAAAAAATAGCGCCAGAACCACCAGATAACAGCAACTTCGCAGCCAAAAAATAGCATCACAGCAACCCGTTACTTGATAGCCCTGTCAATCTTGGTCTTGATAGCCTACAGCGACATGAAGAAGGCAATGGCAGTGGCCTGAGAGGAGTCTTGCATATCCACCTGAGCAATTGCAATATCCCTTTTCTCTTTAGGGCCCCAAATGTCCTCATTAACCCCACTTAAACTGTAGACACTATGAACATGTTGTTCAATGAAATTATAAATGCTTTTGAGGGCAGACAATATGCAGTCATTGTGGCTTTTAGCATTCCCCAATCTGCCATCTAAGGACTGTAACTTCTTGAAGACTTCAGCAATAACCCCCTCTTCCTCATCACTTTGAAGAATCCCTTTTCCCTTAGCTCTTTCCATATTTTTTATAGTCCCTTTGAGCTCTTGTATCTCCTTTTCTAATCTGTCCACTCTATCCATCAATTCCTCCTCCTTGGGCTCCTCCACCGGTTTACTAATATGCAGGAGGTTTTCAGCAAGTTCCAAGTCTTTGTGGCTCCTTAGGACCCATTGGGAAGCAGGGATTTTAGCTTTGATGCTCTTTCTTTTCTTGCTGGAAGTAGCAGCTTCACTCTTTCTTTTCAGCAGGGGGAGTGGAAGCGGTGTGAGCAGGTGGAGGTATGGAGGAGGGAGGTGGGGTAGGATTCACGGGGGGGCAGCTGGAACAGTGGCGGTGGATCAGGAGGATAAGTCCCTGGTGCAAAGGGATAGCCCTAGAGTGGCTCTGAACTTCCCTAATTGATTTCTCCAGCGAGTTTATCAAATAGTGAGGAAAGATGATTATGTTATTTCTATGAAAGTGATTTAGAAATATCAGATGCTTTTGAGGTATAGTCACAAATCTTCCTTCAAGAGTTACATACCTAACCACCATCCTGGCAAGCTCAGCAAAAGGCTCAGGAATCGACGCCACCTTGATGCCAGCAGTCACGAATTCAAGATTCTCCCCCTCGTCCAGAAATTTCTTGGTCTCCACCTCCCTGTCCACCTTCTTATTGAAGAATTTGGTGCCTTCCAGGCTGAGGCCCGTGATCTGGGTGATGAGCTCTTCCGTGATTTCCATCTCCATGTTACTATATTTGACAATCCTATTCTTCCATCCCTGGGAAAATCTGATAGAAATGTCTTGGTCGAAGCCTTGAATCCTTTCAATTAAATTAGACAGGCCCCCGATTTGTAGGTAATTCCAAAGCTCCGTATTCTCTTTCCACGCAGGATTGTGGGTCGGTTCAGTTTTGCAAGGTGGACCCCCCATGTTTCCTCTGCTTCCTTTTCCTGTTCTCAACGGTAAAAAAGCTACCACTATGCGGGACAGGTAGAGCTTTGATTTTGGTATTTGAATCTTTCCTTTCTGTGAAAGCAGGTTTAATTATTATGCTATACTTGTTATTATTGCCCCGCTCCTCGGCTTTCCTCCTATGCAAGAAATGATGACAGTCCATCCCGCACAGATCACATCAATCATCCATATCTTTTGTGATGTCATCATAATGTACTTGAGGATCCGCACATTAGCGTCCAAATTACAGCCGTTAGTGTTGATTTTCACTGCCATGTAGATCAATGATTATGGCTTTATTGATTTGAGCGGGCAGAACGTCCCCCCTAAGCCAAGTTTGAAAGGAATTATTAACACCGAAGTTAGCCAAACTGTCAGCGACCCTATTTCCTTCCCGATAGGTGTGGGTGATTTGAACATTTTCAAAGCTCTTGCATATATCAATAGCTTCCCCAATATAATCCCTGATAGACCAGCTGGGGTGTTGCTTTTTATTTAAAAGATTGATGATATTCAGAGAATCACCTTCAATTATAATATTTGGAATATTACAATCTCTGGCAAGTCTTATACCCCAAAGAGCCACCAGGGCTTCGGAATAATGATTAGTCTACCTGCCCATTCTCCCAGAAAAAGCAGCAACAAAATAGCCTCTTTGATCTCTGATGACTCCCCCTCCTCCAGAGTCTCCCGGATTGCCTTTTGAGGCCCCATCAAAATTTAACTTGTGCCAATCAGTGGGAGGTTTAATCCATCGGACTGTGTTTCTATCAATACCATTGTTATTCCTATTGACAGTGTCAATATTCCAATCAGTCAGGATGTATTCTTCATTCTCCGGGTAAAGTCTATTTTTAGGGGGTTTAAATCTAGCAATATTATCTTGCACAACAATGATAATTTCCTTGTAGAATTTGTTACAAGCCTTGTCTATTGTTTCTGAAAATGTTATCATTACGAGCCTTCCAAATTCTCCACATAGTGTGGGGTAGAACAAGTTGCCACAATCTTTTCACCATACAATGCTTAAACAGAGAGTCCCATTGCTCCCAGGCCTGAAGACAGGTAAGGGGAAAAATCCATCTCAGATTAAATTTTACAAAAACGAGCTGCCAAATTTTGGAAGCAATCTCACAATGGAGGAATAAATGCTTTATATCTTCTGCCTCTTTATGACACATGCAACATCTATTCGGCATGATGAATCCCTTCTTGATGAGGTTGTCATTAGTTAGGATCTTGCCATTAATAATTAGCCACCAAAAGAAGTTCACTCTAGGGGTTAACTCCGGCATCCACAGCTTGTGCCACTTAATTTCACTTTCCATGGATACAAAGAAAGAATTATATCCTGATTTAACAGAGTATTCCCCATCAAAAGAATCTTTCCAGATGAGTTCATCCTTAAGATTTTGATTACTTATATGGATTAGAGAAAGTTGATTCTGTAAAGATGAAATATCAGCCTGTATACTATCATTCTCCACTTTTAGCTGTTTCCATTTTCTTTTGTTTCCATCCCTCTCAATGTACCCCTAGATTTTGTGCCCATACTTTGTAATTAAGTTGTCTTTAATGTGATCATAAGCAGAAATCTAGTTAGAATCAGTCCACTTATCAGTCCATAAGTTTATGTTTTGTCCATCTCCAAGCTTCCAGCTACACCCCTGAGAGAGAATGTGTCTGCTGCGAAGAAGGTTGTTCCAGAAAATAGAACCACTTGGAAGAGACTGATCATATATGAAGGAAATCTTGTTTTGGTTTGAAAGATATTTGATCTTAACCAACTCTGTCCAAGGTCTGTGCTCTTTTATAAGCCTCCATCCTAATTTTGCAATAAGGGCAGTACTCATATGTTTGATATCTTTGATGTCTAACCCCCCAAGTCTCTTAGGTTTACAAACCTGTTCCCAAGCCACAAGATGATATCTGAATCTGTCCTCAGTACCATGCCATAAAAAGTGCTTTTGAATCTTCTCAATACTGTTCATCACTGACTGTAGGCATGTTGAACATTGACATGATGTAAATAGGCAAGTTTTGAAGCGTGCTTTTAACCAAAAGGCACTTACCTGCACTTGAAAGGACAGCTCCTTTCCAGCCAGCCAACTTTCTTTGAAATCTCTTAATAAGATCATTCCATACCTCCACAGAAATCTTGCCAGTACTTAAAGGTAAACCTAAGTAAGTAGCTGGTAGAGAATTAATAGTGCATCCTAGAATATTAGCAATCTTTCTTTGCCTTTCCCAAGGGGTATTGAAGAAATAAATAGAGATTTTGTCAAAATTAAATTTTTGTCCTGAGGCTTCCTCATAAAATCTAAGGATAGTTTTGATAGCCTTTTCCTCAATGATAGAAGGCCATCAGGAGAAGCAAAGTGTCATCAGCAAACTACTGGTGTGAGGAGATCTGATTACCAGTAGTTGGAGGGAAGCCTTTTATCATGCCAATGCCAATAGCTTTGGAAATAGATCTACTTAAACTGTCAGCCATAATAATGAATAATAGAGGGGAAATTGGGTCACCTTGTCGTGGATACCTCTATTGCTGGCAAAAAAACCCACAGGTTCCCCATTAACAACCACAGAGAATCTAGAGGTAGAGATACAAGAGTGAATGATTTTTTTGAATTTGCTTTGAAAACCAAACTTGGATAAGACCTCATCCAAGAATCTCCAGGAGACTCTGTCGAAGGCTTTATGCATGTCCAGTTTGATGGCCATCCCTGCCTTTTTACTTTTATCCATAGAATGTATAGTTTCATGAACCATGATAATTCCATCTTGGATAATTCTTCCCTGGATGAATCCGCTCTGCTGTTGTGAAATGATCTCCATAAGAATAGGTTGCATTCTAGTGGTGAGAATCTTTGTGAAAATCCTATAAATAACATTAACCAAATTGATAGGCCTGAAATCTTTGAAGTCCTTTGCATCCAACTTTTTCGGGGAAAGCACAATGTGTGTATTATTTAGTTCTTTAATGAGATTTCCCGTTCTGTAAAACTCATTAACAGCTTTCAAGAGATCTTCAGAGCATATTTCCCAACATATTTGGTAAAAGTTAGCCAAAAATCCATCTGGACCTGGAGCCTTATCCCCTTCTAAAGCAAAAACAACCTTTTTTAATTCCTCAATGGTGACAGTTTTTGAAAGACTTTTAAATCTCTCAGCAGGTATCAGATTATTAGGAATGGAGTCTAAGAGGAAAGAGGCCGCTTGTTCATTGTAGGAGTTATTCTCAGTGAGGAGGTTCTTGTAGAAATTAAGCGCCTCTGTTTTGATGTCCTCTGGATCCTTAGTAATATTTCCATTTCCTTTAGCAACCTCAGATATTCTGTTACAAGCTCTATGTTTGAGGGCTGTCAAATGAAAAAAAATTGTATTTCTGTCTCCTTCTTTAAGCCAAAGGGCTCTAGATTTCATTCTCCAAAAGGATTCTTCATGGCTGTTTATATTATGCAGATCCGAGAGGAGTTTTTTTTCCCACTGATGATCCTCTAGAGACATACCTTTCATGGAAACATTTAGCTCAAGCTCTTCTAGTTGTTGCTTAAGTTCTTTCTTCTTTTCAAAAATGTTTCCAAAAACCTCTTTATTCCAAATTCTAATCTTTTGTTTAACATTCTTCAACTTCTGTAGAAGCCTGAATTGGGTTGTCCCTGTGCCTTCCCAAAACCACCACTCTTTAATTCTGTCTAGAATGTCTTCATGCTCGAACCACATTTTCTCAAATTTGAAATTACCATGAAAAGGTTTTGTCCAATTGAAGAAATTTAGGACAATTGGATTATGATCAGATCCCGTTCTGGGGAGAGAAGAAAGATGAAAATTCTGGTCCATAATCCAATTTGCAGAAATAAGAGCTCTGTCAAGTTTAACCTGAATTAAGTTCTCTCCTAACCTTCTGTTGGACCATGTAAATTGATTGCCATGAAGCTCTATGTCCATAAGATTAAGAGTCGAGATGAAGCCTGCAAATTCTTCCATACCAAGGGAGAATTCAGAGCTTCCCCCAAATTTTTCTCCCTGGATTCAAAGGAGTATTGAAGTCTCCCATAACCAACCAGTTCATGTTTTCAACATTGCTTCGGAACAAGGTTAACTCTTTCCATAGATTTCTTTTACCAGTAGCAGTATTGGGCGCGTAAATATTAGACAGAATCCAGCTATGATTATTTTCAAGACTTTTAAAAATAATAGCTAAATGGTTCTGGGTGGAGGAGAGTACCTTACCGTTAACAATCTTTGTATCCCAAAAGATCGCTAAGCCTCCAAAAGCCCCTTGAGAATCAACAGCAGCAAAGGCAGCGTTCTCCCAGAAATATCTTTTGAAGTCTTCAACTGCCTTACTTTTCATTTTAGTTTCTTGAATAAGAAGAATGTTGGGTTTGTTTGATCTTTTAATTTCCTTAAGCATTCTTTGCTTAGGCCCCCCATTGAGGCCTCTGACATTCCAAGAAATAACCTTCATTAAAAATATTTTGGAGATGCATTTGCCGGATGGTTCAGAATTCTTTGTGTACCATCTGCAATTTCTTTTTCAGTCTCTTTTTCTCTTGCTTCTCTCTTAGATAGCCTGCCTTTTCTAAATGTGACTCCAATATTTGCAGTTCTTCTAGCAGTGGCCCTTGTGATTATTGAGGTGGAAGCTTCCCAGCTTCCAAGTTGCTTTTTTTCTCACTATAGAGTGATTCCAGACTTTCTTCCAGGAATTTTGAGACCTCTTTTCTTTCTTTTCACTAAGATGAATCCATCATTATCACAATCTGATATATTTTCCTTGCTAATGGGGGTAATTTCCCCATCCTCTTTTCCTGTGGCAATATCAGTCTGCTTATCCATTTTAGGAGCCAGCTCCTCCATATCAGTATCCTCTTTATCTTGGTTTAGATCTTGTGCAATGGATTCTAGATCCTCTTTGACTTTTTCTTGTCTCATTTTGAGTTTCTCCAGAGAGTAGCTGTTCCTATTTAGCATCTCTTGATGAGCAGTGGATTTTAGAATATCTATCTCTTCTTCCATATACGAGAGAGAAATGCTAAATTTTTCATTTTCTTCATCAACCTCCATGCTCAATTTTTTACCAAATTTGGTGTCAAAGTGTTCAAAGCTGAATCCACTGACATCTCCCTTTTGTTTTCTTCCTCTTTCGGATCCAGATCTATTTCTTGTTGAGTCTCACCAGTTTCTTAGGTCTCCATAGTTTTCTATAAACCGGTGGTCTCTTCACCTTAAATCCTTTTTTCCTTTCTTTTAACTTGGAATCCCTCAACATTAAGTAAATGCCTTTTTTCAGTAGCTGGTATCTAGCATCCTCTTGGGACATATCATATGTAAGGAAGGCTTGCTGGTGGATCTCTACAAAAAATTTCATGTATTGTGAGGATTGGGAGAGCCTACCAGCTAGAGAGTGGTGTGTGGATTCCTTGGGCATACGAGGTGTTGACCAGGAAATTTATTGACATGGGTATGCCAAGATCTATCGCGTCATTTGGAAAATCTTAGTTGAAGCAAAAAAGCTACATATTCTATTGGGTAGAGGTGCAATAGATCCAAATTTGGACTACATTAAAGAATAGGATTATCACCGAAGCCCATATTATCACTTTTCAATAGAGACATTGAACCAAGATAATGCCATTCCTTGTACCTATGTCTCGATGGGCCCATTCAAGGGATATCGATTGGAGCAATCTTATCACAACCTAATGAGGGGATTGTTGACCACCCCTTAGATGCTTTGCTAGTATAGGAAGCTAACCCCAGCAGAATAGAACTATACTACTACTGAGCTTGAGGAATTAATGATGATATACGCTCTACAAAAATTTAGTAGTATGTATTGGCAACATCCTTTATATTCTACATGGACCACATAACATTCAAGTACTTGGTAAACAAGCTTGTTCTACATGGGTGCGTATGTCAGAGGGTTCTATTCTTTTAAGATTTTTATTTTACAATTATTGTAAAATTGGGTAAGAGTAATTTATGGCATGACCATCTATCAAGGATTGAATCAGGAGAGGAAGTGAAGAGCATTGAGGACATAATGCCAAATGTAAAATTATTCAGATTATTTTGTGTACCCTCTGACTTGGAAGATATTGATGTGTTTCTCAAAACAGGTTTGGTGCCAGAAGGAATGAAGACTTTTTGAAAGGAAGTAGTTAGCTATATGCGCCACGCCCTACATGTTTATTAGTTAATACTTATACAAGCTAGGTCACGATGAGGTTTTGTGTCCATTCCTGTTAGAGCATAAGCATGCTGTAATAATGGAGGAAGCACATGGTGGAATTGTAAGAGGACAATATGTAGGGAATGTAACTATGCGTAAGATCCTTCTAGCAGTATTTTGGAGGGAAAAAATTTGCAAAAATTGTATTGAGTATTACAAGGCCTATGACCATTGCTAGCACCTTGGTAAACTAGGGAAAAATGATGAAATGCCATTAAGATTGATTGTCAGTGTAGAATCATTCGAGAAGTGGGAAATTGAATTTGTAGGCCCTATTTCCCAAGACATTTGAAGGACAGGTTTAGGATATATAATTACATGCACAATTACCTTACAAGGTGGGAAGAAGCAATGCCTATAAGGGATTGCACAACAGAAAAAATAGCTAGGTTTTGTGGGAAAAATATAATCAACAAATATGGATGCCTGTTGAGCTTAACAAGTGATAGGGGTACTCATTTCTCAAATGAGACAATTAGAATCTTATTGTAAGAATTTATGGTAGCCCATCACAAGACTACCCCTTATCACCCACAAGCTAATGGGGCTGCTGAGGAATTTAACAAGATTTTGAATCACGCTTTAACCAATATTTTTGATGTGGGAAGAAAGGATTGGGATGATAATTTTTATGTTGTGTTATGGTCATATCGGACTACTTATAAGAGACTGAACAAGGCCACACATTTTCAATTGGTGTTTGGCACGTAAGTTGTGTACCTGTTGAATTCATATTACCATGGATGTGTATATAGAGCATACAAGAGGGTTAGATGATGAATAAAGTGCTTGAGGAGAGGATTGATAAGTTGATGCAGTTAGATGAGATGCGGGCTATTGCTCATTGGACTCAGAAAATAGAAAAACCTAGGCAGAAGGCATGGCATGGTAGACATGTCAAGAAAAAAGAAGTTTGAGGTTGGGTAGGATGGTTTTATTGTATGATTCCATGTTTTTGTGCCATCCTGGTAAATTCAAATTCTATTAGAAGGGCACATACATCGTATCCTATATACTTGATTCATGAACTTTGCAGTTACAAGTGATTGGATGGAATATGGTTACCAAGCCATTTCAATGGGAATAGGCTGAAAGCCCTACTATAAATAAATATTCTGTTATATTTGTAAATAAGGTAGTATTCCCAGTTATCCTAGCTTTTGATTTGATGTAGTTTCCTTTCTTTGTGTTTCCCTTTCTTGTTTTTTTGTTTTGTGTGTGTTTGTACACTGGTAGCCACTTATTATTTTCAAACAAATTCTATGCGCAGAGGACTACGCATATCCATTTTTGTGTGGGGTGGAGTGATTTGACAAGTGCTTCAAGCTATGATTGTAGATGGCCCAGTTTGAAAAATTAAAGAGTGATGTGACAAGTGCTGGACGTTATGGTTGTGGATGAGCCTGGGTTGAAAAATTGAAAACACCTGGATTGGAAGATCGTGCATGGAAAAGGTGAAAATAAGGGAATGATGGTGTCAGAAGGATTTGAGAAACCACATACAAGGGTAAAACCTACATGAGCAACATGAGGTAGGAAGCAGAAAGAACTTGGTACAAGACATAGAGGAAGAATTGAATTTGGTGCGCGAGAAAGCATGAATAATTCTATGGTCAAGGAAGTTGTACACCAAAATTTTGTGGAAGTGTTTGCGTAGGATTGAGCATGGAGATCAAAAGTGTTTAAGGTTGGTGTTTGAGAAAATCTATGCCTTTATTGCAAAAGTGCATTGGTAGGTAGCATAGAAATTTATTATGGAGAAATACAAAAATTTATAATTAGAATATCAGGGGTGTGTTATTTTTTACCTTACGTTCTAAGTTATCAAAGAGCTCTTGCGAGCTAGGGCATCATGACAAAGAAATTTTGAGAAGAGTTGTGAAGATTTGCATGCATAGCTAGTTTGATCAATGCAAACCAGAAGTGGAAAGTAGTACATGGGTATAAGTGGAGAAGGTTGTGTGGAAGAATCCCATGGGTGTTACACTGTCTTGTGGGAAAAGGGTTTTCTACATTAGGGTTGCATAGCTAAGGCACGAGGTTTGAAGGAATTTTTACAAAGGAGTGGAACTGCAAAGTTGAGAAGAGCCAGGGCCAGGAGAGAGGAAGAAGTTTTAAGGACTCAATGAAGGAATGGAAATGAGGAAAGTAGCAAATGTTTCACCGAAGAAGGGAAAAGGCAAGGTAAAATAAGTCGTTTTTACTAGTTTCAATGAAGAATGGTACATGGAAATGCAATACCCAGACGACGTATTACTTGGTAAAGAATGGGTGTCTCACATCAAAAATATGGCCATCAGTGATTACAACCATCAAACGAGTACCATAGAAAATGAAATGATGCTAGAACTTGTTCGTTCTAAATAGAAGAGGACACTAAATGTAATGCCCATCTATTATGACAAAGTGAAGGTGAAAATGAAGAAGGATGGGCTGTTGCAACTCTACGAGTTTCCTTATTTCGGAAAGCCTAATTGATTAGACCAATGGTTGATGTCATGCATGGATGAAGACCACATCTATTTCATAGGTTGGAGGATGTGCATAACCCCCAACTAATTTCTAAGTTCAACAACCTTATCTATGAAGAAGATTCATTAGATGATGATTTGAAAGACGATGAAGCCATTAAGAATATTGTTGAAGCTTATGGCGATAAGAAGGGTTTATGTTACTTTGACATTTATGAAATTATCGACCCAGTGATGAGGATGGACACACGTTTGGTTATAAAGATGAATGAGAAAGAGAGATGGACACATATAAACAAGGCCTAGTTGAATGTGTGCTACAAGATCTTAGAGGGGACCATATATAACCTCTCAGATTTTATTATAGAGGAGATCATAAATGCCGCGTGTGATAGAGAGAATATCATGTCTGGTAATGTCCTCCTCACCATTGTCTTATCTAAGATAGGAGTTCCCAATGGGTCGGATAAGTTTGTTTGGGAATAACCAGATGAGGAAACCTCTCCTGCTAAGATATTTGAACAATATACCTTTGACACCATGATAGATGATCATAAGCGCACCTAGAAAAATGGTATAAGTGGATGCACAACGTAGTCGAGGCTGAATGGAGAATACCTGAATAGTTTCCTTCACTAGTGAAATGAGAGGCTGAGTTTTCCATATACCAACATTTTTTCATCGATAGATTTACTTTGGTAGATCGCACCAAGATTCCTTGGGATAAATTACCTTTCTCCTTCACAATGCAGTGCTTCTATGCTAGGGTTAATCAATTCAACGAGGAAAAGAAAATCAAATTTCATCTAAGTGTAGTAGATCAAGACTATTGTGAGTTGTGCATGAAGAAAATATACCCCAAGAAGTGCACCTATGTGGAGAAGTATGTCTCCCATGACGTGCACATGGTAAAACTGGTAACATTAACTATTGCAGGGAGGACAATATCGAGGGTGTATTTTTTCATAAGGCCTAAGAAGATAGAGGCCATTTCAAATGCCATTATCTTGAAGCACCCATACCTAGGCCCACGTAAGAAGAAATATGATTAAACAATGCAATGTTTGGAAGACTTAAACCACATCCTCACAATGGAAAGGTGACCACTGGCATTAGAGTCGGAAAAGGAGGTGATGGTATGCCAAAAGGAGTAGGAAAAGCTGAAGATTGGGGAGACAATGACTCAGAATCTGATCTCCTTACTGCAGTAAAGACAATCACGTAGATGGCCTAAGCTATGTATGATAACTTTGCCAACAGAGACAAGGTAGAAATCATAATGGTTGCTACACATGAGGTGGATCTGAAATAATTTACGGAGAAGCAAAAAGGCAATAGGGCATAGCGCGACAAGATCCTGGCCAAAGTTGAGAAGAATTTGGAAGGAATCAAAACCTTGTGGGGTTTGATCAAGAATAAGCTAAAGGAAGGGTGCCCACAAGTTTCTTGCAGGATGGATGTGCTAGGCAATCTTAGCAAGCAGCTGGAAAGCATTGTATATACGTTGAAAGCTAAGAGTGAGGAAGCGCATTAGTGGGTGATCTACTTTAGCAGAAACAAGGAAATTATTGAGGCATCCATGAAGGAGTTCCCACTCCTCATGCAGCAGTAGCATATTATTTTATTCTTCCATTCTTCAATCCTTCCAATCTTTAATTGTTTCAATACCTCTATTATTTATTCTTTGAGGAAGTATAATGTTTTTGAGGACAGAGAACATGCCTAGTGTGGGGTGATGTTGGACCCTAAAATATTGGCTAAGTACCAAGAGGTGTGTACACATAGAATCAGTAGATAAAAGGGCACTCAAGGAAAAACATGAAGGAAAAGGGGGTTTAAGAAGGGTTTAAGTGAAACCATGGCATGCGCGGGAGGAAAAAGAAGGGTTTAAAAGACTTAGCCATATTTGGCATCATGGATTCACTTGAGGAAAAACGTGAGGATTTGACTAGGTGTGATAAGTGGATAAAGTGCCATCCTAGAACCTTGGAGGTTAAGAAAATGATATTCGACATAGGGAATATTCCCAGAGGCATCATTAAAGTTATTGGAAGGTTTGCAAACAGGATTTGTAGAGAATTAAGGATAAAATGCCAGATGCACAACTCTTCAGATTATAGTGCAGGCCCTCTGACCTAGAAGATATTACAACGTTTCTCAAAATGGGTGTGGCGCTAGAGAGAATGAAAAATTTGTAAAGGAATAAATTAGCTATACACACCACACCCTACATGTTAATTAGGGGAGGCTTATAAAATCTAGGCCACGATGAGGTTTTGCACTAGTGTGTTTTAGATCATTAGAGTGTTGCAATCATGGAGGAAGCACATGGTGGAATTATAGGAGGAAACTATGTAGGGAATTTAACCACGCACAAGATCCTTCTATCAAGATTTATGTGGTAAACAATTTACAAAGATTTTATCGAGTATTGCAAGGCCTACAACCACTTCCAGTGCCTTGGTAAACTAGGGAAAAGAGATGAAATTCCATTAATACCAATTTTCAGTCCAGAACCATTCGAGAAATGGGAAATTGACTTTGTAGGCCCTATTACTCCATTCGCGCGAAGGACAGTTTCATGTTATATCATTACATACACAGATTACCTTACAAGGTGGGTAGAATTGGAACCTACAAGGGATTGCACAGTGGAAACAACAGATAGGTTCTTATGGGAAAATATAATTAGTAGATATGGATGCCCGCTAAGCTTAACAAGTGATAGGAATACTCATTTCTTAAATGAGACAATTAGAATATTATTGGCAGAATTCATGCTAGCCCATCACAAGAATAACCCTTATAAACCACATGTTAATGAGACTGCTAAGGCATTTAACAAATTTTTGAATCACGCGTTAACAAAGATTTGTGATGTGGGAAGAAAGAATTGGGATGATAATTTTTCTATTGTGTTATGGTCATATTAGACTACTTATAAGAGACTGAACAAGGCCACACCTTTTCAATTGGTGTTTGGCACAAAATCTATGTTACCTGTTGAATTCATGTTACCATTACTGTGTATAGAATGCGTAGGAGGGTTAGATAATGAATAAAATCTTGAGAAGAGGATTTATAAGTTGATGAAGTTACGTGAGATGCGGGCTATTGTTTGTTGGAGTCATAAAATAGAAAAAACTAGGAAGAAGGCATGACATGATAGACACATCAAGAATAAGCAGTTTGAGGTTAGGTAGATGGTTCTATTATATGATTCCAAGTTCATGCACTATCCTGGGAACTTCAAATTCCATTGAATGGGCCCATACATTGTATCTTATATACTTGATTCAGGAATTTTGCAGTTACAAGTATTGGATGGAACACATTTTTTTCAAGCCATTTCAATGAGAGTAGCGTAAAGCCCTAATATAAATAAATCTTCTTTGTTTTTGTAAATAAGGTAGTATTGCTAATTATCCTAGGTTTTAATTTGATGCAGATTCCTTTCTTAGAGTTTCCCTTTCTTGTTGCATGTTTGTGCACTGGTAGCCACTTATTATTTTCAAAAAAATCTATGCATAAAGGACCGCATATCCATTTTGTTTTGGGGTGGAGTGATGTGACAAGTGTTGAAAGCTATGGTTGTGGGTGGCCTGGGTTGAAAAATAAAAAACACGTGGATTGGAATATTTCCCGTGGAAAAGGAAAGCATAAGGGAAGGATGGTGTCAAAAGGCTTTGAGAAACGATGTACAAGGGTAAAAAGTGCAAGAGCAACATGAGGTAGGAAACAAAAAGAACTTGTTCCAAGACATAGAGGAAGAAATGACTTCGGCACGGGAGAAAGCGCAAATAATTATATGGTCGAGGATGATGTAAGCTAGAAGGTTGCATAAGTGTTCACGTAGGATTAAGTGTGGAGAAAAAGCACTGAAGGTTGGGATTGGAAAAAAATGATGCCTTTATTACAAAATTACATTGGTAGGTAGCATGAAATTTATTGTGGAGAAAATTAAAAGTCATAAATAGAAGATCGGGGGTGCATTATTTTTTACCTTGCATTTTAAGTTATTAAAGAGATCTCGCAAACTAGGGCATCATTACGAAGAAGGTTTGAGAAGATTTATTAAGATTTACGTGCATGTCTAGTTTGATTAGTAAACTAGAGTGGAAAGGAGTACATGGGCGTAAGCGGAGAAGGTTGTGTGGAAGAATCCCATGGGTGTTACACTGTCTTGTGGAAAAATGGTTTTCTAGGTTAGGGTTGCATAGCTAAGGCATGGGGTTTGAAGGAATTTTTGTAAAAGAGTGGGGCCCGCAAAGTTGAGAAGAGCCATGGCTAGGAAAGAGGAAGAATTTTTAAGGAATCGATGAAGGTATGGAAACAAGAAATGTAGCAAATGTTTCACCAAAGAAGGGAAAAGGCAAGGTAAAATAAGCCGTTTGTATTAGTTTCAATGAAGAATGGTACTTGGAAATGTAGTACCTGGATGATGTATTACTTGGTAAATAATGGGTGTCTCACATCAAAAAGATGGCCATCAGTGATTACAATCATCGAACGAGTACCATAGAAAATGAAATGATGCTAGAACTTGTTCACCCTAAATAGAAGAGGACACTAGATGTAATGCCCATCTATTATGACCTAAAGTGAATGTGAAAATGAAGAAGGATGGGTTGTTGCAACTCTACGAGTTGCCCTATTTCGGAAAGCCTAATCAATTATATCAATGGTTGATGTCGTGCATGCATGAAGACCACTTCTATTTCACATGTTGGAGGATGTGTATAACCCCCAGCTAATTTCTAAGTTCAACAACCTTATCTATGAATAAGATTCATTCGATGATGATTTGGAAGACAATTAATCCATTAATAATATTGTTGAGGCTTATGGCGATAAGAAGGGTTTACGTTACTTCAACATTTATGAAATTATTGACCCGGTGATGAGGATGGACACACGTTTGGTTATAAAGATGAATGGGAAAGAGAGATGGACAAATATCAACAAGGCCTAGTTGAATGTGTGCTGCAAGATCTCAGAGGGAACCATCTATAACCTTTGAGATTTTATTGCAGAGGAGATCATAAATGCCACATGTGACAGAGAGAATATCATATCCGGTAATGTCCTCCTCACCATTTTCTTATCTGAGATAGGAGTTCCTAATGGGCCGGATAAGTTTGTTTATGAATAACCAAATAAGGACCCCTCCCCCGCCAAGATATTTGAACAGTATACCTTTAAAACCATGACAGATGCTCATAAGCGCACTTGGAAAAATGGTATAAGTGGATGCACAACGTAGTCGGGGCTGAATGGAGAATACCTGAATAGTTGCCTTCACTAGTGAAATGAGAGGTTGAGTTTTCCGTATACCAACATTTTTTCATCGATAGATTTACTTTGGTAGATCGCACCAAGAGTCCTTGGGATAAATTTCCTTTCTCCTTCATAGCGTAGTGCTTCTAGGCTAGGGTTAATCAATTCAAAGAGGCAAAGAAAATCAAATTTGATCTAATTGTAGTAAATCAAGACTACTACGAGCTGTGCATGAAGAAAATATACCCCAAGAAGTGAACCTATGTGGAGAAGTATGTCTCCATGATGTGCACATGCTAAAACTAGTAACATTACCTGTTGCAGGGAGGACAATAGCGAGGGTGTATTTTTTCATAAGGCCTAAGTATGAAAAGGGAACTTATGTTGAAGATGATGTATCCATTCCTAACGACCCCACGACATGGTAGAAGGTTGTGCCAAGGAAAAGAGACAAAGGAGATCCTCCTGAGAGAAATGTGTCGAGTGCATAGACAGTATAGATAGTAATGGCACATGATTTAGGCATGGGCACAATTACTTACCTCTACCATAAGAGATCTCCCATGAGAAAAGAGTCACTGCAGAAGGAGGAATCACCACAGAAGAAAGAGTCATTCTAGAAGGAAGAGTCAGCGGTAAGGGGAGAGTCTCCTAAGAAAGAAGAAAAAGAGAGGTCCCATGAATTAGAGTCACCAGTAAGGAAGAAGCAAAGGGTGAAAAAGGGTAGGACACAGGTGAAACAAAAAGTATGGAGGCTGACACTGGTGATGAAGATGATGAAGAGCATGAAGAGGCTCAAAATAATCCTATGTACAATTCACATGAGTCGGAGGAAGAAGGATGAGAATGAGGGAGGTGCTCATGACAAAGGGGGGAATGAGGAAGTAAACATGAAAGATCAGATAACCTTGACCCTGACCAAGGAGTATAGGGATAATATCATAGAGAGGGAAGTGGCAGGAATTATCCAACAGTTGGTGGAGCACAAAGTCGAGTGAAGTGCCGAAGAAGTGATGAAGCTAACATAGGAAAGCACGAGTGTGGGAAAGGAGTATGAAAGAATGGGTGGAGACCCCAACTTAGTAATAAGCTTCCCAAAGGTAGTGCACATAGGTGTAAAGGGCATAATAGCATCACAGGAACAAGAAATCACTTACATTAATGATCTAAACAAGGTACTATGTGCGCACTTCCAAAGTATCGTGCCCACAAACCAACTCCTTACTTGGTATTATTTTGATGAAGAAGGTACGTACCCATGCACAAGGAAAATGTTATCTTGGGACTTTGAATCCCACATTGATAAACCCAAGTTCGAGGGTAAATTGAGATGCATTGATGAAGATACCAGATGTTAAGGGAGTAAACCCCCTGGTAAATGCCAAACAACTATCTAATGAGCAAGTTTGTAACGCGCTCAAAAAATCATCGGTGGATATGGAGGAAAGAATCTTCGGAAGAAACGACATAATACGGGTCATGGAGGAAGAGCTTGAGAAAAAGAATGAGGAGATCATTGAGCAAGAAAAAGAGATAAAATCAAAGGAATTGATCAATGCGCAGTTAAGGTGCGAGAGGAGGGATGAAAAGGAAAAGGTGCATGAACTCCATAAGAAGATAGAGGCCATTTCACACACCATTATCTTGAAGAACCCATACCTAGCCCCGCATAAGTAGAAATACGATTCAACCATGGAATGTTTGGAAGACTTAAAATGCATCCTCACAATGGAAACGTGACCACTCACATTAGAGTTGGAAAAGGAGGTGATGGTATGCCAAAAGGAGGAGGAAATGTTGAAGATTTGGGAGACAATGACTCGGTACTCTGATCTCCTTGCCACAATAAATACAATCACATAAATGGCCTAAGCTATGTATGATAACTTTTCCAACAGAGACAGGGTAGCAATCATAATGGTTGCTACACATGAGGTGGATCTGAAATAATTTAAGGAGAAGCAAAAAGGCAATAGGGCGTAGCGTGACAAGATCCTTGCCAAATTTGAGAAGAATTTGGAAGCAATCAAAACCTTGCGGGGTTTCGATCAAGAATAAGCTAAAGGAATGGTGCCCATAAGTGTCTTGCAGGATGTATGCGCTAGGAAGTCTTAGCAAGAAACTGGAAAGCATTGTATATACGTTGAAAGCTAAGAGTGAGGAACTTCGTTTTGATGAAGTAAGTGTATTAGTGGGTGATCTAATTCAGCAAACACAGGGAGAATATTGAGGCATCCATGAAGGAGTTGTTATGTTTGTGGAGCCTATTTTCATGTTAGAGTATGGTACACCTTCCATGTGTTACACTCGGGTATTTTTACGGTGGTCCCGCTCGCCTGTGAGCGGGTCAGGGGGGGTTCGGGGGGTTGAAGCCCCCCCGATGAAAGGGGGTTCGGGGGCGAAGCCCCCGAAGAAAATTTTCATGGGTGGTTCATTAACCCATGGGTAATGGGTAACCGTTATGGGCTGTTTTTGGGGCCCATGGTTTTTTCGGTCTTTTGCCCATTGTTTTGATACCCACGGTTTTTTGCCCTTGGTTTTGATACCCACGGTTTTGTATCAAACTGCTTAAGCAGTTGTCTATTTATATGGTCTTATGCATATGATAGATGTAGTTAAGCAAATGTATTGCAGATGTGTTTTGAATTCGGGTTTGAATTCTGTAGAGTTTGTTGAGCATAGCTCCAAACGGATCTGGGTATTGTATTGAGAGAGTGAGTGGCTTGTAATAAAATATGAGCAAGTGATTCTTGGTGGACGTAGCCCAAATTGGGTGAACCACGTTAAATATTGTCTCTCTGTGTTGTGTTATTTATTCTGCACTTTTATTTGAGATCTGTAATATTTTCTGCATATTAGTTTCTACTGTTGCGATTCTGTAAGAGATTATTCTGCATATTTTATCTCTTATTTCCTAACAATTGGTATCAGAGCCTGGTTTGGTTTGCTGAAGTGTTGAATCGCAGGGAAATTTTTTATCTTGAGTGGGAGCTATGGCAGATGAAGGAAGATCTAGGGTTGATAAATTCAACGGGCAGAATTTCAGTCTTTGGAAGATGCAGATGGAAGATTACCTTTATCAAAAGGATCTTTATACTCCGTTGTCTGAGAAGGTGAACAAACCCTCGAGTATGACAGATGTGGAATGGGATTTGTTGGATCGGAAAGCACTTGGAACGATCCGGCTGAGTCTTGCATCTTCAGTATTATTTAATGTCTCAAAGGAAAAGACTACAAAAGATCTAACGGATGCATTAGGGAAGTTGTATGAAAAACCCTCTGCCTCTAATAAGATATTTTTAATGAAAAAGTTGTTTAATATGAAGATGTCTGAGAATAGTTCAGTAGCAGATCATTTAAATGATTTCAATACGGTTGTGAATATGCTAGCTTCAGTTACAATAGAATTTGATGAAGAAGTTAGGGCTTTATTAATTCTGTGCTCTTTACCTGAGAGTTGGAACAGCCTGGTAATGGCGGTAAGTAACTCGGTTCCAGCTAACTCGAAGTTGAAGTTTGAGGATGTTGTAGGGGTGATTCTAAGCGAGGAAATACGAAGAAGAAGCTCTGGGGAATCTTCTACTTCAGGGAATTCTTTGACAGTGGAAACTAGAGGGAGACAGAAGAATAGAGGAAACCGTGGAAAATCAAAAGATCGGGCAAGGTCAAAATCCAAGAACAAGATTGTATGCTGGAATTGTGGAAAGCCTGGGCATGCAAAGAAGGACTATTGGGAGCTTCGGGATAAGAAGAAACAACAGGAAGAAAACAAGGAGGCAAATGTGGCATCGGGTAATGTATGCCAGGATGCTTTGATTCTTTCTTTGCATAATATTACTGAATCTTGGGTTTTAGATTCAGGGGCTTCTTTTCATGCTACTCCACATAGGCATTATTTTGTTGATTATGTTCAAGGGGATTTTGGGAATGTTTTTCTTGGTGATGATGAGCCTTGCAGTATAGTTGGAAAAGGTTCTATTCAGGTTAAGATGCAGAATGGGAATACATGGCTATTGAAGGATGTCAGACATGTGCCTACATTAAGGAGAAATTTGATATCGGCAGGGCAGTTGGGAAGTGATGGTTGTACTGTGATATTTACAGCAGACTCTTGGAAGGTTACCAAGGGTGCTCTTGTGGTGGCAAGAGGTAAGAAGGTTGGAACCTTGTATTTAACCACTGATAGTACTAATGATTGTAATCTTGTGGCTTTAGATGCAGATACAACATTATGGCACTATAGGCTCGGTCATATGAGCCATAAGGGCATGAACATCATAAAGAAGAATTTGCCTGGATATACAGAAACAAGTTTGGATTTCTGTGAAAACTGCATATATGGGAAACAGAAGCGAGTAAGGTTTCTCAAGGTTGGACCTACGAAGAAAGAGAGTAAGTTAGAGCTGGTACATTCTGATGTGTGGGGGCCGGCTCAGGTATCATCTCTTGGGGGTTCAAGTTATTATGTTACTTTTATTGATGATGCAACAAGGAAAGTTTGGGTTTATTGTATTAGACACAAATATGATGTATTTGACACTTTTGTTAAATGGAAAGCCTTGGTAGAGAATGAAACAGGTCTTAAGCTAAAATGTCTCAGGTCAGATAATGGAGGGGAGTATTGCAGCAATGAATTTAATGATTACTGTTCTAAGAATGGAATCTGCAGGCAAAAGACGGTTCCAGGAACTCTGCAGCAGAATGGGGTATCAGAAAGGATGAACAGAACTATAATGGAATGTGCTAGGAGCATGAGATTACATGCAGGACTGCCTCTTTATTTTTTTGGGCAGAAGCGGTGAGCACAGCTGTGTACTTGATAAACAGAGGACCCTCAAGTGCCTTGGATGGAGGCATACCTGAGGAGGCATGGTACGGTAAGAAAGTTGATTATTCATTTCTTAGAGTCTTTGGATGTGAAGTGTTTTGTTCATATAGACAAGGATGATAGGACCAAGCTAGAGGCTAAATTAGAAAAATGTACTTTCATTGGTTATGGTGGTGATGACTTTGGGTTTAAATGTTGGAGTATTAAGGACAAGAAAATCATTCGGTCTAGGGATGTGGTCTTTAATGAGAAAGTCATGTATAAGCAACAGTTGCAGGAAAACAAGGAAGAATCCAAGAAAGAATATGCAGTGGTAGAGGATCTTCCGGATGGGAAAGTGACCCATGAATCAGTTCAGGAACCTATTCAACAGGAACCCCAAACTCCTACAGTGAGGAGGTCTTCTAGGGTAAGAAAAGAACCTGAATGATTTTCTCCTTCTCTTTATTATTTATTACTCACTGATAGTGGAGAGCCAGAGAGATTTGATGAAGCAATGCAGGTAGATGCCTGTAAGAAGTGGGAGCAAGCCATGGATGAGGAGAATAAGTCTCTTATGGAGAACCAGACTTGGGATTTGGTGAAGCTACCGGAAGGCAAAAGAGCATTACAGAACAAGTGGGTGTACAAAGTTAAAGATGAAGAAGGAGGAAAGAAAAGATATAAGGCCCGGTTGGTGGTCAAGGGGTTTGCACAAAAACAAGGTATAGATTTTAATGAGATTTTTTCTCCTGTAGTAAAAATGACTTCTATTAGAACTGTTCTTGGAATAGTGGCAGCAGAAGACTTGCACTTAGAATAGTTAGATGTAAAGACTGCATTTCTCCATGGTGATTTGGAGGAGGAGCTATATATGCAGCAACCAGAGGGCTATGAGGTCAAAGGTAAAGAGATGGTGTGTAAACTGAAGAAGAGCTTGTATGGCTTGAAACAAGCTCCACGTCAATGGTATAAGAAGTTTGATAGCTTCATGATGGAGCAAGGTTATATTAGATGTCAATTCTGACCATTGCGTGTATACAAAAGAAATTTGAGGATGGAAGTTATATTATCCTGTGTTTGTATGTTGATGACATGTTGGTTGCAGGTAAAAATATGCAGGAAATAAAAGTACTCAAGAAACAACTAAGTGAATCCTTTGATATGAAGGATTTGGGGGGCAGCCAGACAAATCATTGGTATGAGGATAACTAGGGATAGGAAGGAATGGAAGTTGACTTTATCTCAGGAAGAGTACATTAAGAAGGTATTAGACAGGTTTAACATGCAGGATGCTAAACCGGTTGGGACTCCTTTAGCAGGCCATTTCAAGTTATCAAAGGAGCAGTGTCCCAAGACAGAGCAGGAAATAAACCAGATGTCAAAGGTACCTTACTCATCAGCAGTTGGTAGTTTGATGTATGCTATGGTGTGCACTAGGCCTGATATTGCCCATGCAGTAGGAGCTGTGAGTAGATTTATGAGTGATCCAGGTAAAGAGCATTGGCAAGCAGTAAAGTGGATCCTTCGGTATTTGAGAGGAACCATGGGGACAGTTCTGTGCTACAGTGGATCAGACACCACTTTACGTGGTTATGTAGATTCAGACATGGCTGGAGATGTAGACAGCAGGAGGAGCACAACAGGTTATATTTACACTGTAGGTGGGACAACAGTGAGCTGGATTTCATGACTACAGAAGCTGGTGGCTTTGTCAACCACGGAGGCTGAGTATGTTGCTGCCACAGAGGAAAGCAAAGAGATGATTTGGCTACAACAATTACTTGAGGAGTTGGGGCATAAGCAGGAGGAATGTAAGCTATATAGTGATAGTCAGAGTGCTATACACCTAGCTAAGAACTCTGCTTTCCACTCCAAGATGAAGCATATACAGTTGAGATATCACTTCATCAGGACAGCTTTGGAGGAAGATAAGTTGAAGTTGGAGAAGATTCATACCAGTCAGAATCCTGCAGACATGATGACCAAGGTGGTCACAAGGGATAAACTAAAGCTATGTTCAGCTTTGGTTTGCCTTCGCGGATGACAGTGAAGGGTTGAGAAGCTTGCTCAGTGGAAAACTAGTCTCCAAGTGGGAGATTGTTATGTTTGTGGAGCCTATTTTCATGTTAGAGTATGGTACACCTTCCATGTGTTACACTCGGGTATTTTTATGGCGGTCCCGCTCGCCGGGTGAGTGGGTCAGGGGGGTTCGGGGGCGAAGCCCCCGAAGCAAATTTTCATGGGTGGTTCATCAACCCATGGGTAATGGGTAACCGTTATGGGCTGTTTTTGGGCCCATGGTTTTTTCGGTCTTTTGCCCATTGTTTTGATACCCACGGTTTTTTGCCCTTGGTTTTGATACCCACGGTTTTGTATCAAACTGCTTAAGCAGATGTCTATTTATATGGTCTTATGCATATGATAGATATAGATAAGCAAATGTATTGCAGATGTGTTTTGAATTCGGCTGTGAATTCTGTAGAGTTTGTTGAGCATAGCTCCAAACGGATCTGGGTATTGTATTGAGAGAGCAGTGGCTTGTAAGAAAATCTGAGCAAGTGATTCTTGGTGGACGTAGCCCAAATTGGGTGAACCACGTTAAATACTGTCTCTTTGTGTTGTGTTATTTATTCTGCACTTTTATTTGAGATCTGTAATATTTTCTGCATATTAGTTTCTACTGTTGCGATTCTGTAAGAGATTATTCCGCATATTTTATCTCTTATTTCCTAACAATTGGTATCAGAGCCTGGTTTGGTTTGCTGAAGTGTTGAATCGCAGGGAAAGTGTTTAGCTTGAGTGGGAGCTATGGCAGAGGAAGGAAGATCTAGGGTTGATAAATTCAACGGGCAGAATTTCAGTCTTTGGAAGATGCATATGGAAGATTACCTTTATCAAAAGGATCTTTATACTCCGTTGTCTGAGAAGGTGAACAAACCCTCGAGTGTGACAGATGCGGAATGGGATTTGCTGGATAGGAAAGCACTTGGAATGATCCGGCTGAGTCTTGCATCTTCGGTATTATTTAATGTCTCAAAGGAAAAGACTAAAAAGACTAACGGATGCAATTAGGGAAGTTGTATAAAAACCTCTGCCTCTATAAGAATATTTTTAATGAAAGTTTGTTTTAATATAAAGATGTCGAGATAGTTTCAGTAAGCGATCATTTAATGATTTTCAATAACGGTTGTGAATATGCTAGCTTCAGTTCACACACTCACAATTTGATGGAATGAAGTTAGGGGCTTTATTAATTCTGTGATCTTCCTGAGAGTTGGAAATCCTGTGTAATGCGGATAGTAACTTCGGTCACAAATCGAGTTGAAGTGAGGATGTTGTAGGGGTGATTCCTAAGCGAGGAATACGAAGAATAGAAGCTCTGGGGAATCTCTACTTCGTGGAATTCTTTGACAGTGGAAACTAGAGGGAGACAGAAAGAATAGAGGAAACGTGGGAAAATCAAAAGACCGCAAGGCAAAATCCAAAGAACAAATTGTATGTGGAATTGTGGAAAGCAACCTGGCATGCAAAGAAGGAACTGTTGGGACTTCGGGATAAGAAGAAACAACAGGAAGAAAACAAGGGAGGCAAATGTGGCATCGGGTAATGTTATGCCAGGATGCTTTGATTCTTCTTTGCATAATCTTACTGAATTTGGGCTTAGCTTCAGGGGCTTCTTTTTCATGCTACTCCACATAGGCTATTTTGTTGATTATGTTCAAGGGAATTTTTGGGAATGTTTTTTCTGTGATGATTGAGCCTTGCAGTATAGTGGAAAATGGTCTGTTCAGGTTAAGAGCAGAATGGGAATACATGGTTTGAAGGGATGTCAGACTGTGCTAACATTATAGGAGAAACTTTGATATCGGCAGGGCATTGGGAAGGTGATGTTTACTGTGATATTTACAGCAGACTTTGGAAGGTTATAAGGGTGCTCTTGTGGTGGCAAGAGTAAGAACGGTTGGGAACCCTTGTATTTAACCACTGACTAGTACTAATGATTGTAATTTGTGGCTTAGAATGCAGATAAATTATGCACTATAGGCTCGGTCTATGAGCCATAAGGGCATGAACATCATAAAGACAGAATTTGCCTGGATATACAGAATACAAGTTTGGATTCTGAAAACTGCATATATGGGAACAAAGCGGTAGGTTGTTCTCAAGGTTGGAACCTACGAGAAAGAGAGTAATTAGAGCTGGTGACATTCTGATGTGTGGGGGGGCTCAGGTATCATCTCTTGGGGGTTCAAGTTATTATGTACTGTTTTTGAATTGACATGCAACAAGGAAAGTTTGGGTTTATTGTATTAGACACAAATATGAATGTTTTGACACTTTTGTTAAATGAAAGCCCTTGGTAGAGATGAAAACAGTCTTAAGCTAAATGTCCTCAGGTCAGATAATGGACGGGAGTATTGCAGGCATGGAGATAATGAGGTTCTATACAGAATGGAATCTGCAGGCAAAAGACGGTTCCAGGAGATCTGCAGCAGAAGGGGGTTAATAGAAGGATGACAGAACTATAATGGATGTGCTAGGAGCAGAGATTAAATGCAGGACTGCCTCTTTATTTTTGGGCGAAGCGGTGACAGAGCTGTGGTACTTGATAAACAAGGAACCTCAGTGCCTTGGATGGAGGCATAACTGAGGAGGCATGGTACGGTAAAGAAAGTGAATTATTGCATTTTTTAGAGTCTTTGGATGTGAATGTGTTTGTTCATATAGACAAGGATGATAGACCAAGCTAGAGGCTAAATTAGAATAAATGTACTTTCATTGGTTTATGTCGGTGATGACTTTGGGTTAAATGTTGGGAAGTATTAACGGTAAGAATCATTCGTCTAGGGATGTGCTTTATGAAAAGTATGTATAAGCAACAGTTGCATAGGAAAAAAGGAAGGAATCCAAAAAGAATTATGCATGGTAGAGGATCTTCCGGAGGGAAAGTGACCCATGAATAATTTTGTTAGAACTATTCAAAGGAACCCCAAACTCTACAGTGAGGAGGTCTTTAGGAGTAAGAAAAGAACTCTGAATGTTTTCTCCTTCTCTTTATTATTTATTACTACTCACTGATAGTGAGAGCAGAGAGATTTGGATGAAAATTGCAGGTAGATGCCTGTAAGAAGTGGGAGCAAAGCATGGATGAGGAGAATAAGTCTTCTTATGGAGAATCCAGACTTGGATTGGTGAAGCTACGGAAGGCAAAAGAGCATTACAGAACAGTGGGTGAAACAAAGTTAAAGAGAGAAGGAGGAAAGAAAAGATATAAGAGCCCGTTGTGGTCAAGGGGTTTGCACAAAAGGTATATGATTTAATGAGATTTTTCTCTGTAGTAAAAATGACTTCTATTAGAACTGTTCTTGAATAGTTGGCAGCAGAAGACTTGCACTTAGACAGTTCAGATGTAAGACTGTTTCCCTCCATGGTGATTGGAGGAGGAGCTATATATGCAGCAACCAGAGGCTATGAGGTCAAAGGTAAAGAGATGGTGTGTAAACTGTTATTAGAATGAGTCTTCTGTATGGTTGAACAAGCTCCACGTCAATGGTATACAGAAGTTTGATAGCTTCATGATGGGAGCAAGTTATATTAGATGTATCTGACATTGCTGTGTCTCACAGAATATTAAATATTGATGGATTCTACGAAGTTAATTTAGCCTCTGTGCGTTGTCTGTTTGATGAACATGGTTGTGCAGATCGTTCAATATAATAAGATGCACGCACGAAATAGTTGTAATAGTCATCTGACGAAGAAAATCTAACTAAGTTGAATCTTCGATCATGCAAGTAGTATATTTGGGGGAGCCATGCAACTTATGTGCGTATCGACGGAATACAACTTAGGTGATACAGCAATGACAAACAGCAATGGAAGTATTACTTTATATATCTCAGGAATATAGTAATTCAAGACGCTATTTAGAACAAGTTTTAATCATTGTCTGAGTGATGCCTAAATAGAACCGCGCTAGGGACATCTCTTGTAGCAGGCCATCATTCGAAGTTATCAAAAGGGACACGATGTCTCCCATAGACAGAGCTATGGACAAATCAAACAGTATGTAAGGTACGGGACTCATCAGCAGTTGGTCGTTTGATGCTCTCGCATGGTAGTGTGCCATAGGCTAAGTATTGCATCATAAGAAGTAGGCAGCTGTTGTGTAGATTTTGAGTGAACAGTAAAGAGCATGACAAGCAGTTAAAGTTGGAGTCCTGTCGGTGCTTTGATATGGAACATGGGGACAGTTCTTGTGCTACGAGGTGGATTCAGATTAACACCACTGTTACTGTTATTGTAGAACTCAGACACTGGCTGGAATGTTAGACAGCTAGGAAGAGCACAAGTCAGTGTTAATCAATTCACACTGATACGGTGGAGAACATAAGTGACGCTCTGGCATTTCAGTGATCTTAACAGAACAAGGCTGGTGGTCTTTTGAGTCACCCAGAAGGCTGAGTGTTGCTGCCACCGAGGAAAGGAAAGAGATGATTTGGCTCAACAAATTAACTTGATGGAGTTGGGGCATAAGCAGGAGAATGTAAGCATATAGTGAGTAGCAGCAGTATACACACTAGCTAAGAACTCTCTGCTTCCACTCCAAGATGAACAATAATAATCAGCTGTTCGAGATGATCACTCTTCGACGTCAGGTACAGCGCTTTGAGGAAGCATATTCAATGTATGAGAGAGATTCAGTCATCTCCAGCTAAGAAGATCTTGCCAGAATGATGAACAAGGCTATGGGTCACGCAAGGGAAAACTATTAAGCTCAGGTTGTTCAGTTTCTTAATTGGTTTAGCCTTCGCGGATGACAGTTTTAAGAAGTGTGAGAAGCTTTAGCGAATCAGTGGAAGACTATCCTCCAACGTGGGTAGACGATTGTGGTACTGTTTTGTGGACTGGCTCCTAGTTGCTCAAATTTAGAGTTATGCGTACAACTTCCATAGAATGTTACCTAGCGGCGTATTCTTTATCATGGAGCGCTCGCATGGTTGAGTGGGTCAGGGGTGGTTTACGGGGGCGAAGCTCCACCTCAGGAAGCAAATTTTCATAGGAGATGGAAATCTCATTCATTCAACACTCTATACCATGGTGGTTAATTTTGGTAACTGTGTATGGCTGTGTTTCGGGAACCATGGTTTTTCCTCGGTCCTTTTGCTAGCCATTGTTTCTGAATACCCACGGTTTTTTGCCCTTCCGTTTGATACCCGACCTACGTTTATTGTTATCAAACTGTTTTAAATCTGATGTTCATTTCTATATTGGTTTTCTTATCGTTCATACTCGATAGTATATAGACATAGCCAAATCGATATTTTTAGCTAGTATTAACTGCTATTTGAACACACTTCGTTCGGTAATGCTCTTTTGGCTTTCGTGGGAATAGCCTGTTAGAGTCGACCTAATCCCTCTAGTTGTAGGGCATTATCTGCATATAAACGAGACTCTTGGGATATTGTTCTCATCTGAGATGAGCACGATTGGCCTGTAATAGGGATAATAGCTTGAGACCAGTGACTCTTCTTCTGGTGTGATCAGGCATGCTACCAGCCATATTGGGCATGAACAGTCGTCTAATATAACATATTCTGTCTGGTCTTCCTGTGTTCTCGTGCTATCTAAGTGTTATGCTAGACACTTTAATTTTAAGAGATCTGCACATATCCTCGTACTCACTAATCATAGTTTCTACTGTAGAGATTCTGTGTAAGCAAGATGCTATACCACAGGTATTTTTATCATCTTCATCTTCTCTAAGAACGAGGACCTAGTCTCTCTACGTGAGCTATATATGGCGTGATACCGTAGTTCGAAATATTGGATTCCTGTATACTGTAATTATCATGGTCACTCTCCCATATTCCTCAAGGTCAACGTTACCAACTCAACCATGTCATATACTTGTTCTAATTCTGGATATATCCTTCCTTGTTTTATTTTGTTATTTTTGATCGTTAATTACGAATAATGGTTTTTGATTGGATAGGAGAACACCCACCTCAAGTGCATGGGGATTGATTCTGTAGCCTCCAACTAAAACTGTTCTAAAGTACCAAGAGCATGCGCCGCACATTGAGAATCAGTAGATAAAGCAGGGCACCTCAGTGTGAAAAACAGAAGTTTTAAAAATTGGGGTTAAAGTAAGGGTTATTATTATTGTGAAACCAGGGCATACATCACGGAGGATAAAATAAGGGTTTAAAGACTTTTAACCATATTCTGCATCATGGAGTTCACTTCGTGAAGGAAACAATGTGAGGACTGACTAGGTTGTGATAAGTGGGCAAGTCCTAGACGAGACGCTTGGGGATGTTAAGAAATGAAGTTCGATCGCAATGGGAATTATTCCTCAGAGGCAATCACTTTAAAGTTTAGTGATAGCGTTTTGAGAAATTATGGAAAGCATGTTCGCTTAATGGAGTGACACACATGACCTGGCACGACGCTTTCTCACGAGGAGAATTCATGACAGTGGTCGATAAGATCCCTATTAAGAGAAGTGACATTTGGGCGCTCGATAACAAATGGGAGAGATGTATGCAGCACAGCCTATGAAGATTCTATAACCGGATGATAGCTAATGTTCAAAAAGGATCGATATAGTAGAAGGAGATAGTAGACGACATTTAACTCACAGATGATTGGTAGATGCTAAGGGTTCTTATGGAGTTCATGAGTGCTAGGGTTTTAGAGTAAATTAGTGCCTAATGGTGTCATTTAGGTAATACATTAAAGCATAGTGTAGTAGGGTACTCAAGATCTTGGTAACAAATGGGATATATACTGGGGAAAGTACTAAGTTTTAGATCTCTGTTGATTCAGATTGTTTGTCGGGATTCTTGAGTCTTGGGGTATTGAAGGATATGGTTGAGATTGCCCTTTTGAATTTAATATAGCTACCAGAGACTATGTTTAATCAATATATTAATCATGGTTATTATGTCAAATTTTCTTATGGGTGTAAACCCTTTATGTTTATATTATTTATATGATTTGATCTAGTTTATTGTTAACTTCTATAGTGTATTTAGACTTCTTGATACATTGATTGTATCATCTGTTAATTACTTTTCCACATTTTTGAGTAAATGCATCGCTAAACTTCTATCCTTGATTATCAAAGAATCCTCCATTAAATGATGCAAAAACAATTCTCAAAATGATCTCACATAAGAAAGAGGGGATTGATCTCATGACAACCTTGGGTGAGTTCCAATGTATGCTGGTACTGATATGGCTGATGCTACTTTGGGTTGAAAAGAAGTATATGAAGGGGTAAAAATAGATGACTACTCAAACCGTCAAATGTCGAGGTCATTCTTTTCATCACACCACATGCTATCTCTTGGAAGGATCACAAGGATAACACATTATATGGCTCAAATCATTTATTGCCAACCTAGACACACAGATTAGGTCTTAGAGAAGGTGGTAAAATTTTGTGGTTACTCGTACTCTTTCAAAAATTTAATAGAACATTTGATTGGTGGTATTTTTGGTGTTCTGAGGGATTTCTACTTTTGATGATATAAGAAGCTAGGTTACCCTAGCATCGGTTGTTATATTTTTTTTTTGTTTATTAGTTCATCAGAAATATGGAATGAAGGATGGAGGGTTCCTTGCCATATCTTAGTTATAGTAGTATATATTTTGGTTGTCTTTTTTTTATCATTTTCTCAATGCATACCATTGCTTTAACTTCTTTCCTAGTTTTTGGACTTCCTTCTTTTATAATTGTATATCATTGTTATGTAAGGGAAGGGGACGTCAGTAATTTCCCTATTAAAAGGCTCCGGTGAAAAGTTGTTTATCGATAAATAACTCAAACATGGGCTATTTTTTATTTTTGTAAATTTTTAAATTTATTTTAAGTGCAATATTAAACCTAAACATGGCTCTGATATTTTTCTAATATTTACACTTGATTTTTTCATGCATAGTTGAAAGATCCAATTAATTTGCAAATAAATTTCTTACCTACCTTTTTATTATTTGAAGGTACTTGTCATTGTGAAATTGGTGAAATTAATGGGAAATGACTCTTCCATGGCATGCGTAGAGGAGAATGAAGTGGTTATAATTTGTTGATGATTGGTGAAAGATTCTTTGGAAATGTAAAGGTAACTTACAGATCAGCAATGCTAAACTCTTTTCGTGGTTCATCAACTCCTTTTCCGTTTAATTTATTCTTCCAGTTTTTACTTTTTTGATGTTGTCCTTATCGCTTGGGTACCATAATTTGCTTTTAATGAAACACATCGTCGATTCCTTTACCAGAAGGTGATAATGAATTTTTGTAGATAATTATCTTTGTTTTTATCCGCTTACAAATTTTTATGTTAACGCCTTTAAGTTTCACTTTAAGCTCATCTCTGTTATTTAAGAATCATTATCGGTTGATGGAAGCACAAATTGAAAGAATTTTAGGCATGAATATTCTACAATCTCTCTTTACTGAATTATTATCGAGATACAATTAAAGGGCATATGCCCCATTTTCATATGAATAAATGGATATGGATCATTCCTCGCATCAAATATAACACTCTTTGTTTGTATGAGAATGGGCATATACCTATTCTAACCATTCTACCTCATTGAAGAAATATTTCACTTAATCATTTTAATATCACTACAAAGGATGGGGGAAAGGACAACTGTCCATTCTAAAACAACTTAAATATTACCTCTATTTTTTCTCTATGATTCTTATATGAGAATGGGGATATGCCCATTCAATACAAGACAAAAATTTAAATATATGGAGAAGGTGCAAACGGAAGGCAAAAGAGCATTACAGAACAAGTGGGTGTACAAAGTTAAAGATGAAGAAGGAGGAAAGAAAAGATATAAGGCCCGGTTGGTGGTCAAGGGGTTTGCACAAAAACAAGGTATAGATTTTAATGAGATTTTTTCTCCTGTAGTAAAAATGACTTCTATTAGAACTGTTCTTGGAATAGTGGCAGCAGAAGACTTGCACTTAGAATAGTTAGATGTAAAGACTGCATTTCTCCATGGTGATTTGGAGGAGGAGCTATATATGCAGCAACCAGAGGGCTATGAGGTCAAAGGTAAAGAGATGGTGTGTAAACTGAAGAAGAGCTTGTATGGCTTGAAACAAGCTCCACGTCAATGGTATAAGAAGTTTGATAGCTTCATGATGGAGCAAGGTTATATTAGATGTCATTCTGACCATTGCGTGTATACAAAGAAATTTGAGGATGGAAGTTATATTATCCTGTGTTTGTATGTTGATGACATGTTGGTTGCAGGTAAAAATATGCAGGAAATAAAAGTACTCAAGAAACAACTAAGTGAATCCTTTGATATGAAGGATTTGGGGGCAGCCAGACAAATCATTGGTATGAGGATAACTAGGGATAGGAAGGAATGGAAGTTGACTTTATCTCAGGAAGAGTACATTAAGAAGGTATTAGACAGGTTTAACATGCAGGATGCTAAACCGGTTGGGACTCCTTTAGCAGGCCATTTCAAGTTATCAAAGGAGCAGTGTCCCAAGACAGAGCAGGAGGAAATAAACCAGATGTCAAAGGTACCTTACTCATCAGCAGTTGGTAGTTTGATGTATGCTATGGTGTGCACTAGGCCTGATATTGCCCATGCAGTAGGAGCTGTGAGTAGATTTATGAGTGATCCAGGTAAAGAGCATTGGCAAGCAGTAAAGTGGATCCTTCGGTATTTGAGAGGAACCATGGGGACAGTTCTGTGCTACAGTGGATCAGACACCACTTTACGTGGTTATGTAGATTCAGACATGGCTGGAGATGTAGACAGCAGGAGGAGCACAACAGGTTATATTTACACTGTAGGTGGGACAACAGTGAGCTGGATTTCATGACTACAGAAGCTGGTGGCTTTGTCAACCACGGAGGCTGAGTATGTTGCTGCCACAGAGGAAAGCAAAGAGATGATTTGGCTACAACAATTACTTGAGGAGTTGGGGCATAAGCAGGAGGAATGTAAGCTATATAGTGATAGTCAGAGTGCTATACACCTAGCTAAGAACTCTGCTTTCCACTCCAAGATGAAGCATATACAGTTGAGATATCACTTCATCAGGACAGCTTTGGAGGAAGATAAGTTGAAGTTGGAGAAGATTCATACCAGTCAGAATCCTGCAGACATGATGACCAAGGTGGTCACAAGGGATAAACTAAAGCTATGTTCAGCTTTGGTTTGCCTTCGCGGATGACAGTGAAGGGTTGAGAAGCTTGCTCAGTGGAAACTAGTCTCCAAGTGGGAGATTGTTATGTTTGTGGAGCCTATTTTCATGTTAGAGTATGGTACACCTTCCATGTGTTACACTCGGGTATTTTTATGGCGGTCCCGCTCGCCGGTGAGTGGGTCAGGGGGGTTCGGGGGCGAAGCCCCCGAAGCAAATTTTCATGGGTGGTTCATCAACCCATGGGTAATGGGTAACCGTTATGGGCTGTTTTTGGGCCCATGGTTTTTTCGGTCTTTTGCCCATTGTTTTGATACCCACGGTTTTTTGCCCTTGGTTTTGATACCCACGGTTTTGTATCAAACTGCTTAAGCAGATGTCTATTTATATGGTCTTATGCATATGATAGATATAGATAAGCAAATGTATTGCAGATGTGTTTTGAATTCGGCTGTGAATTCTGTAGAGTTTGTTGAGCATAGCTCCAAACGGATCTGGGTATTGTATTGAGAGAGCAGTGGCTTGTAAGAAAATCTGAGCAAGTGATTCTTGGTGGACGTAGCCCAAATTGGGTGAACCACGTTAAATACTGTCTCTTTGTGTTGTGTTATTTATTCTGCACTTTTATTTGAGATCTGTAATATTTTCTGCATATTAGTTTCTACTGTTGCGATTCTGTAAGAGATTATTCCACATATTTTATCTCTTATTTCCTAACAGGAGTTCCCACTCATGCAATAGTAGCATATTATTTTATTATTCCATTCTTCAATCCTTCCAATATTTAATTGTTTCAATACCTCTATTATTTTTTATTTGAGGAATTAGAATGTTTTTGAGGATAGAGAACACACCTAGTGTGGGATGATGTTGTACCCTAAAATATTGTCTAAGTACCAAGAGGTGCTACGCACATAGAATCAGTAGATAAAAGGGCACTCAGGGAAAAACATGAAGTAAAAAGGGGTTTAAGAAGGGTTTAAGTGAAACCAGGGCACACACAGGAGGAAAAATAAGGGTTTAAAGGACTTAACCATATTTGGCATCATGGAGTCACTTGAAAAAAAATGTGAGGATCTGACTAGGTGTGATAAGATGGTACCATCTTAGAACCTTGGAGGTTAAGAAAATGATATTCGATGCAGGGAATATTCCTAGAGGCATCATTAAAGTTAGTGGAAGGTTTGAAAATAGGATAAGCATTCGCTAATGGAGGACCACATCGACACTTGGCACACGATCTTCTCAGGAGAGAATTCATGACAGTGGTCGATGATCCTATTTAAAGAAGTGCTTGGGGCAGGAACAAAGGGAGAGTGTAGACACACATAGAGAGAGCTATACGGATGTAGAATGAAAAGGGGATCAGATAAAGAGAAGGACAGTAACGAATTACTACAGAAATGTTATGAAATGCTAAGGGTTTGGAGTTCATGGTGCTAGGATTTAGAGTACTTAGTGCTAGAGGGTTGTAAGGTACAACATTAAGCATATGTATGGGTACTAAGATCTGTAACAATGGATATAATGGGGAAAGTTATAGTTAGGATCTCTGATCAGATATGTTTGTAGGAGTTGAGTCTTTGTCATTTGATGCATATGGTTTGAGATGCCCCTTTTGAATTTAATATAGCTACCAGAACTATGTTAAATCAATATACATGGATTTATTATGTACAAATTTCTTATGGGTGTAAACCCTTATGTTATTTATCTTATCATGATTTTGATCTAGTTTATTGTACTTCTTATAATGTTTATTTAGATTCTATGATACATTGATGTGTAGATCTGTTAATTATATCTTCCACATTTTTGAGTAAATGCATGTACTTCTATTTATACAAAGAATCCTCCATTAATGGTGCAACAATCTCTCAAAAATCTCACATAAAAGAGGGGATTGATACCCATGCACACCTTGGGTGAGTTCCCAATGTATGCTGGATGATAGGCTGATGCACTTGGGGTTAGAAAGAATTATTGAGGGTAAAATAATGACTACATACGTCAATGTCGAGGTCACTTCCTTTTTCATCACCCACATGCTACTCTTGGAGGATACAAGGATAAGACCCTACATATTGCTCAACATTTTATTCAACCTAGACACACAGTTGGTCTTACAAAAGTGGTGAAAATTTTTCGTTTACCCGTAACTCTTTCAAAAAATTTAATAGAATTTCATGGGGATTTGGTTGCTTGAGGATCTATTGAAGAATTATAAAGTAGGTATAAGACTCTTTTATATTTTTTTGTTTTAGTTCATCAGAAATATGGATTGAAGGAGGAGGGTCCTGCCTATATCTTAGTTATATAGTATATATTTTTTGGTTTTGTTTTTTTTTTTCATTTTTCAATGCATCCATGCTTAATCTTCTTTCCTAGTTTTGTACTTCCCTTCTTTTGAATATTGTATACAATGTTATGTAAGGAAGGGGACCCAAGTAATCCCTAGTTAAAAGCTCCGGTGAAAAGTGTTTATCGATAAAATAACATCAAACATGGCTATTTTTTTTTTTGTAAATTTAAATTTTATTTTAAGTGCAATAATTAAACCTAAAACATGGCTATGATATTGTTTAATATTTACATTTGTTTTTGTCTATGACATAGTGAGACCATTAATTTGTAAATAAATTATCTTACCACCTTTTATTATTTGAAGATACTTGTTTGTTGTCTTCAAACACCCGTTGGAGGGAAATTGGTGAAATTAATGGCAATTACTTCTTCTGTGGCATGGTAGAGAGAATGACACTGGTTACTATTTTTGATGATGGTAGAGATCTTGGGAATTGTAAGGTTAACTGCAGTCGGCGAAGCTATCTCTTTCTTGTTCATCCTTTCCGCTTTCTTTTTCATCCAGTTTCCACTTTTTTGTTTGTCCTTCCGCTTTGGGCTACATGTATTTCATTAGACCATTTCATCCTTTGAAACAGAAGATTTGAAGAATATTTCTAAGATATTGTTTGTTCTCTCCGCTAAATTTTTGTTGACCCTTTAAGTTTCCGCTTTGGGCTCCCTATGTTTTGTAAGATCGTTTTGGCTTGTGAAGCACAATATTTGAAGAAAATTTAAGGCATGAATTATTCTAACTCTTCTTTGCTAAATTATTATGAGATAAAGAAGGGGAAGATGCCCATTGTCATATGATAAATGGCATATGCCCATTCTCATCACAATCATAAAACTCTTTGTTTGTATGAGAATGGGCATATGCCTATTCTAACCATTCTACCTCATTGAAGCAATATTGAACTTAATCATTTTTATATCACTATAAAGGATGTGGGAATCGGCAACTGTCCATTCTAAAAATATTATATATTACCTCTATTTCTCTTCTATGATTCCTATATGAGAATGGGACATATGCCCATTCAATACCAGATAAAAATGTTTGTTTGTATGAGAATGAACATATGCCCATTCTGTCTATGTGTATTTTTCTTTATGATTTTTATATGAGAATGGGCATATGCCCTTTCAATACAATTTTTTTTTGTTTGTATGAGAAAACATATGCCCATTCTGTCTATTGGAAATAATCATTTTATTTGATCCCTATATGAGAATGTCACATGCCCATTCTCACATAGGAATCATAGCAGAATAATAGAAAATTAAATTTCATCTATATTATTGAAGTCAATCATTTTGAGATCTATACAAAGGCTGCGATAATGGGGAATTTTCCATTCAAAACAAATTAAATTTTATCTCTATTAATTCTTGTGATGATGTATGGATTTTGATTATGTAAAATATTACTGTGAAATGATTTTATTTAATGTTGACGTTTGAATCATTATTAGGTGCTACTATTACCTTGTTTTATATATTGATTATTGTGATGATGAATAACTTTTGTTTCTTTCTTATAAGATTTGAAGTTGTCTATATGATTATAAAATTATTTAGCAAAAGTTGTTTTCCAATAAAGATTGCATTATTACCTTGTTAATTGATAATATGTACTATGTAGATATAAAGGATAGTTAATCATTTTGTAATCTTCATTTTATAATAATTCAAACATGATTATGAGTTGAAAATTCATGCAGTTCTTTGAAATGACATGCATACAAGTTTACAGTTTCAAGAATCAGAGTAATCATTACCAAGTGAAATGTTGGATTTGATACACCTACAAAGGTGGTGAGATTGGGTAAGTGCCCACTCTAAACAAAGTAAATGTTATCTGTATTCTTTTTATTATACTTATTCACATATCTTCATGAACAATAATGGAGTTTCTATTATGATTGAAATTAAAGAGAATAGGCATATGCCCATTCTTCATATACTAATGTTATCTCTATAATTATTTTTTATTTTTTCATTTTTCTCTAGTATGAACAATAATTGACATTTTTTAACGATTCCCTTATGAGAATAGGAAAATTATCATTCTTAAGAGAAAATTCCCATTCTAAAATAAATATTAAAGAGAATACACATATGTTCATTCTACTTATTTTAATCTATAGCGATATTATTTACATCTGTCCATTTAATACAAAACAAACAAGAATTTTGTTTGCATTAGAATCAGCATATGCCCATTCTAAACAATGTAATACAAGCAATAATAATGTTATGAGATTTGTTTCTATTATTCCTATTTAAACCTATTTAAAAATTTAAAAACTGTGAGACTGTTTAATCCATGCTCTTTTTTTTCTATTATTTCTATCCACCCAAGAAATTATTCTATGATTCCTAAATGAGAAGGGGCATTTTCCGATTCAATACAAGACAATGTCATAAAGCTCCATTAATTTCACAACTCTTTAAGAAGAAGTAAGAATGGGTTCCCATTCTATAACAAAGTAAATTTGATTATTCCTATCATAAAGGGAATATGCCCATTCTAAACTTTATAGTACAATTAATATTTATTTTTTGAGAATGGGCATGTGCACATTCGTGACTGAAACATATTTGTTTATGAGCATTCTAAAATAAAAAAACTATGAATGTGCACACTCATCAATACTTACTCAATAATTAGTCATTTTAATTCCTATTTAAAAGTTGTGAGCATATCGAAGCCATACTCTTCTTTCATGATTGTTATTTTCCCTAAGAAATATTTTTTTATTCCTATATAAGAATAGTCAGATTCCTATATGAGAACAAGTAACTTACCATTTGATACAAGACAATGTAAACATGGTCAATCTGTTTTTTACTTATTTAAAATGACCATTTATAAAGCACACTCTTCTTTTATGATTCCTATCCACCCAAGAAAGTCTTTTATGAATCCTATATGAGAATAGGCAGATTAAAAATTAAATGCCCATTCAAAACAAGACGAATTTTTTTTGTTTGCATGAGAATGAGCATATGCCCATTCTAAACATTGTAATACAAGTAATACTAATTTTATGAGATTCCCTCTATTATTACTATTTATATCTATTTAAAAATTGTGAGACTATTTTATCCATACACTTTCTTATTCTTCTTCTATGATTCCTAAATGAGAAGGGGCATCTACCCATTCAATACAAGACAATGCCATAAAGCTCCATCAATTTCATAACTCTTTAACAAGATGTGAGAATGGGTGCCCATTCTAAATAAAGTAAATTTTATTATTCCTATCATAAAGGTCATATTCCCATTCTAAACTTTATAATACAAGTAATATTTATTTATTTTGAGAATGGGCATGGGAACAATCATGATTGAAACATATTTGTTATATGAGAATGGGCATGTGCCCATTCTAAACATTCTCATACAAGAAATTTTGATTCTATGAGAGTGGGCATGTGCACTTTCGTCAATATTTACTCAATACTTAGTCATTTGAATAGCTATTTAAAATGTTGTGAGCATATCTAATCCATACTCTTCTTTTATCATTGTTATCTTCCCTACAAACTCTTTTTGATTCCTATATGAGAATAGGTAGATTCCTATATGAAAACAGGTAGCTGCCCATTTAATACAAGACAATGTAAACATGGTCAATCAATTTTTTACCTATTTAAAATTTGATGACCATTTATAAAGCATACTCTTATTTTATGATTCCTATCTTCCCAAGAAAGTATTTTATGAATCCTATATGAGAACATGAAGATTAAAAATGCAATGCCCATTCAAAACAAGATGAAACAATTTTGTTTTCATGAGAATGGGCATATGCCCATTCTAAACATTGTAATACAAGCAATACTGATTTTATGAGTATGCCTCTATTATTCCTATTTATATCTATTTAAAACTATGTGAGGCTATTTTATCCATACTCTTCTTATTCTTCTTCTATGATTCCTAAATGAGAAGGGGCATCTTCCCATTCAAAAAATATATAATGCCGTAAAGCTCCATCAATTTCATAACTCTTTAACAAGATGTGAGAATGGGTGCCCATTCTAAAACAAAGTAAATTTGATTATTCCTATTGTAAAGGGCATATGCCCATTCTAAACTTTATAATACAAGTAATATTTATTTTTTTGAGAATGGGCATGTGCACAGTCGTGAATGAAACATATTTTTTATATGAGAATGATCATGTGCCCATTCTAAACATTCTCATACAAGAAATTTGTATTCTATGAGAGTGGGCATGTGCACTTTCGTCAATACTTACTTAGTCATTTGAATATCTATTTAAAATTTGTGAGCATATCTAATCCATACTCTTATTTTATGATTGTTATCTACCATAGCAAGTCTTTTATGATTCCTATATGAGAATGGGCATCTGTCTATTCAATACAAGACAATGTAAAAAAGATCAATCAATTTCTTAACTTTATACAAGCCGTGAGAATGGGTGCCCATTCTAACGACAATAAATACGAAAATAGTAATTATTACAAGTGTCTAATTAGGTTTGACGATAAATTCTACTATATATTTTTCATTATTCAAATATCTAATTAAAACATAAAATGGGTCCAATCAATTCAAATATATTATTAAAATATTTACGATAGACTTAGGATATTAAAGCATTTTAGCATTAAAAGGTGTTGATTTATTATTGTAGGATAGATTCAATTTTTTATAACTTTATACATGCCATGAGAATGGGTGACCATTCTAAAACACATTAAATACGTAAATAGGATAAAGTATTTTATCAGTATTTTAAAAAAAAACCTTTAAATTTTCATGATTTCATTATTAAAACATATTTTCGGTAAATGTGGACATTTTAAAAACATTACATGTGTCTAAATTGGTATGACAAAAGATTCTACTTTATATTTTTCATTATTTAAATTTCTATTTAAAATCAATTCAAATATGTGAGCATATTAAAGCATTTAAGCATTGCATGGTGGTGATTTGTTACCTTATTATACATTCATATTTTGAATGTATGTACAAAAATGGTACAATGTATTTTTCATTATTCTAATACCTCTATAAAACATTTAAATGTTTCTAAACATTGGGATAATATCATATTAAAGCATTTAAATATGTACCCTTTCAAACATAAGTATTTACGATAGACTTAGTATATTAAAGGCATTTAAGCATTATAGTTTGGTGATTTATTACGGTAGGATAGATTAGAATTTTGAGACTTAGGATATTAGGATATTAAAGGATTTTAATCATTAAAGGGTGGTGATTTATTATGATAAGATAATTTCAAATTTCAAATTCGGCGCTTTCTTTTAGAGGTGATTTTCCTTGGTCAAATACTTTATAAAAATATTGAATTTGAATGGCATGGGTTTTGATTCTTTGTTCTCTAATGACCAAGTTTTTTATTTTTTTCTCTCTTATGGCCAGGTTTTTTCATTCAGAGATTTTGAGGGAGAAAGATGAAAGGTATGTGAAAGGATTTGGGTTTATTGTATACATAGATTATTGACAAAGAAACTTGTTGGAGAGGTAGAAAACTTGTTGCGGTGGTTATAAAAAAGACACAAAGAGAGACAAACATTACTGAGTCCATCTAATCATTTTTTCCACACCATAAACAGGTACACATTTTAGACCTTACGACATTAGAAAAAGAATGAAACAATTTTGATTTGTATATTTAGTAGCTGTTACGTTTACGAATGTAAAAAAATTGATTTTTGTATTTGTTTATTGTTATGTTTATGCAAGGAAACAAATCAATACGTTTTTCAGACATTTAAATAAACGAGATATATGGAAAAAAGGTTCAAATAGTTGATTGTGAATTAAAATATCTTTGTTAGTATACATTTTTTATGCTTTAGAAGTAAACTTGGAAAAAATGAGATATAAAAACCTTGAATAGCCTGCTCTTCCATTTTTGTATTATGTTTGAGAAATCTCCAATAGTCTCCCTTGCAAAATCATTTATTTCAGAAGTTGTTTCTTCTTCTTTCTTTTGCAAAATCTACTGTATCTTTGTATTTTTCCAGCCACATCTACATTCTTTGTCTTTCCCTAGCTAAATCTTTGAATGAAAAAATATCAGTCCCAACAGAGCAAAAACCAAAACTCAGTTCATTTAAAATCAATATTTTTATAATGTACTTGGCCAAAATAAATTGCCTCGTAAAAAAAGAGCACCAAAAATTCAAATTTTGAATCAAACCTAACATAATAAATGACAATTATGAATTTCCTCCCAAAAATTAAACTATATAATTTAAAATTTGAATCAATCTTGCGGAAAATGTAAAACAAAGCACAGAAAATTCAAAATTTGAGACAAACCTACCATAGTAAATGACCGATACGAATTGCCTCCCTATAATAAAGCACCAAAAATGTGAAAATTGAAACAATAGAAATCAAAGTATTTCTAATCAAGATGTGATATTAGAAATTAATAATTAATCATTAACATTGATTAGTAGTAGAAATCACTATGATTATATAATATTAATATTAATTAATTAATTAAAAACATTAATTAATAAAATTATAATTAATTACTATTAGTGCTTATTTAAATAATTAATTAGTAATATTAGAATTAATTTCAAAAAACTATCCTATCAATTAATTTAACTACAAGAATTAATATTACTAATAAACTTCAATTATTATATTACAAAATGACATCTAATTATATTATCAAATGAATAAAAAATAATTTCAAAATATATTTTTAATTTTTTTATTCATGATAAATGGTGTTTTGGAGGGGACCATACCCCAGGTAACAAAGAGGCTCAAAATCCAGAATAAACATGAGAAAAAAACCAAAGAGAGAAGGCAAAAATGCCAGATAGAGAGCTAATGAACAAAGGCAGAGGAAGACTGCTGAAAAAAGCACACAACCAGCAAACATAATCTACACATGAGCTACTCACAACATAATAAAAACTTTCAAGCACAGAGAAGCAAGGGAATTCCTATTCAGGCAAGGTCGGGAACCAAAATAAGAATGAAAAACCCGAGCAGGAAAAGAAGACAAGGGAGGAAGTTTAGAATTTCTATCCATGACTCCTAGTCATGGCAGGAGGACCGACATGAGGCTTTTTTATTTTTAACCTATGTTCATATGTCATCTCCATTGAATGAATCCATAATGTCCACCTTACCTAGAGACTTAGTAGTAACCGATATTACATTATCTTTACCATTCCTTGTAAGGGGACTCACAACATTGGTGGCACCGTTCAAAGTGGAGACCACGTGTGTTGTAATTTTATTCAAATTACGTTTCTACTCGAGATCATGCAGTAATGAATTCACCATTAGTGCCTCAAAATTTGCATCTGTATTCAAAATAGGCACTACCTTCCCTGGAATTTTTAGAGGTTCCAGTAAAGTTGGAATCTCCTTCCTTACATACCAATAGTTCAATATAGGATTCAACCTATCCATCACATTGCACTATTCTGACACTGCTATTGTCAGTACCTGCCGTAACCACATTAATTGTCTCTGGATTTTTCAAATTAAAAACTGGGTGGGATTATCTATTCATTTATGACTCCCCCAACCATTGGTTTCTTGATGTCTATGTTAGTCGTTTTGAATATTGGCATGGCACCCAGCTATGTCCAAGTTCATTTCTCTTCCTGTTGCCACAGAAAGTAATGGATCTGTGTTCAATGTTCTACCTTTCTCGACCAGGGATTACATTTCAAATGTCTGGGTTTTTCTACCACCACCTTGAGGAGCCTTGTCTTCATGCTTTAAGTCAACCACCAAATCGATGTCATAAGCACTTGCTTCTTTCCATTCGTTTCGAGTTTGCTATTGGGTAGCTATTTTATAGTTGTTACCTCCATGACCCACACTTATTGCATCTGTTACAGAAAACTGGTGATTCCTCATAGATGATTTTATCCTTCCAGATCACATATCTAGTTTCTAATTTCATGAATTTTTGAGGATAAGATCTGTGTGTGATGTTGATGCACATCCTTTCTACTAATGAATTAGGTCCTAACAATTGTGGTTGGATCCAGAGAAATCAACTCACCAATGGCTTTAGAAATGCCTGCAAACACATCCACCTCCCAAAATTCTAGGGGCAATCCTGGAATCCTAATCCAGACATGGAAGGTAGTTGGAACGTGTGTCTTGGAGCCTAGTCTCCATCTAGCTATAGAGAGTGGTTCTCCTATAGAACCAAGGTCCCTCCTGCATTAATTGAACCAAATCTTCTCCAAGAGAAAAGGTAAATAAGAAGCTTCAGTCTGACAGGGCGAAGGTACTGACCTATCCCCTAAGCTTCCACTTCTCCCTAGTTCATCTAATGATGTGGTCGATATTTGGTCTTATTCTAGAAAATTCTCCTATTAAAGAAAAGCTTAATCTGTCATGTGCCCTTTGAACGGCTGAATCAAGAACCTTCAACCATGGACTGTTTTGTTTCCACTCAGGATCAAGCTTTTGCAAAACTTCCTTTTTCTGATTTTTGAACAACTTTGATGCTCAAGAGTTTCTCAATATTCCACTCACTGGCTCCTTATCATTACTCATCCCCTTTCCATCACATGTATCCATGCACTGCTCCTTCTAAACAATAATTAAATAATTAAATAATATTATAAAAATATAATTAAACTTTACAAACGTAATTAACAAATTAATCACCATTATTTATAATGCTTAATTAATTATAGTGAATTTTTAAAATAATTTTATAAAATTATAAAAATATAGTAAAACTTTAAAAAATATAGTAAAAATTTATAAAACTAATTAACGACATAAACTTCACTATTATTTATAATGATTCATCACTTATAATGCTTCATAAATTATAATGCTTAGAATGGGCGAGTAAAAATATTTGAACTACAAGAAATAATATTGTATCATTTAATAATAACTATAAATTTCAAATAATATTTTACATTACAAAAAATAAAATGATTGTTGTATGTGAATGGGCTTGAACCCATTTTAATACCTTTATAAAGGAAGTTAGAATGTGTTATTTCTATTCTCATATAAGAATCATAGAAGAAAAAATTAAAAGTGAGTAATAAGAACAATAAAAAATGAGGCAATACACATAGAGAGAATGGGCATATGTTCATTCTCATACAAACAAACATTTTTTTATCTTGTATTGAAACGACATATGCCCATTCTCATATAGGAATCATAGAAGAAAAATACACATAGAAAAAATGGGCATATGTCCATTCTCATATAAACAAAAAACTTTAACTTGTATTGAATGGTCATATGCTCATTCTCATATAAGAATCATAGAAGAGAAATAGAGGTAATAGTTATTTTTTTTAGAATGGACAGTTGCCCTTTCCCAAAACCTTTATAATGATAAATAAATTATTAAGTTCAATATTGCTTCAATGAGGTAGAATGGTTAGAATAGGTATATGCCCATTCTCATACAAATAAAGAGTTTTATGATTGTGATGATAATGGGAATATGCCATTTCTCATATAAACAAAGAATTTTATCATTACGATGAGAATGGATATATGCCCATTCTCATAAACTCAATATAGAAAGAAAGAAAAATTCTCCTACGTGAAACATAAAGAATGAATGAAAATTACATCCTTTTATGAGAATATTTAAAATGGATAGATGCCCATTCTCATAGTCAGGAAATATGGGAAGTATGAGGAATTCTTGCAAAAGTAATATATGCAATTACATCCTTTTATGAGAATTTTTAAAATGGACAGATGACCATTCTAATAATCAGACATTATGGGAAGTATGAGGAATTCTTGTAAAAGTAATGTATGTTATGTTAATATGATGAAGATGTTTGGATGAAGAGGTTACCAATCAAGTGTCTAATTAACTTCTATTCAACCTCTATATTTATTCCCATAAACTCAATATAGAAAGAAAGAAAAATTATCCAACATCCTTTTATGAGAATGTTTAAAATTGACAGATGCCCATTCTTATAGTCAGGGAATATGGGAAATATGATAAATTCTTGTAAAATTAATCTATGTTATATTATTATGAGGAAGATATTTGGATGAAGCGGTTAGAAATTGAGTTTCTAATTAACTTCTATTTAACCTCTATATTTATTCTCATAAACTCAACATAGAAAGAAAGAAAAATTCTCCTACGTGAAACATAAAGAATGAATGACAATAACATACTTTTATTAGTATGATTAAAATGGACAAATGCCCATTCTCATAGTCAAGAAATATGGGAAGTATGAGAAATTCTTGTAAAATTAATATATGCAATTACATCCTTTTATGAGAATGTTTAAAATGGACAGATGCTCATTCTAATAGTCAGGCAATATGGGAAGTATGAGGAATTCTTGGAAAAGTAATATATGATATGTTAATATGATGAAGATATTTGGATGAAGCTGTTAACAATCAAGTTTCTAATTAAATTCTATTTAACCTCTATATCTTTATTTTTCATCTTATAAATTCAACCTAAATTCTTCTTCAATGATTCTGTTTCACCATTTTTTTTACGTTTTTGAATGACGAAACAGATAAGCGTAAAGGCTAGGAGGAATACCTATTAAATGGATTGGTTGATGGTTGTTGAGCACCTTCTGACTTCTAGATCCACTACCGATTGTGAGAGATTCCTTTTGGCTAGGAGGAACTACCTGTAATAGAGAACAAGACCACAAAAGAGAAGTTAAATGATATATGACAGTGGTCTACCTAGTGTATGCTAGTTTTGGGAAGTGTGATACTTCCTAGATGGCTTGTCAATCCACTGTTTAAAACAAATTAATGTGATAAATAAGTAAATTCCTACTGTAGTTGATATGATTTAGGTATCTCATTCAAGTACAATAAGCAAATCCAATCACAACAGGCTAGGCTATAGTTGGATCTAAAGGATGAGGTGACTGTCAAAGTACTGGGACTCATCAGGGTCTGATTCTGGATTGTTTAGGTCCATTGATAGGAGGTTATTTGGCTCTATTCTTGGGCAGAGTACAAAACACAGAGACCGGCATTGGTCTGGTATGACCGACGATAGTTTGGTGATAACCAACGATGGTTACTATGGTTTTTCAATAACTCACTAGTTCATGATTTAGGGATTTGTCTGAGACTGACCTAGAGATGGTGAGGAGTGGGTGTAGGTCTAGAGAGGTGTTAGAAATACTCAGAGATGTCTAACAGTCAGGTATGGGTGATTTTATGGTGTGGGTGAACGAATGATCAAACTTGTATGGAGATAAATGGTGGGGAAGTGAGAGTTCAAGTAGAAACTAATAACGGAGGTAACAAAGCCTACTAGAATGAAAATAGAAGAATGTTGGTTAACAAGATACTTCTGTGATGCAGGTTTGATGGTTGGATGGAGGTGATGATTGATGGGAGGAATGGTGTTTGGTGTTGTGGAAGTGCTTCCCAGAATGCTACCGTGGGTGCAATGCTCCTAGATCTGTCTGGATGGTGATTCTGGATGCTTGGATGCATGAAAAGATGATGGTTATGCTTGCATGCAGCCCTGATCTTGTTCTCCTCTAGTCTCAAAATGTGCCAACCTCTCAAACAAGGTTGCTAAGGTGAATAAATGGTAACCGATGATGGTTCCTTCTTGACCGGCATCGGTTTAGGTCTGACTAGTGTCGGTTAAGGTGGGATTCCCTAGGTTTACTAAAATGGGTAGATATTTATAATTTCTTGGGCCAAGTTGGTTTGATCCCACGGATCAGAACAGAAATCTTCCCTTCTAATGAGCGGGAATGTGGTTAGAGAAATATTAGGCATTGATTTTAGGGTTAGACCAAATCTTAGCTCATTAAGGCAAGTAAGACTTAGTTATTATTAGTTATGGAAACATGCCAAGAATAGGTCTAGGGTGAGGTGGTTGGATGAGGTGTTTAGGTGAGGTGGAAATTAGGTCAATTAAGGTAATAAAATAATGGATATTGTGAGGATGGGTATTTAATCTAATTAAAATGATTAAATTAATTATTAATGTGGGGTGAAAGGGGGCCATGGTTAGGTTGGTTATCCGACCAGGGGCTAAGGGGAATGTAACCAAATTTAGGTGTCTACATTTGCCCCTTTTTGTCATGTAGCTTGTATTGGTAAGTGATGCTGACAAAAATAAGAAGTGGGTGCCCCATGTGTGGGTGAAGGTGATCCCCCTCAAACCAAGAACTGGTGAGGTGGAAGATGGAAGTGGTGAGTGGTTTGATAAAATGTGGATGTGATGAAAAGGAGCGTAGATGTGGGCGACTGTGGGAAAGGGTAGAGGTCAAAAACATGAAAATAGGTAAATGGGCCAGGGTCAATGGTAGTGGCAGTCAAATGCACACACACCTTATAAACTATGACACGGCTCCAGGTTGAAGAGATTGCAAACTATACATCGTCCAAGGTCGATAGGTTTATCCAAACAAGGTTGAAGTGATTCCAGTATCCAAGGCATAGGATATGGTGTGGAAACACAATGTAGGTTAGGTACAGGAATGTTTAGGTATGTTCCGGTACACCAAAGGTTGGGTCAGGATAAAAAACATGGCAATAGGCAAGGTAAAGTCATTAGGTCAAACAACATGGGTAACAGTGTCGCAAGGTATAGCGAGCACATGAGTTCACAGGTCACTTACAATGTTCTGGGTCCATGTAGCTAGGTCATGGCATGAGTAGGGCCAAGGTACGGGTAAAATAACAAGTCCCTAAACATAATTAAGGATAGGGATAGGTAATGTAGGCTTGGAGGTAGGTTGTGATAAGGGTGGGTAAGGTCAAACGGTGGCGGGGAAGGGTAAATTTTGGTCAGAAATGGGGAAAGGGTATTGACAGGAATATGACAGGTAATCGATGTCGGTCATACTGAACTGGTGACGGTCTTGGTAAAATGAGCATGATTTTCTAGGGCACATGACCGATGTTAGTTTAGGTAAACCGACCATTAGGGCACAGGACTGATGTCGGTCTAGGTATAACCTGACGCCAGTCAGGTCGATGTGGGTATATGTATAATACAAATTCATTTGTACATTTTTTCTTTTGTGAAAATGACGAGAGCACGAGATTTTGTGGATCGAGAGGAAATTAGTGGGGTTATACCAAGACTGAGGTGGAGAGATCCGATTGGAGAGGAGAGCCACGTAGACGGGTCCACGAGATCAGGTGGAGGGAGGTGATTGGTAGAGAGGTTGGAAGTAGAGATTTGACATGGCGGAGGTAGAGAAGGTTTGTGTGGACCACCAGCACAGTGGCCAGAGGTGTCACCATGGAGGAGATGTCGAGACGAGGTAAGATTTAATCCTTTCATTGTTATTTGATATAGGAAGAAGGAAATGTAGAGAGTTAGAGGTAGGGAGGTTAAAATAATTGAAATTTGTGGTTAAATGAAAGAAAGAGGGGGTGGGAAAGGTCAGAGGTAGGGGGAAGAGGGTTGTGGAGGCACTTAGGTGAGGTGTGGGTAGGTTCATAGGGAAAATGGGAAAGAAATTAGGAAAAGGAAATTGGGGTTTTGGGTTTGCGGTATCAGGCAGATTATAGGTTTCCAAGGGCCAGTTGACCACTGCACACATGTGCAAGTTGGCCCTTCAGGCCTAGATATAGGTAGGGGCAGGACAGGGTCCCTCAGGACAGGAACAGATAGAGGGACAAGGGTACTAGCGGGAAGGTCCTAAGAGACAGGCATAGGGGCTGATGCCGATGGCACCACCACAGACAGTACCAATAGGTAGGTTGAGGGATGCCTTAGGCAAGGTTAGGTATTATCAGGATTAGCTAATGGCCACAGGGATAGATTTTATATCCTATGGGGAGTATAGAGCACAACAGGCCTCGAATGAGAGGACTAGGTCACGTACCCACAATGTAGAGAGTACAAGGGGATGGTGAGCCCCGAGACAGGGTTAGGGTGAGATACCAGTGCATGGAGGCCAGCTCCAGGTGAGGTACCATCAGAGGATAGATCGGGGCGAGGTGGAGAGAGGTTGGTAGGGCACCCCACTAGAGGGGAGACAGAGGAGACTGATGAGACAAGGATGGATATCAGGTGGGGTGACGATTAGTCTTCATTGATGATCAGTGTATCTGTATTTTTTTTGACATATTTTTTATATGTATACCGGCCTACGTGCCAAAGATGATGAGGATGTATATGAGAGTTTTGGTTATTTTTGATCATATACTCGGCCTGCGTGCCAAATATGGTGAGGCTGTATATGAGATCTTTTGAGAGATTGTGATTATTATTTTCATCTATGTTCACATGTATTTTTACATAGACTGTCTGATTTATAGATGATGGTATTTATAGTATGGATGGTGTACTTGTTTTAATTTTCATTGCTATATATATAGGTGGAAATCAAGTGGATTAGGCATGATAGAGTTAAGGTCATGTAGGCATGGCGGAGTCAGGTCTATTTAGGCATGGTGGAGTCAGGTCGGTTTAGGCATGGTGGAGTCAGGTTGATGTAGGTAATGGTGGATTCATGTTGATGTAGGCATGGTTGAGTTAGGTCGAGTTAGGCATGATGGATTCAGGTTGATGTAGGCATGGTTGAGTTAGGTCGAGTTAGGCATGATGGAGTCAGGTCGGTTTAGGCATGGTTGAGTTAGGTCATTTTAATGTCCAAGTTTTTGGTAATATGAGAGATGAATGTTGATGTATATACTAGGTGTAATTTCCAAATTTGTCCATAATGGAAATGTGAAAAGGATAAATGGATAATTTGATGATGTAATAAAATGTGTATGAGTTGATGTTGTTTTTTTAGGTTTAATTTCTAGCTATTGATATAAAATGGAAACTAATTAGGGTAGATATTGTGAATAGAAAAGGGAAAGGGGGGAATTGGTTAGGGTGAAGAGTGGCCAAGCTAACCTCCAAGGGCCCCATGCCCTCGGAGTGTTGCCTACATAGTCCCAGTGAAAAAAGGGACCTCAGGCCGATGTAGTTCTCCCATAAGCTAGGGAAGATTGTGATGAAGTAAAGGAATGGATTGATAGATGTTTAGGCATGGGTGAATGTAGGTCATAAGCATGATTGAGTGGTCATTAAATATAGGTGTCGATGAGTTGGTCCTGTATAGGATAATCAATAAGTAATGAGGAAGGAAAATGGTAAGAGGTGGTAAAAGAGCCACTTAATTGATAAGAACCCTAATGAGTCCACCATACTTAAGAGGGGCTCATGAACATAAGACCCTAAAGGAGTTGTATAATGGACCATTCTAAGGGTGAAGAAAGTCACATAATCATGAAATGTCACATGTTTGCGGCAAGTCCATTGAATAAGGAGGGAATCAGGCTAAAAAGGCAAGGAGGTGATAATAGGTGGTTTAGCGTAACTTAGTGTATGACAGCATGTCTTTCAGAACAAGAAAACCAGGATCAAGAATAGGTAAGTCCATGACGAAAATTTCATCTTTTTCTTCATTTGTTTATTTTTAATAGACTGGTCGATATGGGAATTCTATATGGGATGAGTATATTATCTCCTTGAGGTCTTCGTGAAGCTGATCGATGTGGGAAGCTTCTGGATATTTATTACATTTTTGTAATGAATTTATATAGTTGTCTTTCAAGGGAGCAGTCTATTTATAGTGGTGGAATTAGAGTGAAGAGATGTCCCGTTTGAGGGAGTCATCTTTTGCTGGAAGTTTGACTCAAGGAGTTGTATCCCTTTTAGTTTTTTTGGACGTTTAAGTCATGGACAAGACTATAAAGGAATATTAGGTTCTTGTTTAGAAGACAAGACCGTAGCACACAAATATTAACTATGAAAGAGGTGGTTTCGAGTGATGAATGACCATGGGATTCCATCCTGAAGAAGATAAAAAGTATCCATGAGAATCATGCTATGAGTAGAGTCGTGGTACTCATATTGAAGATAGGGCTGAAAGGTGACAAGAATCACATGATTCTTTTTGAGTCACGGATCCTCAAAAATGGGTAATATGGAAGGTGAACAACACTCAAGGGACGAGCGATCAACTGACAGAAAGTGATATAGGACTCGATATCAACAATAAAATGGTCGAAGATGCAAGGCATTAAGGGGCTCAGGTTCAGGTTTACCTTCGAGTGAAGACAAACAATAAAAACCTAATCCATAGGCATGGGTAATGATATAGGGTCCAAGCCAATTAGGAGCAAATTTACCCTGTTTACTTTTCTCTTCTTTAGTTACATGTTGATTCTCTTTCAGGATGAGATCACCAACCTAGAAGGTTTGTTCGTGAACGCATTTTCATATGCATGTTTGATACGCTTTTGGTAAATTTGGAGATGGTCAAGAGCATTGAGACGACGTTCATCTAATAACTCAAGTTGCGCCAAACGATCTTGGTGAAAGTCATCATCTTTGAGCATGTCTTGTAGTGAGATACAGAGAGATGGAATCTGGACTTCAAGAGGTAAGACAGCCTCGGTACTGTAGACCAGAGAAAATGGTGTGGCAGCCGTCGAAGTGTGAATACTAGTATGATAAGCCTACAAGGTGAAAGGAATGTGTGGATGCCAATCTTTCCCAGTATCATTGACTACCTTCATAAGAATTTTGTTCAAGGTTTTATTGGTTGATTTGGCTTGACCATTGGTTTGCAGGTAATAAGGTGATGAGAAACTGAGTTGGATGCCAAAAGTGTCACATAGTTTGCGTAGGGTTTTGTTTTTGAATTGTTTTCCATTATCAGTGATGAGGCGGTGAGGAACACCAAAATGAAAAATGATGTGATGGTTGATGAATTCACATATTTTCTCATCTTTTGTAGAGATGAGGGGAATGGCTTCTACCCATTTAGTGTAATATTCGATAGTGGTTATGATCCATTAGTGGCATTGTGAAGAATGGGGGTTAATCTCACTGACAAGATCCAAACCCCATTGAGAGAAAGGCCAAAGGTCTTGTGTGACCTGTAAGGCATGACTAGGTGTGTGGTGGAGATTAGCATGCTGCTGACATTTCATGCAACATTTGACATAATCAAAATAGTCATGGTTTAGGTTTGGCCAATAATAGCCTAGGCGAAGGATGCATTTTGCGATGGCTAAACCACTAAAGTGACCTCCACAAATTCCATCATGGACTTCCTTAATGGTGTAGGGAATTTCAGAACTCGTAAGACATCATAAGAGAATGTCGTTGAAGCTATGCTTGTAAAGAAGACCACCCATGATGACATAATGGGAGACCATTTTAAGAAAGGAACGTTATCCATTACAAGTGAGATCGGCGGGTAAAATGGAAAGGGAAAGATAGTCTGCATATTTCTTATACCAAAGGTTGCGTGGGTCAGGGGCAATGGTTCTGACAGAGTAGACCCCATGAGGTAAATAAGAGGGTGATTGTAGCCTTTGTATTGTGACAAATATTTTAGAGTCAGCGGGTGAAGCAGGTATCTGAGAAGCCATGCAGGCCATGGTATCTGCAAAATTATTGGTAGAACGTGGGGTGGTTTGAAGTTTATAATAGTCAAAGGTGGTCAAAAGTATGTCTACGTGCTGCTTATACTTTTGAAGGATCTCATTACAACATTGGTATAGACCATTGACTTGGTTTATGACCAACTAAGAATCACCAAAAATATTAATTATCTTAACATCTAAGGCATATGCATCCTGGAGACCCAATACGAGTGCTTCATATTCCACAATGTTGTTTGTACAATCAAAATTGAGTTTGAAATACAAAGGCATAGGTTCACCCTCAAGGGGAATGAGGATAACACCAGCCCCACGCTGACACTTGGAGCCATCGAAGAAGAGTGTCATTTGGTAAGCGGGTTTGTCTGGGGAAAGGGTAGCTATAGACTCGTCTGGGAAGTCAAAGTTAGATGGTTGATCCCCAGAAATAGGTGTGTTGGCCAGTTGGTTGGTGATAGCTTGGCCCTTAATTGAATTTTTATGAATGAACTTGAGGTCAAGGTCAGCAAGAAGCATAAGCCAACGTGCATCATGTTGATGTTGATAGGGTTTGGCATACATATAGTGTAATGGGTCAGCATTAGTAATGACGAAGGTTTTGTGATTGAGTAGGTAATGGCAGAGTTTGGTGGCGATGAAAACTAAGGATAAGAAGAGTTTTTCGGCATGGGTATATCAAGTTTTGTAGTCCAGAAGGGTACAACTTATGTAATAAACCACTTTCTCTTTGTGCTTCTCATCGCGATGAGAAAGCATGACACCTAGAGAATGGTCAGTGGCAGAAATATATAGATAAAAGGGTTGATCATCCTTAGGAGGAATGAGCACTGGTGGTTGAAGAAGGTATTGTTTTAAGGCTTTGAAGGCTTTATGACATTCATCATCCCATTTGAAGGACACATCTTTCTTGAGTAGATGATGGAATGGTTGACAGTGGTTAGAAAGTTGTGAGATAAAATGATGAATGGATTGTAACTTTCCTTGTAGGCTTCAAATTTGATAGAGATTAGTGGGTGGAGGCATTTCCAGAATGGCCTTGAATTTAGCAGGATCAACTTCTATGCCCTGCAAAGAAATGATGAAACCTAGGAGTTTTTCTGGAAAGTACTACAAAGATGCACTTTTTTGGTTGAAGACACACACAATACTTGATGATTCAATCAAAGATGACTTTAAGGACTGATAAGTGTTTGGTTTGATGTTTAGATTTGGCCAAAAGATCATCTACGTAATCTTCCAGTATGTGATGCATGATGTCATGAAAGATGTAAGTCATGGCTCGTTGATATGTAGCACCAACATTTTTTAGGCCAAAAGGCATGACTCGATAGCAGAAAGTTCCCCAAGGGGTGATGAAGGTAGTCTTGTGTTGATCCTCTAGAGCTAGTAATATTTTATTGTATCCTGAGAAACCATCCATGAGCGATAAAATTTCATGGCCAGTGGTGAGATCAACCAGTTGTTCAATGCCTGGTAGTGGGAAATCCTCTTTGGGATAGGCGAGGTTAAGGTCATGGAAGTCTGTGTAAATTTGGAGTCCCCCTAACACCTTTGTGATAGGAATGATGTTAGAAATCCATTGGGGATAATCAATGGGTAGAATGAAGGAAACTGAGAGAAGGCACTGAAGTTCTTCTTTGACCAGAAGAGCAATGCGAGGATGCATTTTCCACAGCTTTTGTTTGATGGGTTTGGCATCAGGGATAGTTACGATATTATGGACCACATTTTTTGGGTCAATACTAGGCATGTTGGCATAGGACCAGGAAAACACGTTGCTATGGTCCCGAAGGAAAGAGGTGAAGGCTTCCTGTTCAGTAGCGTCTAAGGATTGGCCAATATTTAGAATGTACGGGTCATCTTGAGTGTTAATGTTGATTTCGATGGTTGATTCATTCAACATGGTTTGTGTCTCAGAGGGTAACGACCGATGAATATAAGAGTCTTCTGCACCAAGGTAGGTGAGGATGGACTCATCATCCTGACATTGAATGACATTAATAGAAGGTGTATCATCATCGATCATGTCAGGATACAGGAATGGGAGAGAAGAGGGAGCTTCGCCATCACGTTTATAGGTCAGTGGTCCCAAGGAAATGGTGTTTACAAAAAAAAATAGGAGGAATAGATCCGGGATCTATGGATTTTGTGGGTGAAGATGGTAATGTGGGTGAATGAGATGGGGAAGATTTCCCATCCTGGATGAGGTCAACGTGAACCTTCTTGGAGGGTGAAGCATCAAAACCAATGCCACTACGGTCATTGTGTTTATGAGAGGTACATGAAATGATAGTATGGTGGCCCTGTTCATAAAATCTGAAGCCAAATCCTTTCCATGCGCACCGGTGGAGGAAAGTGTGAGTGAAGTGATAGTTAGTGAGGGAGTGTAGGTCAGAAAAAATGGTTGGGATTGGGATGGAGATTCAGGTTTATAGGTGGAAATATCAAGTCCCCCATACGTTAGATTAGTGTGAAGGTGGGTAGGGCCATAAGGAAAAACATCACCGATGTGGATTTGTAACTGGGGTGTTGACGCAGATTCCCATACTCTTGTGTGGTGAGGAAGGTGTCGATATTGTATAGGTGGTATTCCCCAGAGTGAGGCATTGAAAAACACTTTCTAAGGGATATGTAGTTGGTATGTGGGTAGTGGGGATAGATGGCTTGCTAGATGATGGGGAAACATGTGCGTTAGTGGTAGAGGCTACAACTGCAGTGGGGATAGCAAGGTTAGATGCAACAGAGGTAGTGGTAGTTCTGGTGGATGGGCTTGTAGGTGAAGGTGAAGTAGTGATAGTGGCAGATGCCTTGACCGGTACAAGCACATCATTGGGCGATATAGCATGTTACAGGTCTTGAAAGGTGATGGGTTGGTAGGGATGGTGTAATTATGTCCCTCGTGTTCAAATTTGAGGTAGCGATGTAAAGTCTAAGGGACACAACCCATGACATCGATCCAAGGTTGGTCAAGTAGCAAATTATACTGGAACTCCCCTTCTAGAACATAGAAAAGTTCTGAGACAATGCGGGGACCCACACGGACATGGAGAACAATGGTACCCAGGGTAGAGGTCATGGTGTCATTGAAGGAGCACAGCATAACCGGGTTACTATGCAGGCAATTGGCAGGTATCCACATTTGGTCGTATGCATGGGAGGAGATGATGTTAATGCTAGCACCACCATTGATCATAACGCATCGTATGCATATATTATCGATAAAGATGGAGATGAAAAGAGAGGGGTCAGGGTCATCAGACTGGAAGGGAGTGATCTCTTCATCTGAAAAGCTGAGGGCGGCCACTTGGTGAGTAGGTGGAGGTGTAGAGGAAGGTGATGATCTAGTGAGAGAGGCTACGTGGTGAGGGGTAATGATGGAGGCTACAGGTGTGGGGTCATTTGGTAAGACTTCAATAGATTGAAGGACCTCCATGAGGGCTTGACGATGTGACTCTGAGGTTTGGATGAGGTCATATAAAGACATTTTGAGGGGAGATTGGTGTAGTTGTTTTAGCATTGTGTGATGTGTGACCCCATCAGAAATAGGATATGCAGGACCTCGAATGGTGACTTTGGGTATGGGTGTGGATGGTATGTTGGGTACAGGGTTGGTTGATGGGCCAGTTGCTTTTTCCTTGCCCTTATCTTTCTGAGCACGAGTGGCAATGTTGATCATGTTAATATGAGGGGAGGTGGATGAAGAGGGTGTGTCATGGAAGGTATAGTGGCATGAGGGACAAAACCCTAGTGGGGGATACAATCCTTTTGAAATGAGTAGGGCACATTGACATTTTGGTGGTGGTTTGGCTAACTCTCTAATATGAACCATGTTAATCTCGAATCTTGGGGGTGGATCAAAGAGTTGTGGGGGTGGAGATTTTGGTCACTGAGTAGGTAATGGGAGAAGATCTATGGAAATTGGTGAAGGTGAAATGGGGTCCTCATCAAGAAGATCGTCATCATCAAAATTTTCTTTGGGAGGACACAATTAGACAAGAGTGGTTTTTAAAGCCTTATAGTTCTCTACATCGTGTCTTGGCACACGATGGTAGGCACAAATTTTGGTTTCATCAAACCCTTTTGGTTTGGGTTTGAGTGGGTCGTAAGGTCTAAGAGGTGGTAATGTGATGACAGAAGTTTCGAGGAGATTGGTTAAGATTTTGGTGTAGGATCCTACTACTGGATCACAATGGGAGGTGAATGTGGGTTTGGGTGTAGGTACAACTAATTGTGGAGGAAGAGGATTTACAGGAGGGGGGTGGGTTGGTTTACTAGTTTGGTGTGTGAAGTGGTCTTAGGTCTTGGTTGCATCTGCTTGGGTATGGGCATGGTAGAAGAGCTAGTGGTGGAAGGCTTGGTTGGTTTAACCACCTTTTTGGAGGGTAGTGGAGTTTTAGCTTTAGGTTGCATCTTTTTGGGCAATGATGACATGGGTGTATGAGATGTGGAGGGAAAAGAAGATGGTGGAAGAGGATGGGTTACCCACGGGGGTAACCGAGGTGTAGTGGAGGTGGGTGGTGTAGGTTGGGCAGGAGGCATGAGTGAAAGAGAATAAATTGTCATGGGTAGTGAAGAAGTTATGGATGATAGTGGAGGTATGGGTGGTAAGAAGGTTACAGGTGAGTGCGGAAGTTGTGTGGGTCACTTGGGTATATTAGAGGTCTATGATGAGGAAATGGGTTGCTGGGTTCTTGGTTTACCAGTGGATGGGGGTTGTTTGGCCAGGGTTGAGGGGTGAGGTCCTAGGATGGATGGAAGGGGTGAAGGTGATAATGGTGTGGTAGGCGAGGTTGGTGTATGAGGCCTAGGAGATTGGATCTTCTTTTTAGGGGCCGAGGTAAGTTTAGCGTTAGTTTTGGAAGATGTGGCTAAATCTAATTTGATGGGTGGGTGAGTAAGGCTATCTGTCGGTATGACCCCCAAGGTAGTGATAGGTTTAGGTAAGGGAGATGATATAGGTGAGGGTAGGTGTTTGGGTGTAGATGTATGTTGGGTTATGGGCAGAGGTGTGAGTTGGGCCATGGGTGGTGACATGGAAGGTGTTGCAATAGTCGTGGTTGTGTTTGGTTTGGTCACTCGAAACACTTTTGGATAGATAGTGGAGGTGTCAGTGAGGGACAGTTGTATTTGTGTTGAAATAGGAAGTAGAAGGTGTCCCCAAAGTAAGGCTATATCAACATAGTCCTAGGCGATCGGCCAAGCATGATAATGGTGTTGTTGTAAGTGGGGCCGACATGGATCAAGTTGTAATTCCCATAAAATGTGTTTGAGACATAGGGAAATGGCTAGCCTCAGACTCTGTGGGTAAGAGAGATGAAATTAGATCAACGGGATCTTGAATGTTCGATGGTGAATGGTCATCTAAAGGTAATGGTACTTCTATAGGATCCTCCATGGGTAGAGGAGAGGATGGGCCAGAAGAGGTGGACTCTCCTTGTGATGGTGTAGGCGGTGGACATGCCTCTCCTATGAGTAGGATAGGTGTCACTGACAACTGCTTGGAAATTTGAGGGGTCAAAGGTGGTGTGCTAGTTATAGGCTCTTCCACGGGTGATGGAGAAAGTGAAGGGGGGTCCTCTATGGGTGGAGGAGTATATGAAATCGGTTCTTATGTAGGTAGTGGAGCTTGGGCTAAGAATTCATCTATGGAAGGAACATGAGGCAATTGGGAAGCAACTGGTATGTCATCAAAAATAGCATGGACCTCGCAGACATTGCTATCATTGTTTGAAGTGTCACCAACTTGGTTGGAAGATGGGGCATTATTAGGGAATGACTTCTTGAAGATGTGTAGGTTTTGGTTAGCGGGTGCATTTGGGCTATCCGGGACTAGATCTTTGTTGTTTAACATTTCTTGAACGATATTCTTGAAGGTGATGTAGTTATTGTCACTATGACCTTTGACATTGTGATAGTTACAAAATTCATGTTCCTTATACCACGTGGGCATGGGGCACTCAGGGTCAAAACTAGTATGTGGTTTTATAGGTGGAAGGGTAATGGCACCAGCCTTAACAAGATTTCTAAAATAGAAAAATAATATTCTCCTATCGAAGTGTACTTTCAATGTTCTCGTCTGAACTGGAAATTTTGGATGGGAGAGAGATTAGAAGGAGGTTTGGCTAGGTTTGATTGATGAGGGGGGCCAGCCTTGATAACTACAGTGTTGGCAGATCCTTTGGGTTTTGAAAATTTGTTTTGGGTTTTCGAAGATGAAGAAGCATCATTTGATTTGAATGCAATGTTCTTGTTACGAAGTTAAATTTTCTTCTCTTCGATAGCATGAATTTCCAATTTCCATGCCATGGTGAATGCCTTGTCAAAAGTGTGAAATGTATGCACCTAAAGGGTTGGTGAGATGTGTCTTGCACAAGCCCAGTAAATAACTCTATGAGTTCAGTTTAAGGTAATTGAAATGTGAGCTGGTTAATTAGGTTGCGCTAGCGAGTAAAAAAATTCAGTGATAGACTCATCGTCATACTGTCGTGTGGAATAAAGATCAGTCATGGTAACCTTCTTAACAATGTTGATGGAGAAGTGATCTAAGAAGGCTTGGGCTACTTGATTAAATGAGTAGATGGAGTGTATTTGTAGACCACTGTACCAGTCCAAGGTAGGTCCTATCAGGGACATTGGGAAGGTTCATAGGAGTAAAGTTTCATCATGGGCGATCAGGTAACACCCATGTTTGAAAGACCACAAATGTTGTTGTGGGTCATCTTTACTATTGAAATTTCCCAGGGTTGAATAGGGATGGATGGATGAATGGGCTCATTACAGATTTCATCGTAGGTGAGAGGATTGTGAGATCCTGAAACTGATGCTTCCAGTGTCTACATCCTTTCCATCATCAATTTGATGAGATCATTAGTAGGTTGTGGTGGAAGGACTCCTCTTGTGGCATAAGGGGGATGGTATTGAACCTGTGACATGGTAAACATTCCATTATATGGTGATGCCGAATAGGGAGGTTAAGAATAGGGGACCGACATAGAGGGTATGTATCCAGAATGGGTGGAAGATGAGATAGGGGGTTATTGATAGTATGTGTATGTAGGTGGGATGGTCATAGTGAATCTAGTAGCAATTTGGGGCAATGTTTGTGGGATGGAGAGGACAAGATTCTAGAATGGAGTAGGGGTCACCAACACCATGGGAAGTTGTGTTGTAATGGGTATTTGTGAGACAATGGGTGTGGACGGGGTTATGGTCTGGGTGGTCGATGAGGGGAATACAAGTGTGAATGATACTGCAGATGTAGTGGTCATGACGGATATATGTCCTAGCTGTGAAACCACTGGGGCTGAAGTAGGTGAAGGTAACCCAATGTTATTAGGATCTGATGAAAAAGTGGGAATAAGGGTAGGAGCGATGGATACAGGCATGCCATATATTAACTTCCTTGAAGAGTCCTGGGTGGAAGAGTCGGAAAGGTAGAACTGTAAGGCCATGGGATTCTGATTAAGGAGTCATGCGAATTCGTCATCACCTGCGGCAATGGTGGTAGTTAAGTTTGGATCCATGGGTGACAGGATAGAGGGTGGTGAAGGACTAGGTAGGAGTGGTTGACGACTTGCGTGAAATGTAAGAGTGTTAGCTTGATTGCGAATCAACACCATGTGAATGAATGTATATTAGGTGATGTTGTATCCTGCAGATGACACAGGGAGCGGTGAGAATGAATAAAATAGGTGTCTATAGGTAGATTTGGGTAATATATCAGTTGATGTTCAATACAAATTAATTAACACTAGTTAAGGATGACCAATGCTGGTTTAGGGGTAACCGAGGTCGATTACTTTATGACAGGAACAATTTTATCAAATGAGGAAAATACTAGTGACTTTCAGATGAACAAGTTGTAGGATGACTATTTATCAAAGAAAAGAGAGTACAGAGACTCACAAGAACTGTGACATAAAGAAAATGAAGTAAGGGTTCTTTAGGAAATTTAACCCAAAATAATAGAAAACTGATTCCGGTTAAGCAAAACTGATGTTGGTTAGGGGTAACCGATGCCGGTTACTATGAAAATTGGAAAGATGTAGAAAAATGGATTGTTGGGAAATTTTAGTGAGATAAATAATCAACCCAGAAGTTTGGAGATGATGCAATGAAGTCCTGACACACTCAGAAGAAGTCAGAATACTCCAACTATGATTGTGGAGTGCGCAAGGCAACATAATGAAAAAAATGGAGGAGTGTATCCTCACACCTCAAAACGCACGTCAATCAAACACTAAAAACACATACCTAACAAGTGATTTTTAATGTGTTGAGCTTATGCTATTTAGAAGAATAACTCATGAATTTAGAATAGATTTTTTGGTGAGGAAGGCTTCCTACGAAGAAGGATATCTAAAAGGAGAATTTTTAGGTATGTTATGGTGAGGGCGGGCCGTCCTCTAAGATAATGACTCGACAGAGGTAACGAGCTAGGGAGTACCTACCAATTTGATCGTGTGATCATGGATGGGTGTTCCTAGGTAAGATGTTACTTAAGAAAGATGTGTATATTTCAATTTTGTGTAGTTTGGTAAGACACACACACACACACACACACACACACACACACACACACACACACACACACACACACAGAGAGAGAATGTGTTTTCTATGATTCTTTGTGTTAACCATCAGCTGGGCATGACTTCCAGCATATAGGTTGCCCTCATTTTAATGTGAGATAAATGCAGCAAATCAAAATGTAATGTAACCAATTTTAATCCCAAATTGAAAATATTACGTTTGATGAAGGAAATGATGAATAGGAGAGGGTATGCTCTTTCACTAAACGTAGAAAGCATGAAAGAAGAATGATTCCTTTTAAATGCACCAAGAGAAATGTTTCTTTTAGAGCGATTAGAAAGAAGAGAGGATTACTAGGGAAGAAAATTACTATGTAAGTATTTTAAAGGGAAACAAACACACAAATTTCACCTAGAAGTGAATAAAATGCAATAGAACCCCTGATGGGTCCCACCGGATAAAAGATGCACCATAGACCATAGGTAAATTAAAACAAAACTCCATTTTTTCCAATTATAAAAATATTCCAAAACCTATCATAAACATCATAGATATGTATAGTATACCCTACAATGAAGAGAGGAAAGTAGAGATAAAAAAAACATGCAAAGCATGGACAAATGTATCACAAAACACAGTCTATTGCTCGAATAAGTTTGCACAATACAACATTAGTGGGAAAGAGGTAAGAAAATTCCATTGTAGAGCTTAGAAAGGAGGCTTAAACTCCACATTTAACCCACCAGAGAAGAAATAGAGAGAGGGGGTAGGAGAAAAATGACTAACTCCTTTTCAAATGAGCCCACATTACACATTTATAGAATTGAGAAGAGAGAGAGGATGTAATCCCGAAATCTATTTTCCATCCACTTTCAAGTGATAATAAATGAGTGAAAATTATGATATTGTACTTGTAAAAGGATCCCCATGTTGTCCCATGATTTGCAACAGAGAAATAATGATTGCCCATACTCATTTAATGTTTTCTCAACCACCTCGAGGTCTCTGTTAGGAACTAGGTCTGTTTTCCACAAAATTCACCATCAAATCTACATCAATTTCTGATTTTCTTGATTTCTATGCAAATTTCTAACAATCATGATTCCAGCGAGACCAATTTTTTGAAACTCCATTGAGACATACTCAAGTTATGAGTTTTTGAGTGATTGCAACTATTTTGAGCTTTCACATGCTTGCTTGACCTTCATGAGACTGAGAAATAAATTCTTGTTGAAAAGATAATTTAAATTATTTTCTCCTTCTCCTAATTTTTCTGCATCCTTTAAAAAATTCTCAAGACATTTAAAAGTTGGGGCCCCACCATAATTAATTTATATTGAGAGGGGTGTTGAATGCCTTTAGTGTTTTATATAACTATCAACTCGGCTAGCTCGGTCGAGCTGGCTCTCACTCCTTTCATTTCCGAATCAGTTATTTTGGATGTCGAGCCCCTCTCCACCTAAGTTTTGAGTTATCTATTTGTAATAACAATTCACCTCACCCATATCTGCATCGAGCTCCACCTCACATTTAACTCTAACTCACCTCTAAGTGTGTGTTGTATTGACCAATTCAGCTTCCACCTGTCTATCGATGAGTTTGCATTGGGTTTCACATTTCCATGTTCTAATCCTTTGACCCCCTATGTTTATCACCATCTCGACACCCTAAAATTTTTTTGTGCTATGTGCTCACATCGACCACTATCTCAAGTCTTACTTTAGGGTTTGGTTCAATGCATTGTGGTCCTTATTGTTATGCGGGGAACCTTGCTTCATCCGGCCCATGCCCGCCATGCCGCCAACTCTCGCATCACCCAATTCAGTCTCTTCATGCACCCCACATTGACCAAGACGCTTGGGTTGTTTACTCCCTCCATACCCACAACTTGTTCTCCGCAACCATTTTGACCTTTTCGTGTACCTGTGTCCCAACTTGCCCGAGTCATCTAGGATTCTAACTCTCGTGCTTGCTATAAGACTTCCAGCTCCATTTGTTCGGGGATTTCAGGATTTTTCTACATGTATGTCCCATATTCAATCATGTTGCTTAAGCCATGTTTTCCCACTTTGGCCGTAAATCTACTACCCTGAATTTGCTGGAATCTTCGAGTTGGCTCGGCGAGCCAATCCAAACTCATTCTTCATTTTTACTCCTACTTCTTCCTCACTATGTTGAGGAAAGTTTTAACCCTTTCGACTACCATTTCCTAATTCCTTGCTACATACATGTTTGAGGTCATTGTTATGCCCTATATAATAATTTGGATTTATTCTCCTTGTCATGTAGCTTGACAGATTCTATTGTGACATGGCTTAGATTTCCTCAACATTGCAGATAACGTTTAGCAGCTAATTTGAGTTTGTTAGCTCGCCCACACCTTTAATGCAACCCAATACAACGTGAAGTGGCTCGGTTAAGATGTAATGCAACAACATGATGTCCTCTTTCAAATAGTTGGGTACTCAAATACATAGCTCAATGGGCTCCCCATAAAACTGAAATCTCCCCATGCCAATGTAGCTAGATCTTTCAATGTAGCTCGGTATTCAAAACATGAAGGCAACTTGGTTCAAGCTCGATGCATTACATTACCCACAATTGAGTCCATTAGACAATTTTTTAACCCTTTCGACCTCCCTTCAAATTTCTTGTATTTCAACATGTCGGGGAGCTGTGTGAAGGTGTTAAGAGGATTTGAGACAAATTATCAAATGTTTTCCATTTTTTAATGCAAGGTGGGTACCGCTGCCGGCTCTCAAACTAAATAAAAATTTGAAACCCAATGAATACCAAGAAGAGGAAAAATTCCTCTTGTAACCGTCAACTCTCTCAAAGACCTTGATTCTTCCTTAAACACTAAAATTTGTCTGTATCTTCCGAATTGGCTATGAGAGTCCCTTAATGCAAGCCTACTCTATTGTCCAATTTCACCAGGGTTATGAGATTGGACAACAATTTGGTGACTTGCGGGGCCATCTTTCTACTAGATCGAGTATGACCAGCTGCATATAGCTATCCATTTGGCATGGAGTCTATGTGATCATCATGAAATTTGAAAATATTAACCCCAAAATGCTCAAAACATTGTTGTTTGATCTTGGAACTGCCTTGTTTTTTGTATTTTCCAACATCAATAAGAAAATCCAAAAAATTATTTTATGAGAGTGGAAAATTTTCTTCAAACTTGAATTTCATCCATTCTTGCAATTTTTATCCTTAAGGATAAATGATGAACACTTGTAACTACTGCCCCAACATCTAATTTTCGCTAAGTATGAATAGCCAAGACTAATTTTCTCGAAATCATGGAACTCTATTAAAGATTGATTTTATTTCTTCTTCTAAATGTTCCATCTCTAACACATTGTTTGGAATGTTGCAGGGTTGTAAGGAATGTTATCAAGCTTTGAATGTATGTATGGTCACTAATGTTTATTGCTTGAAAACCACTTGAAGGCTGAGCAAAGTACTGAGGACTGTCATCTATTACAATACCAAAGCTGTTCGAATACTAATTTCCCGATTTGGTGAAAGGCATGAGAAACTCAGCTGTTGATCTGAAGAAGCAAAAGAATGGAGGTTTTTGAAATATTCCTCTTGACCTGATTTTAGTTTCTTTACATTTTTTTATTTTAAGTTTGAAACTATTACATGCAACTATGAGCTTCCTGCTATAACAATTGGGGAGCATGGTGCATTGTACCACCTATATCAACATGAACAAAAGTTATATATAAAGAAACAAATCATACGTGCCTCAATAAAGTTATGCATAGTGTGCACAAGCACTTCTTCTTCTGGAAAGAAACCTACTTCTACCCTACACTAACTAGAGAAATGGGCAACTTCAAACAAAAATTACCATTGGTGATGAGAAATAGCTTCCCTTTCTCATAATTGGTAGCGATGCAGATGATTTGAAATTAAGCAAAACTAATATTAGGAGTGAAATATTGGCTGCAATTCGGTTCTCCACTCCATGCATTAAGGTAGCAAATAAGAATAGGAAAAATATCTCTTCAAGTTGCTGCTCTTTGGTTGGTTGTGGGAGGTATTGTGGTTGATCCTTGGCATGTTGATGCTCTTCCTCATGATCAGAAGTAATCATGATTGGATGTGGGTTCTCCCTTGACTCCAATGAAGCCAATTATCTTATTATACATAGCTTGATCTGTTGAATTTTCCTACTTCTCTGAATTCCAACTTCAGTAAGGAAGTCTTCTTGCATGCCTTTCTGGAAAAGGTGACTGTCTATGAATTATTTCTCTTCTTTTTGCACATATACAGACAACTGATGTGTCACCCTAGTGAATGGTATGAGAGATATGGGATCTTCTATCTCTTTTCCTTCCCCTTCATGCGGCATGAGACTTAGAATATCTAACTCTTCTAACTTTGATTCAGGAGGCATGCTGTAAACTGCATGTTTCTCCTATACACTCTTTTCTATGGCAAAACACACTTGTGGTTGAAGGATAAAGGATGGGGCAACAATTTCTAAGATATCCATGGGTTCTTCCTCATCAAATAATTCCTCCAAGTCTGATAAACATTTAATCTCTTCGTTGTCCTGCTACAACAAAGTTTCTTCTCCTTGTATGATGACCTTCAAAACTACAACTTTTTCATCATGATCTTCTTCTTCTTCAAATATGAATCTAGTGAGTTCAATTTCTTCCAAAAAATCATATTTTTGGAGATATTGAATGGGAGAGAGATCTGCAATCTCTTGTGCAATAGGATCATGATTCATTTCCTCTAAATTTATTTTGCTGGCTTCTATGTGCTCCTCATCTTCTAGACTTAGATTTGGTTGTTATCCAAAATAAGCCCCATGCTTATTTTTGGCTAACTCCTCCTTCTTCTTTGCTGGCACTTAAATAAATATTTTGCATGCTTTAGGTACTCAAAAGATTCTAGAAATGATCCCATCAGATAGGATTTTTTCTCACCTTTCCAGAAAGGTAAATTTTTCCTCCTAACTCCTTGTATTTCTCAAGTTATGGCTCGGTGGAGTTTTTGGGGGAAATTTTCCCTGAGCAGGCCCACGAACAAATAGAAACGTGCCACGTAGCGGCAGAATGGTGGGTCGGCGGGGGGAATTTGAAGAAATTTTCAAAAATGGGTGTAAAATAATTTTTTTTCCTAAGAGTCCCGCAACCAATAGAAATGTGCCACGTGTCCATGGAGGTCAGCGTGAGTCGGGGGGCGGGGGCAATTTGTCAAAATTGCCAAAGTGTTGCAAATGGCACAATGAAAATTCTGAGCCCAAAGGTCTGCGCCAATCAAAATATGCCACATGTCCATTTGGCCAACATAAGTCAAAAGGGTCGGCGGCATCAAAGGAAAAATTTGCAGTTCAAGCCCATGTCGAATTAGAGAGTGCCACGTGGCAGCAGAGCGACAGGGCATGGAGCGATTTTGGAATTTTTTCCAAAATTCAAAAAAGGCGTAGAATGGAAATGAAGACCCGTGAACCAATGGGAATGTACCACGTGGTAGTGGAGTGATGGGGGGTGGATTTTTTTGGAAAATTTTTCCCAAATTCAAAAAAAGGGGAAAATTTTTTGGGTTTCGGCCTGCCGACCCGATTTTTGCCCTGTTTTTCCCTAAATCTTCAGAGGGGCATAACTTTTGATCCAGAGCTCAGATTTTTACGTTCTTGGTGTCATTGGAAAGATGGTAAAATTATCTACATGATGGAGGGTTCAATTTTGTATTTTTATGGATATTTTTTGGAGAAAAATAGGAAAACGTCTCTGGTATGTAAAAAACATAGAAAACGACTCCAACCACAAAAATTAATGAAGTATGGACCTCTGTTTTGCTCTGTAAGGAAATGTACTTCAAAGTATGGGATTTTTTGTGGAAACCCATCATTTTTCAGGCCCATTGGATGAATCTTGTTGGTGGTTGAAGTCCCAAACCTATTTTCCCACGTTTTTTACCTTTTCTTCCATTCTACTCATGATTAAAAGCCAGTTTTGGCTCATTTGTAAAGGGTTGGATGTTATTGCTTCTGCAAGCTCTTCATTTCTCCTTAACAGGTGGATTTGAAGGAGTTTCAGACCTCCCATGGAGATTGTAACATTTTTTTCCTTCTTTGTTATCTGCAATGTATTATATCAATTCTGGAACTGACAATACATGCTCTGTGATTGATTTTCCAATCCTCTCTTGCATTGGTTTTGTTTCCTTCTGATCTTTTTTTGTATTTTGGAAAATTTGTGCATGTTTTTTTGTTGTATCTTCATGATATATGTCTATTTTTTTAAAGCAAGGAGTTTCAGCACTCCTTTGGTGTATCACCTCTCTATTTTGCTTAGTTTTGTTTTCATTCCCTTGTTTTCTCTCAACCCTGTCTCCTTGGTAGTTTTAGAGTAAAAATTTTGGATCAAAACCTCTGCAAAGATTGCATGTATACACCTAAATAGAGGAGTAAGAACCAACTTCAATCTGGAGAGTTTTCTCACCTTGCAAGGTCCCACACCTTGGAGAAAACTCAATGTTGTGCATTCACACCAGATGAGTTTTCCTTAGAAAAGCAGATCCATAATTCATCTAGGGGTGTTGTGAATTTACACTAATAGTTGTTCTTATTCTTCCTCGACTGTTTGAGAAGATGGAATATGACCATCAATATTCTCAAGAAAATTTCCATCATGGATACTGCATTCAGAGCATACAAACTGTTGGTCTTCTTATTTTTATACTGCTACTACAAAATCAACCCTAGCCACCTCCTGTTCATCAAATTTGGCCTCCTCTTTTAGCTTCACCATCAAGGGAATTTTTTCAATTCAAAACCTTTAATCCTATATGTTCAATTTCTCTATCATTTCTTCTTTATTAGGTTCTTCTTCTTGTTTCCCTTGTCTTATTGTCTGATTCTTTTCTTCCCAAGTTTAACATGGCAACAAAAGACGAGGGTTAGGTTCAGTTACAATAGATTTTGCTATTATTTTTGGTGGTGGGAGGGTCATAACTTCTTGTTTCTTTGGAGGGAATGAATACTTGGAAAGGAAAAGGGCAGAAGAATTGAGATGAAATGGAATATTAGAGGATGGAAAAGGGAACTCAACATTTGGACATCATACAATGTGCCTGAATCTTAGCATTGTTGAAATGATAAATCTTGGGAAGGAGAAAAAGAATGACAACGACCTGGTGATTGACTTACACATTGACAAGGTTGTCTTGAAATTTTCTCATAGGCATCTATCTTCTCAGTCCATTGTGCAAGTTGGGGAAACATCTCAACAATGAAATCAAGATTATATTACGGGCTATAGTGTCTTGGAAAAGGGCCTTCCCATTGACAAGGTACCCTGTAGCCAATCTTGAATGCTTTCATTTGAGCTATTTCCTGAGATTGGACCATGCCTACCTCTATTATTTGAATCTTCTACAACAAATCAACATTCTCCATTTTATTGTAGTCATTATATGCATACCCTTGTTCTTGATAAGCTCCATAGCGAAACTAGTTTTTAAAATTCTCATATGGGTAAGCATAGTGGTTTTGATTTATATCATAAGACTGATCTAGAGGATTTGGGAAGTACATTGGAGGTTGATTGCACTGCAGCAAGTGTGAATTCCACTGTAGGAATGAATCCATGATTGCATAACTTTATAGAATGGAAGAAAATGAAATACGTGGAAAGAAAATGAATGAAAATAGATGGAAAAGTGTCTGAAATTTTAGAGAATTGGTTTTTTTGGACCAAATGGAGTCACCAGGTGTGTTTTGCATATGTCTCCAAAGACTAGGATTCCAATAAGAATAGACCAACCTGTTGAAATCAAGTATGTTCCAAATGTTTGAAACTACACTCTAGCTCAAGATTCTGACTTAAAATTGTCCCACCAGGGAATGTCAAAACTGTTATCAGAAAATTACAACACATCCCGAATGGCCTAGGTTTGGATGGGGCATTCGGTGTAATTTTTGTAACATTGGGTTATCTCTCAAGATCTGGGACTTGTGGTCTTGAGATATCCCTCAAGAGAAAGATGGTTCTTTCTCCTAAAACTACCTGCAACAAGCTAATCCTAATGCAAGAAATACTACTCATTAACCCTAATCTAATGCTTCCAAGGGGACGTGGATATAGATGCATGAAAATAAACCTACATTAGATTTGGTGATACACCAAGAAAAGGAAACCCTGGACACAATCCAAGTGCCTATAATGGAGAGGGGTGAGCAATGGAGAGGGTGGACAAGATACACCACACACTAGAGGTAAATGCACATAGAAAATCAATTATTTCCCATTAAGAAAAACTTCCAAAACCTACAATAAACATCATAGATATGCAAAATATACCTTGCAATGAAGTGAGGAAAGTAGAGACAACAAAACATGCAAAGGATGGACAAATTCATCACAAAAACACAATATATTGCTCGAATAAGTTTGCACAATACAACATTAGTGGGCAAGAGGAAAGAAAATTACATTACCAATCTTAGAAAGGAGGCTCAAACTCCACATTCAACCCAACAGAGAATAAAGAGAGAGAGGGGGTGGGAGAAAAATGACTAACTCCTTTTCAAATGAGCCCACATTACAAATTTATAGAATTGAGAAGAGAGAGAGGATGAAATTCCAAAATCTGATTTCCAGCCACTTTCAATTGATAATAAATTAGTGAAAATGATGATATTTTACTTGCAAAAGGCTCCTTATGTTGTCCCATGACTTACAACAAAGAAAGAATGATTTCCCAAACTCATTTAATGTTTTCTCAACCACTTTGAGGTCTCTTTTAGGAAATGGGTATGTTTGTAGAAAAAATCACAATTAAATCTATATTAATTTATGTGTTTCTTGATTTCTATGTGAAGGTATCAAAATGAAGATCCCAACGAGACCAATTTTATGAAAATTTGTTGAGAAATGCTCAAGTTATGGGTTTCTGAGTGATTGTAGCTATTTTGAGCTTTCACAGGCTTGCTTGACCTTAACAGGACTGAGCAATTAATTCTTTCTGGAAAGATCATTTAAATTATTTTATCCTTCTCCTAATGTTTCTACATCCTTTTAAAATACTCAGGACATTTAAAATTTGGGGCACACCACCTTTGATTTACATTGAGAGTGGGGTTGAATACCTTTAGCTTTTAATATAACTGTCAACTTGGCTAAGTTGGCTCTCACCCCTTTCATTACCGAATCACTTATTTTGGACACCGATCCTTCTCTACCTAAGCATTGAGCTGTCTATTTGTAATGCCAACTGACTCGTCCATATCTTCATCAAGCTCCATCCCCATTTAACTCTAACTCACCTCTGATTGTGTATTGTATCGACTGATTCCCCTGGCACCTAGTTATCAACGAGTTGCATTGGGTTTCACATTTCCATGTTAAATCCTCCAAGCCCTACATTTTTCACTAGCTTAACACCCTTCAATGTTTCGGTGCTATGTGATCACATTGATAACCATCTCAATCTTACCTTAGGGTTTGGGCCAATGCATTGTAGGACATATTGTTCCACGGGGAACCTTGCTTCATCTAGCACATGCCTGCCATGCCACCAACTCCCACATCACCTATTTTGAGATCTTTTTACACCCCGTGTTGACCAGAAAACTTAGGCTATTTACTCCCACCATACCCACAACTTTTTCTTCGTTGCCATTTTGGCCTTTTTGTGTACCCATGTCCCAACTTGCTCGTGTTGTCTAGACTTATATCTCCCATGCTCACTGCAAGACTGTCAGCTCCTTTTGTGTGAGGATTTCAATATTTGGCCACGCGTATGTCCCATATTCAACCGGGCCACTCGGGCCATGTTTTCTTGCTTCGGTCACAAGTCTGCCATCCTTAACTCACTAGGTTCGTCGAGTTGGCTCAACGAGCCAATCCCAACTCATTCGCCATTTTTAATCCAACTTTTTCCTCTGTTATGTCAAGCCAATTTTTAACCCTTTCATCAGCCATTTCCTAAGTCCTGGATACCTCCATGTTTGAGCTCACTGTTATGCCCTATATGATGAACATGATTTGTTCTCATTTTCATGTATCTTGACGGATTCTATTGTGACCTGGCTCAGCTTTCCTCAACATTTCAGACGAATTTAAGTAGTTCGGTTGAATTTTTTAGCTCTCCCACACCTTTAATGCAATGTGGAGTGGCTCGGATTAGATTAAATGTAATAATGTGATGTACTCTTTCAAACAGCTCAGATACTCAAATACATAGCTTGATGGGCTCCCCATGCTAATGTAGCTTGATCTTGTAATGTAACTCGGTCTTCAAAACATGAAGGAAACTTAGTTCGAGATCGATGCAATGCATTACCCACCATTGAGGCCATTAAACAATTTTTTAACCCTTTCGACATCCCTTCAAATTTCTTGCATTTCAACATGGCGGGGAGTTGTGTGAAGGTGTTGAGATGCTTTTAGATAGATTATCAAATGTTTGCCATTTTTTTTTATGCAAGGTGGGTCCTTCTTCTAACTCTCAAACTAAATAAAACTTTAAAATCCAATGAATACCAAGAAGAGGAAAAATTCCTCTTGTAATCTTCAACTCTCTCAAAGACCCTGACTTCTCCTTGAACACAGAAATTTATTTGTATCTTCCAAATTGCCTTTGATATTCCCTTAAAGCAAGCCTTCTCTGTTGTCAAATTTCACTAGGGTAGTGAGATTGGATAACACTATTCTCTGAAGAGAACAAAGGGTGATCCATGAATTCCCCCATGGAGGGTAATAGATAGATATTATGTAACTAAAGGATAGGAACCGATATCCCCCTAACCCCCCCCCCCTCCCTCATGTGTGTGTGTGTGTGTGTGTGTGTGTGTGTGTGGAACCTATCCCTTAATAGTAAATTTGAACCTATAAAAAAATCATGCCAACATGAAATAAGAAGGGTAATAACATGATGTCTATCCCAAAAGAACCATATGAGGAGTAAAGAAAATTATGAATATGATGGAGGGTCAAGCCTCAAATGTGTCACAGAATGTGATGGGGTATGCTTGCGAGGTGAACTAGAATAATGATAACTCCTAGAATACCTATGAGAAATTGTAGAGTGAGATGAAAAGATATAATATCTACATAAAGTATAGTGAGAGTGTGAGCCACTAGAGAGACAATGTGCAAAAAGGAATACCTAGGAGGATACCTATATGCCCTAGAAATATGTGGCATAACATGTACAACTAAATGCCTTTCATGAGACCGAGAACTATGTGAATTCACATGTGTAATAAAATTCCTATCATGAGACCAAGAAAGGATAGTGCTATGTGAAGTAGTGTGTGAAACAATAGGCATATCCGTTGATGCACTAGGAAGATGGGTAGAAATTATGGATGAAATAGGCATGTTAGGAGATAAATCCCTAAAAGGAATAGCTTGAATATTTAATACCTAATATTCATGAATAAACATGATACTTTGATGAATGATGGGTGAAACAACCCTAAGATCACGTAGCTAAGGGAAGCATAATTACAATACTCTAGTAGCCACATATTTAACAACCAAGAATGAAGTGTGTGTAGTGATAAATCCAATAGTGATTGATAGGTAATATGTACAAAATGTTGATCAACATCAAGTGGAAGAATCTCAAAAGGAATTCCAAGAGACTAAATTAGTGGTCATTTAATACATTATCTTTGTTGTGTGGTAACCAAGATACCTTGAATAGGAATATGGTGAAAACGAACTAGAATAGATAATGTGTCAAAGATAAGTGAGTCATCTATTTCAACGTCATCAAAATAAATGGTTGGTGTAGAAGATGATGTTTGATTAATAATTTTAATCATAGCATCAAGTGGATGATCATAAGAGGGAAGTGGTGGCACCCCACAATTAGTGTTATGAAATTCTAAAGTAGATGTGTCATTATATATTTTTAGGAATTAGATCATTGAATATTTTAAACTTGGAATGGTAATGGTAGGATTAAAATATTCCACGGACTCATCGCATGTAATTGCATTATAGTCAATAAGATCTTGAATGATGTGTCACAACTTAATGTATATATTCATGTAGTGACCAATAAATCGATGATAATCACAAGAAGAATTTACATCTAATATTTTACTTGGAGGCTTTCTTGTATCAACCTCAAATGGTGGAGGGAGAGACATGGTATTGAAATCAATTAATTACTTTAAGACCATGTGCGGAGGACAAGGTAACTATGTAAACTAGCATCTGATAGGTTGTGATTAGAGCTTAATAGGTTGAGAAACAACATTAAAAGTATCTTTAAAATAAATCTTAGTGTCATTATATTTTCCTTTAAAATTATATTTACTTTAAAACTTGACATTGGGTGGATTTGGGGGGCCAACAACATACTTAAGCTTGTTTATGTGAAATATGTTAGCTTCACACTCTTCCAGTGTGTGAAATAGATGGTCGAGAAGATCAAAACTTATAAAAAAATGATCAATTCTTACAATGGAGGAAGTAAATTTTGAAAAATGGTCTTGTGATTAACTATTAACTAATATATTTTTCATCTTGGTAAGCACTGTGCAATAATGCAAGACATAATCATTTATATTCTCATCAAATCCTTGTTTGAGTTTAGAAATTTGTGAATAAGATATCTTTTTCCCAATGTTGATTGAAAATTATGCCAAAAGTTGATTTATAAATGAAGTAAAAGAGCACAAATAATGTGTGGAGGGATCATAAAACCATTATAAAGTAACTTCCTTAAGAATCAAATGGAATAGCTTAGTAATAAATATACCATTAGATGCATAGTCAAAGAAAACAACATAGAATGATCTAATATGTTCTTGGGGATCTCCCTTGTCCATCATATATAGGAAGCTTACATGAAACAAAACCAATAGGCTAAGGATATTAAATAACTTCAAGTGTATGTGGACTATGCAATAATTTAGAAGAGTTCATAGCATTAAAATTATTAGAGACACCTTGTTGCAATTATTAAATTTAGGCTTGTAAATAAAGAATTAAAGATCCTTTTGCTAGATGAATATGCATGCAAGCCATTATGATTATAGATAGGATATGTAGTATCAAATGTGGTTGTATGGATAGGAATAAACACTTTTTACATAGGAATGTGATGTGTTCCCAAAGATGTAGCGACAACAGATATGGGTATAGTAGATGTCTTGAACACATGTATTCTTGATTTGATCTCTTTTAGCATAGAGAAGAAGTAGGGGAAAGTTATAAGGGACCCTAAATAAATCATTATAAAATATTTGCAAAATTTTGTAAAAACCACTTTCATTTGTATGATGAATAACATGAAAAGTTGTTTTGTGCAAAAGGAGATTTTTTAGCATCATTTTGGGACAGGTTGGTGTGCCTGAAGGAAAAGATTTTGGAAAAATACTAGCCAGAAGAATCAAAACCACTACCATCTGATAGTATGTAAAATTGAAAATTATATTTTACATGCTATGAGCCATTAGAATGGAGAGTGCAACCGGACTGTAAAATTCTCCATGCTACTGGTAGGTTACCATGAAAAATGCTACCGAATGGTAACATAGAGAATGTTGTTGGCCAATAGCATTTTGCATGTCCATGCTGTCGATTGGTATCATTTAACATGCTACTAGACCGGTAGTATTTCACATGCTACCATCAGATAGCATTTAGCATGCGAGTAAATGGTAGCATGGATAATGCTACTAGTCAGTAGCATTCTCCATGATTCCAATTAGGAGCATGAAAAAATGCTACCATCCAATAAAATTTTCCATGATACCAGTCATTAGCATTCTCCATGCACCCGATCATTAGCATTCTCCATGCTATCGCCCAGTAGGATGGAAGATGTTACTAACTAATAGCATCAGCCATGTTACAAGCTGGTAGCATCATCCATGTTACCATCCAGTAACATTTACAATGCTACTATCGGGTAGAATCGACAATGCTACCTGTCGGTAGCATGGAGAATGCTACCTACAGGTGGTATTTTTCATGCATCTGATCTGGTAGTAGTATAAAAATCCTATATATAAAATAGACAATAGCTGTTTTCACTTTACATAAATGAGAATAGCCATAAAAAATGAAAAAAAGGCCCCATCAAACAAGTAAAGGTAAATTTTAGAAACCAAACAGGAAGAAAGGACATATACAAATAGGAAGCAAGGATTTTATAATAGATTACAAAAATTCCAAGAAGAAAGACCATTTCAACACATCCCAAGATCCCCAACTGCGTTAATAAAAAATATGTAGAATTTTTCATTCAAGAGCCTAGTCTTTCCTGAACTATACACATTTCTAAAATATCCTAAAATGTTTTCTCAATGGATTGAAGCAACTAGTTTCACATGGCTAGTGTATATGCCCCCAATTTCAGACATACCAAAAAACACTCAACAATCTTCTATCCAACTATGACACTTCTACTTTCACCTTTTATATTCAACTCCCATCTCACACAGTCATTTGGAATGTCACCTGAGGAAATTGAGCATCTAACAGGACTACCACATAAGGATGTAGATCCTGCCACGATGAAGGTTGTTTTATTAGATGAAGATTGCAAGTATTTGGAGTCTCACTTTGAATTATCTATTGATATGATTACAAGAGCTACTGTTGGTAAGTTTATTTCTATTTACAACATTTTAATTTTGATTATTTTCAATTTTAAAGATTTTGATTGTGTTTTTAATTGAGTATTAATAAAAAATTTGTTTCCTTTAATTTACATCTTCCCAAAACCCTTCAAAAATGGGAATTCAACTCAAGGATTTTGGTCACCCATTTCTGCAAGCCATGGTGTAGTTTTTCTAGGCTAGAGTTATATTAAAAGGTTGATATACAAATATTCTGTGGTGAGATTTGACTTATATCGTTCACATCCTAAGTGGGCATAAATTTTATTGGTGCATTTTCTTATCCTCCAAGATAACAGATGATTTGACTAATATTCATTTAAATGAAACTGTTACTATCAGCTCAACAGATTGTATTCTTAGTTTATATTATGAATCTCTCTATAATTTACGTGGCACCACTCCTCGAAAAGTAATGCATGCAAAGCTACCAACTTTATTGTTTACATTTAGAGAGAAGGAGGTGAGTCCCAATTTTTTGATTATTTGGTTTTTAATTATTATTATTATTTGTAATATTTATCTATTATATTTGGGATTAATAAGTATTTTACTGTTGAATTATAACATAAGATAATTGTTGCAACTATATCAAGAAGGGAAAATGCTATCAGAGGTCATTTCCCACCAGGTTCTAGAGATTCAGTTACTATTTCAGACGATCAACACATAAAGGACACCACTCCAAAAACTATCAAATGGATGAGGAGTTCCTTAAACCCTCAAACTGACACATCCACCATACCACCAACTTTATTCGTAGGTATTTATGATGTATATATGTTTCAATATGTTTTAAAATACATGTAATTAATTATTTAAAACTTATATATGTTTCAATACCACTTTTAACTAATATTACTTTCCCACATAAACCTTCAGTAGCATAGGATTATATCATTGGGCTCATGGTAGGCCAATAAAAAATGTATATGAATTCGATCAAACATAGGATGTAGAAATATCTTCAGTACCTCACTCTTTGGCTCCATGTATGAATCTCAGTTTAAGTTATATTTTTTTCTTATATTTTTTTAAACGAAGATTCAACAAGCTCATAAATTGTTAATTATTAATTATTTTTTAGATCACACCTACCAATACAACTCCCATACTTTTCATACTATACTTCTCTAGAATAACCACATCAACTTCAACAGGCCCCATTTTCACCTCAATTACAATCCACTCAACTAATTACTTTTTTAATCATATATGATATAATGTTATATTTATTATTATTTCATTCCTATTATGTTTTTCATTTTAATTTTCTAATATTATTTACAAAATTACAATTGATTGTTGCATGGCCACCTCCACTTCCAATTCAAAATTGATATGCTACTATGAAGAGGAAGATGCCCCCTCCACCACCTCCACCACAAAATATCAGGACCAGGTGTTATGGAAATCATATTTCATTTGTTCCTCCAGCTTCAAGTAGGGGCACCCTTAATTTTGAAACCGAGTTTCCAATGTTTTCGTTGGGCAATGTTCCTATTGGATGTGGTGTTTTGATTTTCAATGAAATTGATTTGGATGAGGAATATCTAGGGATTAAAAGTGGGGTTCAGGCCCACGGAACTTTCAATCCCCAAGAAATGATTCATGGGGAAAGGAAGTCTTCTCTAATAAGAGTGTATAGATCAAACACACCTTCTCCAGTATAGAATTCCTTAACTGATGACCAAAAAACTAATTTTGCACTTAATGCTCTTTTGGCTGAAATTTGTGAAGCCAATGTTAATGATGTTTTATTGAATGATATTGAAAAATTAAAATTGTGTGAGTTTAGGGATAAATTTCTTATAAAAAAAATAAATTCTTTATTTAAAAATCACTCCCAAAGACATATATTGTATTCTTCAGTTCAAAACGAGCTAACAAAGCTTGTTATTTTGTTGAATCAAACTGTGTATGGTCCTGTATATTCTGGAAAATGATTATGATGATGAAGTGATAGATATTATGATGAATAGAATTGAGAATTTAAATTTTGAAGCACAATCCTACCACAATATGAGGTCAAGAGACAAGGGCCTTGTAGTTATTGCAAATGCGGAATGAGATAAGGAATTGGTTAAGTCTTACTAAATTTTAAAATATTGTTTACAAATTTTTAAAACTTTAGTAATTATTTTTCTATTTTGAAATGCATTCAAAGTATGAAAAATTGAAAAATGAGGCTACAGTGCTTGATGTGTATCTAAAAAGTGAAAGTAAAAGTTTAAATACATCAATTGAATTGAAGCAGAAGTTTGTTATCTTAAACAAGAAAAATAATTCCCTAAGAAGGACAATAAAGGAAAATGGAATGCATTCAGAGATATTGTTGAAGACAAAAACATAATATGATCCAACGTTACTATCTACTGGTGATGGAGCAAATCCAGAATGAGAAATTCTTTCGAATATCGAAGCTGAAGAAAAGGATATTGTTCATTCGGGTGTTGTAAAATAAAGTTCTAGTGGGCACGAGATAGAAACACAAACAAAATAATCTTCTTAAGGATGAAGATGCAAAAAGAAATTGTGAAATTTTTAATTGTCTTTTTAAAATCTTGTTGTAAAATTATTTCATATATATATATGAAAATATTAAGAGTTTCAAATTTCAATCGATGTGGTGTTTTACTTTTGTTATATTAGTGCATAATTTCTTCAAATAGATTCTTAATGTGATTATTATTCTCAATTGTGTTTGGTATTAATATTACATAATACATTACCGATTATTATCATTTTCAAATACTTTTTGTGGAAAGAACTAGAAGTTGTGTTTCAAAACACTAAAATTATCTGAAAATATTGAAAAATAAAAATTATATGGTATTGTATTTGTACTATATTCATGTGTAAGCTCTCCCAAAAATGGAATGATATTATTTTCATTTAAAAGACAACACAAAAAATAATTATAACATTTCTCCATTAAAAACTCTAAATAAATTACAACATTGATAATATTATTCATTAAAGAACATGTGTATATAAAAATAACAAGATACATAATTATAATCTAATATGAAATTTGATTTCCAGAATTGCAATGTCCATACATTCTTTTTTACTCAATATCAGCTAGCTCAACCTGAAACATATCTTGAAAATTTTGGTCTCCAACACTCAAACTGTTATCTAATCTTTCGTTGCAATTTTTAGTCACATTTTCATTGTTATCCACATTCCCTGTATTAGAATTAATGATCCCTCTCCTCTCTGCAAGATAATTCCATACCACCATTACTCATTCATAAGGAAATTTGTCCACATCATATCATGAAACATACAGTCTCAAGCAAGTATCAAGATTTTATCTAGTTTGTTTAAATATTTTGATTTTATAAATGTTAATGTAGTAAAAACTCTTTTGTCTCCAACTGATCCCAATATCATTGTTTGACACAATTCATACAATCATAAATATTCACTAATTCTTTCACAAAGGATGGTACTAGGATACAAATTTTTCCATAGACATGTAATTGCTCCATTATCTGTTGGTTCACTTAGTAATTCAAATTATTCACTCATTGTCATGTCGAAATGAATTGATTGTAATGAAAGTAATTCCTTTTGAAGAACACCATTAATTTGAAATCCATTACATTCAACTAATTGTCCAAAATTATTAATGGGAGTACCCATGTGTCTTTTATATGTATCAGCTACAACTTTTCCTCCTGCAGGATTCCAAAATATAGGATTGACCACTCCCATGGCCTCAAGAATCTCATCCCTCTTAAAGTGATCTTTGATGTCACTGGATAAGCATTGTGAAATTTTCTACAACTTTATTCTTGTTTGAGATATAATAACTTCATATAAATTACATGTAACAAGTACTTCAATCTTTGATCCAGTAATATCCACTCATTTTTAGAAAGTCTACATTTTAATCCTGTTCCCATTTACAAGGATAAAAATATGACCACATATATTGAATCTGAAATAGCTTTTAGAATCCTTTAAATTTTTCATAGTTTTCCAACTACTAAATACATGTCCTTGAAAGCATTCATCAAAGTTGTATAGAAAATCTAGTATTTGACATACTCATTTTATAAATCTAATGAAGTAAACTATATAGATGGATCTTTCTTGAGCGTGCTTTGTTAGCAATTGATTTCATTCAACATCGGAAGAATCCTGCAAAGTGTAAAAAATGTTTCCAAGTCTATTAAATGGTAATTCAAATCTTTTTCCTTGTCAAATTGCATACGGTTCTTAGACATGAAACCAATTAACGATGGATATCCATCAAAAATTCTACATGCACACTCATACATTGAAATCCATCTTGTATCAACATCTTTAAGAAGTTTCTTACCATCTGTCACTCTAATTGAAAACTTTGAAACTCTAGAAATATTTTTTGACTACTTGACATATATGCATGTATTTCACGTATAAGCTCTTAAAAATTTTCAACACATTCAAATGTGTTTGCTATCATGTATGCAAGATTCATCCTATGAGCCATGTAATGAATAAGAATCATATAAGGAGAAACTGATGTTTGTGGGCACACACATAGACCAATTATATGACCTTGCATCACTGATGCACCATCAACACCAATGTATATAATATTTGTAGCTATAGAATAATCATTCATACATGTTATATCCTTCAAATTAGATATAACCAATTTGAAAATGATTTTTAGCATTGTAATTTTCTTTCATTTTATGAATAGCTAGAAGATGAGGTGTCCTTGTGTGGTTCTAGAAAGTATACACATGCATAAAAACCCAAGAATTGTTGTCAACATATGTAACCTCATAAATGGAAAGGGAGATGAAAATTTCATTCTTGACATTTTCTTTCAAATCCTCTTTTTCAATCATTTCAAGAAATCTCTCCATATTCCAAGATTTTCTCTCTGACCAATGTGAATGTGGAAGGTTAAGAAACCCATTGAACTTAAACAATTTCTCAAATTTTGAAAAATCTAAAATAGGTCTTCCCATTTTAAGAATAAAGAATATGGTTGAAAATTGTGTAGTTTTTGCCTTCATATTTTCATTTATTTCTTTTCCAATATTTTCATAAATGGTTCCTTCTTTCTCCTCAAGTTTTTGAAAATGTTTCATCTTATTTCCAAATCTTAGTAGTTTGAATTCTCTAGTTCTCGGGGGATCTGAGAACTAAGGTAACTTATCCATTTGATCTTCATGGGATCCTGAGATCTATGTGGGCCATCATTGGTCCACGTGGACCAATGACAGAAAATCATGTTCACATTTTCTCACCCCAGTCCCTATACTTATTCAATTTTGTGACCCTACTGTTGGTGCTCAAAATAGCCTCGCCCCAGTTTTTCCTTTGAAAATATACTGATTTGCAACCTCTCTCACTTTCTTTTTCCCCGTGTTGTGCCTGGTTAATCTTTGTTTCCATTTTTAATATTTTCCTGGGTCATAGATCACTTATGGGCCCATGGTTTTCTCCTTGTTTCTTTGTTCCTCTAGAAGAGGTCTATAATTTGGGTCTCCCATTCTCTGTTCATCCAAAAACTTAGGTTCTCCCATGATTTCTGTTCTCCAAAGTCGAGGTTTGTCCTCCTTGTCGTTTCTACCCTAAATACTTGAAGGAAATAGATGGATGTATCTCTGAGAAACATATTTGAGCCTTGTAAAATTTCTAAATTCTCTGTCCTTGGAGAAATCTTCATTTTCTGGCTCGAAGGATTGTTTTTCTATATTTTACGGTTTGATGGACGTTTATCCCGGTCAATTTTACATCCTTGCATCAACAGAGGACGTGGCTTCTTTTGGTTGGTCAGGGGACATGGGGGAAAATACTTTAACTTATCACTTTTTTCCTTTTTGGTGAAAAGGAAAATTTGGTCTCGTGGCTCCGCTCAATTCTGATTGGTTCTTTTGGTGCTTATGTGGCTTCTTCTGAATTGGAAGGGGTGCGACGGGTCTGTTTTTGAACTTTTTCTTTTTTGATACTTTGGCAATAAGTTTGGACTCACCCTGCGGCCCCGCCAGGCTCTAATTGGAGCAAATCTAAGAGGCAGGGAAAAAGTTTCACTTTGACCCCGCGGGAGAACACGTGGAGGTTTCCGCTGCTTTTCCTGGACTTAGACAAATTTTTATGCAGAACAGGACACGTGGTGAGCCCGCGCTCATTCAAGGTATCAAATTTTTGGGACCATCTCAAGATGCACCATGGTGATACATAGTAGTTTGAAAATTCAAAGGGGCGGGGAAGCGGACCATCTGAGGCAACTTGGAATTTTTTCCTCTTGTCCTCAAAAGGATTAGATTCTCAAATGGCCCGCAAGCCTGATAAAGGAAGGGTCAAAGCTTGTTCCAGCCAACGACAGAGGTGTGAAATCTTGGGGGGAAATTTGAAAAAATTTCATTTTGGGAGAAAAGGAGTTAAAACATCAAAACGGCCCACAAGCCTGATGAGGGAAATAGTCAACATTTTTCTCTGGTCAATAACGGAAGGGCAGAGCTACGGGGAAAACTTGGAAAATTTTCCTTTTTCCAAAAATATGGTGAAATGGAAAAATTTGGCTACGGTTCCACTGGGGCCCACCTTAGGACACGTGTTAGGCTCATTTCCCGAGGACGGAGGTGCAAAGAAAAATGGAATTTTTTCCATTTTTTCAAAAGTTGTAAAAATTCAAAGGAAGCCCCCGAGTTTGTTTTAAAGCTTAAATCTTCCACGTGGATGACCCAAATTTAAAGTAAAGATCAACGATAGCTGAGAGTCGAAATATTATTTTTCCCCCCATTTCTCTAAAATCTGGGACAGTCTCCATGATTTCTTGGGAGTGCTTGATATCTGAGTTTGGTGGAGTCGTCTGTTCACCCATGATTTCTTGGAGCCAGATTTAATACATGCCAAGCAGAGGGGGAAGTTAATGTTGATATCTGAGTTTGGTGGGAGGATCTAAAAGATGTATTTCACCATTAAAAATTGTCTGACTATCGTGCCTGATCAAATTTTCTATTTTTCTTCTCCCAAGCACGCAAGGAGCCCGATTTGATAGATTAGGGGTGGAAGTGGTTGGAAAATTGAAGAAAGAGTGATCTACTAGAGGAAGGAGTTGAATGCTGGAGGTATTCAATGAAATCTACCCACTCGAGCACCTAATGACTTTGTGTAGATCTGATTCTGAGAATCATGATAGTGATCATGGCAAGCACTAGTGGCACTCAATATCTGGATTTTGGGGGGAAAAGGGTCACTGTTGTAAATGTTATAAATAGCATTTATTTTTCGTGCAAAGGGTTAGATTTTGGAGGTTGGGGTGTTAAAGGTCGAAGAAAATTCCCAAGAGGAAAATTTGATAAAGCCTGTCTTTTGAGAAGCCATTATATCTCTTTTGTATTAAGTTTGATCGTGTCAAGGTGGTTGCAAGTGTACATCCATTGATAAGCTCTGAGATTGTTCTTAGAAACTTTCCCCTACTGATAAATTTGATTAGATTCGAGTTATTCTGTGTGAATCTTATGCAAAATGTGTTTGTTTTTCTTTCGAATGTCTGCAAATAGTTTCCCTTATTTCCTATTGTAATCTTGTATCAAAATCTATCTTGATCACATAGATCTCAATCCTTGTGATAGTTTAGTGGTATCTGTAATCTCATTTCTCATAGGAGAGCTTTCATCTGGGAGTGAAATAAATTATTTAAAATCACTTTTCTTTCATTTGTTGACAAAGATTGTTTGTAAGCCTTTGGGTGTACCTCAGGCATGATTGATATTAGATCTTGATGTTTTTTTGGGTCCTCTAACTTGATCCTTTGTGTTAAAATCTCATATATTGTGTGAAAAAGTTTCAATTTGGGCCTCCATTTTGAATACATATTCTGGTTAAAGGAACACTCTAGCTATTCTGAAGTATTTTTTTATTTAGACTTTCCATTTTGTAAGAAATCTCGAAGATTTGGTATAATCAACTTTATCCTGCTTCACCTCCTACCAAAAGCTATTTAAAACAACTAATCCTACCCATACTACCCTTATTTCTCTTGTGTGCATATAAATTCTTAATCTCTATTATTAAAACATGCAGAAGAATTCAGGGTCTCAAATGTCTTCAGTAACCTTTTCCTTGCTGTGAAAATATCTCCATGATCTGGAAGTGACAACTCGTGAGAGTCAGATATGGTGTATTGATCATATTTTCCCAAGGTCTTCTCTATAAAATTTATGCAAAGGAAGGATTTATCATTGTTTTTCAATAAACAGAGGTTACAAAATAGGTTCTCTTACCTTGGTTGAAAGGCATATCCTAAAGTAGTTAGGATCATATCACATCCTTGTAAGGTGCTACCCATTCCTTTCAAAACCTGAGTGCTAACAAGTCAAATAGATTTCTCCCCCAACTATAAAATGACATACATGATTATCTATCTACCTCTGAGTGTCCTGTCAAATCCATGATGTTGCTCGGCCTTTGAAGGAGGTTAAATTTGGGTACCAACACCTACGACTGACACATCTCATGTCCCAATAATCATCTTGTTGATCTCTTCTTCATCTAATTTTGATTTTTTCTTAACTCACCCACGAACTTGTCCCACATAAAAGAGTTAAATAGTGGATTTGTTTCTGCACTTAACACATGTGGCTATCATGTTTATAAACATAACCTTTATCCATCTCCTTCTAAATATGGGATTAATCTCTCATGTGAATAAGCGACAAGTGATGACCTAATTTCTTCTTGTGACCTTGATTAAATTTTTATGGTTACTATCCTTTGCAAATTTGAGAATTTAGACATCACTACCCATCTTGAGCCCAAAATGTGTGACCTTGATCAAATTTTTGAACAATATAAACTTTGTGAACCATAAGATAGTCTTTGGAAGAAACTTAGAAAAGTGTTAAAACATCACGGTGCCTAAAATAACTGAAAATATTGTAATCAAATTCTCCATACTTAAAAATTGTAATTATTTACCTAAAAATTAAGTAGGGTACTCATTTTGGAAATAATTTACAATACCCTTTCCATTATTTTCTGTATTAATCAAGTACAGATATGTGGTGTTTTATTTGATCCAATTAACAAGGATAATGTATTCTCCCAAACACTACTTCAATCTCTTATAATTTCTAAAACAAAATCTCGCATTTGATTCTAATCCCCAATATCGATGCATAACCCTACCTATTACAATTAATTTTGTTATTACAATGGTTTCATTCTTAGTTGTTTCTATACTTTTCTCTAGTGCAATGTATTTTGGTCTTTTTTGACTACATGCTATTATGGATATTCTATTGGTCACTCACCAATGTGTCAAGTTTATTCATAATCAACATGTTTTCACAATTTGAGGTATTTCCTTTGAGGCTCCTTCTCGTAGCTTTTCTAGTCATTATTCTATATTTGTTATCGTTATTCCTAGTGCATCTAAGGATGGGTATTTGGTTTTACACACTATCTCTTATATCTCTATTCCTGCTAGTTCTAATGAAAGCCTTTGGTTTTAAACATTTCCTCTCACAGATTTAGTCCCCCTAGGTCTCCTTATAGGAATTCGATTGTACACACTTTATCTATTAGTTCTATACCTCCTAGGTATCTTGATATGAATTTTTTACACACACTTCCTCTCAAGGCTCTAAACCCCATATATCTCTAACTAGATCTTTGGTTTCACACATTGTATCTAGTGTCTCTCCCTCTCATACAATCTTGTGTCAATCCTCAAAAGTGCATGTCATCTCTATATCATCTCACAAGTCTTTAGTACACATGGTATTTCTATGAGCACTCACTCTTCTAGTCCTCCATCCAGGTCTTCTACTTCACACACTGCTCATAAATATACTTCATGTAATACATCTCTTAGGACTTCTTTGACATACATCACCACTAATTTATTGCTTATATTTCAGACATGTCCTTTGGCACAATTAAATCTTGATCTTTCATATTCTTCTCCAATTACTTCCCCTATTCACAAGTTTTTCATCGGATAGTTCTTATGCTACCACTTTCCCTATACATAGCTAAAAATTCAAAAAGAAAAAACTACTAGCATAGTCACAAGCAAAAAAACACTCATACATTTGTAAAAATATAAAATTAGAACTTGTACATATGGCATTTGTTATTATCACTTTACATTATACATGTTGTTTGTCACTTTGGTTTGATACATAACATGTCGCTTTACACACATGTGTTCATCTAGTATATTGAGCTTGATGTATGATATACACATAGTGGTACACAATGATAAGTATTTTTTATCCCTTTCCCTAGAATTCATATACATCAAGAGTAATCATTATATAGTACACACATGTTCTATTATTTGATTATAGTTGAGTTCTACTTCCTCATTAAACTTTATAACATCAATGGTTTATATGATATATTTTATGATAACAGGACTAGCACATGTTTCCGGTATAGTGTTGACACCTCTTGCTTCACATTTTTTTATCTATATTATTTCATCACATTTTATCACTCTTGTTTTTCGTACATGTTTTTTTTGTGTTATTCATTTCCTTCTTCGTTGATTGTGACTAAATCATTTTGCTTATCTTTGGACATTGTGGTTGTCTCGTGTTAAGGGATCTAAGCCTATCTTATGTGATTTTTATTCTCTTGTTTACAAACATGATGGCCTTGAATGTATTGTCGCATCGATGGTGTCCAATGTTTAAGGCCTATGCCTTTGTGTAACAATTTTTGTATAATATTGACTCTAACTTCACTATTGTTATCTCTACACTTTTTTCTTATACATGTGTTATGACTACAATTTCTAGTATTTATATTGTTTCTATTGTTATTCTTGTTGTGTGTCATGGTCTCCACCAAGTCCATATCCTTTGTAGGTTTGGGATCCCATCATCAGTGGCCATAACTAAAACCTTCCATGCATTTCTATGTATACTATCAAATTCATCAGACATGGTTACACATTTATTCTTGTGACCCACATTCTGAAACACTTTATCACATGCACTTTAAAAGAGGGACATTCATACAAATATATTATACACCTACAATGGAGAAAACTATAATTATGGTCTTGATAATATGTATATAAAGAGTGCATGTAGTCAAAAACAACATCAATATATAAATTTAGAAATTTATACAACGGTTCGAAAATGTATAGCTTGGTCAAGACCATATGGATGGTTTTGACCATTTCACATGGTTTTTATGAGGGGCCAATTACATCAAATTTCTCATTATTTTTATATTTCAACCTATAGATACAATTTAATGACATAGTTTTAGCCTCACTTAACTCAATTCTAGATTAGATAAATGGGGAATTAAGTACTTCACTCCTTCACCACAACACTCATTTTTAGTTATAGTTTCAAGGATCTTGGGTGCATGGTGTTCCTCTCTCCATCTATATTTTAGTACATTACAATTTCTATTTAGTTATGTGTCACATAGGAAGGGCATGCAGGTGCTTGTTCTCTTTTCTATTGTGTTTCCTTATTTAAAAGTTGGTCTTAGATCTATCTACTATGGTGTGGTCCATGGGGTTACAGAAGGTATCAAAGTGGCTAAGTTCATCGTAGGAATTCCTTCCTTTCCTCTTATATTCAAAGGGGAAGATATCAATTTTTTTAATGAATTTGATAATCGGTCGTGTTCCTTCACGGCATGCTTCAGTACTTCACTCTTCTTCTCTCTCTTCTCCATTCCACGTTTGGTTGTATACACCTACCACTTTGGCTTCTCCTCAACACAATTTTGTATTTATCATCCCAAATCCTTGAGTAATTTAAACAATTCAAATATCCAAGTGCAAGAATATAACGGTAACTTATCCCTTCATAAAACAAAGACGTGTATTCCTTCCACATTTTGCATATATTTATTTCACTCTATGTAAATGCAAATTTTACATATTAAATTTCAGGTTTGATTTAAATTTCAATTATTTACTATGGACATTGACTACACTATTTATTTTAGGTTTCATCATGTAGCATGGCATCACAACACAATATTACCCGGTAAAATAAACTTCAATCAAAGACAAAGTATGTCTACATGCTCATGTATATTTTCCTTTAATAATGTAATTTTCATTTCATACTTAAAGGGGGGATAATGTAGACACTCAAATTTGGAATTTTACTCTTTGCACTACTCGATTTGATAATGATCTCTTTCTAAGACAAACACACTCTTTTTATCACTTCTTAGTGTATCCCAAGGTCTCTTTTCTAACTTTTTTATTCATACACACTAATATATCGACATATTATGGAATTTAAATGCATTAAATCCATAGATAAACTCAAATTTATATGATGTTGTAGACACTATAAAATACACCTTACACATAAGGTAACGCATTAAAAAATACCAAAAACATCATAAAATTCAAACATCCTAAAAAATTCAAATAATATCACAAAAGAAAACATAAAATATAAAACCCCACAAAATGATGATAAAAGACACCTCATCACTCATTTACTAACCCTCACCCAATCATATTTAATTGTGTCCACCCTACCTACAAATTTGCATGCCCAATGCACTATGGACCCTTATCATCTCACCCATCCATGCATATTGCAACCATATGTGTGCTAATCCCCTATGCATTCAAAAACTATAAATTACCACTAACCCCCATCATTTTAACCCCCTAAATATTTGTGCACTTGAGCCCATACTTTATTTTTTACTTCTTTGCTCACATATCTTGGTATTGCAAGTTTTGGGGAGGTGAAGATGGACCAAAAAATACTAGTGCAACTTACAAGGTCACTATTCTAGTGAAATTTCAACACAGGTGTCAGTCACAACTACAAGTGGCTTGTGATATCCCTGTAATTTTCAGTGAATCCCACCCGTGACTGGTTTGCAACTAAGTTAGGTATAATTTTCATTGTCATGCATTATTTTTTCATTTTTATTCAATAAAATGTATTTTATATCCTTAAATGGTTAGGGATATAATTGAGGAAGTTCCCTTAACCAGCAAAAACAACTAACATTTGTCTAAGTGTGTGTGTGTGTGTGTGTGTGTGTGTGTGTGTGTGTGTGTGTGTGTGTGAACATTATATATTTAGATTAGGAATGTTACCCACTTTATTCAATGAAAGAACCCATGATTATCCTTTTCTTTTCAATGGAAGCATAAGCCCATTTACTTAGTATCATTAATTTGGAGGTTTCTATATCAACTATCACATCTTGCATGTGATCCAAATCTAGGCATATAGATGCAACCTTCATCCCTATCCAAAAATATTTTCTTTGGTTGGGTTGTGGAATACGATCCAAGATGACTTGTATGGTTTTGAACTAATATATCCTCCATCTAATCTTTCAATTTCATATTCTTCATTCGGTTATCCTTTTGTTGGAAAAATAATTTATTGCAAGGGAAAATTAGTGGTTTTTGTACACACAAAATCATGCACTTTGGGTAATTATCTAGTCCTGATTAAAAACTATTATTCATGTGATTCCTAAGTAAGAAAAGTACTAATTAAGCCATGTCTTTTGACACCTTTCTTTACTTTCTACATCTACTTTTAGTATTGCACCCTTACTTACTTAGTCTTCATTTTTACTCTTCGACATTTGTCATCTTAGACACCAACGCCTATCCAGGACACCAACTTTAGGAGCCCTCATCCTCTCTGGGCGCCCATGTCCCCTTTATACTTTGTTCACACTTTTTAGGTCATTTATATTTGTTTGACCATATTTTATTTTTGGCAATCAACCTTTTCAGGATTAATTATGAAATTCAAGCAAAAGAATCATATAAATATAAATTTATGTGATCATAATAAGGAATCAAGCACTAAAAATTATCTATCACCACCTAAGGTTACATCCATCAAGGCATCTAAGAGCTCCATTGCATCCATCTAGCTCCATCACAAGGGACACAAGGCCTATTTTTCTACATCACACTTCATAGGATGGAAGTCCATTCTATTCCATGCAAACATTTATTACATTCTACATCTACCTAATTACTTGTTATCCAAATGTGACACACACAAGAGAAACTTAGGGAAAAATTATGTGCACACACACGTGCACACACAAAGAGAAATACATTCAGTTTGAGATGTAGTGCAGCACTAACTCATAATTTCACCATTGTGACATCTAAAGATAGTCCAAACCCTCATTTTGTATCTTTCATTTTTAGGATTAGATGTATATTTGAGGGTTTTACAAGTTCATTCTTCATTGCAGGTTTCCAGCGACCTTGGCGATCTTGGTGCGACCTTAGAGTGATCAAAGGTGACTAAAAACAAACATCTTATGACACCTTATAAGAGGTTTTCTGATCATTTCTACAGACCCAGTCACCTAGAAACAAGTCCAGAGCATCCACTAGCACCCATGTCCCTCTCCAGATGCCCCAGTCTAACCTATCTCCTTGAATATACATTTTTCTATGCTTCAGTGTGACATTCGGTACTTTCTATTTCCCATATTTCTAGCTATGTGCATCCCCCTAGAACTCTTCAAATCAGCTAAGGCTTCTTACCCTTTCATTGCACTTAGGGTTTCATAATTTATTTCTTAGTTTTCTTGTGTATCATTACTGTACTTAATTGTTATTCATTTGTTGCTGCAATAACATTCAAATTAGGCTCTTATTTAAATTTTAGATCAAATCATCCCTATGTCACATTCAATATAATATACACATCATCATTCTACAATCAACACTCCACACTCAATTCATCAACTATTTCTACATACGACACATCATGTCACACAATTTCTCGATGATGGACTCTTATTTACAGTTCATTCTTGACTGTTGAGGTGGCATGTACAAATGAATCTCATCACATGCATACACATCCAATCAGGGGGCATGTGACTCCCATCATTCACTTTGCATGCCATTCCACCTCATTCACAACATATAACATATCTTGGTTACATTTAAACTTCCTTATATTTACTGTAAGGAGAATAGTCTGGACTATTTTCTTTTTCTTGTCATTTTTTACGGGTTTTTCCTTATGTCTTGCTTGTTCTCTGATTACTTGCATCCATAACAACCTTTATTATCTTGTGACATCGTGAGTGATGTCCCATGTTTACAACCCACTTTTCATGGTCTACATTATCTTCTCTTGTCTTCTACTTATGTCTTAGCTTACACATTATCTACTTCACTTACATTTCGTCTTATACATGCATGTTTATATTTTCTTATACTAACACTTTTTTTCTTATCCACTTTGTTTGTGTGTGCCTTGGCTTCTACAAGGAACATTACCTTACCCCTGTAGGGTATAGTTTTAGCACATCGGTTGTTCCTCTTTTGGGTTGTATACTCCTTTAGCGAAGTCGCATGCACTCCAAATGAGGGGGCATCATTTGGGTGAATCAGTCACCCCATATAGTGTTATACATAGCAAGGTACCGGTTTAGCACATTTTTAGTTTCGAATAGGGCTCAGAATCAGACTTAGGTCCTTAGCACAATGTCCTTTCCTAGATGCCTAAAAATAGGGGGAAATTACACAATGATTAGTAGTTCATCATAGTCTACAGAACTCCAAAAATGACATATTGTATAGGGCATACAACCCTTAGCACTTGTCGTTTATACACACCATCTACAATGGGTGTTCTACATAGCAGGAAACAATTAAAGGTTGGAGGATGAAACCAGACTCTTCTCCTTACACTTCTTCAATTGCATTGGCATTATATCTGCCAAAACATCATGTATCAACATCATCTATAGTATCCTTCTATACACTCTGTTCCTCATCATGGATTAGATGCACATGTTCCTTTTTCACACTTTCAACATTTTTACATAATTTCCTTATACGTCTGTTACATATTTTTATCATGTAAATGTGTATTTTACTACTTGTGTGTCTTCTATTTTGTAATTCCTTCTATATGGGAAGAATTATTCAACATAAAAAAGGAAAACATCACACACATTAGCATTGACATCAACATCAACAATAGGCACATCATGACATCTACGCATGTGTTTGTGCCATAGGTTCATTTTCATCACTATTTTCACTTTTTCCTCATTAGGATCCACACTTCACATTTTAATCATTCCACAATTTATCTAGTCCCTTGGCATTCTTTTCATCACCGATATACATGGTTATCATGTACACATCTCTATCTACTTTATGTTACCAAGTGTGCCTCTCACCAACATAAAGTGGGGGCAAATGTAGACACAAAATCATGCACTTTGGGTAATTTTCCAATCCTAACTACATAATTATATTCATGTGATTCATAAGTAAGAAAAGCACTAATCAACCCATGTCTTTGAACACATTTATTTTTGTTGTTGTTACTTTTATTATTGCACCCTTATTTTCTCAATCTACATTTTTATTCTTTGGCATTTTTTCAACCTGGACATAAGTGCCTAGCCAAGATGTCAGCACTAAGTGCCCTCATCCCCTCTAGGTACCCTTGTCCCCTTTATAGTTTGTTCACACTTTTTAGATCATTTATATCTATTTGAGTATCTTATATTTTTGGTAGTCAACCTTTTCAGGGTTAATTACAAAATTTGAGGGAAAGGAATAGTATAGAAATAAAGTTATGTGATCATAATAAGGGACCAAACACTAAGAATTAGCTATCACCACCTAAGGTTGCATCCATCAAGTAATCTAAGAGCTTCATTGCATCCATCTAGCTCCATCACAAGGGACAAAAGATAGGGTCAATGCATGGTGTTGTGTCCCACTTGTTGTCCCGAAAATGCGAGCAAAGATGGTAAATGGGCGTGATCCAAGGTGGGTTCGCGCGAACCCATTTCACGTGAAGAGACACGCAAGCCGTTATCTTGCCGCGTGTCGCAGTTGATCAGGTTCGCGCACGAACAACCCCTTTCGCACGAAGGGTGTTCGCGTGAACCAGCCTGTTTATATAGTGGAGGCGCTGCGGAGGAAATCATTTTCCTCTGCCCCGCCTCCTTCGTGTGAAGTTTGTGCGACCGACCAGAGCCCACCACACCAGACGAGAGCCCACCACACCAGCGAGCCCACCAGCAACGAAGCCCAGCAACGACGAGCCCAAGTATGTTAGCAAAATCGTAGCCCAGGTATGTTAGCAAAATCGTAGCCATTAAAATACCATTTTTTGCAAAACCCTGGCTCGTTTTTTTTGGTAAAACCCCATTTTTTCTCCTAGAAATGAATTGAATGTGAAGGTCAACTCTGAAAATACCTGGTTGGCCGTTTTGTATGCTACATCCTTATTACTTGTAAATGGTCTCTTTGAGAAACTCTGAGGGCAATAGGCAATATTTATACCCTTCCATTATGTACGTCCAATCAGACAATAAAAGTATCCTTTTACCAGGTTCAGAGAAACTTGTTTTTTACAATGGACGATTATACTGTAGTTTCAAGCTAATTTTATCTAGCTTTATTTCTATTAGCTTTGATCCACGACTAAGGAAGAATTCATATGGTTGTTACCTGTACATTTTTCCAAGGTCCTTTTGGTTGCCCCAGTTGTTCAATGTATTTTTTTGAAGGGCTTCTTTTATGTGCTGCAAATTGTAACATAAAGGATCTTTTTAGTTTCTGGAAAAATGAGTATATTGTGTAGCTCACAGCTACCTATGCCATACTAAGATCCCAATAGTGGCATAATTGTTGATTGGAGCTGAGATTGTAGAGTGCACTGCCAAAATACCGAAGGGCTCTTTGGCCAAGAATCAGTCTTAAGGGTGTCTATCGATGTTATATAAATATTGATATCGTTGCCCATATTTACATATCAAAGATTGATTTACAAGTTTAAAAAGTGTGAGTCTGTATCAAAATCGACTCAAATATAAATATATTTAAAAGGATTTGTACCGTGGTGGATGGTTAAATGCAACAATAACCCAAAACCACAAGTTTTTCAATACCTTAAACTTATTTTTCTTCCAATGGGTTTTTGCATGAGGTGCATTGAACTTTTTTAGTTGAATCGAGGCATGAAGTATGGAAAAGAGGTATAAAGATCTTGAACACCCTGTGCATTCTGTTAAGACTCGCTGGTAATGCATCATATGTTTCGTAAATTTTTAACACCTTCGAGTGTTAAACCCTATATATTCAAAGCCATTCATACCTGGCTGTTTACATGACACCCAAATGAGGATAAAGAAAAAGGCTTCTGGGACTACAGGTAACACACAGCTCTTGTTGAGATATGAAGTGTTGAGGAAATGCCATTCATTAATTAATTGGTTATTACAATCAGAGCTTATTTTCACTATCATTTATTAATTGGTATCAGTGCTGCTATAAATCATGCCATGGTTTTTGATAAGTACATACGAGTGAATGATTGCAACTATTAGTACACTCATTTGAGATACAAATACATGGGATCAAGATGATACAAATGCATGGGAACTAGATATTTGTAACTTGGTCAACTGTGTAAATGATGGTTTAGAATGACGGGAATGTTACAAATATTGGAGAGTAAACCCGGTTTTCATTCTTTCTTTTTACCCCCTTTTTTCTGTTTCCCAAGATAGAATTCGTGAATACAGTTAATTTGCAAAGGTAACTGTATTTTTTTAATCTAAAATTATCATAGCAGATACTCAAGGAAGGGCAATGAACGACACACAGACAATAATTCCTAATGTCATCAGTGTCTGTAGAATATCCAAACTCGCGTATTCAATTATACTTTTATTTCTAATGTAAAGTTCACGGCAATGAATTTTAGAATTAGAGATCTCAGAGATTTCAGGTAGTGTGAAGCATGGATTTCAAAGCAAGAATACCGACTAATTAGAAATCTTTCAAATATTCATTACAAAAACAAAATACTGATCCAATGGGGTGAATTGTTTTCCAACCAAGGCCACAGAATAAGACTTGCATTATGCAAGAGGTTACACTAATAGATTATCAGAGCATAAGACATGGAAGAAGTGCAAAAGAACTAGGAGTTTGTATGATTGTTTTGACCGAATTGTTCCCTGGCTCTTACGTTGGTGGCATCATGCATAAATTTGTGTTTCCTAATAAAAGAGCGTAAATATATGGCATGGGTTATAAAATAGAAAAATTAAAATAAAGAATTTGGGCCTATATTCCCCTGTTTGACCTTGTGTGGTGGATAACAATTTGGGATTGGCATTCATAGCTGCACTGTCATTTTGATTCAAGCACAGTCCTGTTTTGGGATAGCTGGCAGCAAGTGTGATGGTAGGAGAAATCAAAGAAGTTTGCTGGTGAATACATAAGAGAATGGTAGAAGAAATGGTGATGGCATTTTTTTCTATACACCAACCACAACCTTGAATGTAAAACCATCAAATGCCTGCATCTTTGTCATTTCACTTCCACAAAATTTGATTTTAGAGCTTTAAAACTCTTCAAATAGGCTTTATATGGTGTTATAACCACCTAAGTGCAGATATGGTGAATGATGGTGAATTCCAAATCTGGAAATGAGTGGAATGGTTGACAAGATGACTAAAACAATCACAATGATCAGGTCCAAAATAAGTCAGATATTGTCAAGAATGAACACATTTTTTTGTCATGAGGCCCCATTATTCCAATAGTCGTGATTCTTGAAAAAAAAGGAGGAATGGTGCCGATGGGACTCTTGAGAGCAATGGTTGGAAGATGCAAATGCCTAAAGACTTGTCACCTAAAAGAGAGGTCGAGTAAGAAATACAACTATTTCCTGAATCGTCATATCAAACACTGGTTATAAAGATAGTCCATTTTGGAGTCTAATGAGGCCTAAAGACAACTCCATGGTTTGTTGGAACACAAAATGACATTGACGTGAGTGCATTGATTTAATAAAATTAAATCTAAAATAAGGGCACCACTTATTAAATAGATATAATAGTATTCAAGCAAGGTTATGCAAACAAGACTGATAGATAGGGTTTGGAAAATAACTTAGCTTGCCACCATAGGTCTGACTTGATTCTGGGTTGATGAATGACATGGAAAGACATATTCTAGACTATCTTAGCTCTGTGATTGATTCTGAATTGTATTAGCTTTAAATACAATTGCTATAAATAGATCTAGAAGCCATGAGAATGGCCGACATGGAAGAGCGACCTGAATATGTTTTCCTTGACTGAAATCAACATTGCTCACTCTTGTGGAGCTTCTCAAGATTTCCGATCTGCAAGTCGTAAACCCTGCACCCGCCCTTCCTCACGTATGACTAAGGTTCAATTTACGACAGCTTTGAAAATAGGAAACTAGAAAAAACTACCCTAAAATGATACATCAAGCTACCCCGGATTCGAATTCATCAAGAACATTGATTTGAGTAGCCTGTGTATCCAATGTAAGTTGATTGTTATGGGCATGAACCTGGGTCATCATCATGGCAGCATTAGGTCTTTATTGGTAATGGCATTTTCTCATCGTTTGGAAGGTACAATTGTGCTTATTATGGCAAAGCCAAAACATTCTTACTACAAGTGTTATATAATAAGGAAGAACCGTGAGCATTGTGGTAAAACCATTCTTTTCAGAAATGTTGGGTTAAGCTTGGTATTCAAGTGAGTGTGAGTGTGAGCCAAGTGTGAGAAAAATAGAAACATAACCCACCAATCAAATCACTTCAAAAGCATTTATAAGAGTCACTTTTCAATGATAATGAATACAAATTCAATCAACTGCCTGTTCAGCCAGTAATTTGAACTTTTGCACTGCACTATGTCAAGACCCGAGATCAAGTCAGAATACATTAAACTGAATCCAACTAGAAGGCAGGTTATTCTTAAAGCACATCATTTTATGCTCCAGGAAAATTGCTTGGCATTACTGTAGTATATATTGCAAAAAAAAATCAGTTATCACCATTGAAGTGAACCCTATATGTATCTAGAATTGTTTTTTTCTAGGGGGTGAAAAAAAAGTTTGATCTAGAAGTTTGATCTATCCAATGTAAGTTCCATTATTGTTTCCTTAAAGCTGATGTAGGGCATCCATGGTTAAGTGCTTCTTTACTAATTTTAGACTAGTTTTCTAACAATAATTTCGTGTTCAGCCTTACAAGGCACAAGGTAAATATTGCTTTTAGATCACGACTCATGGCTAAGCCGGACGCTAATTTGGCCCAATGGGATTTATTTCTATTTACTTTATATGTTGTTCAAAATTTTTATATCCTTTATTTTTGACTTCGTGATTAAGTTCGGGAGAAAATGCAATCTTAATCAGGAACCTACACCTAGAGAATAGAAAATTATTTCTGTACCAGAAGTTAGTCTGGTTAGAAAGTTAAAGAGTCAGTTCAATTAGGACATTAGAATTAGTGCAAGCAGAGACGAGGAGTGCTCATTTTACATAGATAAAAAGAGAGATTTGAGATGGTTGGGACCTAGGAGATTGTTTGTGGGCACAGGGGAACATTTTATTTATAACTTAACAGGGTTTCTATTGGGGCCTACACCATAACCATACAACAAAAGATACAGTCTTTCAGCTTTTGAACGATTGGGATAGGAATGTTACCCTTGGAAGGTCATTGAGGACCAAGGCCAGTCAAATGATAAAGCTTGTGTAATGTCATATCTTGTGTCATTTTGTATAAGAGAGAGAAAAATGTAATGCTCTTAGAGTAAGAAGAAAGATGAAAGAGTGTAAGAAACCGTCCGTAGAAGGTTGATTTTGCAGTAATAGATTAGTGCAATATCTTGTTGTTTTATATAATGGAAGTCTTGATTCCCTAGCCTCTTATGCATTGCAGTTTTGATTAGTGTCGTAGTTTCTATAAACAAGCATAGTTGAGATCGCATGCATAGTTTTAGTTTGTAAGTTCATGTTTTGTCAAATGTATAACATAACTAATTTGTAAATAGACATAGCACAAATGAGTCCAGTGAGTAGAATACAACTGTAGCATGTCTTGAAGAGGAAATTTAGGGACCGATGTAACAATGGTTCTGTTGCTGGACCTGAAAATGTTGAGATGGCTACAAGGGCAAAGAGATGACCATTTTGCGGAAGAAGAAGCTAGTTGGCATAACCATAACCATAACCATATAGCAAAGTTAATTCCCAAAGTTGGTTCAGGTAGATCAGGAGGCATCTCTTCTGCATGCAGATTTACTTCCCATTTCTCATATGGCAATCCATAGAGACATAGATTGTCCTTATTTGTAACATGTAAAGACTGGCACAACAATTCAATCAGGAGTAACCAACATTAAAAAATAAAGGTGCAATCATAATAATGATTACCATAACCTTACTTGTAGAATAATTAAAATAAAATAAAAGGCAATGAAAAATACCTAAACATTCATATATTATTAAGGAATTTTCTTACTTAATTACTATAAATAAACAGCTTCCTTGAAATGTAAAGTTGATTTATCCCCTGATTTTGTATACAAACACTGTGATATTTAATAGATTACAGATAATTTCAATGTTTTTGTGATTTTTAAGCATGCATAAGTGGTCAACTTGTACATGTGGAGATATAGTTGCATTAGACATGTCTTTTACCGATGTGTTTTGTTGTTTAAAATTGGATTGGTGTTCTATTTGATTGTGCTAATTCTGTATCATATGCACAAAAATTGTGTTCCAGGGAAAGGTGAATCCCACTCAATGTGAGGCTTTGACAATGGTTTGTGCCCAGGTAAACTTACATTCTCTTCTAGAAACATTGCTTTGACTTTAAGATCATCTAAATGTATTCCAAACTTTTCATTTATGAACTCTGCAGCATCACTTGGTATATTTTGTTATCATTGTGATTTGTAATTTATGCAATTTATTTGATTTTGTAATTTATTTTCTATATTAGTTGCATTGAAGCTTGAAAATTTCATATTTCTATTTTCATTAATATAGGAGAATATCTTAGGAATTTTTTTTAATTAAAAGTACTATTAATTAGAATTTTACTTTCATTTTTTTTACAGTCATGGCTTCTTCTGGAACTCCTAATTTGTTTGAGAGGACCGATTTAGAGATTGCAAAATTGCAATCTATTCTCGAAAATCCAACTATAGTTGGGCAGTATAAAGCCCATTGCGAAAAAATACTGGTTGATCTTTGTAGAATAGAGACAAGTTTGAAAACATATAATCCATTTGATTCTAAATCAATAAAAAAAATTATGGATTCACTAAAATCAAGTGTCTCAGGAGATGTAGGTTATAATGAGATTACATCACGACTTTCCGATAAGGAAGTCATTAAGAGGTCTTGTTGGAGTTTTTATGCAGACAAACGGAAAATAAGGGCATATTATGTAAACAAATGTTCATGTCCTTTATGTGCCCCTTTGATTTATCCTAGATTTGTGGCCTCTCAAGGCCAATTTCCAAATAATGACCAATTACCGTTATACTTCATAATGATGCTACATGCTGAGGTTCACTTAAACCTAAAGGTGAACTATTTAGACATCCCTAGTTATTTGGGGCAAGGGCGTGGCCGTATTAGCCACAGGCAGGCATATAGAAAGGAGGGAGCTCCTGCAGTTGTTGACGCATGTGACAGCTTGTACCAAGGCCACAACCATTCTTATCAGGATTTCAGGATGTCGCACCACCTGTCGTTATGACTGCACATGAGGCTGCTATCGAGGGTCTTGCTGGCATTGCTCGTGAGACCCAATTGATCTCTTCTGACCGTGTGGGTCAGTACCTTCAGAGACGCGATGCTAGCAGTGGAGGTGCTAGTAGCACCAGTGATGCACGCAGTGAGGTATACGCTCATGCATCTTTGATTTCCCCAGATGACTTTGAGCTAGTTACAGATCCCGCTCAGGCACGTCGGCTAGGACGCATCATGGCTGCTGACTTGTTGCGTGCATATGAGGTGATTTCTCGGCATTGCAGCATTCCACTATCGGGGGTTTTAGATTTTATAGAGCAGAGTGGGAGTGTATCTTCTAGTCATGGTACTATTGCCGCTGCTACAGATAGACTTCCTGTTGCTAGGATTGTCACAACCTGATGTTTAGCACATTTATGTTCCGGTGTGTGAAAATTAAACCTAATAATATAATTAAAATTTATTTTAATTGATCATTACTTTACAATTTATTAATATTAAAATTAAACATGTACTTTTTTGTTTAGGCTTCTGCTCCAGTGTGTGGAGCTTCACAGCCCACACCATTTACCCATGTCACATAAACACAACTCTTGACTGAGCACAACATGGATCTCGATGTTCCGGGTATGAGTCAACTTGGCTTAGTTGGCGACATATATGCTGGTGTTGAGGTCATGGATGAAAATCCCGTACATTTAGAGATGCGTTCTGCAGAGGTATAAATACATGTGTTTTAATATAATTAATATTTAATCCCAAAGTGAAATGTTATAAATTAATGAACTTTATTCAAAAAACTTATTTATCAACTTCTTACATTTTATTTATTTTGTTTCATAGGGATCTACGGGACAGAGATCTACGGGTAGTGTAGATACTCCCAACATCCGCAGCAGGGACAGATACTGAGGTAATCAATTGTACATATCAGTTATATGATGTATTGAATTAATCAAGAAATTGTTGTAGATTTTTGCTTGTATATTTTAATATATGGCACATGCTATATATAGTTTATGACATGTATATTCCTTTTTTTGAACATGCAAGGTGTAGCAAAGCGTAGTGAGGGGTCTGACACTCGCCCTAGTGCATGGAGGAGACTTCAGTGATTTTTTATAGATTTCAAACATTTTAGACATACTTTTAGAGATTTTAGACATGTATATATATTCATACTCATTCTAGACATTATTATTATATTTTGATATATGTCTTAGACATGTGTATTATTAATATATTTTGATATATGTCTTAGACACGTGTATTTACAATTATGGATGTGAATATAAGACACCCCCTTATCTTTCATGTTTGTCTCTTGATGATATCATAATAGGTATATAAGCACAATCAAAGCACATCCAATTTAATGCACAATCAAAGCACATCCAATTTACAAAGGTGAATAATTCAGTTCCCTTTTTTATGTTCTAGAAAACAGAAAACGGGACATCATCATCTTACTAGTAACACCTTTGTAGGATAGCCTAAACTCACAGTCACAGGATCATCACTAGTTTCAGCCGGTCCCTTCTCAATGCAACCAACTTTTTGTGTATTCACTTATTCTTTAGGTAGATCTCCAACAGGACCATTTTCAGATATTTTTCCCTCCTCAATAGACCCACCTCATCATGAACAGGTCCCTCTTCTTCATCACTAATGGTCAATTTTCTCTTTTCCTTGGAATACACCACCCTGCCACATTGTCCTGATCTGTAACAGCTTCAACAAGAAAGTGAATACTGGAAGCCACCAATTGTCTTGCAACTTATCTTCGCTGATTGGACTCCACCTAAGCAATAATTGTTTGAATTATACTGATAGTTTCTTGTGTATCTCAGTTGGAAAGAATGCAGCCATACCCCATTAACGAAAAACCAAAATACAACCAAGAGTTCAACCGAGTAGACCCAACACTAGGTACACAAAATAAGAGGAAAGACTTAACACTAAAAATGATCTCAGATAAGTAATACACTATTCCTATCAAAGTGATTACCAAAGGCACATAAGCCAACAAAACTAGCATAACAAGGAATCAAAATATACTATTCACACCTAGGCAGGATAGCCTAGATTCACAGCCACAAGGTCATCATTAGTTTCAGTTGGACCTTGCTCAGTACAGCAAACTTTCTGAGCATTCACTTGGTACAGCAAACATTACACCAGAAAGTACATTTTATATTTCAATTTTTAGAAGACAAATAAATGGCCAAAAACTTACTAAGTTTTCCTTATGGCTTCTTTGCTTCCCTGCCTTTCAGAGGTGGTGTTTTTCTAAAGTGTAGTTATTTCACCATAATTTCACTTTTACAGAGATTTTGGTTATCTAGGATTTTTCTAAGCAAACACAATTGTAAGGTATACAGCCAAAATTGACAACCTTTTTCAGTATCTTCCCATCTTGTGCCACATTTGGAGTTTTGCAATGGATTATGGAGATCCATGATAACCTAATCAAAAGTGTATTTTTCTCAGATGTTGTAGTTGCAAGTGCCATAATAGGCATGCACACAAAATGTGGTAGCATATAAAAGGCTTGAAATTTGTTTGACAAAGTGGTTAATGCAAATTTGGTCTCATGGACAAAAATGATTGCAGGGTATGCAACAAATAGCTACAGTAAGCATTTGTTTGAACTCTTTGAACTAATGAAGCACTCTATATTCAATTCTAATCATGTAAGATTTGTTTGTGTTGTATCTGCATGTATTCATGCAGGCCTAGTGGATATGTGGTACAAATACTTCAAATTCGTGAGTGCTTCTTATTGGATTATGGCTCCAATGGATCATTATCTATTTATGGTTGACATTCTTTGCCATGTTGGCTATCTTAAGGAATCTCTTAAATTTATCATTGAAATGCCAATATAACTTGATGTGATTGTGTTAGTGTGTTTTTTCTGGGAGCATGTCGAACACATAAACAAATAAGGATGGGTGAATTTGCGTACATTTATGTAGTATTGAGCATGCAGTGTGATGTTGGTATGAATATTATTTATGGGAGATGCATGAATTTAAAAGATACATCGATGTATTTGGACTGGAGCCCATAAAATAGTACATGATTTTGTGGGTACGAGACATATCACACACACAAACATCTGAAATCTATGTAAAGTTGAAGAAATTATCCCAAGTGATGAAGGGAGTAGGGTATATAACCCATACAAGACCTGCACTAAATGATGTGGAGGCCAAAGAGAAAGAAGTGTTCCTTTGCGACCATAGTCAAAATTTAGCGGTTGCATTTGTGTTGATAAATCCCCTTGAACAACTATTGAAGTTGTCAAAAGCCGTCGAGTATGTAATGACTGTCATGCTACAACCAAACTTTTTATTCAAGAGTGTTGCAAGAGAATTTGAACTTATCTTCAAGATTTTTGCAAGAGAATTTGAACTTATCTTCAAGATTTTTGCAAGAAAAATTGTTCTTAAAGATAAAAATTGTTCCCATCATTTTAATCATGAACAATAATCTAGAGTTCATTTCTAAGTGCATGGTGTCATACTTGAAGTAGTAATTAGGAGTCCATATCTGCTTAGATTTTGAAAACATGTCGTTTTTAAGTGTTCATAGAGCTAGACCATCATGTTGACTTGATGTAATCAAGTTGTATATTATGCATCGCTGATTAGATATATTCACACGATATACTAAGTCGATCTTAAAGGATTTTTTCGTACTTCTCTAGGACGATGAATGGTCCAAACCATAAGGTTTTTGTATTTCCCTGTACCAGAGTTTTTCAGATTTAAATATTTTTTGACAATTGTCATTCTTGTCTTCTAATTATCGTTCGCAACTTTTCTACATTCAAATTTTATTTCTGCAAGTTTCTGTTTTTATCTCCAGCAACACACTACACTAATTCCAACACTTCAAACATTCAAATAACTGTCATTAGAAGGGTATTCAAGTAGAATAGCAATTAGTGCATCTGTGAATTCCATTTAAGCTTTTGCATTCAAGAGTTTACATATAATTTACACTCTCTGGTGATTGCATCAACTCTAACTAGGGTCAAGATCCTCTAATTTAAATACATCTGACCATGAATGTAAACAAGAAATATAAGTAGCTATGTCACTTGTTAAAACTCCAATGGTGCCAAGCAGCAAGGATATAACCACTTACTTCAAAGTGTATGAGTAATTTACTAAAATTACAAATAATGTATTTCTAACAAATATGGCATTGAGTGTATATATCTAATGATACTGATACTATATATTGGCAGGAATCAGCATCAAGAAGTTTTGTTATAACTAAAGTTCACCCATATACTACATTGCTATATCTTTGCCAAGTCTGAAGGTCTTAGATTTCTTAGTTTGCTGGTCTTGAATTTGTCTTAGTAGGAGAAATTTTGCAAAGGCAGACAAATCGATTGTCCGCTCTTTTAAGGTTTTATGGACTGTCCAAAGTTGTAATTTTGAAAATTTCCCACTTTCTTAATGTAAACATTTGACCATTTGTCAAAAATAATATGGCCTCATTTATTCTGAATTATTTTTAGGACTTCTTGAATGTTTTCTGTTGCGGTCCTTTTAATTTCGTAATATAAATGGTGACCAAATTTCGTTCACAAAATGCACAATATCTCACATGCCGATTTCCAAAGGATGTTTATTCAGGTTAATTAGATGGACCCAAATAGAAATTATAAAACAAACTTAATGGATTCGGGCAAGAAAATTCATTTGTGCTGCATTTCTTCCATGTAGGAACATCATTTGACCAACTATCCTGTTACCAAAATCAAGAAAAAAAATGATTACTGCATATAATGTAACAGTATGCATGCATAAAGATCAACTCACTTGTTGGAAATATGCATGTGCAATGCATATTTAATTCCAACCGTAGCATTTTTAGGAAAGCTAATTTTAGCTTTAGTCTTGTTTTAGTTTGCTTTAGTTAAGTTAGCTTTATCTTATTTTTATCATTAGATTTAATTCAAATAAATCTGTTTTAAATTCATGCATAGCATGCAACTATTTTAAAGCATGAGTTTAGATTTAGAATGCTCAGTTGAAGAGCTGTTAGTGGGTGAGTTATTCTATTTAAATAACAGCAATTGTAATTGCTTTGTATGCACACACAAAGGTGTGAAATCTGCACAAGCAAGGAAGGATGTGCATTGAAAGCACACAGTTGCACGCACAACTTGATTGTAATTTGAGCTGAAGCTCTGAGTATGATGAAGCTTTTATTAATGGAGATTATGCACATCAGTGCTGGTTTGAATATTCATCTGTTTATGCAAGTTATTTAAGTATTTTGTTTATTTCTTTTATGTTGTTTGTTGTATAAGACTGCAGATTTTCTACAAATTGGTATCAGAGCGAGGTTATTCCAGTACAGCTTATTAAATTGGTAGCAAGCTATGGCTTCTACATCTGGCATGCAGACGCCGTAATTTAATGGAAAGAATTATGAATACTGGTCATTGACCATGAAGGCACTATTCAGATCTCAAGACGTGTGGGAGATCGTTGAAGATGGGTACACAGAGCCTGTACAAATGCAGCAGCATATACTGCACTTTCTCAAGAAGAGAAAGATACTTTGAAGGAGTTACGAAAGAAGGATGGCAAATCTCTTTTCTATATTCATCAGGCAATGCATGAAAGCATTCTTCCAAGAGTGGCAACAACCAGTCAAGCAAAGACTGCATGGGATACTTTACAAGTTGCATATCAAGGTAAGGAGAAAGTAAAAACTGCCAAGCTACAGTTACTTCGTAGAGATTTTGAGAATTTAGCAATGAAAGATTCAGATTCTGTAGAATCATTTTTTACTTATGTAGTTGGCTTAGTCAATCAAATCAAATCCCATGGTGAGACTCTTGAAGACAGAAGGATTATTGAAAAATTTCTTAGAAGTTTGCCTACGAAATTTGATCCTTTAGTTGTTGCTATTGAAGAAACTAAGGATCTGAGTCAGTTTTCTATTGATGAGTTGCATGCATCACTAATCAATCATGAACAGAGGATGAATAGATCACATGCAAGTGTAGATCAAGCTTTTGCATCTCAGACAGCAGGTAGTCATGGCAAAAGAAGAGGAAGTTTCAGCCCAAGAGGCAGAGGAAGAAGTCCATCTAGAGGACGTGGCAGCGGTTCATCAAACTCAGGTGGAAGAGGATAGAATCAAGAATAGAGTTATGGTCAGAGACAAGATAAGTCTCATGTTCAGTGCCATTATTGCAAGAAGTATGGGCACTATGCTTATGATTGCAAGAAAAAGCAATATGATCAGGAGAGACAAAATCAAAATCAGGTTGGAAGTTCTATTTCTAAACCTATGTTTATTGCATGCACAAGGATTGCTGAAGCAATACCTTATTTATCCCCTATTGAATGTAATTTTTCAAAAGAGAGTCCATGTGATGTATGGTATTTGGATTCAGGTTGCAGTAATCACATGACAGGTAATCTAGATTTGTTTTCTAGTTTGGATGATTCAGTTAAGAGTGATGTAACTCTTGGAAATAACAATATTGTGTCTGTGAAAGGAAAAGGCACGGTTAGTATTCTAACAAGATAGGGGGAGAAAACAAGTATGCAAGATGTTTACTATGTTGCAGGTTTGAAACATAACCTTATGAGTATTGGACAACTGGTACAGAAAGGATACCGAGTCTATATGGAAGACAATGAGTGTGTGATTGTGGACAAAGCTCCTAGCACTCAATTGATTGCAAAAGTGAAGATGAGTAGCAATAGGATGTTTCCATTGATTTTGAAACCTGGGAAAAAGAAGAAATCAGATCTGTTTGCAGCAAAATTATAGCTCATTCACAGTAGCAAAGTCCTGCGCTAAGCCAAATCAGTCTTTTGTTGAGTCCTGCGCTCAAACAGATGAGTCTTGCGCCAATGAAAATCAGGTCTTACACTACAGTAAGCGAGTCCTGCACTGATTCCTACAGTAAATATAGTTGAGTCCTACGCTGAGTCAAGGAACACAATCAACTTTTCATTCAGTCATGAAGGATGAAACATGGCTTTGGCATCTAAGGTATGGACATTTGAATTTTGGAGGTTTGAATTTATTACATAGAAAAAATATGGTTAAAGGTTTTTCATTGATTCAGAAACCGGAAAGGGTATGTGAAGGTTGTATTTTGGGAAAGCAACACAGAGATTCATTCCCAGTTGGCAAAACAACAAGAGCAAGTGCACCACTTGAGATTGTACATTCAGATTTATGTGGACCTATGCAGACAGCTTCTATTGGAGGTTGTATTTATTTTATGACATTCATTGATGATTACACAAGGAAGACATGGGTTTATTTTATGAGAAATAAATCAGATGCCTTTGATACATTTCAGCAGTTCAAGGCATTAGTGGAGAAGCAAAGTGGATACTACATCAAAGTTCTCAGAACGGACAGAGGAGGTGAGTATGTTTCTAATGAGTTTATGAATTTTTGCAGATATCATGGTATACACAAGCAGTTTACTACCAGGTATACACCACAACAGAATGGTGTGGCAGAGAGGAAAAATAGAACCATCATGGAGATGGCGAGAAGCATGTTGAAGGCAAAAACATCTTCCAAATGAGTATTGGGCAGAAGCAGTAGCAACTTCTGTTTATATTTTGAACAGGTGTCCAACGAAACTTGTTAGGAACATGGTTCCTCAACAAGCATGGACTAATAGGAAACACAGTGTTTCACATTTCAGAGTTTTTGGTTGTGTAGCGTATGCACATGTACCTGATGAGCTAAGGAAGAAGTTAGAAAACAAAGGAGAAAAGTGTATTTTTTTTGGGTATTCAGAGAATACAAAAGCATACAAGTTGTACAATCCAGTCACTAGAAAGGTTGTGATCAGCAGGGATGTACAGTTTATTGAGAATGAAGCATGGGATGGAAGTATAGAGAAAACAGTGAGTATAGCAACATCTATTCCACATGATGATATGACAGATGAAACTTTAGAGCAACAAGGTACTGTATCTACAAATCTTGGACATGCACCACAAGTTGTAGCACAAGCTACACCTCCATCTACAGTCAGGAGGTCACCAATATTTCAGCCATCTTCAGCCATGCAAGAGACACCACAGGGAACACCAGAAGCTACTCCATCACCACAAAGCAGTCCTGCATCGAATACTCTGTGCAGCGGAAAACAAGAAGTCTAAGTGAGATTTATAATGTTGATACAACTAATTCATTTTCAGTTTTTGCATTATTTTCTCAAGCTGCAGATCCAGTATATTACGAAGAGGCTATAAAGAATGAAGTTTGGGAAAAATCCATGGATGATGAGATTGATGCTATAGAGAAGAATCAGACATGGGAGCTGATGGATCTTCCAAAAGGAAAGGATGTGATAGGAGTCAAGTGGGTCTACAAGACAAAATACAATGCTGATGGAAAAGTACAGAAGCACAAAGCAAGGCTGGTTGCAAGAGGTTTTACGCAGCAATATGGAGTTGACTACAATGAAACATTTGCACCAGTAGCACGTTTGGATACATGGTAAGAATGGTTTTAGCAATTGCAGCTCAAAACAAATGGCCTATTTATCATATGGATGTTAAATCAACATTCTTAAATGGATTCCTTGAAGAGGAAGTTTATGTAAATCAGCCAGAAGGTTATGAGATTGAAGGTCATGAAGGAAAAGTATACAGATTGAAGAAATTGCTCTATGGTCTCAAGCAAGCACCTAGAGCTTGGTACAACAGAATAGATTCTTATTTGATTGAGAATGGTTTCAGTAGGAGCAGCAGTGAGCCTACCTTATACACCAAGATAAATGAGCAAGGTAAAATTTTAATTGTTTGTTTATATATAGATGATTTGATCATTACTGGAAATCTATCTACAGAGTCATTCAAATCAGCCATGAAGAAGGAGTTTGAGATGACAAATCTTGGTCTTATGCATTATTTTTTGGGTATTGAAGTTCAACAATCAGAAGGTGAAGTTTTTATCTCACAAGAAAAGTATGCAAGTGACGTTTTGAAAAGGTTTAACATGTTGAATTGTAAGCCAGCACCAACACCAGTTGCAGTAGGTTTGAAGTTGAGAAAAGAGGATGAAGGATCATTTGTGGATCCAACATTGTTTAAAAAGTTGGTTGGAAGTCTTATGTATTTGATGGCCACAAGGCCTGATATCATGTATGGTGTGAGCCTCATATCAAGGTTCATGGAATCTCCAAAAGATTCACATTGGCAAGATGGAAAAAGAATTTTGAGGTATGTACGTGGAACAAGAAATCATGGAATTCTTTATTCAAGTTCAGATGAGTTCAAACTCATTGGTTATACAGATAGTGACAGTGCTGGAAGTATAGATGATCGGAAAAGCACATCCGGCTATACTTTTCACTTTGGAACAGGAGTGGTTTCATGGGCATCAAAGAAGCAGCCCATTGTCACGTTATCTTCAGCAGAAGCAGAGTATGTAGCAGCAACAGGAGCAGCATGTCAAGCTGTTTGGATGAGAAGAGTGTTGACAGATTTACAACAGAAACAAGAGGAAGCTACACAGATTTTTTGTGACAACAACTCAGCCATAGCGTTGTCCAAAAATCATGTTTTTCATAAGAGGAGCAAGCATATTGATATGAGGTATCATTTCATCAGGGAGCTGGTAAACAACAAGGAAATTCATCTTGAATTTTGTAGATCCGAAGATCAGTTTGCAGACATTTTTACAAAGGCTTTAGCAAAAGAAGTTTTCAAATATTTGAGAGATTGTTTGGGAGTTTTTGATCCTGCACATGGCAGATCTGAAAAAGAAAACACAACTCTAGAAGAGTGAAAGCTACAGTTTGAAATTAAGGGGGAGTGTTGGAAATATGCATGTGATGCATATTTAATTCCAACCGTAGCTTTTTTAGGAAAGCTAATTTTAGCTTTAGTCTTGTTTTAGTTTGCTTTAGTTAAGTTAGCTTTATCTTATTTTTATCATTAGATTTAATTCAAATAAATCTGTTTTAATTCATGCATAGCATGCAACTGTTTTAAAGCATGAGTTTAGATTTAGAATGCTCAGCTGAAGAGCTGTTAGTGGGTGAGTTATTCTATTTAAATAACAGCAATTTGTAATTGCTTTGTATGCACACACAAAGGTGTGAAATCTGCACAAGCAAAGAAGGATGTGCATTGAAAGCACACAGCTGCACACACAACTTGATTGTAAAGAGCTGAAGCTCTGAGTATGATGAAGCTTTTATTAATGGAGATTATGCACAGCAGTGCTGGTTTGAATATTCATCTATTTATGCAAGTTATTTAAGTATTTTGTTTATTTCTTTTATGTTGTTTGTTGTATAAGACGTGGAGGTTTCCACTACTTTTCACTCAGACTTCGAAGGAAGTTTTATGCAGTCTGGTACAGTTTTGTAGAACAAGGACATGTGAATTGAGCCCGTGCTCATTCAAGATCTCAATCATTTTGGGGACCATCTCTAAGATGCGCCATTGAGGACATGTGCTTAACGTTTGATCATTAATTCAAAAGGCAGGGAAGCAGACCATCGGCCTTAGAAACTTGTAAATATGAATTTGCTACTCTTAAGGATTAAAGCGACTCAAAATGGTTCAGTCCAAACCCTCAATGCCAAAGTGGTAGGTCAAGTTTGGCTTTGAAAAGTAAGCAAAGTAGAGCGGGGAAGCAGACCATCTAGAGGCATACTTGGATTTTTTTCCTCTTGTTACCAAGACAGGAAACTTAATACATGCAAAATGGCCCACAGACCCGGTTAGAAAATAAGTCAAAAAATCTAGTCCCACGACTCAACGGTGAATGTTGCGTGACTTCTAGGGAATAATACATCATTTATTAAATTTTCCTTTTGTGGTTTGAATGGGAGTTAATTAGTGAAACTGAAAGTGTAGAAGCTTCCATTATGGGACCGACATTAGAAGACTAGAAGTGGACTGGGGCAGAGTCTACAAGGGAAGATTAGGAAACCATTTTCCCTTATTCCAAAAAAGAGGTGAAATGGAAAACTCCTTGGCCACGGTATCCTAATGGGGTGCTACCATATCAGGGAGCACATGTCAGGGAACTCATATTCTCAAGGGCGGAGGTGCGGACCGCAAAAAGTGAAAATTTTCCTTTTTCAGCAAGTTGCAAAAGGAAATAGGGGAGCCCTCAGGTCCATTTTAAAACCTTGGGATCTCCCACGTGGGAATTTATGGTCTAAATTCAATAAGCTTAGAAATCCATGGCAGTAAGCTTGCATTGGTTGTATATTGAAATCTTTGGTCCACTCCATTGGGAACTTAGCAGGAGCTCCTAGAAGATGCATATTCTTATGGTTTTTTATCATTTATTGGAGTCTCGTGCACACCAAATGAAGAGGATATCATTAATCTAGTATTTGAAGTATGGTGAGAAAACATCCAGGGACATCTTGTACCACTAAGTTGCAGGTTCTTACCTTTAGACTTGATATGATCTTCCAGAGACTTATGTCCCAGGTGACTAGCAAAGTATACCAGAGTTTGGAACAAATGGAGAGATTGCGGAAGTGGTAGAGATATCAGCATGTCACCTATCAGAAATTGAAAAGTGACTTCAAACCATAAAGGAGTTGATAGTTGTTATTTAGAGAGGCTCGAGGATAATCTACCCTCTATTAGAATCTCATGATGAATTATGTTTATCGATTGTAATGTTGACTATAATATGTGGAATCACGGATCGAGATCATGAAGATTCACTGGTGACACTCCAATGCATCTCTTAGTTTTGCTGGGAAAAAGGATTGCTATTGCTAAAACTTTATAAATAGGCATGATTTTTCCGTGAAAAGGGTTGGAGGTTGGAACTGTCTGGAGTGATTAGAGGTCAGATAGCTGATTTTCTAAAAAGCTTGATAGAGCCTCTAAACTTTTTTGAGGGACTATTTGAGCAAACATGTATGTCTCTTTTGTGTTAAACATAGCATTATGTCAAGAAGCTTTGGTTGCTTGTAACCATGTACATCCATTGAGAATCTATGAGACTGTTCTAAAAATTGAAGGTCCATGTTACTACATAAGTTCATTTGATTTAGGTCTATGTTGACTCTAACTTTACACTTAATGATCTACATTTGTTTTAGAATGTCTCTCAAAATAGTATCTATTACATTCAATATTGCAATCTTACACTCATTTTTTTTTTCAACATCTTGACATAGGATCATCATCCCTGTGCAATAGTCTTAATCGAAAGTATGATTGCCGACACGGAAATGTTCAGGAGGGAGGACGAATCCTTCATCTTGAGATGGTTCGATGCCAAACATGAATTTAAAATCAATTCATACTATCATGAGGATTTTAGCCAAAGATTGTCATGTAAGTCTTTGGGTGTACCTTAGGCGTGGTTGAATCATTAGAAACTATATTATTTAATTGAGTCTGTGATAGATTCTATCCTTCAGTGGTTGAAAGTCTTAATGCGTATGCTGATGCTGATGAACGTCGAAGATAATTTGCAACAGCTCCATTGAAGCACACCTTTTGGTTGAAGGAATGTTTGGACTTTCCTGAAGCTTTCTGTTGTGAATTTTCTCATGTATTGTTAAAGTCTTCCTCCAGAAGATCTCAGTAATATGTCAAAAGTTTCTCTGAATTCCTGCTGTCACCTCCCATGCCACAATTCAATTTAAAAACAACCAGTTCATGACCCATGACTGACCTACCTATTTGTCATGTATGCTATACAAATGCATAATTTTTACTACCAAAACATGGAGAAACAATCAGAGTTTTCAGTGTTCTCTTTTAAGTGGCCTAAACTGTCTATTACCTAGAAAATATCCGGCCATTATTTAGAGTGACAAGATCATGAGAGTTAGGTTTTGTTGCATTGATCATATTTTCTTCAAGGTCCTCTGTAATATTTCAAAAGGAAGGACATCCGGCCATCTCCTCCATGGAACAACTTGGCTACAAAAAGGGTCCTCTCACCCTGGTTGAATCTGCACAACCATAAAGTAGTGAGGATTAGTGTCAAATCCTTCTTGCAGGGTGCTACCCATTTCTCCATATCTAAGTTGACATAAGAGCCAAGACTGCATTTCCATCCCCGGCTACAAAACAATACACTACATGCTTTGCTTGATAACTTTAAGCTTCCTGCTATACCCTATGATGTTGCATTCTAGACCCACCTTCATGCTAGGGAGCAATCAATTTGGGTACCAACAGTTTGGATGAGAAGAGTGTTGCACCAGATTTACAACCGAAACAAGTCTTCCAAGCTTAATGGCAGATTTTTTGTGACAACAACTCTACCATAGTGCCTGTCTACAAGGTTTAACATCATGTTTAGATTCATAAAAGGAGCAAGCATATTGATATGAGGTCATCAATTATGGGTATGCCTAGGAAACGTGGCTATGAAATATCTTAAAGAAATTGAATTACTTGCCACATTTTACAAATCAACGAATTTTTTCAGTAATTACATGATCCATTTTTACAAAAGATTTGGCAACTGGGACATCTTTTGAGTATTTGAAGCAGATAAATGTAATTGGGAGTTTGTGATCTGCACACATAGACCAGATTTGAAAAAGAAAATGAAGCTCCAGAAGAGTGAAAGCTACAAGTTTTAAATTAAGGGGGAGTGTTGGAAATATGCATGTGATGCATATTTAATTCCAACTATAGCTTTTTTAGGAAAGCTAATTTTAGCTTTAGTCTTGCTTTAGTTAAGTTAGCTTTATCTTATTTTTATCATTAGATTTAATTCAAATAAATCTGTTTTAAATCATGCATAGCATGCAACTGTTTTAAAGCATGAGTTTAAATTTAGAATGCTCAGTTGAAGAGCTGTTAGTGGGTGAGTTATTCTATTTAAATAACAGCAATTGTAATTGCTTTGTATGCACACACAAAGGTGTGAAGTCTGCACAAGCAAGGAAGGATGTGCATTGAAAGCACACAGCTGCACGCACAATTGTAAAGAGCTGAAGCTCTGAGTATGATGAAGATTTTATTAATGGAGATTATGCACAGCAGTGCTGGTTCGAATATTCATCTGTTTATGCAAGTTATTTAAGTATTCTGTTTATTTCTTTTATGTTGCTTGTTGTATAAGACTGCAAATTTTCTACAACGTTGTATCTTTCTGTAAATTGTTATACAGGAGAAGGTGAGGGACTCAAGTTTTTCTACATTTCCTTCTTCTTTGGGAGCTAAGGTCAGGTTATGGATGACCGGGGTGGGTAATAGCTTCCACTAGTTTGAGGGGATTGAGATATCTTCCACTAGGCTGGATCCCACTGCCGAAAATAGTGCGCTATGATTGCACCTATTGGAAGTAAAACTCCCCATGCAAAAATATTCAGTGCTCCATGATTTCTTTTCATAGTATTAATAGAGTTAGAAGTTGAAGATATCCCTGCAGATTAAGACAATTGTCAATTTGCCATTGCCGTGAGCTTCCTCATTTGACTTGCAATAGTGAGTAAAAACACATTATAAAATCTATTTTTGGAAATGGCAGTTTGACAGAAGTTAGGATCAGTACTTAATGGATTAGGGAGAAAACTGTCCAATAAGGTGAATTGACAACCATAGACATACTCCGTATTACACTATATATTTGTACGCACTCCATTTTACACTATATATTTGTACATGCATAGTTACCTTATTAGAACCAACTGCCAGTACCTATTTCATTGGATTCTATTTTTATTTGCTGAAGACCTCCCTATGTTAGGCTTAAACGGGGGTTTAAAGCAGGTGTTGGTGAATATTCCTAATTGCGCAGTCATACCTAACTTATAAAGTCTTAAATTCTAGGTGGCTTTCAATAATGTGTGCAAGTACTGTACTTTACTATAAGATCCTTCTATTCTGAATGCATTTCTCTATATAATCTCCTATTGTGTGTGTCGATCAACATCCAATAATTTCGAAGTTACATAGAAAAACACATTTTGTTAGAAGGTTAAATAATGCCACAAATCATGAACCCATTTTTGAAGATGAACTTGAACAAAGATAAATAAGCTCTGCAAAAATAAATTTAATATTCCAAAAACCTTGTTGAATAACCAACAAAGATAAAACCCGAAGCACTGATTTCCCTGAAGTGCAGAGCACAAGAGGTTGAATAAGAGAATTACTAGTTTTCTCAAAAAAGAAATAAATGGGAGTGCCACAACAACGATTATCAAGAGAATTGTTGCTGTTCATAAAGCGTAGCATGGCCAATAACTTTGAAACCTGAACTTCACTAGCTCATAATCAGAACAAAACAATACCTACTTTCACCACCTTTTACCAGAGGGTGGCAAAATAGTGGAAGAATTTCCAATTCATTAAGTATACATATGTCCATACAAATTCCAAAAATACGTCACATTTCCAAAATTTTACCATAAGCCTCCTCCAAACCACCATTGACTTGTTCAACTCCACTATCATGACAACTCGACATTAATGTAATATGATGACATGCATCCAAAGGACACTCAATATTACACTATATATTTGTATATACATAGGTACAAATTATCAAACCTGATTACCAGGTCCTATTTTACATTATTTTATTTTTGTTTGCAACAGTCCTTACTAACCATTTCACTCCTATAACAAGAATTGCAAAACAAATACGAATTAGCAAACAAACTATTACCCGCCATCCATTCCCCATACAAATACCCTGTGCTAGAAGCCTAGAACCATACATAGAGCCCAAGGCCTCACAATGAATGCACTGGCTTTCGACCCTCACAAGGTAAATTTCCGTGGCCTTGTATACATAGCACTTTCGCATGTAAAAAATAATGAGTCATTGTATCTTATACACAAACTACAACAAACCAACTAAACGGGGTGTTGGTGCACAATATTCCTAAATGCACGTTGTCACCTTAAAAAGGTCTTACTTCGTAGGTACCTATCCTTGTTAACTTTTAACATATTTTAATTTTATAACAAAACTGTGCTAGTACAAATGTGCAACAAAAGCATGAAGTGTGCGAGCATTTGGACTTGCCTGTATAATTTCCTATTCTCTATGAATTTCTCAACTTTCTTATGTGAGCTATACGCCTCGGTACCAATTTCATTCCTCGCTAGGCCAAAATTCAATAATTTCAATAACATAGCACTTTGAACTTCTACCTCAAGCTATCAAACTTTCCTATGTAATGTTGCGATAAGAAACAACCAATAACATGAAATACATACCGCCAGGTTGATCAAAGCATTAAATTATCACTTGTGCGAGGACAGAATATAAAAAAAAGACTGAATAAAGAAAAAAATACTTAGACACGAGTTTAGAGAAAAAATAAGAATAGGAGGGCAAAACTCCACCGGTTCAGTCTCACAAATAACAATGCGGAAAAGGAGAGGTGAAAATTTAACCTCACCAAATGACTTTGAAATCTACTCAGTGGGCACTGTGAACCTTGGTGTCATCGAACCATTCATGTTATGATGAGCGTGGACATAGCAACTCTATGTTGATTACAAAAATACACTCGAGCTCCTTCTCTATGTTGATTAAAAAAAACTCTATGCTGATTAACAAAATAAACTCGAGCACATTAGTGTAAATTATCCGTTCATGATCATATGCCTTGAGAATCGACCATCACTATACAAATTTTACTTTATGATATTGAACTTTATGAACAATTACTTTAGAAGTTTCCGTTTATAAAACAAGGAAAAATACTCGTTCTGAGATGAATAACCACCCTTTAAAGATGAATAACCTCAAGATCTAAGTAAACATTACAAGTAAATTTTCAGAATGAAAATGCCTCCACCCCAGAGTAAACAGTAAGAAATACCCTAATATAAAACAACCAAACTGCACAAATACATCTTCTACCCGTCCAAATAAAACAGAACTGTTCTTGCAGCTAACAACAACGCTGCAAGAAGTAAAGCCATATACCATCTATGTATGTTTCTTTTCTTTCAGCGGTCCCCTTGGTATTTTTCTGAGAACTTTAGCATCAAAAACCTTGTATTGTTCCTTGATTTTGAACAGCACTTTGTGAGCAAATGAATCAATTTGTACTTCATATTTTTCATAGATAACAGGGACAGTGAGTAATGTGACAAATCCTAAACAAGGAGGACAAGAGAAGAATCAGCTTATGGACGAGTTATGACCCTTTCCCGGGTGTTAATTGAAAGAATTCAAACAGATAATGCAAAAAGAGAAGAACCTCACCAACATAAGTAAAAGTCAAAAAGTCACAGCAACTGCCCACGATGGAAAAAAGATACAGAACCGCAATTACCTGCAAAACAAATTATGCATGAAAACAGTGATCCAAAGTTAAAACAAGAAACAGATAAAATCAAAGAGAGAAAAGATTGAAGAACATACCATGGCTGATTATGACCAAACACATAAAATCAAAGAAAGAAAAGAATGAAGGACATACCAATAAAAGTTTCTTCAAATCCTTCCCAGATGCAACAGTATGTAAGATTGAAAAGGCAGCGTTGACTTCAGCTCTAAGCTCAGACGCAATGCGTCGAGTTGTATCCTCAGAAATCACAACTTCGGGGATATGTGGGGGGGACCTGTCCATATAGGGCAAATAAGTTCCATTCAGGAAATTATGCTTCATACAATACGTTCAGGAAACCAGTCCATATTCTTGAGAAGTTTGAAACTAGCCCTACATCCAATGGTGTGTGTCCATGAAACTGCACATCAATCAGAGATAATATGCCAATTGCCAAAAACTGGGCTTGACTTGAAGATGCCGATTCATATGGAAGTGCCAAATGCAGGAAATTAAAGACAATCAACATCACCATTCATGAAGACCAAGAAAAAGTCCTTACCCGTTTATGTAACATACATCCACATCATAAATCATGTTTATACCATACATACTTCCATGTAACAACCATATCACAATACTTGTAAACCATAAACCATCTCACAACAAGTAAGAATCACAAGTATTAAACAACTTTATTGTATAGTGATCTCCATAGTCCCTTCAAGTAGAAAATACAATGCTATCTAGCTTAATAGTTTATTACCAACAAGGTTTAATAATTTATTCCATGTCCTTTTATATAATACCAAGTGGCTCTGCTCATTGTTCAATGACTTGTAAAAGTTTTTCATGGTCTTCTACATCTAGTCTCTATTTTTTGCATTTACTATTTGTAGTCTTCACCTGCTGCAATTGTAACCCTGTAGCAATTATGTGATGGGTGTAATGATACACCTTTTTGTCTGGTTTGTAATCAACAAAGTGAATCCCACTTTGGAGGGCTTTCACTTGTTGTAAGTATGTTCCCTGCATTACAACCGAGCCAGTAAAAAATGTTGTCACTTCACTTGTTATTTCACATGTTAGCTTTGTTCTCTCCTCTATGCAGCGCAACAAGTAGTACTCCACTTTCTCAATATTGGCTTCTTTAGCAATGACTGCAAATACATCTCCTACAACAAAATGCAAAGAAACATTCAATGATCGGATGCATAGTATAAATTATATACATATATATTTAATTATCAAATTATACTTGATCCTTTCAAATAAAACATACATTGTTTAACCAGTCCAGATATGTGGTCATAATTAGTTGAAATTAATGGCACATCTTCAAAACTATCATCATGATCTGATCCATATGTGTCATCCACAACTAAAGGAACTTGCTTCCACTCACCTACATACCCATGTTTTTTACTATTGCACTCTGAATATGATTTGTTCATGCATTCATAACAAAAACAAGAGTAATATCTTGTACAGATTGTCCAGTTATTACTATCCATAGTCATCAAAGAGTGCAAAGACCTAGAATTGGGAATCCTTTCACATCCATACTTTGTCCTCCGATCAATACCTTCATTTAATCATGCTCAAAAGATCAATAAAGTTTAAAACAAACAACAAAAATCAGAATAAAAAAATTTAAAGTTAGTAACTTGTAGTTCACTTAATAAATCACATCAAGATTTACATATCTATGTTTTAAATGTGCATGTACCTGTTATCTCCCAAAACACTCTGTGTGGGGTTGAAGCGTGTGATGTTGAAGCCTGTGATGATTGAAGCTTGTGAGGTTGAAACCTGAACTGTAAAATGTTTCTTACACCATTCAACAATGGTGTGGGCATCAATCAATCGATCTCCCTCATAATCAAAGCTTTGTTTCTTTAGAGCACGTTTGATGCATGCACCTACACCATCGTGTTCTCCCTTCCCATTACCACTCTAAAAAAAACTCCATAAATGAGGAATTTTGTGATGACGATGATAACGACTGAGTGCAAAGAAATGGCGAGGGGATTTGAATTGTGATGCGTACAACCATCTGACCAAACAAAATGGTGATCTATTTGTATTCCTCGTTGATGAAGATATTGAAAGAACAAACCAAAACAATGTTGCACAAAGTGGGTGTCATGTTCCTTGTCATCACTTATATAGAAGTGATACTCCTTCTTCATCATTCGCTTCACATATATACTTTTAACCCCATCCAAATGCAATTGTGCATGCCTATAAAATACTTGAACCATGATAGTAACCTGGTCAGTATGATAATACTGTGTTTGAATTTCTTTTTGATGAGAAAATGAGTAATTCTCAGCAAAATCAACCATGGACAATATGGAACCAATAGGGAATGTGTCCCTATTAGTCTTGAATTGTGTAGCCTGCCACTTTGAATAGTGAGAATGTTTGATGTACAGACTAATTAAACTTCGAGAAAACTTTGCATGAATGTAGCAATGGGGATTTCCTCTTCTACCAGATCCAACCTGGTTGCATCTTTTCCAAGCCTTGTTGAATATTTTATGTATTTGAACCTACAAAATCAATTAATAACATGGACAAATTGTCATGTATTCATTTGCAATAAAATAAAAATAAAAATAAAATCTAACATCCAAATTTAAAAACATAAATTTATATATATCACCTCTTGCAAGCAACTAGGTTAATTGTGTCCAAATCTTCATTTGTTTTTGGCAATAATTTCAAGTCCCCACACTTGTCACAGACACCTTTGATGCAAGTCATATGATCATCAACATGATCATCAGATACGTTGCAAATAGATTTAAGTTATGAATTCATTGACACATGTAGGTGGGGCAATTTCTTCTCGTAACTTTCTATACACCTGAAAAAAACATAGATTTTGAAATACATTAAATTTAAATCACATCTCAAAAAACGATATTTAAACAAATTTTAAATATATAGATATAAATGAAAGAACGCCTCAAAATATATATACATTGAATCTATAAATTTTTATGTACCTGATAGTGATAATCAAACTCAACGTGATAGCGAAAACAACATGTGTCAAGGACTTTATCAGCTTGCACATACCAAGGCTTTAAATTTTCAAACATTCATTGTCCAATCTTAACATCTGGACTTTCTTAGATGTAAACTTTATGTACATCTCATGTTGAGTTATTTCAAACCAATGTTTTATATGTTCATCATAGTTATTGTGAGTTATCCTATGTTTTAAAACATCCCTCACATTCGGAGAAGGACAAGTACTCTCACTCCAAAAATCAGAAACTATCTTCACAATATTATCCTCTATTTTATCAGAACGTGGATTTCTACACATTAGTGCCCAATTTCCTTCCATAGTAGAGTCATCCAATATCTTCCTCCTCTTTGCATACCTGTTAACCATCTTTCTAGATAAACCCAATGCCTTGGAAAAGGCGGGTAACATGATGATTCTTTATTGTATCTTTACTTACAACTGAATTTAATATTTCTCTACGAGAAATACTCTTATCAGTAGACCTAGTTTTTGTACCCAAAGAACTTATTCCTTTAAAAACATTCCCAACAAATTCTTCTTCTACACATTTTGAATTTTTTCTGTCCAAAATCAACACCTAACAATTCTAGTGTTTCCCTCATATCAACATGATTCAAGAATGTAACCAACAAATGTGCTCTAGCAACTGTAGTCAAATTAACAAATTCACCATATACTATCTCTACACTTTTTGTTGTTTTCTTTCGAGATAGTGGTTCTTGTTGGGAAAATTCTTTTAATTTTTGTAAATCCATCTTCACCAAGTGTTTCACATTTATTTTGGGAAGTAATTCCATAACTTTTGTTATCACTTCAGCATAATGTTGCGCATCATGATCTGTGTCCATAAACATACACATGGGATCCTATCAAAACCCTTGACTTTACCCAATCTAAAAAACATAAATTATCATATTTAAACCTTAGAACTAAAAAAAAAATTAGGATGTATCAAGGGTTTCTATACATATGTACCAATTTTTGCAGCATTGTCTTTAACTTGTTGTGTCTTCTCTCTCTCTCTCTCTCTCTCTCTCTCTTTGTGCCCTCCTACAAACAGATCTTCTAGAATTCTTCTCTGCATTCTCTTCCTCGGTATATTTTTGTTTCTCATTCTTTACATTTCCCATGATTCATCCACTTCAATAATTTTCACCCGCACACATAAATCGTGATAGATCTAAATGTCTAAGAGTAAACTCGATACAAAACTATATGTGCATGCAACTCTATCTATATACAAATCTCAGTAGAAATTAGGTTATTTTTAATTTTAGTTTTCTATAACTTTAAAACAACTTTTCTAATTTTAATAAAATTTATATTTAATATGTAAAACAACTTTTCTAATTTAATATTACATATTTTTGGTTAAAAACAATTTAAAAAAAAACACACTTAGTTTTAAAACACAAAAAATATGTAAAAAACTAAATTTAAAACATAAAAAGTCGAACAATATTAAATAAGTAACTTGTAAAACATTAAATTTAGAAGGGGAGACGCAATTGTGAATCATTAAATCTAGAAGGAGACGTTTTGGCGGCGCTTTGGTGGTACGGAGGGGGTTCGTGCGAATGGGGGTTTGCGCGAACCACATTCACTTGAACGGTGTCCGCGCGAACCCCCATTCGCACGAACCCCTATGAGTGGCAGTGACGTGGCGCCTGAGTGGCACATTTTGGCTCTAAATCCTTTTGGGGGACAATTGTGAGCCAAAATCTGCCACTCGGGTGCCACGTAATTAGGATAAATGAAATAGTTAACTTACAAAATTTTGACACAAAATTCATATTTTTATTGGGTTTCTAAAAATATAATTTTCATTTTAAAAAAATCTTGTTTTGCTATTTATTTTTTAATTTTTACTAACATACGGTATTTTAGGACAATCAATAGTACACAATCAACCAAATTTGAAAAATAGTACAATATATCAAAATTTTTTTGAAAAAAATATACTTAGTATTTGTTGAATTCTACTTCTTACCTGTGAAAATAAAAATTTAATTTCGATATAAATATTAAAATTTATTGGCATTGAAATATGGACGCCATTTATTTTAAAATATAGTTACTAAATAATTAATTAAAAATATAATAATATGTCAAAAAAAATATGAAAATTTGACAGCACGTCAAAATTATAATCTTGAACATATATCTAAAATTTTCATAGTGAAAAGATAAGTTTTCATTTTAAAAAACCACCGGGGGACAGTTATTCCTCTTTAATAACATAAGAAACAACATATGAATAAAATTAAGAAAAAGACTATATTTTTTACAATTTTAAAAATAAAATAAAATATAAATGTATTCTAAACTCTAAACACAACATTTTTTTAGTTTGTGTAATTTCATGAATGTGTACGGTTTTGTGGCTATTACCTTTAGAAAATCAATTAAACTGAAAATTCATGTTTACTAAGGTACAAACCATACCAAAAAGTGGGACATTTTATTGTGCTTTTACCCAGTAGGGAAGTCCATTCTATTCCATGAACTCATTGTATTCTACATCTAGCTACTTTTTCACTATCCAAGTGTGACATGCACAAGAGTAACATAGGGAAAACCATCTACACACACATAAATACATTAGGTATGATATGTAGTGCAATGCTTAGTCATAAGTTCACCATTGTGATAGCTAAAGACAGTCTAACCCCTCATTTTACATCTTTCTTTTATAAGATTTGATGTTTATTTGAGGTTTTTGTAGGTTCATTCTTCACTATAGGTTTCCAGCGACCTCGATGATCTTAATGCAACCTCAAAGCAATCAAAGGTGATTAAAGGAAAATATCTTGCAACACCTCATAGGATTTTTTCTAAGATTTTTCATAGACCCAGGCACCCTGAAACAGGTCCTGGGTGCCCACGGGGACCCCTGTCCCTCTCCAAGTGCCCCAATCTAGCATGCTCCTCTAGTTCTACATTTTAGGGATTTTGTGCAACACTTATTTCTCTCTGTTAATTCGGTTAGAAATTTGATCCATTCCATACTTTACTACGAATCAAATAAGTTTTTCTACCCTCTCTTTGCAAATAGGGTTTCATTATTTATTGCTTATTTCTTTGGGTATTTATTTCTTGTACTTAATTATTATTGTTTAAAACAACATAATAAAACACTTCATATAATTATAGTCAAATTGAATTCAGTCAAGATATCTTTACATAGATGGAGCATACAATTTATAGTGTTTGATCTCTTACAAAGGTGGAGTCAACACTCATCTTCAAACCCTACAATATCTGTCCATGAATCTCTCATATTTATCCTTAGGATATCTCTCTCATCCCTTTATTATCTCACACACCAAAATAGCTATGTGAATTGTTCTCACAATTCACCCAAATACTAATACTAACTATCACAACTATATTATTAATGAGTTATATAAACTCATTATTACTAATATTACAATTTAAATTAATAATGTCATAATATATTTGTAACATTCACTCTCCTATTGTTAACATTATTAATTCCCAATATACACTCCCCTAATGTTGACATGGTACAACATAACTCCTTTTTCTGCAATGTGTTAAATGGGTTTGCCTCATAATATGGATCAAAGAAAGGCGTGTAAACTTCCAACTAGCTGATTGTCTTGCTCAGGGCCGAATTAAGGTTTCTGAGCGCCCTAGGTAGTACTCGGAGCATACGCCCCCTTCCCACCCGGGACCAATGACCCACCTATATGTGAATGTTTTTTAAACAATTATAGACTGACTCAGCTTCATCAAATCTTCCCATTACCATATGCATGCAGCAGATAGCCTTCAAAAAGTTCCCTAGCATCTAGCATCTTATTTTTCAGCGCTATTTGAATTTCAAACTGATACAATATAATATAAATGAGTTCAGACTTCAAAGGTTTTCTACCATGAAATGTTCAGCAATGTCTCTTGCTTTCAAGCTTTGTATGCTAATTGCTAAGCCTATTTGTTATTCATTAGTCGCACAGGTTTGTTTCCACTTTTACAAATTGCATAGCATGTCAAAATATTTTCAAATGCCAAGAATGATTGAGAAACACCAAAACCTAAAGGTCGACTATCCATGGACCACTGCCCACGCTTGGGCCTTGGCACACAAGAATTGAAACTGCTCTGGTAGTGGACTAGTGGTAGTGGTTGTTAAAACTTAATGTTGACATTGGACAGTTGTCACGAAATTAAATGAATGTTGTAATGCAGTCTGTAGAGTGAGACTGATAACTGAGAGAGTTTGAGTTAAGAACAGTTTGAGTCACTCCAAAGTTAAGAATAGTCGCTCCAATAATCAATTTCAAAGTTAAGAACAGGTCCACAGGAGTCCAAGACGTGTTACAAACTAGTTACGGTGTTCTAAGTTCACATTTCTACTGAAGAACAGACTAACAGTCACTCCAAAATTTACATCCGCAGGGGCAGGGCCAGGAGATTCGGGAATCAAAGAACAATTAAAAAAATGAATTTGAAACTGTAATTTGTAAATAGGCTAATGGCGCCCTCTTTTTATATCAATTCTTTTTGTAAAATTTTAATTTGACTCCTTAGCAGACTGCCTCAGTGCCTAGCCAACTTGCCACATGGAATTTTTTTTAGAAAATGCGGTGCCCTCCTTTTTGTGCACCCTAGGCAACTGCCTAGGTTTCCTACAGTAAGACATGGACCTGGTCTTGCTGCAAATGACCATAACTATGTGAAGGAACGCATCCCGCATTTACTCCATCAAAAGAATGCATTCCGAATTCCACTAGCAGATTATCTTCATAAATAATGAAGGAAGTCATAGGACTATTACATCAGTAAAAGTTTATCTACCTTTTTACATATGTGGTTTTCTGGATCTACCACCAACCCTTTCCAAATCTATGAGTGTTACAATAAACTTAGATACATACTCGACAATGTTTTCTTCTAGGAGGTTACATATAGGAATTTCTCACACATTACAATTGAAAAGGAATGTGACATCTGTTCTTATTTTCACACAGTGGAAAATAAACACACAACTGAAAAAATTTCACAACTTCATTTTGCGGCCCTGTCGCTTGCGGCTGGTAAGAGGTCATTTATTTACCTCCTTCCTCTGTTACCTTCGACCTCCTTCCTCTGTTGGCTTTGTCCTTCATCTAGATGTTACTTAGAAAAAAATTCTTTGAGGCTCAATAGCATATTGATTACAAATCAGACGTCGGTTACCCTAAAAATGCGTCCGTAAAGAATTTTTTTTATTTTTAGAACTTTTTACAATGACAAGACTTTAGAAAACAAAATACTTGACAACCAAAAACAATACAATGTCACAATTTGACTTTTCAAGACTCTGATACACAACTAGTTAAAACATTGACAAAACAATAAACTCGACAATATATAATATTAACAAATAATCTAAAAACAAAAACTATTTCATAATCACTTAAACAAATTATTAAAAAACACTTTCAAAAGAAACTATATGATTCAATATTGTTTAAAATAAACAAAACGTATTTTAAAAAGTAAAAATACGCGTAATACTAACTTTCTAAATCTTTGTACTTTTAAATAAGAAAACTTAAACAAAAGTTTAAAACAAAACAATATAAAACAAACTTTATAAAAAAAAAAAAGCTAAACCAAATAGAAATTTCATTTTTTGTTTGACCTTTTTTTTGGTTTCAAACTAGAAATGACACGGACATTGACTACATAATCAAAACTTAAAAAACTAGACTATGAGTATGTACTACACAAAGGACTACTGTGACAAAATATATTTTTTGATTATTAAACTTTGACACTGTTACGGCATTTCCACAGACCTATCTTTCATCACATCGCAATTTGTATGAACATTGGCATTTGGCATTGGATTCATTCTGATGTATCTTCATCCACTTGCAAGTTAAATTGGCTGCGTTTAGCATTGAGAATGACATAGTAATTTGTACGTGTCACTCGACAAAGAAGAATAACAATGCGTAATAACAGCTAAATAACAGTTTCCCGGCACGAAGGTTGAGCCTTCCACTTGAAATCCTCAAGACTAGATGAGAATCTGCAGGTGCAATGCGTTGACGAAAGAAAACAAAATAATGTTTCAATTCTGCGCTAATATTAATAAGCAAACGCCTTTACTCAATTACAAATTTGATCATTTGCCACATACAGAAAAATTATGCTCATAGATCTTGGATTCAATGCATTCAATCCTTCTGAATTGATGCAAAATTTAGTGAACACTTGCATGTAGATTCAAGACTCATAGAGACGTCAATGGTTATGTTCGCAACTTTGAATCGTTTCATACACCAGTGGATACATTTCCAAAATAAAATATACCAAACACTGATCACCAATAAATTAGAAATCCATTAATGAATTTGATTAGACCAGCGCTGATACCATTGATAAAAATTGCACAATAAAACACTGAATATAATTATATTCAAACTGAATGCATTCAGATATCTTTACATAGATGGAGCATACAATTTATAGTGTTTGATCTCCTACAAAGGTGGAGTCAACACTCATCTTCAAACCCTACAATATCTCTCCATGAATCTCTCATATTTATCCTAAGGATATCTCTCTCATCCCTTTATTATCTCACACACCAAAATAGCTACGTGAGTTATTCTCACAAATCACCCAAATACTAATACTAACTATTACAACTATATTATTAATATGAGTTTTATAAATTCATTATTAATAATATTACAATTTATTAATAATGTCACAATATATTTGTAACAATTATTTCATTTACTGCTACTATAGCATTCATATTAGGCTCATAAATCTACATTTTAGCTTAATTAGTTTTCACCAACGGTCATAGGATTAGGTCCCTCCTCTTGGGAATGGGGAGGCTCCCATTTATTGGATGCAAGAAATAAAAAAATGTTGTGGTTGTTAAGCCAGATATCACACAGGGATACTCCACTAAACCTATGAAGAATTTCTTGTACTAAACACGAGCGAGGAATTTGCTAAGAGAGGGGGTAAAGAGGACATAAGAAAATAGAGAGAGAGGGTTAAAATTGTGAGTAGGCACATGAAAATTCTCTCCAACATTAACAAGAGTATTTGTAGATCGAATAGGAAGAAAATAACAATGTAAAGTAATATCAATAATGACAAACCAAAGACACAAATTTTGATGATTTACTCCTCAAAGATACAAAGTTCTTTCTTGATTTTTTAACATTACAATCCTTGCAAATTTGAAAGTGGGAAGTAGAAGAACATAGACAAGAAAATAGAATTAATAGCCCTTTTCTTGTAGTAGCAGAACAAAAGCTATCCACCATATTTTATGGAATGGAGAATCTATCCCAATTTATAGCTTACAAAGTTTCTCTTATTCACCCCCATGGTGACTTTTCATCTTCCCACTGTCTATGACCTTTCATATTCCCTTATAAATGAAATTAATTCCATTTTTTATTTATAAAAAATGAAATTTTACAATGTAAATCAAAAGGTCACTTTAATGAATCAGATGAAAAATCCAAAAAGTACATTCTCAATGAAGAATTGGAATGTAAAGAGAGAAGGAAGAGAGAGAAGAAGAGAGAAGTTGATGCAAGGGCATCATCACCAGGGCCAATTAGGTTTATAGGAAGCAAATTTTGGTCTTCTTAGGTTCTTAGAGGTGTCATTGAGTCAATTTTGGCATTCAATAAGCTTTGGAAGAGTCAAAAATTGAATCATGGAGTTTCCCCCCATTTTGGTCTTTTCAAATTTTTGAAAATATCTTGAGCCTTCATTAGGTGTAAGGGTCTAGTTAGTAGTTCTAACTTGTTTTTCGGTAATCTTTGATCATTGTGTATTTGGAAGTATCTTTTAAAAACATGGTTGGTCATATTAGTTTCAAGTTATCATTTAAACCCTTCTTGTAATGAAGTTCCCTCATATGACTTGAACATAAGACCATGTTAGATAGTTGTGGGCAAGAACTCGATTCAAGAAGATATATAATTCATTGTATAACTGATTTAGATCATTTATCAATCAAAAACCATTGAATTACAACTCCAAAAAATAGAGAAGTTGAAAGATTGTGTTATCTTCTGCATACACACAGTTGTGTCATCTGATTTATGATTAATTATGAGGGAACAATGTATATGAAGAACCTGAAATGATTAGATACAGGTAAGAATCATGTAGATAAGTTTTGTTTTTCTCATTTTCATCAAGAATCTAATGATCTTGTGTGAAAAGTACAAATTAAAGCTTAAGAAAGGCTAAGATTACAGTAAACCAATTTGAATTAGGGGAACTCAAGAACTATCCAGAATGAGTTTTAGACTTTTATGAATAATGGAAAATCTAATTCAATTTGCATGCATCATGCCTTGAGATGTAAAATTAGTCCCTAAAAACTAGAAGTCATAATTAAAGATTGCAAAAGAATTTTGAATCAAAAACTACTTAGAGAAACCCTAATATACAGTCAACACAGTCCTTCCATGATAGAGTAAGGCATTTATGAATCTAAGCACATATTTTAAGATTATTCAAAATCTATTGGTAAGGAAGAGAGTTTCTAAATTATTATGTAGACCTCCTTGAAGTGATTCAAGACCTTGAATACAAACATTCAAGTTTTAGTGAAGAATTTTACACTCTCAGACCTGTAACTGTGAACCCTTTGGGTTTAGAACCTGTCTTAACTCAGGGTGTGTAAATCAAACTCCCCTAAGAATCCTCCTAGTTATTTCATGGGTTCAAACTTTGAAGTATTAAATATTGTTATAGTCAAGGATATTTTTCTTTTCAGTTGGATTGTTTCACTGCATAAACCTCAAGAACTCCAAAGTTTTACTAACAATCCTCCTAGGGTCTTTATTTCATCAAGATTTAAACAATAATTTGCAATCATATTGTTATAGTAAGGATTTATTTTTCTTGACATAGTTGTCTAAGGTATTGTTCCAGCATGGAAATTTCCGTAATTCAAACATTGAGGTTTGTGATTTTTGAACCATTGAAGGATACTTTCAAAGTAACCTATAGTGAAACTTCTATATACCATTCTTTGGCATAATGTAGTCTTGAAAATTTCTCAGAAAGAGTGGTCAATTATAATCAATCTTATGATTGACTTTCTTTAGATGGAAAATCAGACTTGTTTTGAATTTCATAAAATTTAAGAGTGTTGTCCCTTGTTGGCCAATTTCTCAAATATTTGAATAAAATGAGGTTTCCCACACTTAAAACTCATTGAAGGATACTTAAAAACCATAAACCTTCTACATAGGTCGTTTACATCATTATCTTACTCACCATTCCATTTCTTGTTGTTCTCAAAGGCCCAGTATTTGAAGAGGAGGGTCAATTATTGATTCACACTATGGGTGAACCGTAATTTTAACCAACAAGAACAAGTTTTCAAAGCCACTGCGAAACTAGGGTTTTGCATGCCGAGGCAATGAGAGATCTATTGCCATTAAACATTTATTCGGCCTCTTTTCTAGAGCCTATCCATTTGGCAAGCTTTAAATATGACTTCATACGACTCTAGTCCAGTTGTTTCAACTCGACGGAGAGTGGCGATTTTGTGAACAATGGCTCCAGGGAAATGCCCTCGCAAGTTTGTTCCGAAAGTATTGCATGAGGTAATGATACTTCCCCTGATATTGTTTTACCACTTTCAGAATTTGATTCCACCTGTAAATGGCTAGAACAATTTTGTTTAATAGGGTATTTTGTTAGAAGGACTCCCTCTGAAAGTATGCTTAAATCATGGGTCCAAACTACTTAGACGGCGCATGGTATTAAACTGATTCCATCTATAACCTAACCCAGTATTTGCTGATCCTAGTCATGCTTCCCTTATCTTGCATAAAGACAAACCTGGTATGTAAGAAGCTCCCTGCTAGTTTTGTCACCCTGGACCAGAGACTTTGTTGGCGACTCTTAAAGTCCCCATTTGGTTGAATTCCCAAGGCTTCCTAGCCTTGCTGGCATTTTTTCGTATTGCTGCCACTCTTGGCCATGTTATATACACAGAGGGTTCTTTGGTCATCCGTAAAAGACCGGCATTGAACTGGATCTTTCGAAGGACCTAAAAGATTCTAAGCCATTCAAGTTGGTGATGTTCTTTTTCCAGAAGGTGTATACATAAAGAATACTTGCTTTCACTGTCAATCTTCTGAGCATAAAATTTGGGACTGTCCCTTGTTGGCCACTCGCCACGCCACTTCAAATCCTATGGGTGATCCCCACCCTCAACCTCTGACACACTAGTAAAACCAACAAGAACAAGGCCACTCAGGGCCTTTGCAAAATGGTTCAGCTACTCAAGCCGGAATGGTTCCTCCAAACAGCTCCTGCAAAGCAGGATACCAAGTTACCTCTAGCTCATACGAAGGTATTGGCTAGCACTATGGTTGGTTCTTCAAGAAAATTTTTTTCTCAGCTCTTTTGCATAAGGGTGGTCTTCAACCGGTTACTCATTTCTAACAAAGTGGTTTTGCAATTAAGCCCTCCTCGCAAGTAGCCCTAACAGCCGGCAGGCTGCTCAACTACCTAATTTTTTTTAGTTAACCAACAATAGTTTTTGCATAACAGTTTTGGGGCCCTTGATGGTTTGAGTGAGCTAGACTCATAAATGCATCTGGACAATGTTTCCTCATGAATTGCTACTCATGGAATGTTCGGGGTCTCACAGACTCCACTCGCAAATACATAGTGTGAGATTTTAGGAAAAGCTTCCTAGATATGGATATTCTGTGTTTACAGGAAATCAAAGTTTTAGGTTTTTTACTTGATTATGTCGCCAGGACTATTTGGCCTGACAGTTTAGCTATCTCTAGAAACCATGCTACTGGAAGAGGTGGAATGATCACATTTATTTCTCTGAAATGGCGGACTGCATTACGTCAATCATGGATGTGACCCTGACAACCGTATTCTCTGGGTGTTATTCAATATTGAAAATATCTCCTTTGGGATTATCAATGTTTATGCACCTAATGACGCGTCAGAAAGGTCGGCGCTTTGGAGGTGGGTGGCTGATGACCTTCCCAATGCGCACTGGCTAATCAATGGGGATTTTAATATGGTGGAGTAGCCCAATGATAAATTGGGCCTTTTACCCATGAGGTGGAAAGCTGGCGAAAGGGAGGCTTGGTTTTACATGCGTAATAAATTTGGGTTTTATGACCCTAATTATTCGTGCCACACCAGCATGCTGCCATGGTACACTTGGTCTAATCTTAGAAATGTCCAAGATCGGGTTTTTAAAAGGCTGGATCATGCCATGATCTCCTTACATCCTTTCTTTAAATTTTCCAGTTGTTATTCTCTTCTGGTGGAAGCATTGCCGGCCATTGTCCTTTTTGACCACATTCCGATCCGGTTCCGTATTGAATGGAATTTTCAACTGCCAAAGATTAAAAAGACACAGTTTTATTTAAATACTGCTTTATTGCATCATGACCCCACTTTGGTGCACATCCACCAAATTTGGAACCTTGCACCTCGCCCTCTTGGTAAGGTTGGATGGATAAGTTGGTGGAAGAACATTATAATTCGGCTCACTAAATTCCTCTGGATGTACGGTGTTCAGCTCGCTAAATTCCGGCTGATGGGCTTATTACACCACCTCCACCAAGCTGAGCCGCTCCATGGTGGCGCTCGAACAGGCTCCTTTAAATGTGGCTATTGCAACTCCAAGTTGCTAAATTGCAGCAAAAAATCTGCATTGCTGATGATTACACAGCTCGGGGTGCCCAGATCAAAGCTCGGCTACACTGGCTTAAAATTGGAGACCGTAACACCAAAGAGTTTTACCAGCGGCTCAAAGCCAAGCACATGAACCAGTAAATTAATGCTATTGTTGATGCTGGTGTTCGGATTACAGAAACTCCTCAGATGTTCCAAGCCTTTTTTAGGCACTATGTTCAGGTTTTCAAAGCGCAGGAGGAGTCTCCTGAGCGACAAGTCGTGCTCGTTGAATGCCTCTCGGTAGTTCCTTGCAAACTTTCACTAGCACACAGAGTTGTCTGTGATAGATTGCTTACTCTAGAGGACTTATATGAAGTTGTTTCCCTCATGGCCAATGATAAAGCTCCTGGAATGGATGGTTTTCCTTGCGAGTTTTACAAATCCCTTTGGGACATGGTTGGTCAGGATCTGCTGCAAGTCTACCTCGAGGCTCTCCACTCAGGGTCCCTCAATGCCCTTATTAATTGGGGTCACATAAAGTTCATCCCTAAAGCAGGAGACCCAGAGCTCATCTGCAATTGGCGGCCGATCACCTTGCTCAATGTCTCATACAAGATCATAGCTAAGGCTTTAGCTCTTCAGGTTCGGCCCATCTTTCCCGTTATCTTCAGTCCTGAGCAAACTGGTTTCATACAAAGCAGGTACATTTGGATAATATTTTGGTTGTTTAAGAAGGTATGGAGTGGGCAAGAACCTCTAAACAACCAGCCATGTTTTTCAAAATTGACTTTGAAAAATCTTATGACAAGATTGAATGGCACTTCATTTTGGTGATGCTTGAAGCACTGGGCTTCGGTTTGGTTTTCATCGCCTCTGTCAAAATGCTTTTTATAGATGCCACTGCCTCTCTATCTGTAAATGGTCATACTTTCAAGTAGTTTGGGATTTTTCACTCTATTAGGCAAGGTTGTCCTTTAGTGCCTTCCCTTTATGTGCTAGCCGCTGAAGGTTTTGGGTTTCTCCTTGCCCATGCTCGGGATCAAGGGCTTGTGAGAGGAATTCAACTCCCTTCCCCAACTCCCCTTCAGCTTGTCAATGGGCATTTTGCAGATGACTCCTTCCTCATGCTCCTGGAGGAAGAAGAAAATATCAACAATGCCATGCAATGTTTGGACATGTATTGTTTAGCTTCAGGTTCCAGTATCCAATGGAGAAAGACTCAGTGCTTCAGGAAATATTTTCTCCCCAAGCCTGGTTGGCTTAATCGTTATGACTGGAAATAAATCCAGCATGGAGAAATTTTTTAAATTTCTGGGTATCCCCTTTGCTTTTGATGCTGCCCCCAGTCAACTTTGGCAGTATGTTATTGACAGGGTCTCCCGCAAGTTGGAGTACTGGATTACTAAACCCCTTTCGCTGGCAGGAAAATTTCAGATTTTCTCCAAGATATTGGCTGCCACACATGTTTATTATTCCTCATGTTGGGTGCCGGCCAAAGCCTCTTACAAGAAATTGGAAAAAATTCTCAGAGATTTCCTTTGGGCTAGCTCGGACCTTGGCAAAGGCTTTCACAGAGTTTCCTAGGAATATTGTTGCCTCCCTAGGGATTCTGGTGGTCTTGGTCTGACCGATATTGGCCACCAGGGGATTGCACTGGTAGCCAAGTGGATCATTTGGGCCTGCACTGGCAACGAAGCTTGGAAAGTGTTGATTCACAACTGTATTTGTCAAGGCTCCCCTCAAGGGTGCAAAACTTGGCAAGGGCTAGATTTTCACAGTCTGCTCATTCTCAAAGCCCGGTTAAGATTGTGGGCACCTTTTTTGTCAAAAGCATATGGAAAGCTTGGGAATTTCTCAAACCCTTTTTAATCTGGGAAGGGGATGGTTTCCTAAATGGGCTTTCCATTAATGACCACAACATCTGGTGGTCTCCACTCATCAATTTTCATGATGTGCTGCTTTCCCAAGTGGGTTCATGCTCTTAAGTTATATCATCGAGGCTTGCACACTCTTAAAGACATCTTCTGTAGGAAGTCCAGACTGCTCCTCACTTGGCCTCAAGCTAAAGCCAAATTTCAGCTTGCTTCAACTGACAGAGAGTCTTATCAAGAAGTTCTTGATTCCATTCCTATTGAGATGCTTCACAAAGTTGGTGTTGTCTCTCTCAGGCCTTGGTGGAAGGATTGGAAATGGTTTCCAGATACCCCTTTCTTAAATTACTCCCCAGGCAAGGGTTATGCTCTGCTCACCCCCAAGCTTCCAATGGTGGCCTTGCTTAACTCCAGATGGTCCATCAATTCTGGATGGTCCTCCTGGGAAGCTAGATTTCATACAGTTTGGAAAGCCATCCTTCAGCCCAAGCTAGCCTGTTTTTCTTGGTGCCTGCTTTTTCAAGGCCTCCCTCTTGGGTGCAGATTAGCTCATTACGGGATTGCTCCTCAGCTTTTCACTTTTTGTGGGCATATTGAGACGCTCATACATCTGTTCTGGTTCTACCCAAAAGCTCAAGCTATTTGGGCCTGGATCCACGATTTCTTTCGTCCGTTTAGACCAGCTCCATTTCTTTGGCAACATGCTTTGCTAGGGGATTCTATTTCCATTCCCCATGCTTTTGCACAAGTGTGGCATACTTTCAGAGTGGAGATCCTTTTTTTATATGGAAAGAACGCAATTCTGTTGTGTTTGCTAATTCTGTAGTTTCTTGCATTCTTTCACATTATGATAAGGCCATGCTTATCTCGAATGTGTTCTTACAGATCTAGGACCAGGCCCGCAAGGTGGAGCTAGAAGTGTGGCACCTTCAGACCCTTCTGGATCATTGGGCCAATGCTCCTTGCACTGTGGCTCGGGAACCCCCTACCTCCCCTTCTGGGAGTGTTCGTTCGCGAGGACGTCATGGCCGAGGCCGGTCAGATTGACCATGCTCATCATCATCACTCTCCCAGGAAGAAACTTGAGCATCGGCGGACCCTATCAACCATGGTGGTTGGGGTCCCCACATCGTTCCACGTAGCACAATGGCTAGGGCTCCCGCCACCACTCCCACCTCCTGTGTAGTGGGATGGGTGGGATTCTGGAAAAGTCCCCCAGTTGGCTCTTGCCATTTCTCCTAATCAGCAGGATGACAAAGATGAAGAATTTTCTTCAGGTTGGCCACCCCTTCCAGATGGCAATGATCTTCCTGGTAGCAACCTGGAGGATAAAGGGCCTCCACCGCCGCCCCCTGCCTCTATGTTTGTTGTGGCGGCCTAGTTTGTTTTCCTCTTGTTTTCTAGCATTTTTGCTATGTTTTTGGTTACCCCTTGGGCCTGATACATTAGTCTCCTAGCCATTGTCAGCTAGTTTGATCGTGGGTTGTGCCCTTTACCACCCGTATTTTTTGTGGATAGGCTGTAATATTTTATTAAGTAATATAGACTATTTCATCAAAAAAAACTAGGTGTATTTCTACAAGTATTGAACTGAGTTAAAGTTGATAGTCTAACTCCCTTGGTGTGAGTGTGGAGATACTTTATGTAACTACATCATATTGGTATGAGAGTGGAGAAGAGAGGATAAGAAGAAAGAAGAAATAATTGAGAAGATGATAGAGGAAGGAAGAAAGAAATTGTGAAGAGAAGAAGAAAGAGATTGAAAGGAAAGTGAAGAGTCTGAAAAAATGCCACCAAGAAGAGCAGCTAGAGGAGGACATAGAGAGAAAACAAGAGAAACTAATTGGCTTGCAATGTTGACCAATATCCAAGACATGTTAGGTGCATTGGAATTAGCTCGGAGAAGAGGTAAGACATTAGTAGAAGATAGTGATGAAGAAGAAGAAGAAGAAAGAACAATGGTAGCAACAGAAGCACCAGAAGAAGAGGATAATCTAGATGTGAAACTCCTAAAAGTAGTCATATGAGAAAGCACAAAGCCAAAGATGAAAGTTCCAGAGTATGGTGGTAGCCTACATCCATAAGAGCTTATAGATTGGATAGCTAAAATGGATAAATACTTTTATTTGAAGGGCATTGTAGAGAACAAGAAAGTGAAGTTTGCAGTGACTAAACTCACATGACATGCAACAATATGGTGGGATTTTTTGCAGCAGGAAATATTGAGTAGAATCAAAGAGAAGATCAAGAAGTGGGCTAAGATGATAGCCAAGCTAAAAGGTAAGTTCATTCCTGCTGATTATCAAACCGTTTTATTTAAGAATTTATAAAATTTGATGTAAAGAGAATCAAGTGTAATTGATTATACTGATGAGTTTTAAAATTTGGCTATGAGGTATGGTCATATACAGGATGATGCTGAAGAAGTAACAAGGTATGTAAATAGATTGAGGTTGACCATTCAAGATGAAATCATCCTATTTCACTTGAGATTAGTAGAGGAAGCATACCAAGTGGCCTTAAGAGCAGAGGAAAATTTTTCAAGAAGACAAACTCAGTATTTGAGAGGTAGAGGAAGAGCAGTAAGAGGAAGAAATCAGTAGATAGGAAGAGGACAACAATAACAACAAATAAATGAAGAATAATTGACTAGTTCATAGTCATAGGGTTCATTCAAAGGTGGATATGGATATAAAGGAATAAGTGGTTATGCAAGAGGTAGAGGTGAATTCACAGGCAGGTGTTTCATATGTAACAATTTTGTTGGACATAGGTCTTTTGAGTGTTCTGAATACCCTCAAGTAAACAACAACAGAGTTATTGAAGAAAGGAACCAAGTAGTACATGCATAAGAAGAAGACAATTCCACATCACCACCTGGAGGAGAAGAGCCTGAAATTGGAGAGTCTTTGATGATGAGGAGAGATTTGGTGCATGCAAATAAATAAGATGAACCAATGCAAAGAAGAATCTTTGTTAGGACAATATGAAAATCAAGAGGTAAGTTCTACAAGCTTATTATTGATAATGGTAATACTTATAATCTAGTGCCTAGTGAAATGATTTGAAAAACTAGATTTGAACAAATTTAAACATCCTAATCCATACAAGGTTTCTTGGGTACAAGATTAGCATCAAGTACTAGTAACTCAGTAGTGTTTGGTTGATTTCAAGGTGGGTAGATATCATGATCAGGTCTTATGTGACATTTTACCCATAGATGCATGCCATCTTCTGTTAGGAAGACCATGGAAATTTTATAGGAGAGCCATCCATGATGGGTGGATGAATACATACACATTTGTGAAGGATGGAGTGAAGTATACCTTCAATCCACTTAAGGATAGAGGTGCATGGCCTGAACAATAGTTAAGGGTGATGTTGATGGGGATGAAAGTATTCTTTCAGCAGAGGCAAGAAGGTGAGGTAAGTGAGGAAAAAGGATTGTATAGTGAAGACAATGACCTAACAAATAATAATGGTAGTGGCTCAGTGGAGACCATGAATATTAAGAATACTTGAAAAATAAAGAGAATATAAAGATCCACAAGATGATAATGTAATTGCAAGTCAAAGTAAATACACAAGCAATAATTAATTGATAAGTGGGAGCTAAGAGATGGCATAACTTAGCAAATGAGTTAAAATCAGACCCTCATTCATGAAAGAACCCAGTCTTGGGAACGACTAATAAAACAGTCTATGGAAATAAGTTACAAGAACAAGGAGAAGATAAGCCCAAGAGAAGGAAGATATGGCAGCTAAGTATGAGAAGGAAACTCATAATTTAACACCTAACATTTTTTTGGATGTTTTTAGTGTAGTACTAATGATGAAAACAAGAATGGAGCAGTCACATGAAGAGAAGTATGGTTCACAAACATAAAAGATTTTCAATATTGAGAATGTATTGGCTCAACAAATATAAGAAGTAAAAGGACAAGTCAGAGCTTGTATAGAAGCCAATGAGAAACAAGAGACACATCATGAAGATATGAAGCAAAATATTTAACTCAGCCAACTGATGGGAAAGGTAGTACATATTCCTATGACTGGTAAGAAGCTAATGAGCTAAGTATGAGAAGGTAATGCATATAAGGATGAAGAAAATTGGAAAAAACATGATAAAACATCAAATCACACCCAAAACAATATTTGCAGTCCAAGAGAAATCTAAAGAGGTCAAGCCGAATTGGAAGCAAAGTAAGAAAAGATGAGAACCAGCTGGCAAGCAAGTACAAATCCATGACAACTTCTCTTTTCCCCTTAGTAGTATGATGCAGGGGCATCATCACCAAGGCTAGTTAGGTTTATAGGAAGCAAATTTTGGTCTTATTAGGTTCTTAGAGGTGTCATTGAGTCAATTTTTGTGTTCAATAAGATTTGCGAGAGTCAAAAATTTGAATCATGGAATTTCCCTCCATTTTGGTCTTTTCAATTTTTTGAAAATCTTTTGAGCCTTCATTAGGTGTAAGGGTCTAGTTAGTAGTTCTAATTTGTTTTTAGGTCATCTTTGATCATTGTGTGTTTGGAAGGCTCTTGTAAAAACATGGTTGGTCATATTAGTTTCAAGTTTTCATTTAATCCCTTCTTATAATGAAGCTCCCTCATATGACTTGAACAAAAGACCATGTTAGATATTTATGGGAAAGAACACGATTCAAGAAGATATAGACTTCATTGTGTAACTGATTTAGATCATTGATCAATCAGAAACCATTGAATTAGAGCTCTAAAAATAGAGAAGTTAAAATATTGTGTTATCTTTTGAATACACACAGTTGTGTCATCTGATTTATGATTAATTATGAGGGAACAATGTACATGAAGAACCTGAAATGATTAGATATAGGTAATAATCATGTAGATAAGGTTTATTTTGCTCATTTGCATCAAGAATCTAATGATCTTGTGTGAAAATCCAAACTGAAGCTTGAGAAAGGTTAATATTATATAAAACCACTCTGAATCAGGGGAACTGCTAACTAGAAGGGGTTTTAGAATTTTATGAATGAAATGCATCATGCCTTAAGATGTAAAATTAGTCCCTAGAAACTAGAAGACATAATTAAATATTGCAAATGAAGTTTGAATAAAAAACTACTTAGAGAAACCCTAACATACAGTCAACACAGTCCTTCCACGACATAGTAACGGATTTATGAATATAAGCACATATTTCAAGATTATTCAAAATCTACTCGTAAGGAAGAGAGATTCTAAATTATTATGCAGACATCCTCAAAGTGATTCAAGGCCTTGAATACAAACATTCAAGTTGTAGTGAAGAATTTTACACTCCCGGTCTGTAACTGTGAACCCTTAGGGTTTGAGAAATTCATACTTTCAGGGAGTTTCACTATAAATCAAGAACTCTAAAATTTTACTAAGAATCCTCCCAGTTAATTCATCGAGATTCAAACAGGAATTTGTAAAAATATTGTTACAGTAAGGAATGTTTTCTTGACAGTTGTCTAAGGTACTATACCAGTGCAGGGAATACCTAATTCAAACACTATTTTTTGTGATTTTTGAAGCCATACTTAAAAAGTAACCTATAGTGAAACTTTATATACCTATTCTTGGGCATAATGGGTCTATAAATCACCACTTTTGCAAGGAAAATATTTTTGAAATCATTAGTTATAGCAATATTTATGTTGTGACAGAAATGGTAAGAGACTAGTGGTCTAGAAAGGAGTAGTTATAAGAAATTTACAATTTCTCAAATATTTGAATAAAATGAGTTTTCCCACACTTATAACTCATTGAATTCTACTTAAAAACCCTAGCACCTTATTCATAGGTCATTTACATCATTCTCTTACTCACCATTCGATTACTTGTTGTTCTCAAGAGGCCTAAATAGGAAGTATTTGTAAAATTAGAGAAAGAGGGTAAATTATTGTAATTCCAAGGCTCTTTATAACTAAGATATGCTAGATGGAAAATAAGGAACCTTTTTTTAGCATTGCATGAAATTATTTTAATTCTAAATTTCGGAATTACAAATTTTTGATGTTCCAAACAAAGAAAACTAGGTGCATTTTTACAAGTATTGAACTAAGTTGAAGTTGATAGTCTAACTCCCTTGGTGTGAGTGTTGAGATACTTGATGTGACTACATCAAAAATGACAATATAGATATGAGAAATATTTTTATCACAAGGATCCTTCTTCTTTTGAAAACTACGAGAATGATCTAATAATGAAGTTATTTCCTTCATCCACTTTATTATACCAAGACATCATGTGTGTAACCTTTGTTTCTAGCAGGATGAGAGCATACTCCAAAGCTTTGATCAAGTGATAGAACACCACTACAAGATCCACATAGTGTTAACCTAAGATAACTACCTAAATAAATCAATCATGATGATCCCCTTTTGGGATTACAAGGATGAATTGAACCATCCAGTCTCTTGCATCCTAGCATGTCTTATAGAATTCCCCTCAAGAATACATTTTTGGGATCTACGAGGGCTTCCTTTCCTGCTTGATGCATGACACAACTATCAAACCTTGCAAATATGACCCTACTAACTCTAAAAATACCACTTGATAAACTCTTCCCCTCTACATCTACATAGTTTTAACTTATCATCCCTATTTTCTGGTATTCCAAATTCATCTGTGTCACATCAATGTCACCCACATTGGGATAGTTAGTGTTCAATGTGGAAATTGGCTGCAAACCCGAGTATTTAACCTTCATGATGCTAGGAAGTACTGAAACATGTGGGGTATGAATTGATATGAATGATTCAACCCTAATCCCAACACTTTTTATTTTTAGCAGGTCCTATTTTGGATGGCTATTTTTATTAAGTTTCCAAAATTTTCACTGTTTAATGTTTTGGTGTTGACATGTTGTGGTTTAGGTGTTTTCATTGATGAAAAACCAAATTAATGACAAAGTGGATGATGGAGTAGAGTCATATGATGCTCAGAGTGACGATGAAATGGAGATTAGGTACATTTTTGGTTGCATATGTTGATTCAGTAGGAATTTCTTGTTCTAGCAAGCCCATTTTGGTGACTTAGCTAGCCTAGGTGTTAGTGCATGGTGGTTGAATATTATTGGTGAGTTGAGGAGTAGGTTGGTAACATAGATAGCATGTTTTGGGAGTTCTTGGGAACTCACATTAGTTTCAGGGTGCGGATACATGTTGATGACTAAGATTCAGGTGTTCATTTAAACCAGGTATGGTTCTTAGAAGTCATGAGGATGAGTTGTGGAGCCATGTGAGCTCATGGATGCATTTAGGTAGTTGATTCATGATATACCAGGTATTTTAGGGCCTTTTGGAGATTTTTTATGATGAGTTATGATGTTGTTTTAGTTGACCCTAGCCTTTATAGTGCAAAAGCCTAAGAGCTAGCTATGCAAGTCTTAGTGGATGGAAATATTGAGATTTTTTTGTGACATGGTGATTTTATTAGGGTGTGTTATGATATTTTGGGAAAAAATTCAGGTTTCCATGATGATTATTTTACATGTTGTCAGTTTTGGTGAAAAATGGTCAAGAAGAAGGTCATTTCTAGATCAAATTGGATCTTCTTATGCTCACCCTGAATTATGTGCTTTGCATGGGGCCTTATGATTTTGAGGGATATTTCTACATTGATTCTATAAGTTTTCAAAAAAATAATGAGGTCAATTCATCGTCATGTTTTTATGAACAAATGTTAAGAAGGTAAGCAACTTCTTATGTGTTTGAAACCCTAGCTCAAAAGAAGTAGGAGAGAAAATGCTCCTAAGTGGCTAGAATTGCTTTCTAATGAATAGATGATGATTTGATCATGGATATTACTCATATAGGTTTCCAGAAAGGTATGGTAGTTGTTGTGGTGATAAGTGGACCCCACTCAAATAGGCCTATTTCTAAAGAAGTTCAGTTTGGGATAAGGTTTTCCAAAGAATTTACAAAATAAATGGATATATTTTTTATAATGTTTGTTTATTGATTTCCATTTTGGTTTAAATTCATGATGTAAAAGTGTGCCCTATTTGTGAATATTCAAAGGGTAGTTTTGGGAGAGTTTCAGGAAGTTTGTAGATATGAGCTTGGTGGAAGGAATTTCACTTGGAGTTTGAAGGAGTTGCAATATGTTATGGAAATGTATTAATATATATTTCCAATATATAATTTTTGTCTCATTATGAGCTGATTTGATGTGGTTTCCAGGTCATTTTGTGGGAAAGAAGGTTTCTTGCTTTTCAAGACATGACTAATTTTGCTAAAAGATTGAGTTGATTGGAGCATAAAATGGATTATTTGATGATTTCTACCACATGGAAAGAGAAGGGGGATGCATTATGTTCTTGGTAAAGTCATTTATATGTATTTAAAGTTTCAGAAAGGGTACAAACTAGATGAGTTTGCGAAATTGGTTTTTGGACAGCCTGTTTTGGTGAAGAGTAAATTTGATGTGGTTTGAGTATATGGATGTTTAAATTGTTATAATTTTATTATATGTGTTCTAAAATTTTTGGGGTTTCCATATATTTTTCACATTCTATATTTTAAATCATATTGGGTGTCCTTGAGGCCCAAAGGTGAAATCAGGATACTAGAAGTAGTTGTTTTGTGAAGGAAATGAATCAGCTACCCATTAAATAAAATAAAATTGTTTGGTTAAAGTAAATGTGCTATCATTTATGATTTTTTATGCTATATTACTCATTTATGTTGAATATAGTATCTATAATAAGCATGGTTTTGTGATTAGTGGACTTTTGTTATTTTAGTGATGGGGTTTTGAGGATTGTTTGTGCAAGGTGAGAGGTTTTTGGAATGTCCAACCTATATGGGTCAATTGTGAATGTTTTAATGGTTATTATGGGATTTTGTAAGCTGGTATGGTCAAGATAGATGAGGTCAACTGACCTCTTTTGAATTTGAATCAAAAAGAGCCTATAAAAGTGATGTTTAGGGTACAATTTTAACTAGTTGAGTGAGTATGAAAAGTGTGACCTAGGTGTGAGAGTTTTATAGGTACAAAGGCATGTTTTTAGAGCTTATAAATTGTGTGACAGGGTGAATAATTATATCAAGAGTGTGTGCAAGGGTTTTATGCATTGAGAAGTGAAGAAAGTACAAGTTTGTCCAAGTTTGAAGAACTAGGGTTTGAGCAAGGGTTTGAAGGAGTTTAGAGCTTAATTTTGTGATCACCATCAGCTGAGTTATTGTAAAATTTATCAGTGATATTCTCATCAAAATTTTGTGTGATGATTCATATTCATGTAATTCTCTTTTTATGATTAATATCAATAAGGGTTTAGGGGTTGGTGCTCCTTGTGGGGTTGGTACCTTACTAAAGAAATATCGTGTGATGTGTAATATTCACTTGATTATTTGTTGTGTGTAATATCATAAAACATTTCAGTGGGTTTTCTTTCCCTTGAGGGTTTCCCTCTTACATCTTGTGTTATGGTGTTGTTTATCTTGCTCATGGTTAATTAAATGAATGTTGTATGTTGTTGTGCACACTCTAATGAATGGATAATTGATTAAAGGTTTATGTGATTGATTTAAAATTGAAATTAAAATTGTAAGGACTAATTCACCTCCCCAGTCCATTGTGATTCCAATAATTGGTATCTGAGAAGTTCCTTTTGGAGAATTTTTATCACTTGAAAGGATACCCTTTGAAGCACAATAATGACGAGTTAGCAGAGTGGGTTCTCAACAAGCAAGTCACCTTCATTTGATGGTGTGAATTATGATTTTTTTAGCTTGAGGATGAAGACTCATATCATGTCTCTAGGGTTTGATGTTTGGAAATCTGTTGAAAATGGATATACTACTCCTACCACTCCTCCTACTAGTACTGCAAACAAGAAGGCATGTGATGACAATTCAAAGGCCTTTAATGCTATCATATGTGGTCTTGGATAATCTGAAATTTGTAAGTTAATGCATTGTAAGTTAGAAAAATAAGAATAGGAGAAACTTCAAGTGTTGAATGAAGGTGAAAAAAAGGTAAAAAATTCTAAGCTTTAAACTTTTAGAAATAAATTTGAGATTATTAAGATGAATGATTATGAGTCTATTGTTGCATATATTATTAGAGTTTACAAGGTTTGTCAATAGTATGAAAGGGTTAGGAGAATATGTAAAAGAATAAAATGTTGTTCAAAAGGTTTTGAGATCCCTAACTCCTAGGTTTGATTCTAAAGTATCTGTTATTGCAGAGATAAAGGATTTGACTACTTTGAAGAGGGATGAGTTACATGGAACTTTGAATGCATATGAAATGTGGATAGGTTATTCCAAACCATCCAAGAGAGAGGTTTATTTCAAATCTAAAATGACTACTAAATGCAAGAAGGACAAAGATGATGTTTCTCATGAAATTGATGATGAAGAACTATTTGCAATCATGGCTAGAATATTAAAGGTTTTCTCTAGAAAATACAAAGGTAAGCTTCCTTATAAATGTTTCAAATGTGGTAAGGTAGGGAATTTTACTATTAATTTTCCTCATAAGCATAAGAAGGAAGATCATGATGAACATGAGCATGATATTGATCATGACAAGAAGTACAACAAGTATGATAAGAGAAAGAAAATATTTAATATGTTTGACTATAAAAAGAAGGGAAAAAGGAGTTTTTATTCAAAGGAAGATGATTACTTATTTGATGCTAGTAGTGGTGTTTCAGATTCTGAATCTGAATCTAATTATGAAAATTTTGGAAATGAGGCATTGTTTATAACTAAAGATGGCATGAGATCTACTAGTGATGAATCTTCATTGTTAGGTGATTTCATATCAAGTTATTGTAGCTACTCTGATGAAGATGCAAGATGAAAGTGTTTCAAGAAAAAGAGTGAAGAACCATGCAAGGAGGATGATAATAAGGAGAACTCCACCAAAGACAAGATGAAGCCAAAGTCTATTAGGTAACCTAATGCCTCAAGGTATGAAAGATCATTCAATGTTTATTGTTTCTCATGTAATGATTTTGTTCATAGGGATAAGGAGTGTAAGAGGTTTTCTAGAGATGATAACCCTTGGAAAGATGATAGAAGTATACAATCAAAGAGTGTGGTGTGCTATAACTATCATTAAAGAGGTCATGTATCTAATTTTTTCTTATATGAGCATTCAAGTCAAAATTGGAGTAATGGTGGTTTCAAGGGAATAAGTATGGTGGTGTGCTTCAATTGCAATAGGTATGGACATGTTTCTAGGAATTTTTATGGGCCTACAAGACAAGTAAGAAGCTATCAAGGTCCTAATTTGTAGGCTAGAAGGAAATTTAGGACATGGGAACCTAGAAGAACCAGTTATGGTTCACTAAGAGCAAATTTGAATACAAAAGTAGGAGTTGATGGAAAAATAGGTGTAGACATGACTGACTATGAGCACATGTGCATGACTGTGAATGCATGTGCATGACTGTGAGCACTTGTGCATGATTGTGAGAATCTGTACATGACTGTGAGAACTTTTACACTAAGAGGGGTGCCTATGCATCAAGGTAAAAAAAATTCAAATTCAAGAATTTCAAATTTATGATTCCTGCTAGTTTTTAAGGGTTTTTAGATGCTATTTTTGTCAATTTATTGATTTTAGAGCAATATTCATAACAAAATTGGCTTAGGGTTTGATAGATGATATTTTTTCATGCTTTGTTTTGAGTTTGGAATAGGTTTGTGTATGCTCTTCTCTTACACCTAGTGTGATCTTGAGAATAAAAACACCCCTAAACCACTTTTTGCTTCTTTGGAGTATGTAGGAACAATCATCCATCATTTCTTGATTAAGGGAAAAAACTTTCATGTTTTGACATATGTTTTATCTTTTAGTTTAAGAGATTTTTCATTTGATAAAGAACCAAGGATAAAATTTGTGTATGCTCTTCCCTTGCACCTAGTGTGATCTTGGGAACCAAAAGTAATTTTAGTCTTTCATTAAGAAGCACTTGGATTAATTGGGAATAAATTTTACTTTACAAATTTTTATGGTAATTAGTTGATTTACAAGCTTTGCATTTCCATTTTAGTTAGATTGTTTGTTGTGTATGCTCTTGTCTTGCACCTAGTTTGATCTTGAGAAACAAAAACAACACTTAATCCTCTTTCTGTGATATTGTGAACCTTTTTGAACTACTAATCATTTGTTTGAAGGACCTAAAATGCTTTTCAAAGAAATAAGGGCTCTCTTTAAACCAAAATCTAACATTCATGTGTGTTGTAGGTTGTCATTGGTGGTTTAAACCAAATTGGTTAATCTAAAAGATAAAAAATAAACCAACACACCATTCAAAACATCGTATTATAGGTTTCAGTTAAGAGCTATGACTCGTCCGCTCAACTAGGACATAACCCCTTTGGAATAATCCTTAATATACAATAATGGGGGTGGTCCTAGGAACCCTAAAGTAGTTCACACAAGAGGGAACCTTGTGAATGAAACAGGAAATTTATCCACATGTAGTCATTATTTTACCCTCAATACTTCTTTCTAACCCCAAGCACGTCGTCATATCATCCAACATACGTTGGGTGCTCACTTGAGGCACGCAGTGTGCTCAGCCCCTCCTTTATGTGAGATTTGCAAGAGAGTTATGCCATTAATGGAGGATTATTTGTAGAAACAGAAGTACATTCATCTACTTTAAAAAGGCATAAGATATAACTAACAAACCTACACATTAATGCATCACAAAAACTAATAAACATTGTAAGAAGTAAAAGAAACCAAATATGAGTCATAATAAGACAAATAAAATGAGGGTTTACACCCATAAGTGAGTTTTACATAATAGATCTATATATATATATATATTGATTTAATAGAGTTTTGGTATCCATATTACATTCAAAAGGGTCATCTCAGACCATATTCATCAAATGACAGAGACTCAACTCCTGTAAACCTATCTGATTAGATATCCTAACTATGTTTTTCCCCATTATACCCCTTGTTAGAGATCCCAGTACCCATACATATGCTTAATAGTATCCCTTACAACCCTCTAGCACTAAGTAATCTAAACCCTAGCACCATGAACTCCAAACCCTTAGCATTTCCTAACATTTCTACAACACTTCATTACTCTCCTTCTCTTTCTCTGCTCCCCTTTGCACTTTGCACACTGCACTTTGCACACTCATTCATGTCCCAAGCACTCATTTAAATAGGACCATCATCCACCGCCATGACTTCTCTCCTGATAATATCATGTGTCAAATGTCGATGTGGTTCTCCATTGGTGAATGTTTATCCTCTTTACAAACCTTCCACTAACTGTAATGATGCCTCTGGGAATATTCTCTGCTTAGAATACCCTTTTCTTGACCTACAAGGTTCGAAGCTCTCACCTTATCCACTTATCACACCTAGTTGGGTCCTCATGTTTTTCCTCAAGTTACTCCATGATGCCAAATATGGCTAAGTCCTTTAAACCCTTGTTTTTCCTCCCACGCGTGCCCTGGTTCCACCTAAACCCTTTTTAAACCCTTTTTCTGTGTGCTTTTCCCTGAGCGCCCTTCTATGTACTGATCTTTTGTGCGCACACCTCTTGGTACTTAGCCAATATTTTAGGTTCCAACATCACCCCACACTATGCATGTTCTCGGTCCTCGGAATCATTCCACTTCCTCAAATAATAAATAATAGTAGTATTGAAGCAATTAAAGAATGGAATAATGGAAGAATAGAAGAATATGCTAGTGATGCATGAGGAGTGGGAACTCCTTATTTACGGATGCCTCAATATTCTCCCAAGCATGTACTTCTCCATGCACCTACTGAAGTAGGTCACCCACCAATGTGCTTACTTCATAAAAAATAAGTCCCTTGCTCTTAGCTTTCATCGTATCTACAATGTTTACCAGCTATTTGCTAAGGTCACCTAGCACATCCATCTTGTGAATGACTTGGGGGTACATTTCCTTTAGCTTATTCTTAATCGAACCCTACAAGGTGTCGATTGCTTCCAACTTCTTCTCAACTTTGGATAGGATCTTGTCACACTCCACCCTATTTCCTTTGTGATTTTCTTGAAATTCTTTCAGATCTGCCTCATGTGTAGCAACCAATATGCTTACATCCCTGTATCTATTGGCACAGTTTTTGTACATGGCTTTGGCCATTTGCGTGGCGGTCTTTACTGTGGAAAGGATCTTGGAGTACTGAGTCATTGTCTCCCCAATATTCATAGATTTTCCTCCTCCTTCTGGCATGTCATTACCTCCTCTGCTGACTCTAATGCGAGTAGTCACCTTTCCATGGTGAGGATGCGAGTTAAGTATTCCAAGTAGTACATGGTTGACTTGTATTTCTACTTAGGTGGGGCTAGGTTGGGGTGCTTCAAGATAATGGCATCTGAAATGGCCTCTACCTTCTTATGGACTTCACGCACCTTTTCATCCCTCATCTCACACCTTAACTACACACTGATCAATTCCTTCTATTTTTTTCTTTGTCCCGCTCAATGATCTCCTCATTCTTTTTCTCAAGCTCTTCCTCCAAGACCCTTATTCTATTGTTTTTACCGAAGATTCTTTCCTCCACCTCCATTGATGCTTTGTTGAGTGCATTGAAAACTTGCTCATCAGAAAGTTGTTTGGAATTTACCAGAGGGTTTACTCCCTTAGCATCTGGTATCTTCATCAATGCATCTCAATTTACCTCAAACTCGAGTTCATCAATGTCAGACTCAAAACCCCAAGATAGCATTTTCCTTGTGCGTGGGTACGCACCTTCTTCATCAAAATAAGACCAAGTGAGGAGTTGGTTCATGGTCACGATACTTTGGAAGTGTGCACAGTAACTTATTCGGATCATTAATGTAAGTCATCTCTTGTTCTTGCACCTCAACTATGCCCTTTCCACCTATGCACGCTGCCTTTCAGAAGCTTACTGCTAAGATGGTGTCTCCTCCCATGCTCCCATACTCCTTTCCTACACTTGTGCTCTCCTCGGTTTCCTTCAGCACTTATTCAACACTTCACTCAACTTCGTGCTCCACCAACTATTGGATAATTCCTGCCACTTCCATCTCTATAGTATTATCCATCTACTCTTTGGTTAGGGTTGGAGTCTCTTGATCCTTCATGTTTACTTCCTTGCTCCCCCTTGTCATGAGCACCTTCCTCATTCTCATCCTTCTCTTCATTTCCTTCTTCATCTTACTCATGTACATCATACACAAGATGATTCTAAGCCTTTTCGTACTCTTCATCATCTTCATCGCCCTTATCGGCCTCCATGGTTTTTGTTTCACCTGAGTTTGACCCCTTTTTTCACCCTCTACTTCTTCCTTACTGGTGACTCCAATTTAGGGGACTTCTCTTTTCTTCTTTCTCAAGCGACTCTCCCCTTACCAGAAACTCTTCCTTCTATGGTGACTCTTCCTTTTGTGGCCACTCTTCCTTCTATGGTGAATATTTTCTCACAGGAGACCTCTTCTAGCAGACGTAAGTACTCATGACCATGCCTAACTCTTGTGCCCCTACTGTCTATATTGTCTACGCGCTCGACGCCTTTTTCTCAAGAGCCTCTCCTCTGTCTCTTTTCCTTTGCACAGTATTTTTCCATGTGGTGGATTATTTAGGAATGGAGACATCAACTTCAACATAAGCACCCTTTTCATACTTAGGCCTTATGTGCAAATACACCCTCATTGTTGTCCTCCCTGCAACATATAATGTTACTAGTTTTAACATGTGCATGTCGTGGGAGACATACTTTTCCACATAGGCACGCTTCTTGGGGTATATTAACTTCCTGTGTAGCTTGTGGTAGTCCTGATCTACTACACTTAGATCAAACCATGAGTTTCTTCACCTATTTGAAATGATTAACCCCGACCTAGAAGTACTGCACTGTGAAGGAGAAAGGTAATTTACATCAAGGAATCTTGGTGCCATCTACCAAAGTAAATCTGCCAATGCAAAAATGATGGTATACGATGAACTCAGCCTCTCCTTGTACTAATGAAGGTAACTTCTCGAGTATTCTCCATTCATCCCTGAATGCATCGCGCATCCTCTTATACCATTTTTCCATGAATGTATTATGAGCAGTCATTATGGTGTCACAAGTATTCTGTTCAAGTCTCTTGGCGGGGGATGGGTTCTCATCTGGGTATTCCTAAACAAACTTATCCGGCCCATCGAGAACTCTAATCTCTGAAAAAACAATGGTGAGGAGGACATTACCAAACATGATCTTCTCTCCGTCACACATGACATTTATGATCTCCTCTGTAATAAAATCTGAGAGGTTATAGATGGTCCCCTCCTGAGATCTTGCAACATACATTCAACCAGGCCTTGTTGATCTATGTCCATCTCTCTTGCCCATTCAGATTTTTGAATAAGTGCATAGTGATCCTCATCACCGAGTCAGTAATTGCAAAAATGTCGAAGTAGCGCGAACCCTTCTTGTATTCATAAGCCCCAACGGTCTTCTTAATGGCTTCCTTGTCTTCCAAATCATCATCCAATGAATCTCCTTCACAGATAAGGCTAGTGAACTTAGAAATTATTTGGGGGGTTATGCACATCCTCTGACCTATGAAATAGAAGTGGTCTTCATGCATGTGTGACATCACCCATTGGTATAGTCGCTTCAGGCCTGCCGAAGTAGGGCAACTTGTAGAGTTGCAATAACCTAGACCTTCTCCATTTTCACCTTTACCTCGTCATCATAGATGGGTATTCCATTTGGTGTCCTCTTCTCTGTAGGGTGAACCAGTTCTAGGGTCATTTCATTTTCTGTGGTGCTCATTCAATGGTTGTAATCACTGATGGCCATCTTCCTAACGTGAGACACCCATTCTTTACTAAGTAATACACCATCTGGGTACTGCATTTCCACGTACCATTCTTCATTGAAACTGGTAGAAACGTATTTTTTTCCCTTGTCCTTTCCCTTCTTCGGTGAAACATTTGCTACTTTCCTTGGTGTCATTCCTTCGTCGAGTCCTTAAAACTTCTTCCTCTTTCCTGGTCCTAGCTCTGCTCAACTTCACAGCTCCACTCCTTTGCAAAAAATTATTCAAACCCTGTGCCCTAGCTATGTAACCCTAACCTGGAAAACCCTTTTTCCACAAGACGGCATAACACCCGCGGGATTATTCTAAACAACCTTCTCTTCTTACGCCTGTGTACTCCTTTCCACTCTGGTTTCACTGATTAAACTAGCTATGCACGCAAATCTTCACAACTCTTATCAAACCTTCTTCGCAAGGATGCCCTAGTTCGCAAGAGCTCTTTGATAACTTAAAATGCAAGGTAGAAAATAATGCACCCCCGATATTATATTTATAATTTTTTCTCTTCTCCACAATAAATGTCATGCCACCTACCAAAGTACTTTTGCAATAAAGGTAGCTTTTTTCCAACGCCAACCTTCAGCACTTTTCCTCCATGCTCAATCCTATGCGAAAAACTTTGGCAACCTTTAGGTGATCAAAAACCCCTTGCTGACCATAGATCCTTACGTGCATGCATACAGCACCAAAGGCATTCTTCCTCTGTGTCCTAATCCTCATTCCTGAAATTTCCTACCTCATGTTGTTCCTATGCTTTTCATTCTTGTACATGGTTTCTATAAAGCCTTTTGACACCATCCTTCCCTTATGTTCACCTATTCTAAGCGTGATCTTCCAATCCACGTGTTTTTGACTTTTCAATCTGGGCCATCAACAACCATAGCTTCTAGCACTTGTCATATCACTCCACACCACACAAAAATAGATGTGTGGTCCTCTACGTATAGAATGTTTTTTGAAAATATTAAGTGGCTAGTAGTGCATAAACATGCACAAAACAAAACAACAAGAAAGGAAACTACACCAAAGAAAATCCCAGGCTAATAACAGAAATACTGCCTTATTTACAAACAAAAGAAGAATTATTTATATTAGGGTTTCTAGCCTACTCCCATTGAAATGGCTTGGAAACCGTGTTCCATCCAGTGCTTGTAACTAGAAAGCGCCTGAATAAAGTATATAGGATACAATGTATAGGATCAACCAATGGACTTTGAATTTTCTAGGATGGTGTATAAACTTAGAATCATATAAGAGAACCATCTGCCCAACCTCAAATTGTTTTTTCTTGATGTTTTTATCATGCCATGCCTTCTTTCTAGCGTTTTTAGTTTTCTGACTCCGGCGAGCAATATCCCACCTCTCATCCAACTACATCAACTTATCAATCCTCTCTTCAAGTGCTTGTTCATCATCTAACCCTCCTTCTTGTGCTATACACAGGAATGGTAACATGAATTCAACAGGTAATACAACTTTCACGTCAAATGCCAATTGAAAAGGTGTGGCCTTGTTAAGTCTCTTATAAGTAGTCTGATATGACCATAACACAACAAAAAAAAATTCATCCCAATCCTTTCTTCCCACATAACAAATTTTGGTTAATATGTGATTCAGAATTTTGTTAAACACCTCAGTAGTCCCATTAGCTTATGGGTGATAAGGGGTAGTCTTGTGATGGGCTACCATGAATTCTACCAATAAGATTCTAACTGTATCATTTAAGAAATGGGTACCCATATCACTTGTTAAGCTCAGTGGGCATCCATATCTACTGATTATATTTTCCCATAAGAACCTAGATGGTGTTATCATTGTGCATTCCCTTGTAAGCACTGCTTCTTCCCACCTTGTAAGGTAATCTGTGCATGTAATGATATAGTGTGAACATGTCCTTCGCACAGCTATAGAAATAGGGCCTATGAAGTCAATTTCCCACTTCTCAAATGATTTTTCACTGGTAATTGGTATTAATGAAATTTCATCTCTTTTCCCTAGTTTACCAAGGTGCTGGCAGTGGTCATAGGCCTTGCAATACTCGATACAATATTTCTAAACTATTTCCCACCAAAATCCTGCTAGAAGGATCTTACACGTAGTTGCATTCCCTACATAGTGTCCTCCTGCAATTCCACCATGTGTTTCCTCCATGATTGCAATGTGCTCATGCTCTAACATGCACTGTGTAAAACCTCATCATGGCCTAGCTTGTATAAGTCTCCACTAATTAAAATGTAGGATGTGGTGCGTATGGCTAACTGCTTCTTTTCCAAATTCTTCATTCCCTCTGGTGCCACACCTGTTTTGAGAAACACTGCAATATATTCTAGGTTAGAGGGTGCGCACTGCAATCTAAACAGTTGTGCATCTAAAATTGTATCCTCAATTCTCTACGCATCCTCTCCTGATTCTATCCTTGATAAATGGTCAAACCCCAAATTACTCTTACGTGGTTTTACAACAACCGTAAACTAAAACTCTTGAAATAGTAGGACCCACCTAAATATGCATCATTATAGAACTGGCTTGTTTACCAAGTACTTCAATGCCATGTGGTCCATGTAGAATATAAATTTTTTTTGCACACTATATATTTTCTTAATTTTTGCAGCACGTAGATCATCGAAATTCCTCTTGCTTAGTAGTAGTATAGTTCTATTCTGCTAGGGTTAGCTTCCTACTAGCAAAGCACAAGGGGTGGTCAACAATTCCCTCTCCACGTTGTGCTAAGATTGCTCCAATAGCCATCCATGAAGCATCAACATGTACATGGAATAGGTATTATCCCAAGTAGAAAACCATAATATGGGCGTGGTGATAAGCCTATTATTTAATGTGTCAAGTGTCATCTGGTGTGCCTCTCCCCAATGAAATGTACTTTTGTGCTTCAAGAAATTTTCCAATGGCAGTGGTGATCTTGGAATACCCCTTGATAAATTTTAAGTAGTACCCCATATGCCAAAGGAATCCACACACCACACTCTAGTTGGTAGGATCCCCCAATCCCACAATAACGACAACTTTGGCAGGATCTACTAGTAAGCCTTCCTTACATATGATATGTCCCAATAGGGTTCCAAATGGAGTAGCGAAAATACATTTCTTAATGTTGAAGAATATACTCAATTACTAGCACCTCTCAAACAAGAGCCTCAGATCGTCACAATGGTCCCACACTAATCCATTTACTATCCAGTCATCCAGGTAGAGTTGTAGAAACTTATGGATGAAGTCCTAAAAGGCACCTGAACCACAATGCATGAAAACAATAGTAGTGGCATTCTTCAGCCCAAAATGCATGACCATGTAGGAAAAACTTCCCCATTCAGTGGAAAAAGTTGTCTTTTCTTAGTCCTCCTTTGCAATTCAAACCTGATGATATCCTGAGAATCTATCTGTGAAATAATAAATCTCATGTTTGGCTATTCCTTCTCCGATATCCTTGAGTGAAGAGGGTTGGAAAAGGGTCAATGACACATACCACATTCAAATCTCTATAATCAACACAAATCCTTATCCTTCCATCCTTATTAATGTTGATGACCATTGGACTTATCCATTTTGATTCTTCAATAGCCTCAATGATGCATGATGGGATCATCTTGTCAATCTCCTCCTTGACTTTAACATGCAGATTCAAATTTATTTGATACATTCTCTTCCAAATTAGGTTCAAACCTTCCTTTAACTTGATATTCATTTCTCCCAAGGATTCGTGAACTCCTTTAAGCTCATGGTACCCGTACAAAAACAAATCCTAAAATTCATGCAACAGATAGATGATATTTGAAACCACCTATTGGTACCCAAATTGATTCTCACTTCCAGGTTTGAGTAGCATCACAGTTTTATCAGGAAGCTTAGAGACATATAGATCATGATGAGTCATTTTTGTAGCCAGGATGGGATCTAACTGGCCCTTAGTCACTTAGATGTAGAGAAATTGATAGCACCCTTAAGAAGATTTGATCTATTCTCACTATTTTAGGTTGTGCCTTTCAACCAAGGTGAGAGAACCCTTTTGTAGCCTATTGTTTATGGAGGAGATGGAGATATCCTTCTTGATGGAGCTATTAAGGACACCTTGGAGATCATATGATCAATGCAACAAAATCTAACTCTTACAAGTTGTCACTCTAGATAGTGGAGATATTCTCTAGGAAAGGATCAGGTTACTAAAGACATTTGAATTCCTGATTGTTTCTGCATGTTTTGGTAGTAAACATTATGCATTTGTATACACACATGAAAAACAAGGGTAGTATGGGTATGATTAATTGTTTTGAATGAATTTTGGTGGGAGGTGAAGGAGGATAGAGTTGATTATACCAAATATTTTGTGAGCTTTTACAAAAATGGATGGATCAAGCAGTAGAATGTTTTCAGAGTAGTTAGGGTGTTCCTTTAACCAGAATATGTGCTTCAATGGAGGCCCAGATTAGCAATTTTTCATACAATCTATGAGACTCTAACACAAAAGCTTGAGTTGGAAAGACCCAACAAAGCATCAAGATCTGAGCCAAACCATGCCTGAGGTACACCCAGAGGCTTACAAACAATCTATGTCAAAAAAATGAAAGAAAAGTGATTTTAAATCATTTATTTCACTCCCAGATGAATGCTCTTCTGAGAAATGAAATTGCGGATGCCACTAAATTGTCACAAGGATTGAGACCTATGTGATTGGAATAGATTTTAATACAAGATTGCAACAGGAACAAGAAAACTATTTGCATACATTCAGAAATAAAACACACACATTTTGCATAAGATCCACATAGAATAACTCGAATTTGATTAAATTTATCAGCAGGGGAAAGTTTCTTAGAACAGTCTCAGAGCTTGTCAATGGCTATACACTTGCAACCACCTTGACACGATAAAAATTAATACAAAAGAGATATACAATCTTTGTAGACAAGTTCTCAAAATACAGGATTTGTCAAATTTTCCTCTTTTTTCTCCTCTCCTCCTTTTTTGATCTATAACACTCCAGCTTATAGAAAAAAACAAGAAGAGAGAGAGAGAGAGGGAAAAATGGAAATCCTGAAATCTATCCTTCAACTACTAGTAAGAGGTATTAAATGGAGTGAAATGATGTTATTTTTCTTGCAAAAGGCTCCCCATATTGTCCCATGACTTGCAACAGTGAAATAATGATAACCATGCCTCTTAATTGCACTCCCAACCACCAAATAAAACACTATTCTGAAATTTTCCATGTTTTTTGAAAAATATCTTTCTATCCTTTATCAAATCTAGAATTTCTTGATTTTTTTGTGTCGAGCTCAGAGCCATGATTCCAACCGTACCAATTTTGTGTGATTTCATTGAGAAATGCAAAATTTATGGCCTTCTGAGTGCGAGCAGCTATTTTGGGTCTGCAGGCATTTTCTGTCATTTGACGGGAATGAGCATTAATTGACTGGAGCCGAATAGGTTTCTTATATTTTAATATATTTACTCTCATTAATAGAGGATGTCATGCTCATTCTAGAAAGTCCAGTTTTATGAAAATCAAAGCTTGGAGTCAAAAGTTATGGCCGTTTGAAGTTCAGGAGGTCAAACATTGACTTTTTCTCTTCACTACAGCTATTTCGGCAAAATCGGGTCCACGTGTCCCGGCTGTCCTGGACACATTCTTCCACATCACTAGATTTGGGCTTCCTTTTCCTTATGCATCTACCATTTACTGGGCCATGAAGGGTTGTTGAGCTTTGCATTCTCTGCAATGTATGGTTCCTTTTGCGCCCTTTTCGTCTTTGCGCATCTCACGCGTACCTATGTTCCAGATGCCTCACAGACCGTACGGGACGAAAACCTCTGCTTTTGCCAATTTTCACTACCTATAGCCATTTCATCCCACTTTACATGTCCCATGCGTACCTACATCCCAAATGCCCCACGGACCGCGCAGGACAAAAACCTCCGCTTTTGCCGATTTTCACTGCCTGCGGCCATTTCGGCTTTATGCGTACCTGTGTACCAAATGCCCCACGGACCACGTGGGACAAAAACCTCCACTTTTTCTAATTTTCACTACTAGGCCATTTCGGCTTTACGCATCCTATGCGTACCTACATCCCAACTGTCCCGCGGACTACCAAGGGACAAAAATGTCTGATTTTTCTGCAACACACCAAAATGAGCCCACCTTTCAGATTTTTTCCAATTTTCAAATAGGAGAAATGACAGAGCCCGCAAAATTTGAAGAAATTGGGGCAAAAATAGGGCAGACTTAGAGACTTCATCAAGGAGGGACATGACCATGGATTTTGTAAACAACTCGAAGCATCTCAAAATAAAAGCTTTTAGAAAACCCACATCGAGAGACCGAAAATTTCACAATACACAGATTAGAGAAAAATAATGGAAAATGGGGCAAGACTGATCTAAGCACCAACACCACCTTTTCTGTCCAATAATCTCCAATAGTATCCTCCTTAGGTTTCACCTTCAAACCAACGTTAACCTTATTGGTTTTCAGGATTTTATGGTAGGTGTGTACTTTCTCATCAGCACTATCCATAACCTTGCACGTGCCCATAATACGGTTAACATACAAGTTTTCCACCTCTTCACCATCTATTATGTAGGCCAATTTTCATTTCTCTTTTTCCATGTATGTGTGCTTGATTTGTACCTCCTCTGATTCTTCCTCATCAAAGTGTGCTTCCAATTTAGGTTCACCAAACAATTTTAGTATTCTATCCTCTGTCATGGCACTATCTCCCATAGTTAGGTACTTATCAACCTGTAATGCATCACACACCAATGGCTTAGTACTCCGATATTTAGAAGCTTGAAGGAGATCATTCATCAACTCCTGTCAGTTTCTTGTCTAACAACACAACACTGAGTGAATGTACAATGTGCACATGACCCTGTAAGGTAGATTAAAGCTTATGCACCCATAAATATGGTGTCATGGCTTCCGTTCCTTCCATCTAGGACTTTCACATGCCCAGACGTGAAACAAGGTGGGTTCCTTCTCATGATAGTCTTGTATAGCAGTAGGTGCATTGCTTCAGAGAAACCTAATAGAGAACATGATTCTTACCTCATGCCACTCTAGAAGGTTATCATGATGTGTCACCCACCAATGTGTTGTGGTCTTGAGAAATGTATAGCTAAAGTATCCTTTGTATTTCGATCTCACATCTACACTAGGATCTCCATTTCTTAGAGGAAAATATCAGGGTTGGCTCCCCTAATGTATCTTGACAATTGTTTTCCTCTCAGGCACCTGATTGAGCATGCCTTTATTAATTTTGTCACAGATCCTTTAACTACCTTCTAACCAACTCATATGTCTCATGCACCTAATTTTCACATGCCAGACTAGTTGTATCACTTATATATTGAACATATTCCCACTGAATAACACCTTCTTTTATTGGTTACACAACCTCAGAGTCCTTGATAGTGTGCACATAGATTCAGTCTAGGTCTTCTTCTCTTAAGGGCTCATTATAGGGTGACGACTTTCCATCTATCAAAGGGATGATAACACGTTCCTCCTTGTTCTCAAAACTTATATACCCCTTATTAAAACGTAAGTCAACATTGTTCTTATAGTACCATGGGTTCCCAAGTAATGCTAGAAAGTTCTCTACCTCAGTAAGCGCTAAGACTTCAAAATCTCCAGTGAATTTCTCCCCTTGGATAATGATAATAACATCCTTTAAAACACCAATGGGCATTGCCTTTTTCTTATTAGCCATATACAACACATTTGAAGATGCCTATAATGGGGGCCTTCCCATTTGATTCCATACATCTAAGGTGAGAACATGAACTTCCGCACCCATGTCAATCATAATATTACTTAGGATCCATCCATCAACAACTGCATTCAAGGTAATCTCCTTATCATAGTCAATGTTGTGAGGAGGAAGGTTAGTGTGCAAGACCTGCATCTCGCGCTCTCCTCTAGCACTTGGTACTTTATCTCTTGACCATTCTCCTAATAGAGGAATGATATTCTCTTGGTACAACATCTTACACACCTCTCTGACATCATCTATATCTGACTGAGGGACCTCAAATCTTTTCTTCTACTCTAAGTTATTGGATTACTCTTTTAGACACTGAATTACCCCTTGAAGACTTCTAATTACATCCATGGTCTCTTGATATAATTTTTTCTAATACATAGGGTCTAGATACTTCCCATATACCACCTCTTCTCTTGTAATCAGTGGTCTCTGCTTTGGTATTTCTCTGGTGCACACAACCTCATCTCACCGTGTTACTAGTACAGGTTTTAACTCATACTCACGTGTCATTCTTGGCATCCAATGTTGATCAACATGCTTTACACTCACCATTCCAATGCTCTTATCCTTATGATGCTTCTGGATCACGTGCTCAAACAATTCTGGGCATTCCTCATACTTGTTCTTTTTCCCACACCAAGAGCATTGTAACAGATTGGGTCTTTCATTCTTATAGTGTTATGTAGACCCAAATTTGTAATAAGTCCCATGCAGGAATTCACTTCTTCCACCTTTGCAGTTTCCATGGCCTCTAAATCCTCTGCAAAATCCTCTTCCTCGACCTCCTCCATCCACGCACCCTTCATAATGATGACCATCATCCTTGGAGATGTTCGCAACACTAGTCTGGCACACACTAGTATCAATGGCATCATGTATTTTCTCAATCAATCTATAATCCATGGTGTCATGAGTAGTAGAGGTATACATTTTGCAATATCAAGACACATTCTTATGGATCGTGCACTTCAGTATTGGACACCTACTTGCATCATGATCTTTGTGGTAAATCTCATAGTCTATCATCATTACATGTACCGATCTCTAAGGAAAACTATCCTTCGTATGCCCTTCTACCTCACAATTCATGCATCATAACCCACTGCGAGTCTCATGAGCCGAGTTCCTAGACAATTTCTCCAGCTACTTTGTAATTGCAATCAATTTGGGCTTCTAGGAACAAACTAACTCTTATATAGATGCTTCCTACTGCCTCAATACGCAAGGAAGCCTCCAAGGCCTCGCACGAATATGTGAAAGTGCCCTCCTAGATGGTGTGATTAGTCCTCCGAACAAACCACTAAGCATGTTGTAAAGGGTGAATGTCATAAGATAACTTGGATTGGAGAGTCTTGAAACATGTGTCATACTCTCATACACTCTCTGCCATTCCTTACTGAATATCCTTAAATGTGTTGATGCTTTTTTGTTCAAACTTAGGTATGTGGAACTCCGCCAAAAAGGTATTATGCAGCACAATGTAATCCACCACTGTATGACATGGTTCATACTTCTTGTACCAGCTATGTGCACTTCCCTGCAACGTGGTTGCAAACTAACTTGCTTTCCACTTCAAGGCAGTGATTCCCTTTACACGCCATAGTAACTCACACTTGTGTACATGTTTCTAGGAATCCTCAACTCCCTTGTAATCAGGTAAGTGGAGTGACATCTCATAAAACACATGTTGATGGTGTTGTAGATGTTGTCTGTCAGATACAGGACCTTGATTCCCTCCATTGTTACCTCCACCACCAGACCCACTAGATCCACTAGTGCCAACTCCTCTAGATCCACCAAATCCTCCTCATGTTGTAGTTAAGGGGCCTAACACAGTTGCGCCCTACGAACCCACAGTCATACTAAACTGCACGCCGAAAATCTGTGATACCGAACCACTCCCAGATGTGTTTCCCGTGTCTCTTCCAGATGCGATACTCAAACCTTGTGATCCCACACCTTGCCCAAATTTTGTGCCAGACAAAATACCCCAAACACTGGAAATGAATGTGCAACCATAAATGTATCAAATGAAAAATTATACCTCTTAGGTTTTTCTCAACTAAGAATATCGATACCAACTAGATTATCAAAACTTGTCTCAGGAACTGGAAAACTAAGCGCAAGGGTCTAGTAGCCATGTGGGTTAAGATGTGCACCTACTGCTCTTATCATTCCTTCATATGAAGATCTCTCTGTAGAAGTCAAGGGGGTTTCTCTTTTGTGCTTACCAATATGGGGTAGCTCAGACTACTCAGGTTCCACGTCCTCTGCGTGAACCTCAAATCCTTCCCGCAATGTCTGCGTCCATAAATCCATCACTCCTGCAACTTCATGATGTATTGCCAACTCCCTCTCCCAAGATTCATTATAGTTGAGCTGCCTTTCCTCTCTCTTCATTTCCACCACAAGGTCCGCCATCCTTTACCATGCCAACTTCTGTGCCCTGCACCTAACAAGAGTTTAGCAATCCATGGGAAAGGCTTCCAAACTCAAAGTAATGACCATGATCTTAATAGCTAGTAAGAATAACACGCAAGAAAAATCCTCTAGGATCCCTCAAGAACTCGAACTCAATAATCTCTGGGAAAGAATACGTAAAAATAATGTATTACAGGGTATAACTAGTTAGCACTCTACTCCACCAGTGATCAAAAACATGGGTCCAGGTCAGATCAGCATCATGCAACCACTGATATTCTTCTTGGGTCCAAACACAAGGTCTATAGTACCAACTTTTCTTTGATGCATATTCTGATATCCATTCATACAACTCTACTAGGAAACAACAAAAGAATATCTCATAGAGTTCATGATACAGGTTATCCTCCACCCATTTTCATGCATCAAACTCAGATCCAGTACTGAACCTCTGAGAAAACTCATCCTCCATGATTTTAAGCCATGCTTCGACACTATCCAAGGTTAAGCACTCTTTCATCATGCATTTCTCTCACAATAGCTTCAAAAGATGTCCCAGAAATGAAACCAAGATGTAGTCATTATTTTACCCTCAATACTTCTTTCTAACCCCAAGCGATTTGGTGTATCATCTAGCATACATTGGGAGCTCACCCAATACATGTGTGGGCACCAAGACCCTCTTTTATGTGAGCTTTCCAAGAGATTTCTGCCATTATTTGTAGAAACAAAAGAACATTCATCTACTTTTAAAATGCAGAAGATATAACTAACAGATCTACACATTAATGCATCAAAAAATCTAATAAACATTGTAAGAAGTGCAAGAAACCAGATCTGAGTCATGATAAGCCAAATAACATGAGGGTTTACACCCATAAGTGAGTTGTACAAAATAGATCCATGTATATTGATTTAACAGAGTTCTGGTAGCCATATTACATTCAAAAGGGTCATCTCAAACCATATTCATCAAAAGAGAGATACTCAACTCCTACAAACCTATCTAATTAGAGATCCTAACTATACTTTTCCCCATTATATTCCTTTTTACAGATCCTAGTACCCATACATATAATTAATGGTATACCTTACAACCCTCTAGTACTAAGTACTCTAAACCCTAGCACCATGAAATTCAAACCCTTATCATTTCCTAACATGTTTGTAGCACTTCGTTACTCTCCTTCTCTTTCTTTGCTCCCTTTTGCACTCCGCACACTATACTCTACACACTCATTCTTGTCCCAAGCACTCCTTTAAATAGGACCATTGTCCACAGCCATGACTTCTCTTCCAAGTAGATCACATGTCAAGTGTCGATGTGGTCATCCATTGACGAATGTTTATCCTCTTTGAAAACCTTCCACTAACTATAATGATGCCTCTGGGAATATTCCCTACATGAAATATCCTTTTCTTGACCTCTAATGTTTCAGGCTGGCACCTTATCCACTTATCATGCCTAGTCAGGTCCTCACATTTTTCCTCAAGTGAATCCATGATGCCAAATATGGGTAAGTCCTTTAAACCCTTGTTCTACCTCCCGTGCATGCCCTAGTTCCACCTAAACCCTTCTTAAACCCTTTTTTCTCTACATTTTTCCCTGAGCACCCTTCTATCTACTGATCTTGTGCACACATGCCTCTTAGTACTTAGCAAATATTTGAGGGTCCAACATCCACACTACCGACTTGTCTAGTATGCCTTGGTGAGATTAGAGTCAAAGATATTTGTATCTTGACCCTAGTGAAAGTACAACTGAATGCACTTCGGTGCTTATTATACTGAAGGCGGTAAAGTAAAGCCAAGATACTCCTTGCGAAACTTGGTAAATCGAGCTAGCCTTAGATATCTTGTGACACATAGAGAGAGAACCATCTAGGAAGCTTACCATCTTGGAGCCAATTTTTTTGTCTTAGTTAGCATACTTGAGAGCTCTCACAAAGTGATAACTTTGTTAGATTCAAAACTCTTGTTTTTCGAACAAGGGAAAAATATCTTAAAGTTGAAACCATGTGATTTTCATCATGAAATATACTTAGTGTCATTTTTTCCTAGTTTTTCACTTGTCCAAAGACAAGGAAAAACTCTTCCAAAATAACACCAAGTTTATTTCAACAGGTCACTTGGTCTACACCCTTATTTTCTTGTTTTCCATTTTTGGACAAAAGGAAACAACTTATACGGATACTACTAGATATCACATTTCCACCACTTTTGTATTCTACTTGCATGACTAGGTTGCAATGTCAGAGCACAAGTGTTGAAAGTGTGCATGGTACGTACTCACAATCTAGTAGGCCCCCTTGTCTCAAAAACACATATTTGAGACTTATTATCATCATAGTTAGGTGATTTCATCCTTGTCTTCTTTTTAGTTTTTACACTGCCCACATTGTAGCCATACAATTGAGATATTTATGTCTTGTTCCATTGTGAAATTAGGCCTAAATATCTATAGTGTAGGGTTACACTGCTCGCACATATAGACAATTTCTTTATATAATTAGACGTATTTTTTGCACACTAGCTTTGTCTTGATTTTTGTGAGTGTTGAAGTTAGTTTGTTAGCATCGTTATAGTGCCATTTTGATACTAAAATCTTCTTATCTCATAAATTTTGATTACGTGTCCAAAGAGCATTGTTACGTTTCTTGTATTTGTGTCATCTATTTTACAAAGCTTAGACTTTGTTAGTGTTTAGAAACTGTCTTTTAGTATATCTTGTTAAAATATCACGCCAACATCCTCTTATCATTTAGGCCTTGTTTGTTACAAACTTGACCTAACTGGTAATATTATATTTTCCCTATTTTTTTATGAACCTATCTAGATGAATCTTAGAAAGTAAACTATTTGGTGTAACTAAATTTTGAGAGTTGTACGTCATTTTATTATTGTAAGTAAATATTGTGTCATATATTACCTTACTAGGGAAGCTTGTTCGTTATTCTTTAGTTCACATGTTTTCTTTGATCTATCAATTTTGTGGCTATTCTATAGTCACCTTCCTTTGGTAATTTAGTGTCATTACATTGCAAAAATTTGACTAAGGTCCCTTTTTAGTAAACCTTAGTGGAATTGTTTTGTGTTGTATTTCCTGTCTCGAGTATGCCTACTATGAGGATGGGATCTTGAACATTAGGAACTGATATATTTGGAGGTGAAAACCCTATTTTAGAGGATAATCTCATGGTTGAACATAGTGGTGGAGAGGAATATTCTCCTCATATTAACATAGAGCGTCCTCCCGCCAATTTTGAGGATTAAATTTTTCAAAAAAAACATGAGGTTCTTATGCATGTTATGGAACTAGGAGCTAGGTTACCTCCCACTGTGAACCCTTATCTCATTTCCAAAATAGTTCAAGGGGAAGAGGACTTGGAACATCCTCATCACCATATAGATGACATATTAAACCTAGGTCATGCCTCTAATTCTGCACGACAAAATAATTAGGAAGTACCTTTCGAAAATGATGGAGACTATCATTTACCTCCTATTAAAATTCGTTGCGAAGACCATGAAGAACATGTTCATGATGCACCACCTCCCCTTAATGAAGACCATAATTAAATACATGTTTAAGAGGTTACGTTAGAACAACAGGTCTAAGCCCTTACTCACAAATTAGCAAGTTTGGCTTCGCATATACAAAAGGAACAACCAAAATTTATGAAACAAGCCATACCAAAGGAAAAACCTAAGGCTTCGTTTCATGATTTCCCAATAAACACTCCTTGATGGGAGACACGAAAGGATCCTTATGAGGATTTTTTCACCGAAAATAGGGGTGGGCATACACCTAGGCTTAACCCTTTGTATAGACCCATGCCACCACCCATGCAAGACTAGCTCTTCCACAAAGAATGGTCTACTATGAAGAATGCCCTTCAAGTGTTACAAGAGGGCCAAACTGGTAACAATAACAAGAAATATCGGTTCGATGAGTTATGTCCCTACCCATTCGACAAATTCATGCTACAGGTACCTTTCGCATGACACTTTGATTTTCCAAAGTTTGACAAATATAAGGGAAAAGGTGATCCTCGTGACCATATTAAAGATTTTTATATGGCATGCTAAGAGGTTACATTCAGCGAAAATTATCTTATGCACCTCTTTCCGCCAAGTTTTGGAGCAACAACACTAGAATGGTTTGTACACATCCCTAAGGGATCCATAACAACATGGCCAGAACTAGCAGAAATTTTCGTACAACATTTCTCTTTTAATATAGAAAATGACATCACCATGTTGGATCTCCGCAATGCGAAACAAATAAATAATGAAAGCTTTGCTGCATTTTTACAACGATGGAGAGGATTAGCTAGCCGCTTTCCTTACTCCATACCCACAAAATAGTTAATAGGAATATTTTTTCCCAACCTCCATCCAGACATTATGTTCCAATTGCAAATGCATTGTAGCAACACATTCGAAGAGGTAATCGAAAAAGGTAGTTAAATAGAAAAATCATTGTTAGCTAGGGGGATTATGAAACTTTTCTCCTATGATCACAATGATTCAAAATATAACGATAAAACAAAGATTGTTCCTAACAGAAAAAAATTGTCATTAGTGATGGGATAGTAGATTCTAAGCGGGTAGAAGCCATTCATAACCATGTACCTTTAAATCTTGAAAAAGGAAATCCACCTATGAAGTATAAATTTCACACTTTCACACCTCTATCTGAATCAATATCATCCATATTAAAAATATTAGAGGCCATTAACATGGTTAAATACCCTGAAACACAACCCTATGGAGATGACACACCTAAACCATCATGGTTTAGAGAGAATGACCAGTCGATAATGGCAACATTGAAGTAGACTTCGTTGCCACTACAAAATATCCAAATAAAATCTTAGGGATCTTCAAAGATCCTTTTCCCAATCACAACGAAAGGAAAAATCCATAGTGGGGACAATTTTCTTAGAAAAAGAATGCTAACTGTGTGTCCAACAAAGACCATTTTGACACCTTGATAGGTTGTGTTGACCCACTCATTGAGAAAATCAATAAAATTATAATTAAAAAAAGAGAGTGTGTCATGGCACCATGACAAGATCACCTTGTTATAAATTATGAACCTACTCCACCTCCTCCTCAAGAGATTCATTATGATGTGTTAGATCAACTAGAAAATACTAAAGCTAATATTTCAATCTTAGAGCTTCTAAATATTTCTAACGTTCATAAAGATATAGTTTGTTAAAACTTACAGGGATCTAGAGTATCTATTGATGTTGACCCTACACATTTACAAGTCATGGTAGTGCAAATTGCTCATGTAAGACACATAACCTTTAGTCCGACAGAAGCCTTGACTGAAAATCCCTTCCATAACCTACAATTACATATTGAGGTAATAATCAAGCGTAAAAAGGTCAAGAGAGTGCTTATGGATGACCGATTGGGTCTTAACATTTGTACTCTTAAACTACTTTGTCAACTAAGTGGCACAGAATCTGATTTGGAGACAAAGGTCATCACCATAAAGGCATACGACAATGAAAAAAGACAATCACCCAGAATGATCACTTTCTCTTTAGAAGTTGGTCGTATAACCCATGATACGAAGTTCCATGTCTTGAATCTAGAGCTCCCTTACAACATCTTGCTCGGTCACCCATGGATTCACGCCATGCAGGTTATGTCATCAACGTATCATCAATGTCTAAAATTGCAATATAAAGGACAGACACTTATTATACAAGGGGATTCCTAACCATTTGCTCAATGCAGAGCATTTTCAGGATATTTTCCTACCATCTATGAGTGTCCCTCTATGAAGATTGTTGTTCCTATTTAGTTGGAGGAACTTGCTTCACAAGTGGACCCAAACACCCTAACTCCCAGTGAGAGTGGTGTATCTACATCAGAATCTCATTTTGCTACATGAGAGATGAAGGTCATAAACAAATGATGTGGAGAGTATAATCTTCAGCAATCCCTCTGGTTCAAAATATTCCTCTATCATCCCAAGCATGTGGTAGACCATGTTATAAATTCCAAAGATCAAGGGAGAATTTCCCTTTTAACAATTTCACTTCCAGTGGATTGCTAGAAGATGAAATAATCCTCAATGACATTATATTTCTTCCTCAAGACGATGAAACAACTTTGTTTTACAATTCATCTAGGTATGTTATTCCTAACAGAATCATGCCTTCTATGAGATACCAAGGACATGGTTACGGCTGCCAAGAACAATATTCGTTAGAAGCTCTTCCAATACCTCATCACATATTGGGTAAATCGGGTATTGATGTCCATTTGTATGAATCTCACCCTTCAGATATTGAGCATGTCTCTTCTGAGAGTGAGGATAGTTTTTCTGAAAATGAAAGTGAAACACATTCCCGGTGTAGTCTTTATGAAGACCTCACATCTATGAAACTATTTTCTAACATGGTTATCCTTACCATAACCCATGTTACACCCATCATATCCCCTATAAATAAGACATTAACTCTCATCTACCCATCACTAGTGAATTGGGATCAACAACAACACGTACCTATTCATGTGTTTCAGAAGGATGAGGCTATTGGCGAGTTCTTATGAATCAGAGACAACATTCCAAGAAATAATCACAAGAAGGGGTTCTCCATCCATCTTAATGTGTGTGCGTACTTCGGAGAGGAAGTAGATTTGTGTGGACACTTAAGTAAAACATTAAGCAAGGGAAAGAGTTTCAAAGAAAATCCCTGTGGAAAGAAAAAGGGGAAGTCCTCTAGCGAAAACATCTTTGAGGTGCTTGTGTACAAACAAGTAGAAAAACCTATGGAAAATATAGTGTACCCATATAAATATGATGATCACCTCCCTGGACCAATTTTTTAGAGGAGGATCTCAATCTCCCTCCCGATCCTATGCACATGGGGGACGTGTCAAAGCTACTAGTGGAATATATAATAGATGTTAACATCGGCACAGAGGAGTTGTCACGGATAGTTAAGTTGGGAGCTTCACTCTCAGCAAAAGAAAAAAAAACATTCACAGGAATCTTGAGAGAGTATGCAGACATCTTTTCTTGGTCTTATGTTGAGATGCTCGAACTTGATCCTACATTATTGGTACACAACCTTGTTGTTCACCTAGACGTTAAGCCCATCAAACAAAAACTTTGGACGATGTATCCTCACGTTGCCTTACTAGTAAAGTAAGAGCTAGAAAATTTATTAGAAGTAGGCTTCATCAGGCCTATCGACTACTCAGAGTGGATTTATAATGTGGTACCAGTTCAGAAAAAGCCATTCGGTATCAGAGTGTGCACTGATTTTAGAGATATTAAAAAAAATTATCCCAAGGAAAATTTTTCTCTCCTTAACATCGACATGATCGTCAATTCTACTGCTAGTTATGATATGATATCATTCATGGATGGCTTCTCAGGTTATTGTAGACACCAAATTTGGGTCACACTCCCCTTGATCCCCTTTCAAACAGTAAACATATCATGTTCATATAACCATGACCCCTTTACCACACATTTATATTAATTTAATCACTTACAATTGAATTAATACCCATCCTCACTCTATTTATTAATTTAATTACTTTAATTAAATTAATTTACACTCACCAAGCCACATCACCTAGACACCTCACCATAGACCTATTCTTAGCATGTTTCTTTTAACTAAGACTCAATCCCTACTTACCTTAACCAACTGACACTTAGTCTAACCCTAACATTGAATGCCTATTCTTTCTCCAACATCATGCCCACTTATCTAAGCATTAAATACCATTTTAGACATGGACCAACAGGCAAAGCTCGCTAAAAGATAGCCAAAATATACTATTTTGGTAAACCTAGGATTTCTCACCTTAACCGATGTCGGTTAACCCTAAACCGAAACTGGTCACCCTAACTGTCACGAGTTACCATATTTACATTTTGGCAAAAATTTTCCAGGAGGTTGGTGATTTCGAGTTTGGAGAGAGAGAGATATCTTCATGTAAGCACAAACCGACCCTAGCCAACAACAAGGACTGATCTAAAGGCATTAGCATTCACAGTAACATTCCAAGAAGCACTTCCATGGCACTGACCACCATTTTCATAGATCATCCATTGATGTCCTCCACCAACCACACCTATAAATATAAGTAAGTGTGTTTTGATCTGCATCATTCTATACTTACTTAGATTGTAGTTTCTTTATCTATGTTTGTTAGATCCTATTCTCCTTTGCATTCCACCATCCCCACCTTCCTATCAATCCACCCATCCAACCACCCACAATATTTTAGCTCCCCATACCCAACTCCTAGGAATTCCTGAGCCTTCCTAGCATTTTTATGAACCTAGCCATCCTTCTTTCCTTCTTTATGCAATCAAAGAGAAGCTCTAAAACTAAGTTTGTTTGATTTCCACCATTCTACCTCTATCGATGCCACTCACCTTGACTGTCATCGGTTTATCCTTCACCGACATCGGTCACTAGACCGATGTTGGTTACTGTGTCTCCTAACAGACTTTCACTAAGTTGACCTTAACACCCCAAAAACCTCACAAAAACTTACCCAAACCTGGTACCCCACCTATAATTCCACCACAGGTCTTCCCAAATCTCTTGAAAAACATAGAGAGAGCATGGAAACCTATTTTGACATGCTACCATTATCCAATTTAAACCGTTATCAATCGTATCTAAACCGTCATTGGTCACATCTTAACCAGAATCAGTCTTTGTGTCTAACAATCCAACTCAGGACAATAAGCTAATACCCAATCCCAAACCGCCCAGAATTACTTGTAACCTTTACTATACTTCATCAAAATCCTGTACCAGATCTGTAACCCGATACCAACCCATCCCCTGATCCATTTTGACCTCAATCACCATTTTTACCTGACCTTTTGTATTCATTTTGTACAAGGTACCTAAATCGTCTCAATTCCAATAAGATTATTATTTCATGTTTATTTTGAATAACATTAATATTGTTATATAAAAAATGGATTGACAACTTATTCAGGAAGTATCACGCTTCCCAGATCTAGCTTCCACTAGGCAGTCCACTCCTTGTTGTGTTTAACTCTATATAGTGGTATTGTGTTGTATTTTATAGGTAGTTCCTCCTAGCCAAAAGAGAGTATTCACAATCAACATTGGACTAGGAAATCAGAAGGTGCACACAACCTTCAACCGATATCACAAACAAGTATTCCTCCTTGGCCTATCACCCTCTATCTATTTCATTAATTTGTTAAGAATTCGGTAAAACATTTTGGCATGCCCGGTGGGACCCATCCGGGGTTCCTTGCATTTATTCATTCTTAAGGAAATATTTGTATGTTTGTTTCTTTTCGAAAGGAAATCAACATTAAATCTTCCCCTTGAGAATCTATCTCTTTCTTCTATTTGTCTAAGTGACATTTGTATTTCAGGACTAAAAAAATCATTCTTTTTCTTCTTGCATCCGTATTAGTGAAATCCATTCTCTTTTCTATTCACTCTCTATTTACATCAAATATCACACTTCGATTTTGGGTTCTAAAATACTTGCATTTCATACTTTTGTGCTTGTATTGTTAGCTCACATAAAAATTAAGGGAAATCTATACGCTGGAAGTCATGCTCAACTGATGGTTGACATAATTGAATTATAGAAGCACTTTCTCTTCTCTTTCTCTTTTCAAAACTACACAAATATAAATTTACACATCTTCTTAAAAAACACCTTACCTAGAAGAGATTGTCAATGATCACACGATAAGAGGATTGAAAATGGGAACCCAGCTGGTTTCTCTGACTAGTCATTATAAAGACTGCCAAAACCAAAACATAACCTGAAACCACCCTTAGATCTTACCTCCTCATAGGACACCTTCCCAACCAAAAAATTTGTTATGAATGCACAAGTCAGTATGATATAGCATAAGCTAAACATACAAATTCACTTGTAGGAATTCATGTTTTTCTTAGCTTTTTCTTGACTTGCATTTTGAGTTGTGAGGTTACGTGTTTAACTTTCTTCTTCCTTTCACACTCCACCATCATAGTTGGTGTATTGCTAACTATTTCTGAGTGTTTCAAGACCTATTTTTATCATACTCAGGTTTCTGGGTTGATATTCCATTTGACTTAATTCACAAAAATTGATTTTCTTCACTTCATCAAATTTCATAGTAACCGGCATCGGTCTAGCAACCATCATCGGTTTACATCTGACTGTCATTGGTTTACCTAACCGTTACTGGTTTCTAGCTCTTTTTGGTCATTCTACCCAAAAATTGCATTCATCACATCTTTTGTTTCTATTTGAAGTTCTCATGACATCATCATATCCCCACAATTTTAATATCACAGTCAAGTACAACCTCCTTATTTCATCTTTATCAGTTTTATCCTCATTTGCAAAACTGTTGATTTTTCCCACAGTAACTAGTATCGGTCACCTAACCATCATCAGTCCCCCCTTTTAACCATCCTCGGTTAGTCTAACCAGTCATTTATTTCCTGTGTTTGGATTTCTAATTAAAACACCGACCCATTTCACCTCCCATAATCCATCCTTCTCCATTTTTGTTGCTTTCTGTGTCATTTACAGAGTACAATTTTACCAGTTCTAAGCTAATTCACATGGTTTTGACTCGCAACCAAACCAACGCCCTTGTGTTTCATGTTAGCCTTCAGCCACTTCTACCTATCCCGTCACTGCCTTCCATCCTGTTGCCTATGGATCCAACTCATCCCATTACCATTAGTACCGGTGACGAGGAGTTTGCAAGAATCCTTGACCAGAATCCCACTGCCCTACAATACTATCTCTCCCACTCATATACCAGGGACTCCTTGAGACAGTTAGTATATGGCATCCCCATAACTATCCCTCCTTCCCTTTCCCCTACTTCTATGTATGCTATCACTAGCTCGGTGTTACCTCCATCCACTTTACCACCTGTGGTGTCTTATCACATCCACTATAACTACTGCATCTATGACATCTATCGCACATGTGGTGTCAACTATTCCTTCACTGAGCCACCTTGAGCATAGCCCTATCTTTGCACCCACTACCTCATATGTACCGATTGCATTGCAACCACCCATGGTGTCGGCAACTCATACCCCATTCCAAAACCTTTTCCTCTACATCCCATAGTCCTTTCCCCCAATTACTACCAGAGTCATTATGACTACCCCACCTACTTACACATATCACCAACAATCCTTGATCTCATCTATCACTTATTCTAGATATTTTTCACCTATGTCTATTCCCCCTTCGTATTCCTCCTAGTGAGCACCACCATACACTGGAATTTTTTCCACATCCGTATAGGCGCCCATTCATCACAATCCAAAAATGACCTCATTAAGATGATGATGGAAAAGATGTAAACATTAGAAGCATCAATTTCTATCTCTCGCAACTCCTTAACTTATGATGAAATATGTAATGAGCCTATGCATCCATCTATTTCCATTCACCCATACCCCGTGCATTGGGAAATGCCCAAGTTCAACCATTTCAATAGTAAATAAGATCCACAACAAGACTTGCGGTCATTTAAACATGGGTGTTACCTAATTGCCCACGATGATGCTTTAATCCTAAGAACCTTCCCAATGTCCTTGACAGGACCCATGTTAAATTAGTACAGTGGTTTACCCAGACATTCCATTTACTTCATTTAATCAAGTGGCTCAAGCATTCTTGGACCACTTCTTAATTAATGTGGTCATGAAAGTCACCTTGACTGATCTTTACTCAACACGACAATACAACGACGAGTCTATCGCTGATTTTTGCAATCATTGGTTCAGCCTCATCAACCAAATTACATTCCAATTACCTCAAACTAAGCTTATAGATTTTTTCACTAGAGCTTGTGCCAGGCACATCTCACCAACTCTGCAATTACAAACCTTGTGTACCTTTGACAAAGCATTTACCATGGCACAAAAACTATAAATTCGGGCCGTTGAAGAGAGAAAAATTCAATTACATAACAAAAATTCCACCTTTAAATCAAATGATACCTCTTCCTCTTCAAATCCCCAAAACAATTATTCAAAATCCAAAGGATCTTCCAATGTGGTAGTTCTCAAAGCTGGCCCATCTCACCCATCTAACCAAGCAAAACCTTCCTCCAATCTTTCTCCCGTTCAAACTTTTCAGTTCAAACGGGAGCAATGAAAGTACACCCCAATAGGGGAACCTTATTCTTCGGTCTTAGAAAATATTCTTAATGTTGGAGCCATTAACCTTCCACCCTTAAAACCACATACTGGGTTTGACCCTGCTCATCTTATGCCTGCATGGTATAAATAACATGATTTTTGCAACTATCATCGTGTTAAAGGCCATAACGATTGTAATTATATCACCTTCAAAAACATCAGTCCAATAAATGTTAGATAATGGAGATCTAGTCCTGGACAACCTGAACGCACCAGCTAATAAGAACTCACATATCTTAAAAAATTCATTCCCTAATCATACCCCATCCTCTAATCAAACAGGAGAACCTTCAAACAATGATAGTAATGTCCATGAAGTCCATGCTATTTTTGATAACATACCAACCATTCCCCAATTTTCTCTTATCCCCTCTATCGAGGAGGAGTCTATCATCTACTCCTTCACCCATGAGTCCCCTTCATCTCCTCCCTACCTATCAAGGAAATCCTAGAACGATCTCCTTTACTCAGGAGGATTCCTACCTCATCTACTCCTTCACCCAAAAAGGAGTCCCCTTCATCTCCTCCCTCACCTATGGAGGAGTCCACAATTTATGCCAATTCCATTTCACCACTCACCTCTCAACCTAACGAACAATCAACAATATTAACTCTCCTACCCATGGGAGAGTCATGCTCATCTTCCTCTCCATCGAAAGAGGATTCTACCTCATTTCACCCATCATCTCCCCTACCCATAAGGGATCCTTTAGAATCACCACTACCTATTGGTGACCATTCCCCATCAGCCTTCAAGATCCTTTTGATCTTCTCTCAGATCTCTCTTAACCACAGAGTCTAAAGCCAACTAGTTCCCTGTCTCACAGACATATTTTACAGGGATTGCTACTAAATCAACATCGGCTCCTCTTACAGCAGTGCCATTTTCATGCTTGGTCGACCACTTGGATTACATTGATAATTCCATGCTTTGGGGAAACCTTCAGCTCCCCTTTTCAACCCAAATGCAAATTTCACCTCACTGATACCTCCACGATCTATCTGAAAGTATTTCAAGACGACCAAATCAACCATGACTATGCTTATTGAAATGGCTTCTTCTCTTCACCCTCATCCTACATCTAAACCTTTACCCATAACTAAACCCATTCCTATGCCTAAGAACCTACCTGCACCTACATATTCTCCCATATCTAGACCCATCACTACCTTGGGTGTCATGCTGACATCAAGCCTTGTCCATCCACCCGTCAGTTTGGATTTAGCCACATCTTCCCAAGCCTGCACAAAAATCATTCCTCCACCTAAAAGGAAGACCCAACCTTCTAGGCCACATACACAAGTCTCACCCACCATGCCTTTGTCACCTTCACCCCTTCCATCCATCCTAGGACCTCACCCATCCAACCTTGGCCAAGCAACCCCCTACCCAAGGACAAATAAAAAACACAAGCAACCTCTTCATCATGATACACTCAATTACCACACAATCGAAAATACCCTTTTTCATCACCTGTATCTTTCTTACCACCTATACCCCCACCAGCTACCATAACTTCATCACTATCTATGAGACTATCTTCTCTTCAGCCCATACCTTCCACCCAGCCTCTACGAACCACTTTCACCACATCTCCATTATCCCCATGGATAACCCATCCTCTTCCACCATCTACTTTCCCTTCTACATCATGCACTCCTTCCTCACCTTTACCCAAGAAAGTGCAGTCAAAATTGAAAAACCCACTACCCTTCAAAGAGGTAGTCAAGCCTACAACACCTTCTATTGCTAGTTCATCTACCATGCCTTTACCAAAGAAAGTACAACCCAAGCTTAAAATAGTACCACCTACCAAACTAGTGGTCAAACTTATCCCTCTCCAATTCCACCTCCTATAGCACCTCTCCCACCATAATCACCTCACCATTCAACCCAAACCCACACTCACTTCACACTGTGATCCATTGGCAAGGTCGTACTCCATCATTTTAGCCAACCTTTTAGATACCTTTGTCATCACATTACTGCATCTCTTAGACCTTATGACCCACTCAAAATCAAACCGAAAGGGTTTGACGAAACTAAAATTTGTGCCTACCATCGTGTGCTAGGGCATGATGTAGAGAATTGTAAGGCTCTAAAAACCGTTCTTCTCCAACTATGTCCTCCTAAAGAAAATTTTGATGAGTATGATCTTCTAGATGAGGACTATATTTTTCCTTCACCAATATTCCCACATCCTTTTCCACTACCTATTCAGCGACCACTATCTCTACCCCACAACCTTTTTATTCACCTCCAAAATTTGAGATCATCATGTTCTGCATAAGAGAGTTGGCTAAAACTCCACCAAAATGCCAGTGTGCCCTACTCATTTCAAGAGGCTCTTATCCCGCACTAGGATTTTATCCCTCATGTTGTTATACCTTTCTTGACATACCTTCTCCATCTACCTCTCTTTCTAAGATTAACATGATCCAGGTTATCACTCACACCTAGAAAGACAAAATAAAGGAGAAAGCAACTAGCCCATCAACCAATCTTGTGCCCAATATACCATCTACACCCTAGCACCCAAAATCACCATTCGAGATCCCACGTACCCTATTTCTGACGGATTCACCCATCTCACAATGATAAAACAATTACAAAAATCCCCTTTAAAAATGTCTTTGTACGACCTCGTCTAAACCTCTGAATCTCATTTACAGGCCCTCATGGAGGTTTTGCAATCCATCGAGGTTTTACCTAACGACCCGACACTTGTGGCCTCCATTATTACCCCTCATCATGTGGCCTCTCTCACCAACTCATCCCCTTCCTCTACACCTCCACCTACTCACCAAGTACCCGCTCTAAAATTTTCTGATGATGAGATAGTACCTCTCCAATTAGACGACCCCGATCTCACCCTTTTCATCTCTGTCTATATCGATAATATACACGTACGATGTGTTATGATCGATGGTGGCACCAGCATCAACATCATCTCCTCCCATGCGTACAACCAAATGTGCATACCCACCAATTGCATGCATAATAACCCAGTTATGTTGCTCTCATTCAATGATGTTATGACTTCTACCCTCGGCACCATTGTCCTCTACATTTGTGTGGGCCCCCTTACTATCCTAGAATTATTCTACATCCTAGAAGGGGAGTTCCAGTACAACCTATTACTTGGACGACCTTGGATTTGTGTCATGGGTTGTGTTCCTTCAAACTTTACACCACTTGTAAAATTTGAACATGAAGGACATAACTACACCATTTCAGTTGACCTATCACCATTCAAAACTTATAACATGTTATACTGACCTAATGATGTCCTTGTACTAGTTAAGGCATCTACCACCACTGTCCACTTCTCCTTCACCCACAGCCCCATCCACCAATGTTTCCACTACCTCTCCCACACCTAACTCTTCTATCCCCACTACTTGTCGTAGCCTCTACAGCTGACCCATCCACTAACCCATCTACTTCCCAACCAACCAATACCCCTTCTTCCCAATCACCTAGTAATTCATCTATTCACGCTACCCACATATCAACCACTGATCCCTTAGAAGGTTTTTTTCAACACCTCACTCTGGGGGAGTACCGCTTATACAATGTCAACACATTCCTTACTCCACAAGAGTATGGTAATCTTGCCAACATCCTTGCTATGATCACTGCATAGGTGAGATCTTCCCTTATGGTCCTCCCCACCTTCGTACCAACCTCACATATGGGGGACTTGATACTTCCACCTATTCACCTAAACCACCATCCCAAACATGACCATTTTCATTTGACCTCCAATCTCTCACCAACTGCCGCTTCTCCCACACTTTCCTACACCTCATTGTGCATGGAAGGGATTTGGCTTTGGTTTTTATGAACAAGGAGTTCATACCGTCATCCCATGTACCACCCGTAAACACAAAGACCACCGTGGTATCGGCTTCGCTAAAGTATCCTCCAAGAAATCCCATGTTGAACTCATTGAGGATGAAAAACCTTCTCCACCCCATTCACCGATGTCACCACCTTCACCCACGGAGTCTATGGATCTAGAATCCATTCCTCCTAACTTTTTTTTTCATAAACACCATTTCCTTGGGACCTTTGACTTATCAATGAGATGGAGAGGCTCCCTCTTCTCTTCCCTTCCTATATCCTAACATGATTGATGACGATACACCATCCATTAACTTCGTTCAATGTCAGGACAATGAGTCTATTCTCACCTACCTTGGTGTGGAAGATTCTTATATTCACCGATCATTTCCTTCTGAGACGCAAACCATGTTAAATGAATCAACCATCAAAGTCAATATTAACACCCAGGATGACCCACACATCTTAAAGATAGGCCAATATTTAGATGTTGCTGAAGAAGGAAGCTTTTACTTCTTTCCTCTGGGATCATAGCAATGCTTTTGCTTGGTCCTATGCTGATATGCCTGGTATTGATCCTAACATTGTGGTCCACAATATTGTAACCATTCCTAAAGCCAAACTCGTAAAATAGAAGCTGCGGAAAATGCATCCTCACATTTATCTTCTTGTCAAAGAAGAACTCAATGCCTTCTCTCGGTTTCCTTTCATCCTACCTATTGATTATCCCCAATGGATTTCTAACATCGTTCCTGTCACAAAAGTGACAAGGGGACTCTGCATTTACATGCATTTCTGTGACCTCAACCTAGCTTACCCCAAAGATGATTTTCCTTTACCAGGTATTGACCAGCTAGTTGATCTCACTGCCTGGCCATGAGATGTTATCACTCATGGATGGTTTCTCAGTTATAATAAAATATTACTCACTCTAGAAGATCAACACAAAACTACCTTCATCACTCCTTGGGGGACCTTCTGCTATCGAGTCATGCCTTTTGGCCTTAAAAACACTGGTGCTACATATCAACGGGCTATGAACTTATATCTTCCATGACATCATGCATCGTATATTGGAAGATTATGTAGATGACCTTCTTTCCAAATCCAAACATTGTGCCAAACACCTTATAGTCCTCAAAAGTCATCTTTGACCTATCTCATCAAGTATTGTATTCACCTTCAACCCAAGAAGTGTGTCTTCACTATTCTCTTAGGAAAATCCTTGGTTTCATCATTTCTTTGTGTGGCATAGAAGTTGATCCTACTAAAATAAAGGCTATTCTCGAAATGCCTCCACCTACTAGCCTTCACCAATTTCAATTTTTCAAGGAAAGTTGCAATCTATTCATCATTTTATTTCGCATAACTTTCCGACCACTACCAACCATTTCATCATCTCCTAAAAAAGGATGTCTCCTTCAAATGGAATAATGAATGCCACAAAGCCTTTGACACCTTAAAACAATACCTTCTCCAACCACTGGTGCTCATTCCTCCCAAGGATGACCAACCATTTTACCTTTACATTTCTGCTATTGATCATTCTTTAGGTGCCATGCTCACTCATTGTGATGAACAACACTGGGAGACAAACGGTCTTTTATATACATAAGTATACCCTTTTAGACTACGAAACCATATACACCCATGCCAAAAAAATCTATGCTTAGCCTTAGTTTTTGTCACCACTAAACTTCATCATTACCTACTCAATCACAAAAACTTCGTTGTCATCACCAATACTGACCCCTTACATTACATGTACACCAAGCCCTACCAACATCAACATGCTTGTGTTGGCTCATGCTTTTCGCACACCTCGACCTCGAATTCATTCATCAAAAATATGTCAAAGGACAAACAATCACTAACCAAGTTCCAGACACACCTCTCTCTGGAAATCAATCCTCTAACTTTGATTTCCCAGACTGAATCCATTGCTACCCTCTCTTTGGATGATACCATTTACCAGATGAACTTATTCTTTGACTGGTTCCAAATGTCAGTGTGGGGGTGGTGTGGATGTTATCCTCATTCCTCTTGATAGTGAACCCATGCCATTATCTTTCAAACTTTATTTTGAATGTACTAATAACATTGCTGAATATGAAGCACTCGTATTAGGTCTCCAAGTTGCCATCGCCTTAGATGTTAAATCAATTAATATCTTTGGTGATTCCCAATTGGTTGTAAACTAAGTCAATGGTATATACCAGTGTCGTAACGAAATACTTCAAAAGTATAAACACCATGTCGATATAATTTTGACTACCTTTGACCGTTTCCGAACTTCAAACCACTCCATGGTCCACTAAAAAATACCCTTATGGATACTCATGGCTTGTCTGGGACATCGTGTCAGATACCTACTTCTCCCTCCAACTCAAAAATATTTGTCACAGTACAAAGGTTACAATCACCTTCTTATTTATTTCAAGATGTCAATTGTCCCCGCTTGGAACTCCCTTGAACCTGACCCACGTGACCTTTGGTATAAGTAACTTTTTTACTAACTTTCCCTTTCAATTCTACCTCCTGATCTTACTCACAATGGACAAATGCACCTTTCTCAAAAGTGTCCATCGGGCCTATGTCATCATGGGAGGTCTTCTTTATAAATGTGGCTTTGACAGTATCCTCTTATGATGCCTTATAAGTTTTGAAATTCCTTACACCATCAAAGAAGTTCATGACGGAATTTGTGGAGGTCACTTCAGTGGTTTACACTGTCACTAAATGCATCCTTTACCTGGGATACTATTAGCCAACCCTCAACCTTGAATTTTGTGACTATGTCAAACATTGTGTGAAATTCCAGCAATATGCTAATACTTTCATCACACTCTTAGTCATGTCTTACAGGTCGCCTGAGACCTTTAGCCTTTCTCTCAATGGGGTTTGGATCTTGTCAGAGAGATCAATCCTAAATTCTTCACAATGTCATCAATGGATTATCACCACTACTGAATATTACACTAAATGGATTGAAGCCGTACCTCTTATTTCTACAAAATCTTGAGAAAATATATGAATTCATCAATCATCACATCATTTGTCACATTGGTGTTCCTCACCATCTCATCATTTATAAGTTTGAAAAACAGTTAAAAAAACAAAACCCTAAGGAAAACTCTGTGATGCCTTTGGCATTCTACTTAGTCTCTCTTCACCTTACTATCCTCAAATAAATGGCCAAGCAGAATCAACCAATAAAACCTTGAACAAAATTCTTATGAAAGTGATTGGTGATACTAGAAGGATTGGCGCACACACATCCCTTTCTCCTTATGGACTTATCTTACTAGTATTCATACCTCAATGTTGTCCATGCCTTTGAATTTGGTCTAAGGCATTGAGGTTGACTTTCCTCGTATGACTGTCTAGATTCCATATCTTTGTAAATCACTTAAAGAGATGCCCAATGATGATGATTTTTTTTCAAGACTGATTGGCATAACTAGAGTTATTAGATGAATGTCCTCTTAATGCTCTCGACAATCTCCAAATCTACTGCAAAAATTTATCAAACATGCCTACAACAAGTGTGTCCATGATTTGACACCTTCCAGGTCACTGACCTCATCTTGAAGGAAAATCAACATGTAACAAAAGAGGAAAAAAGTAAACGGGGAAAAATTTCTCCTAATTGGCTTGGACCCTATATTGTTACTCATACCTATGGATTAGGTGCTTATCATTTGTCTTCACTTGAAGGTAAACCTGAACTGAGCCCCTCAATGCCTTGCATCTTTAACCATTTTATTATTCGAAATCAATTCCTATATCACGTTTCTGTCCATTGAACACTTGTCCCTTGAGCACCATTCACCTTCCATGTTACATGTTTTGAGGATCAATGACTAAACAAGAATCATGTTGATTACGTGCATCACCTTTCATCCTTATCTTCAATATGAGTACCACGACTCTACTCATGACATGATTCTCATGGATACTTATTATATTTTTCAAGACGGAATCACATGGTCATTCATCACTTAAAACTCTTGCCATCATAGTTAACCTCTGTATGCTCCAGTTTTGTCTTCTAAACAAGATCTTAATCTATCTCTATAGTCTTGTCCATGAATTAAACGTCTAAAAGTGAAAAATAATTTCAAAAGCAAAATGGGATTTAACTCCTTGAGTCAAACTTCTAGTAAAAAGATGACTACCTCAAAAGGGACGTCTCTTCTCTCTATCTCATCACTATAAATAGACTCACTCCCTCAAAGGAAAACTATACAAAGCTAGCCATACTGCACATAGTCTATCATAAAATAGGACTATCCTTGCAAAAAAAAATTAAAAATCTTCCCGCATCGATCATATTCATGAAGACCTCAAGCAGATAATATACTCATCCCACATAGACTTCCCGCATCAATCATTCTATCAAAAAAAGCAAAAAGAATAAAAAGATAACCTTTTTGTCATGGACTTGCCTATTTTGATCTTGGTTCTCTTGCCAAGTAGGCATGATGTCTTGCACCAGGTTACACTAAAGCCAACCCACATTCAACCTCATTTCCTTTTCACCCCTAATTTCCTTCCCGCTCAAGGGATGTGCTACTTGAAAGGTTTGGGGCATTAGATAGTATATTTTTGCATATATGTAAGACATTGTGGTCTATGGTTGTATGTTTTTCTAGAAATTGTTTGTGAATCTTTATGTTTTTTATGAGTATTATTTTTCATTTCTCAGAGCTCTTTGGTTAGAATGATTAAATAAAAATGTAAATATATGCACTAGTTAATCTAAGCTATGAAAAACTATAAGTAAAGTATAAATGTTGTAAATGAATATAAAGATAACCCAAACAACTAATATAATGAAAGTAAAAATGTTAATATGCAAGAGAGAAGAGGAAAGGAATCATCTGAATAGAGGATTCTCATGGAACTGTGTCACAGAAGTGATTGGAGAATCTAAAAATAGGAATGGTTGTGCAGAGGTCCTAAAAAGAACAGATCTAGATTGATTCTCTTGACTGGGGCACCTAGAGAAGACCTAGGGCACTTACAGGTGTTCTGGTCTACAGAATGGGCACCCTGGTCTGTGTAAAAGCTCCAGAACTGATCTTCACAGGTTCATCAGGTGGTCTAAAACCCTTTTTGTGTGTCACATCAAATTCATTGGACTGTTCCAAGAAGTGTCGATATTTATCCAAGATGAAAGGAAGACCTGTAAAACCATAAACAAGCATCAATCCCTAAAATAGAAAAATGCATATGATAGTGTCGTACTGACCTCATCTGCCACAATAATGGACTTACTAACTGAGAAATGCACTACATTCTAGACCCAAATTTAGTTATTTATGTGTCTATGAAACATGCCCTAGGTGCTTTTAAGTCAGTCTCACTTTTTGAAGTAGTGAGCTAACTATGTGTAGAAAAATTTAATAGAATGGTGCATGGAATAGAATAGAATTCTCCCCCTATATTGTGTGTGATGTAGATTTCCTAGTCTTGTGCCTTGTGATGGAGCTATATGGATGCAAATGATATCCAATTCAATAGATAGATGCAACTATAGGTGGATGATAGTAGTGATAGTCCTTGGTCCCTCATTATGGTCTCATAACTTTAAATTTATAGGGTTCTCTTGATCTAATTTCATAATTAACTCTGAGATGGCCGATCAACAAAAACATAAAGACCTCAAATAGCTAGAAAGATCCCAAAAGTGGCGGGAAAGATAAAATAGGACTGGGTACCCTTGGTGGGACAAGGGCACCCACTGGTGCCCCAGTCAAAGGTAAAATGATGGGAAATTACAAAAGATGACTCAGTATGCATTTTTTTGGTAGAGGTCGGGAATGACGATAGAAATCAAATAAAAATGGGTAAGAGAAGGGGGTTAATTAGTACTTTCTTCACTCAAAAACCCTCTAAATAGTAATTTGAAACTGGGACTAAATAATGGCTAAAGTGCATGATTTTGTGTCTATATTTTCTCCCACTTTATGTTGGTGAGCGGAAATCTCGGTAACATAAAGTAAATAGAGATGCATACTTGATGTTGATGTAGAGAGATGCAAAAAGTGTGCTGAAGGACTAGATAAAGCATGGAATGATAAAAAATATGATGGAGCGTGGAAACTAAAGATGACAAATGCAAAACTTATGATGAGAGAGAACCTAGGGTGGAAATGTGTGTGTAGCTACTACTGTGTGTACCTGCATGATTAGTATACGAGGTGTGTCGCTGTGAAGTGTTGTTGTTTTTGCCACCATTTTACTACTTTTTTCTCATATAGGCGGACCTGCAAGGAGAAAACAATCAAGCATTCAAATATATATGTATGTAGATGTAAAAACGCTATGTAAAAGACACATGTGTATGTATGTAAAAAGTATGTAAATGTAAAGTACAAAAATGAAAAATGTAAATGGAACATGTGCACCTGATCCATGTCAAGAGAAAGAGTGTATAAATAATATCCTGTACTACCAAGTTTTTTTTTGGCAATCTGATGCCATAAGACGAAGAAGTATAGGGAGGAAATTCTCTATGTCCTCCAACCTTTAACTTAATTGTTTCCCTGAACTGTGTGTGAAGAGACCTCTATAATTTCCTATTTTTTTAGGTGATCTGACACCAGTGGTGGAAGAAGTATTGGAAGGAATTATGTTGTATCCTCTAACCGTTAACTTCTCCCCCGAATGCTAAGGACTACCATGTCTTATAAAATCCGCTGTGTATGGAGTTTATAGACTGGTCTGAACTCATTCGTTGTATGTAACCCACAATACCAAGGGCAGAAAGTGTGTTGAACTGAACTAATGTAAATACGTTGTATAGATTGTAAAACCCCAAGTGATGCCCCCTTCTTTGTGGGTGCATGTGACGTCGTTTATGGGGGAATATAGCCCGAAAAGAGGGCCAACCGCATGTACTTTGAAACTCTGCTGTGCAAGGGGAAGGGAAAGAACTTGGTAGAAAACAAGGCAGACACAAACAAGGAGGCTAGCCTAAACAAGTCTTAGTATGAAAAATCATGCATATAGAAAGACGATGTGTAAGCTACGCAAACAATGTATAATAAAAGTAATGAAAACACGCAAGAAGATGACTAAGCCACATAAAGTGAGTAAAAAACATGTGACATCACTCATGATGTCGCAAGAAACACAAGGCCATCATGGCCATAAAAAACAAACAAGTGTGCACACCAAACATAGGGAAAATCCCACATACAAGAAGAAAACATTAGCAGACAATGTAACAAACAAGTATGGAAGCAAATATCCCTACATAATAAATGTTACACATGAAGCACCCATTAGCATGTTAGAAAGATAACAAGTATGTCAAAAGTGTGCATAAGCTAGTAATGTAAAGTGCTAAGTACAAAATGAAAAAATAGCACCTATGAGAAATGAATGTGGATGTCCCCAGTGACTAGTGTAGGAAAGGTAGAATGCGAGAATCCATGTTGCATCTAAGAGACCTATATCTATTATCACGGCTAGAAAAAGATGTGAACTCACATGTGGGGGTGATATAGATAAATGACATACAAGTAAGCTAACTAGGATGTGTAATAAATTTACCATGAACAAGCACAAGTAAGTAAGCGTAAAAGAAACCATAATATGTAGTATCCTATGGATGAACGGAATGGAATACAAGATGAATGGTAGGAGATGTGTGCCCCCTGAGTGAATGGAAATGCATGCAATGAGGTTCATTTTTCTTTCCCCCTTAGAAGTCAAGAATGAACCGTAAACGAGAGTGCATCATCAGGAAGTGGTTGAAGTATTTTTTTGTCTAACACGTTGTGATGAATGTGTATGTGTAGTGATGAGATGTGACCTAGAAATGATGTTTTTGTGTGAACCCTATAGACGAAGCGTATATCACGACATGATGAATTTAAGAGTGATGATTTAGCATAAGTGTATATCACTGCAAGATGAATAGAAGGGAGTGGTAATGTAACCTAAAGGGTATACAACTACCAGATGATAAAATAGGGGACGATTTACCCTAAAGCGTATGTCACTAGCCTAGGAATTTTGCATGATGAAATGTTGAATAGTAAATGTGTGATGAGTGTAAGTTCCATTTGATTTTTTAAACCCTCAATAGTTGAGTATTGACTGAGGAACTAAAGTGTTTCATAGGGTAGTGAGTGTAGCGCATAAAATAAAATGTAGTATGTGTGATAATGGATGACTATGTGATGAGCATAATGCGTAAATTCATGATATGCAGAATGCAATGCAAGATGTGTAGAATGTGTAAAGTGTAATGTATAGTATGCAATTTAAAATGTGTAGATAGACTAGTAACATAGTATGCAGGATGAGTAGCATAAGATGCTAGATCCATAGATAATGCAAGTATGGTATATGTATGATGGAGACTAGTATGGTGTATGATGTAAAAATGTGCAAATGTAAAAATGTTGCAGACTGAATGAAAAGTGTATGATGTATGATGTGTAAGGTGTGAATAGATGTGGTGTGGAATCCATATAGTGCAGTGTGTGGGGTTCATGTGTAGTAAGCCCTCAACAATCAACTATGAACCGAAGCACAAGAGTATTTTATTGGGTAATGATGATGCTAAAACATGTGATGAATATGCCTATGCGAGGATATGAATGTATAACTATGCAAAAATGAAAGATGAACTTAAGCTAATATGAAGGGGTTGTATTAATATTATGCCCCCCAAGTGCATGATGGTGCGTATATTGTTTGATAAATTATGTATGAAGGTGGTGAAGTATCATAATTTTTGTAAGATTGATTCATAATGGGATAAATAATGAGAAATTGTATAGTATGTGTAATGAGTGATAGATGATTATAGATGTATGCATGTATTAGCGGTTATGTAATGGATAGATATGTGAATGTAAGATGAAATGAGGTTCTTAATCATAGCAGACCCCTCAACAACCATATAAGAACCATAAGAATATGAGTGTGTCATCAGGAGGGTAGAGTGACAAGAGTCACCTACCAAAGACCAAGTTTATGTTTAGCGGTGGAAGCATGGTTGGAAAAAGTAACAATATGTGATTGTGGTGGAATTTCCATTGCGTCATGACCACTAGTAGGAGAATTAGTTTCTTTGATGAAAGTAAATAGTTGGAGCTTATACTTAAGAGGAGGCCAATTTGCACTAATTTTTAAAGAGGTTGCTTAGGTTGACTTTGTAATACAATAGACAATTTAGTAGGAGGAAGTGGTGAGCTAATTTTGATAGGTGGTTGAATATGTTTCCTTGGCGATGCCGTAGGTGGTTGCTTAGGTGGCTCGCAACTAATCGAAGAAGGAGCTAATTTAGGAGCCCATGTAGGTGTAGAATTTGTAGATGGGTATCCAATACAATGTTGTGTAGTGAATGATATTAAACGTTGCTGCTTAAGATGTCTAATTCTTCATTGTAAAGTGTACAAATCAGTGTCATTATGTCCATTAATTTGATGATAATTACAATACGGGTGACCTTGGTACTTTGTTAGTCGATAAGGAGGATAATAGTGAGTAGGTGGAAAAGTGATCGATTTATGACTAAGGAGCTCATTAATAAGGTCATGTTGCTTAGTATTATGTTCAAATATGAGAGGCTCAGGAAATGGCATGACCTGAGATTCAACTATATGACATGTAGTGGGCATATATTGAAGATGAGATGTAGAGGGAGAATAAACATGAGCTAGAGAAGCATCGTTAAGATGCTGGATTTTAGATTTAAGAGATGTGATTGTGGATTCCATAGTTGTAAACTTGTCTTCAAACAAATAATGTAAAGCTTGAATTGATTCCAATAGGGGTTGATTAGATAAAGGATCACTAGGGTTGGTAAATAGGTAAGCGAGCATAGGACTTAGCTCGTGTGGTGGCATATTGTCATCAAAATAATTGGTGTCTAAATATTTTTTCAAAACAACCTGGTAATTAGGATATCTCTTAAGTAATTCAAATAATGAAACTTGACCCATGATAGAGGAAAAATGAGGATCCTAAGCGTGAAAGACATGGGGTTCACAAAAAATATTAACTAAAAATGTACATGTATGGAATAGTTAATCTAAGATATGAACAGTTGTAAATAAAGTAAAAAGATGTTGTAAATGAATATAAAGATGACCCAAGCAACTAATCTAATGAAAGTAAAAACCCTAATATGCAAGAGAGAAGAGGAAAGGTCTCAGCTGAATAGAGGATTCTTGCGGTACTGTGTCACAAAAGTGACTGGAGAATCTAGAAACAGGAACAGTTGTGCAGAGGTCCTAAAAAGAACAGATTTGGATTGATTCTCTGGATTGGGGCGCCTAGAGAAGGACTCGGGTGCCTACGGGTGTTCTGGTCTGCAGAATGGGCACCTTGGTCTATGAAAAATCTATGGAACTGATCTTCATAGGTTTGACAGGTGGTCTGAAACCCTTGCTATGTGTAGCATCAAATTCATTGTACTACGCCAGGTGTCACTATTAATCAAAGATAAAATGAAGACCTATAAAACCCTAAACAAGCATCAATCCCTAAAAAATAAAAATGCACATGATAGGTGTTATCCAAAATTCACCCCTCAAGGTAATTTTGGATAACATGCATCATTTCTCCAGGCTCAAGCAGGTTGAAATGGTTCGAGGGCCAAAAAATTCAGGTTTTGGAGGTCCCTTTACCTTCCTCTAACTTCCCTGTCCAAGAAAAATCCAAGAAGTTAGAAAAAATTGCAAAAAAACTGAAAAATGGGCTTCTTTTAGTGTATTGCTAAAAAATTAGGTATTTTTGTCCCAGACGGTCTGTGGGATGTCAAGACATGAGTTCCCCAAAAATCTGAAAAATCTGCAGGCAGTTAGAATCAGCAAAATAAGGTATTTTTGTCCCAGATGGTCTGCGGGACGTCGGGACAGCCAGGACACGAAAAGCCGAAATCGCCACACCAAGAGAAAATCGGTTAAGCTGGATATTTTCGGTCCAAGCCACATAGGTTCATGTGGGAAATCTGGGACCCACATCACCAAAAAAGTTGATCACATAAGCAGTGTGGGTAATGTAGAGGTCAACGGCCCTCACGGCCCGGTCAACGAGGGACAGACGGGACATCAAACGCCGAAATCTCCGCACAAAGAGGGAATCTGCAAAAGTAGAGGTTTTCGGCCCAAGTCACACAAGGGACATCCGGGACACTAGGGCCCGAAATAGTCAGAAATGCCCGCATGCAAAGGAAAATAATGCAAATCAGACCCCGAACTTCAAACGACCATAACTTTTGACTCAAAGCTCTGATTTTCATGAAATTTGACTTTCTAGAACGAGCACGACGTCCTATACACCACAAGATCTTGATTTATTAATTATGATGAGGGTAGGTATTTGAAAATAAAATAATCATCTCCAGCTCTTATAAATTAAATGCTCAGTCTCGTCAAATGACAGAAATGTCTGACAGCCAAAAAAAACTGTTCTCTACACTCAGAAGGCCATAACTTTTGCATTTCTCAATGAAAACACACAAAATTAGTACCGTTGGAATCATTTTTCTGAGCCCGATGCAAAAAAATCAAGAAATCTAGAATTTGGTGAAGAATTGATGGATATTTTGTAGAAAACGTGCCCAGTTTAGAACAATGATTTTATTTGGTAGTTGGGATGCATTAATGAAGCATGGGCTGACATATTTCACTGCTGCAAGTTATGGGGCAGTATGGGGAGCCTTTTACAAGAAACATAACATCATTTCACTTCATTTACTACATCTTGCAAGTGGTTGAAGGACAGATTTCAGGATTTTCTTTTCCCCCTCTTTCTCTCTCCTCTCAAAATGCTATAAATTGGAGTGTTGGGCTCATTATAAAGGGAGATAGTTTTTGAGTAGAAAAACTCTGTCAAAATTTGTTTTATGAAGCCAATGTGTTATAGGCCCTTGTAGTGGACTCCTTGCATGGTGATCCAGGCCCCTATTTTATAATAGATTGAACTGTGCATATCATGAAGCAATAAATATGAGTTTGTGGATGTATCTTCCCTTTTTGTGTTTGTTTGCATTCGTCTTGCCCCTTCAATCTCATTACATCTATATTGTGTCTATCTTATGTTGTTGCAGGGATTCATTATCATTGTATGTACATGGAATATTGTTGTGAATGCATTTACTAGGTTGTGGAGAACTATTATCACCCCTTCTAGTATGTAATTTTCTCCTATTTTTCACACATTGGAAAGCTATCCTCACTCTCCTTTTCTGGTGTATCACCGCTTTAGTGCAGGATTTTTTTTCATGCACTCTCTCTCCCTAGTCCCTTGGAAAGTTAGATTAGGATTAGATAGTTTTTCCTGCATTAGAGTAGATTGTGGTAGGTAGTTTAGGAGTAAGAACCAACTTTCTCTGGAGGTCTATCTCAAGTAGCAAGTCCCACAACTTGGAGATAGTACCCATGTTATCCAATCACACCGTGAGCTCAAGCACACACACTTGTGCAAACTGTAGGGTGTTGTGATTCAGTGATAACAATAGGGTCAGACTGACATCATCTGCCACAATAGTGGACTTACTAACTGAGTGTTGCACTACATTCCATACCCAAATGTAGTTCTGTGTGTGTGTGTGAAACATGCCCTAGGTGATCTTGTGTCAGTCACACTTTGTGAAGTAACGAGCTAACTATGTGTAGAAAAATGTAATAGAATGGTGCATGTAATCACAGGGGGGTTCATTAGTTAGGCAATATCCTAGCACATGGGTTCGTATTGAGGTAATTAAAATTAATAAAATTAAAGTCAATATACCGGTAGACATGAGGGGGTGAAAGGGTTTAATTTATTAAATATTTTGAATCAGGTATTGGGGGTAGGTTAGAGAGGCGGGCCAAAGGAAAGGGAGGTTTAATTTTAATCTAAAACTAAAACATTTGAACCCTAGTTTTTAAAAGTAAATACCTTAAAATTGCAAAAGGAGTGTGTTCATAAAGTTAAATTATAATCTCTTTTTGAATAAAGAAATCTCAATTAAGAGATTCTTAACTAATAAATAATAAGATGGTAGAAAACTAGGATTGAGTATGTTTTTCAACACAAGTGATATTATTTCACTATCTTAATTATTTGAAGAACTATTGATAAATGATTAAAGCTTAACATTTATAAGATGATTTGTAATAGGTCTTCGATGGCTTCAAACTATCTTTTGAGAGGAAATGCATATTAAAAAAATTTGAGTGAGAAATATGATATATTTTTCTGTTTAATATATTAGGGTAGAAATTAAAAAAAGGGAAAATAAAATTGTAACTGAAAAAATGGGTAAGTAGGGTACATGGAAAAAATAAGGGGTATTTTCATTCTAATAATATAATAGGAGGGGGTATTATCAATTGAATATTTAGAGGTAAAAACTAGAATTAAGGATATTCTTTAATACCCTTCGAACGCACGTGCTATACCATAATTTTACTAAGTGAACCCCCCGTGCATGTAATAGAATATAATCCTCCCCCTATACTATGCGTGATGCAAATTTCATAGCCTTGTGCCTTGTGATGAAGCCATGTGGATGCAAATGATCTCCAACGCAATAGATGGATGTAACTTTAGGTGGATGATAGTAGTGATAGTGCTTGGTCCCTCATTATGGTCTCATAACTTTATATTTATAGGGTTCTCTTGATCTAATTTCATAATTAATCCCGAGATGGCCGACCAACACAAAATAAAGACCTCAAATGGCTAGAAAGAGCCCAAAAAGTGGCGGGAAAGTTCAAAAAGGACCGGGGTGCCCTTGGTGGGACTAGGGTGCCCATGGGAACCCCATTACTAGCTTGGGCGCCCCACTTAAAGCTAAAATGATGGGAAATGACTAAAACTAACTAGGTATGTGTGTGGTGGAGGTGGGGAATGACGGTAGAAATGAAAAAAAATATGACCAAGAGACGGGGGTTAATTAGTACTTTATTCACTCAAAACCCTCTAAATAGTAATATGAGACCTGGGACTAAATAATTTTTAAAGTGCATGATTTTGTGTCTACATAGACCATGCACATGGGGTTTATGAGTATGGAGGTTGGTATTATTTTTTAGGCTTTGGCAAATGACCTCTTTGGCTATCTTTAGGAGCACATCACCACTTTGTGTTATAATTTTATAGGTGTCTATAAAGGCTACCTTCATTCCTTCCATGAGTTTGGATGGTGGTGAGTGTAGGCTAGATGCCGAGACTTCAAAATGTGGCTCATTTGTGCACATGTCCATAGTGAAGGACAACGACTTCCTTGTCCTTGAGGTTATATTATTATCCTCCATGTGGTTCCAAAAGAACAATTATTAATCTCTATTTCCTTTCTAGAACCGAGAATGGGGGATATTTAATGGCATATTTTCATCGGATGTGTCATATCTATTGAGCCTAATTTTGTATAAGGAATTATACATATTTATCATTTTGGACAAAGTCCTTTGGATACAATTTTGTGTGCACACCATTTTAAATATTGGCAATAATTATGCATACACCTATAGTAAAATATTAAGACAATCCTATGTGTGGAAAAAAGGAACATGAGGAAAAAGAGGCCATCGAGTGAGAAAGTAGGAAACACATGAAAGGGATGAAGAACTACATGAGGGATAAAACGAATGGTGCAAAGGGGATTGGGAATCAACACATGGAAAGGAAACATAAGAGAAACACAAGACAAGAAGGAAAGATCAAGTTAACTAGCAATTCAACCACCCCAAGGATGAAAATTCTATCTCATGTAGGATATCAAGACTTCCATGTAGGACATAAGGTTAATATATAATGACATGTGGACTATATGCCACCTCAATGTAATAGTTAACTTATGCATATTAAAATCAAGCGATAATCATAACTCTTGTTCAAATAATGAAGGGAAATCCCCTATTAGTATGTATACCCCCTTGACAGGATTAATGTGAGACACACAAACAGAGACTGGGAGAGAGTTTACATGAGAGAAATGTATGAGATATGATTTTAATATGAATGAAGAGAAAGATCTCAATGAGTTACTATGTTATTTCTATGTGTAAGTATTTGTATTTTGTTTATCCTTAAGCTTTATGATCTAATGTTCTTAGTTTTATTTTATTATTATTCAAAAACTTTATATCAATCTCAAACAAGGTGGGCACTGGGATCCTCTCATACCTTGGGTGAGTGCACTAAGGTTCCTACCTTTGGTTAGATAAGTTGGAGAAGGATAACATTCTACTTTTGGTGTGCCAGTTTGATAAGGTTTCACACATACAGAACTATGGGAAGGCTCTAAAACTAGACAAATAATATTTTGGTTTCATTATTGGGACCTATCATAATTGTGTAGAAATGATGAAGTGGTCACAAATGTTTTGAATCACACCGGAGAACATTGAGATTTGGAAAAATAAAGTAGAAGAAGAGTTCTCACTTAAACATCCCAATTGGAAGAAATTTTCCCCAAATTTTCCCCCTCGAGATTGGGTGGAGAAGAATCTATATGACCCATTATATGAGACTATCTTCAGAAAAAATCCATTGAATCTCTATGTTTGGTTGGCAGCTTGTATTGTATAATTAAAAGCCCAAATCTATGAAGGAAGCACCAGTGGACCATTGATGGCATTGGGAGGCTAGAAAATCATGATACAACTTGGAAATGTGTCATTGTTTTCTGGTGGAAGGGAACACTTCATTGTTACGTCCTTGAATGCACATTTTTGACGTTCTCTAGCACTAATGAAGAAAAATTCAATTTCTTCCATGAGCTGTGGGGATATAATCCAAAGCAGATTCCTTTGGAGATAAAAACAATATAATGGTGGATTTGGGAATTGATAATTTACATATGGATGGTTAAATCTCCTATTCACATGGGCAGTGCAACAAGTTAGAAAAAGTAAGGAAAATTTGGCTATACCATGGATCCATTAGATGAGAAAGTGTTGCAGAGGCTACGCTATGAGGAAGCTTGATGCAAGGTGGTAGCTAAGTAAGGACTACTTCGAAGGGAAGAATCTACCTGAGGAACTGTTGAGGAAAACGAAAACCTAAATCATTGGTTATGAAAAGAGGGAGATATGAATGACAAAGAATCCTAGGGAAGAGATGATGTGGGAACCATGACAACAATCACTCAAGAAGATGATAATGCACATTAAAATGTAAATGGCATTATTTCCCAACCTGCCACGAATTCTCATGTGACACGATCTCGTAGTATCGAATATCAAGTATTAATAGAGATTGATAGAGAAGAAGAGTTACATAAAGAGAAGGGAAAGGAAATATTAGATAGTAGTTTTCCCTTCGTGATACAAAAAATTACACCAATACCTAAGAGAATAAAGTTCAACCAAAATATAAACAATCCTAAGGTGCGTAGAATCAAAATGATGATTAGTATTCAATCAACTCCAATGGCTGGAGGAGCATAGGGAGGAGGCACTATAAAAAACTGCACCATCCTGATTCCCAATAAGTACAACTAACTCAGTCAAGTGGGAAAATTATGCGTGTGGTGCTAATTAACACTACACCAACTGCAAGTGGCAGAAGTAGTCGAGTTTCTAAAGTGATTATAGATATCAAAACCAATGGAGATTAGCCACTACATGCACCATAAATGCTAGCAAAAACAAATTTTATGAGATGTTTAAACACCTTACATTATGGAGTATCGAGGAATATAAAATGTTGCCAAGCTTGTACACGAGTGTGAGTTTATTTGGTACATGAAGGTAGTCACTACTCATGAATGCAAGGCAAGATAACATACTACTCTATTAGATGGCGCACACACCAGGATACAAGAAGTATAATCTATAACAATTTATGGTGGATTAGGATTAACTAGAAGAGGTGTTTCTCAAAGAATTTGATATTCCATAGTTTGGGTAACAGAGTATTTCAGCTAAAGGAAATCAAGTAAAGAGTTGACAAAAAGCATGCGTATATACGATGAAAGAATTAAAATTTTGATCTCACCCAATTTTTGTTATGAGATCCACTCAATCAGAATGCACAATGGTTTTTGGGAGGATAACTTATGCCATTTCAATGTGCCCTTTCGAACATCGACCTTTACAAATCGTAGAGAGGTGCTAAAAGTGCTTTGTAGGTAGAGGTAACCTTGGAAGTATAGATATTGGGGTTAGCCCAATCATGGGAGCTCAAATCCTGTCTATAGCAAAGGAAAAATGATGCCAAGAAGATGGCAGTGGAATTTGATGAACAAAATGTCAAGTGGAAGGCCATAAAAAGATAACTTTCCCCATCATAGTGTAAAATCTATCCTACAAGCAAGTGAGATATGTGAAGGAATCCATGATGGTAATAATTTTCTCCTTACTTCAAAAAGTATTTCAATCAAATGTGTCTTTATTTAAACTTGTGATGCACGCACTCACAATACAAAATATTGTCACATAATTTGATCAAATCCATAATTTTGATCACTTGGGATTAGGCAAGTAATTGTGGGAAGTAAAAATGAAGAACACAACAAGATGACTTGATGACAAGTGGTTGTGGAAGAGGTGGACAAGAATATGATAATATTCCCACCAGTGAACTTTCTATAAATGTGGTTCACTAGACCATTATCAACACGAGTGCCCAAATTTTCCAATTTGCATGCATTGTAAAAAAGTGCATAAAGTCAAAGATTGTCCTAATCTCTACACACTCATGAAGGAAAAGATTCAAAAGGTCAAGGTTCATTTTAATATCCCCCCCTAATTAAAAAATTATTATATAATGGGCGGTAAATATCTGAAATGGACTTTCATGTTCAAATGATGGTGAAAAGAAATATCGATTCGCGGCAAATGAATTGGATTAGGGACAATTTTTTTAGATGATTTTGTATAATTGAATGGCTGTTGAATGGGAATTTGTTTGTTTTTGTTATGAAATTCTGTGTCAGACGATGCATCCCTATTGGTTGGTCATCTAGCATGCATTGGACGGATGTCCATCAATGGCTTTCACCTGCTCAATGGACGAAGTCCATTCGTTGTCCATCCAACCCTTGTTGGTTTGTTGTCCGACCTATGTTGGATGACCATCCCAATAAATCATAAGAATGGAAGTCCCTTCCTCTTGGTACGAAACCTACATTGGATGGAATTCTCTTGTGGTTGGTCGTCCATCTCTTATAGTTGGACGTTCATCTTGTGTATAGTTGTGCAATTTAAGATAAGTCTCTTCATGAGATAGAAAGTTGTCTCCCCTAGAAAAGACAGAAAGTTAAAATCATGGCTTTCAAAAGGGGCACTTTCCTTGAACCCCCGCCTAGGGGTACGCGGCCCCCAAGACCCCAGCATACGAGGGGATACCTCCCCCCTTGCAACCCCCTAAATAGGGTTTTCATACCTAAAAAATTATGAGCACATTTTGATTAGAAATGTTGGCGAAATACATGCATAAGTTCATTTTTAACTATAAATAGTAGGTGAACTGACCCATACAAATGACTCATTGGCCAAAATTATAGGTGAAGTGGACGGCAACTGATTACTGAAAATTCATCATTTCCAATTTCCAAAATCCCTAATATTCGTGAGTTTATGAAAATTCGCCACTAAAATTTTCCTTGGAAAAGGTTAAAGGGATGATCAAGATTATGCATAATTTTCCTTAAGACAATCATCGAAAAATACCACCCTGTTGTCCACTCAAAATTCCCTACTCTTAAAGCAGTGAATTTCCAAAATTTTGAGTTTAAGTGTCTTCTCTGTTGTGCTGAAATTGTTAAAAGTCGTGAAATTGAGAAAATCTACATTTTTGGGTCATTTCATGTGTTTTTCGGGCCTGTCGGACATTTTTGTCCCGTGTGTCCCAAGTTCAAAAGTGCGCTCTGTTCCCCGATCGGCCGATCTCCCCGAAGTTTATCCTTTTCGGGCCCGTCGCACATTTTCATCCCGAATGTCCTAAGTCAAATTGTGCAAATTGTTCCATTTTCGGCTGAAACACCCGAACCGCGTGCACATTTTTGTCCCAAATGTCCCAAGTCAAATTGTGCAAGTTGTTCCATTTTCGGCCGATTCACCCGAACCGCGTACTTCGCGCTTTCATCGTCCCAAATGTCCCAAGCTCTTCCGGACCCATTGTCACCTTTTCTTCCGATCTGACCGAGTTGCGTGTTTCACGCATTCACGTCTCACATGTCCCAAATGAACCAAGTGCCATTCATGCTTATTTTTCCCACTCTACCCGAATATCATGCTTATTCAAATTGGTAGGTATGTATTAAATGCGCATTCATTGTTTTTCTCTCTCTTATTTGGCTATATAACGGGCATCCCCCCTTTGCATTTTTCACACTGCTTGCATTCTATCCTTTGCTCGAACCCTTGCAATATAATTTCCTGCGCGTATATCCTTTCCTCTGTAATTCCTTCCCAAAGTCAAGTTCGCGTCTCTGTTCTCCGAATTACTGTCAACATGAAGATCAAATTTCAAGGACAGGAGCAAATCTCTCCACTAGAATCTGCCGTTCACAATATTGGGGACAGTGAAGCTCGTCATCTTGATTTCAGCGATTTTTGGGCAAGGATGGCGGATGCAAACCCTACACCTATGGCGCAGATGATTCACGACAGTGGTTTGGCTTTCGCTGGAGGTTTCCCGGTCTCAGTACAGTGTGCTGATACAGTGCTTTCGTGCGGAGCTCACTTCGACCCTGATTCGGGTGAATTGACCAATATACACGGGGAACTCATTGCCAAGCTGGAGCCATTAGCGTGGCGCTGAGGATCCCAGAGATGGATAATGCCATAGTCATTTCCCAGGATCAAGCACAGGCCCTGTTCAACCAAGACAGCGATAAATACAAGGCGCGGGTGGTGAAGTCCTGGCTCAAGAACCCTAAGAAGGGAGCATCTCGCCTGTCTAAGACTCTTTTCCGGGCAGATTTCAACGAAGAATTGTCAGATTTTATAATTCTACTGGCTCGGGTTATGGGTTTACCCTCTACTAACCAATTCCACTTCTGGATGTGCCCGCTCATCAGCATGGTGTGCGAGGGAACACAAAATATCAACTGGGCAGAGATCATCAGCATGAATTTGGCAGATCAGCTGTCCAATGTACAGCAAACAAAGAAGTTCTACATGACTTCTTACCTGATGTATACTCTGGCAACATCAAATGGTTTGGTTTTTCCTACATTGATGCCCACAAGGATGACCCTATATATGCCTACTGCCCGCAGTTCACCCTAGAGACCAGCAATCGCAATTTCAGAAGGGTAAATGATGATTTCACCATGTACGTGGTCAGGCTGCTCGAAGGTGATACTGCTAGGAGATTTTCTGATGAAGCCATGAATCTGATATCGCGCTACGGTGCTTATTTCATACAATTCAGAAAATTCTCCTATATCAGGCTTGCCGGCTATGAGAGCACCCCTCTGAGGCTTCCCATGTTCTGCAATGATAAGATGGCTTTGATTGAAGTATGCAGGCAATTAGACAAATTGCACAGAACCTGCAGAGACAAGAAGATTTCTGGTTTGCACTTTCCCATCTCTTTGGGAAATTACACTTGTAAAACAGCCCTGGATGTGCAGAACATAGAGAGAGCCCTGGTCCCTATCACTGTTCATTTCTTTAAGCCAAGAACTTGCTTCGACTTGAAGAAGTTCATTGAGCAAAACATCAAGATAATATATCATCATAGGGCGGATACAGAAGACTACTGGGCTGACTGTGCAGATGATTTTGAGGCTAGGAGGAGGCACTGTGGCAGGTTCTCCCTATAATTGATCCAAGAACTCGGCTTGTACCAAGTTCCTGAAGGACTCCAGGATGACAATTCTGATCTATACTCATATGAGTATGACAGTGTGATTAAGCACACCCCCTTGGAGGACTTGGATTGGAACAGGAAAGAAAAAGATGATCTGGCTGAGATCCTTGCTCCAGTCTTAGTCAGGACTAAGGTCTGGTTTGACAGGAAAGTTCGAGAGCTCAGAAGGCACTCAGGAGAATCCTCTTCCAAGGATGTTTCAACACCAAGGAGAGAGGCATCGATTCCCAGGTCAGAAACACCAGTGCAAACCCCACCTGCCTCATCAACACAAGGACCTGCAGCTTCCACTCCTTCTTCATCCACTCAAGTGTACCAGAAGAAACTCAAGGAGGTTAAGAAGGAGCCTGTGGAAAATGACCCTCAAAGAAAGCAGGTAGAAGTGCCTATGGGACCGGAGAACATCATTGTTCTCAGTGAAAGTGAAGAGAGTGAAGTGCCAGCCCCTGCGAATGCTCCTGAAGGTCCAGCAGATAAAGATAAGGAAGTCCAGAGCACTGAACTTCCAAGTGCTATTGATTCTTCTAGCAGCAATTGTATCCAGCGCCCTACTCACATCTCAACTTGAGACCACAACTGTGCAAACCTTGAGCGTCATGAGCTCTATGTCTCTTGGCCCTCTTGCCCCTCCTGCTGCTTCCTCTTCCTCTTTTGCATGGGTTCAACCTCTTGTCGACAGTAGAAAGAGGAAATCTTCCTCTTGGAGCTCAGGGCCAAATTTTGATGCTGTCGCAGCCTTGTTGGGCACTACTCCTTCTCATGCCAAGAAAGCCAGAACCACCTCCAGGATCGTGTCTGATGCTCAAGGTCAGCAATTCCTGGAGATTGCTAAGCCTACAGTGGACAAATCAGAGCAGGACTTACAGTCGTCTGACTTAGAGCTCTCAAGAATTCCAATGGGAGAGTCTACTCCTGAAGGTGAGATCCACAACCTCCAGGAAACGGTCACACGAGTCATTGGGAGGGTAGAGAAAGGGCAGCAAACTATTGAACAGTTGGAGGAACAGGCCCAGATTCTTACAAGTTTTATCAAATCTCTTTTGTCTAAGGACAAAATTTTGGACCCTACCCCATTGACTACTCTTCCACCTCCTGTAATTTTGAGCCAAGATGAAATACAGAGCATCAAAGACATGCACAAGTATTCTGTCTATGGCAGGGCTATGGAAGCCATGGTGGAAGATATGCTTGTTGCAGGATTGAATTTCATCGATGAAGCTTTCAAACTCCACGGAAAGGTGAACAATTTGCAACAGAAACTCTCCTCCACTATCGGGGTCATGGATAAAGAGCTCAAACTCTGGAGCAGTTGCATAGTAGACCTCCGTCTCATGGGACAGACAGATGAGAACATTTTATTGGTGAATAAGGTCTTTGATGATGCAAAGGATAATCTGTCAAAGTCCTGGGTTTACAGCATGGAGTGGAAGATCAAAGTCCCTGGAGGAGGCTTTGGGAGAGTTGAGGAATAGCTGGCAGAAAGGAGAGGCTTTCAAGACACTGGTGGTATCTGCTTTCAAAGATATACACTGTCATCTTCAAGATGAAACTTCTGGTGTGCCCCTTTCCTTGCAAGAAATAAAATCTCAATTCAGATCTTTTGTCAAAGATAACTTATTCAAGGAAAGTTCCATCTCCAAGGAGAAAATGAAGGAGATTTTCTCTCTTCAATCTGCCATCGAAGAAGCAAATAAAGATTATCATACTCATGTCGAGTTTGATAAAGAAATGGAGAAGTGTCTCGGATTTTGGACGTCAGTCTACAGCCAACACGTCAGTCCCTCATGGCAGAGACATAGCCGAGGCATTGAAAAGATTCAGGCAGCGGATTTTGAAGTCAGTGGGTCCCTCTCAGTAACTGACCACCTGTCTTCTTCTCCTTATTCTTTTCTCTTCTTCCCATTCTTTTTCCGTTTTATTTGTAAAAAGTTGAGGTATTGCGGTTGGCAGTCCTTAACTATTCTTGGTTAAAAGAAGTGGTTACGAAGAGTAACTGATTTGTAAGCTATATAATGGCCTCTCTACGCAATTATTCTGAAAAGGAGGAAGAACTGGGTTTATTTTCCGAAAGTGTAAATAGATCATAAAGAAATCAATACAGAAGGGCTTTCCATTCTTTGTCTATCTGATCTCTGTTATCTCTAAGCTTTCATTTAAATTTTGTGAAGATCATTTGTCTCCAGTTTGTTAGTCTTGCCGATTGCATACTCTTCAACTTTGCAAGCATGGTGATCTTGTATAACCAAGAAGGAACTTTGTGTCCTTGATTAACGAATCTGTGTTACGTTAAGAAACTTTGTGTTCTGGCAGATGTTATTTACAGAACTTTGTGTCTTTAAATTCCATCTCATTTATACGATACGAATGATCTTGTTTTCAATTCACTGTAACTTCGCATACATAAAGAATTACTCTGTTATCTATAATTCTGCATGTTTCCTTTCTGCTCATTCTCGCACTCTCATTCCTCAGTCCTTTTGTAATTGAACATCTTTACAGAAAACACTTTCGTAATATCCAAGTTTAACCAGAAAATCATGTTTTGTATATTTGTAAATAGGTTCGTTTCTGAATAAGGGAACCTCTCCCATTAAAGAGGAGGGACTTCTTGTCCCCTGACTATTGCTCTTCGTAAAGTCCTATTTGACGACCAACACACCCTAAGGGGAATCCATCAACTAAAGTGTAAATTACCACTAAAGGAGTCGTAACACACTCAAAAACTTATACATCCCCTTTCAGGTATATAATGCGCAAAGAAATTCAAGTAGAAAAAGGATACCTTGATGGAAGATGTCAAAAGGAAGTGCTTCAAGAAACTAAGGAGTTGGTTTATAGACTCAAGGGTGAAATTGAGTTTCTTGGGGAAGATGGGAGATTTAGGAAAAAAACACAGGGGATCTTAGAGCTTGATCAAATATATAGGGATGAATTCATGGAAGTATGCATACTTCTATGCACCAAAGGATTTATTTCATTACTTTCTCAATGGCTATCTCATCATATTCAAAGTTTGGCACACAACAAGAATTTGGGCCATGCATAATGAAAGAATACTAATGCAACCAAAGATGAACAATTTGATCATGTAATACTTTGTTGGTACTTGCATAGATGGATGTTACATTAATGATATGTCGGTAGACACATGAACGAAGATTAATAACTTGGAAACTTCAATGCATGGAACAAAATGGGTGACCCATGTTGCATCCTTCTCCACAATTCTTTTTCATGGGTAACAAAACACACGTCATGCCTATTTGAGTGTTGAAAAATGAGCCAACAACATTATGGGAGTCAAGTTTCAGGGTGACTTTGAGGTCATTGGATTGGCATAACCAAATAACTTTCCAATGCAACTTGGTCGGCCTTGGTGTTATGCGAATAATGTGGATCTGCACTTTAAGAATTACTACATTAGTTTTGAAAACAAAACACAACACGTGGTAATAACCATGGATGCTAGCCAAGGGGCATTGTTCATACAGAATGTAGAAGAACACGAGGATCACGAGAACAAGCTGAAGGTTTAGAAACTTTTGAACCAAATCAAGAAGGTGAACTACAATGGAATGACACACAATCCGTGTTAGATACAACTAGTGCAACATGTGATAATTGGGCCCATAGATCCTATGAATTAATCAACAGGGGTTTCAGCACAATTCACTCCTAAATAAGGAAATTGTTAAGTGTGGCACCTAAAGTTAAAGGATATATATTAGAAGGCTAAGAAAGGAAAATAGTCATCCTATGCCATAGTTCCATAGAGGAGAGGATGTCCAAACCTTCCTAAATAAGATGGAGAACTACATGGCGCTTGAGCAAGCCTGCACAAATTGTATAATGTATGTAGTCATAGGGACAATGCATACTAGTGGGTGACTCGTTGCAAATTTCTTAAAACATGGAAGCAAGTTAGTGAAGCCATGTGTGTTAGGTTTGGAAAAAACAATTTCGTATGCGTAAATTTTCTAGTTATAATAAGTTTACAAGACCCAAAGATCAACTATAGAAGTGTGAGGAATTTTGGGAAGCAGGCATCCATTCGATTAGGCCAGATTTATGGAACTATGTTATTTATCATACCTTGTGTGTTTAGGTGTGCTTTTGATACGTCAATAGTGAAGCATGCGGGGAGACTTCTCAGTGGGAGGTGCTAAAAGCTAATTTTATACATACTTTCTTATTTACCTCAGTGTCGCCTAAAGTGGATCATCACTCCAATGCATAAAGCACACTATTTTTGGAGATGATGTCATGATGGAAGAACATACGTTACATTTGCACATGGAAAAGGGGTTGGCACAACCAAAGACTTTTGAAGAACGAAGTACAAACAGTGATTCCAGCAAGGAAGATGAAGCGATATGGCTAGAAAGAAATTGGCGATGCAAGGGAAAATAAACGCTGGTGAGATAGGTCGATGAAAGGACCAATGATAATCACTTGAATATGGACATTTCTCCTTCGAGAGATTTGCTAAAATGACATGTGGTCCATATGTGACTTACCATAAAAAAGAAAAAGATCACTTATATTTCCTCCAACATTTTCGTGGGTTCACTCCTTGAACTTTAATTTATTCATCCCCTCTCTCTCAATTGTACCGCTTGCTAAATGAATGATGAAAATTGTTCGTGAAAAATTCGAAGTAACGTATAATATTATGTACCCTATGATGAAATTTAAAAATGGCCCCGAGTAATGTGAACACGTGATCTAATTTTTTGTTGACAAGATAAAGATGTCTCCAAAATCTCAAATAAATTATATTCTGCGTGACTGACTTTGCAAATACGTAAACTTTGGTAAACGCAGTAGACCAAATTTATTTTGACGATTTCAGTTTACAACTGACGTTTCCCTTTCGCGGTACTTTCCGCGTAGATGTTCATAAACATTTTAAGCGTAGTGCGCGGTTTGTTAACGTAACAATTTAGCTATGGAGGGAAACAGGGCAACTGTCTTCTTACGCCTTCTCTGTGCGATTCCAGTGTTTATCCACCTGAAGAGGTACAGTGCTGCACTTGAGGACGGAGATACTCTTTCTCTGGGCTCCTCGCTTACTGGAAATCAGACCATAATTTCAAAGAATGGCGCGTTTGAATTGGGATTCTTCAGCCCCAATGGAACCTATAACTGGTATATTGGCATCTGGTATGCCCGATTATCAGAGAAGGCAATCGTTTGGGTGGCTAACAGGGAGACTCCGGTGAGACACACGCCCGGTGCTCTGAATCTCTCCAGAGATGGTAATCTGGGGCTGTTTAATGGACATGGCGAGACTGTTTGGTCAGCCAACGTCACGAAGAAGGCATCCGGGGCTGTAATATTAGATTCTGGCAATTTGTTACTGCTGGGCGATGACAATAAATCTGAGATCGTTTGGCAGAGTTTCGACCATCCAGTAGATACCTGGTTGGCCGGGATGAGGCTCGGTGGACGGCAAAAGTTAGTTGGTTGGAAGAGTTCTTCGGATCCCGCTCCGGGGCTTTTCTCCTTCCAGGCGGATCCGTCCGGGGCTAAGCAATTCGTGTTAATGTGGAACAATTCTGTGCAGTATTGGGAAACCGGAGTTTGGAACGGTAAGTTTTTCAGTCAGGTACCGGAGATGCCACAATTAAACAAAGGCGGTTATAACCTCAGCGTTGACGACTCCGGCTCTGGTTTATATATCACATATAAAATGATGTCTACACTCGAGGCGGTCTCCCGTTTCGTATTAGACAAAGCAGGGGCAATTCGAGTGTATAGCTTGATTGATGCGGATAAATGGAACATGTTGTGGTCTCTGCCTGCAGATCAATGCACCGTCTATAACCTCTGCGGCGCTTATGGAACATGTAGCTCAAAGAATCTTCAGTTCTGCAGCTGCGCGGAAGGCTTCAAACCCAGAGACAATCGCGCGTGGGATTTGCAAGACTGGTGGTCCAGCGGTTGTGTCCCGCAGAGGCCGTTGAACTGCGATGCCAAAAATGGCAGCACTGATGGATTCAAAGATTTGAACGTTTCGTTGCCTGAAAATCAGGTTTCCTCGTACCCTGCACAGAGCAAGAAAGAGTGCAAGAAAAGGTGTCTCGGCAATTGTTCGTGCACCGCGTTTAATTACGAGCAGCCTTCGGGTACCTGCCGTATTTGGTTCGGGGATTTGTTAAACATGCAAAATTCTCCATCGAGAAGCAGTTCAGAAGTCTTTATTCGAGTAGCTATCTCTGCACTCGATCATGTTCACAGATCGTCCTCCTTCAAACGCATAAAAACAACCATTGTAGCTGGAGTGGTTGCTGCTCTAGCCGTTGTTTTAGGTATAATCTCTATATTTTTAATGTGCCGGAGGCGTCGGCTACCATCGACCGAAATATTTGAGGACTCCTCAAACGCATTGCTCAGGACCTTCACGTACAAGGAGTTAAAAAATGCAACCAGGAATTTCAAGTATAAGTTGGGGAGTGGAGGATTCGGTTCAGTGTTCAAAGGAACTCTACCAGATCATACACTTGTCGCCGTCAAAAAATTGGAAGGTTCAAGACAAGGTGAAAAGCAATTCCGTGCAGAAATCAGGTCTATCGGAAACATACAACATGTCAATTTGGTTAGACTTCGAGGATTCTGTGCAGAAGCGTCGCGAAGGTTACTGATTTATGATTACATGCCCAACGGTTCCCTAAATTATTTCCTCTTCAGTAGCAATTCCAAAAGCAGACAGAAGGTATTAGACTGGAAGACCCGATTTGAGATCGCTTTGGGCACTGCAAGAGGGTTAGTTTATCTCCACGAGAACTGCAGAGATCGCATCATTCACGGCGATGTTAAGCCCGAAAACATTCTCCTGGATGCTGATTTTTCCCCCAAGTTGGCCGATTTTGGATTGGCAAAGATTGTGGGAAGAGATTTCAGCCGCGTTCTGACGACTACAAGAGGGACGAGAGGGTACTTGGCTCCAGAATGGATCTCTGGTCTTCCAATCACTGCAAAGGTTGATGTTTACAGTTTTGGTATGACACTGTTTGAATTAATTTCAGGCCGAAGAAATCTGGAGCTGAACGTAGAAGATTCAAGTATGTATTACTTTCCCGCGTGGGCTGCAACGCAAATTGATAAGGGGAGCATGATCACGAATATAGTCGACGAAAGGATAGCAAATAATGCAGTTGCAGAAGAGGTGAGGAGAGCTACTCTGGTGAGCTTGTTATGCACTCAAAAAGATGAGAATGTGAGGCCAAGCATGGGGCAAGTGGTGCTCATGTTGGAAGGGAAGACGGAGGCTCACACACCACAAAGTCCAAACTATGCGCTCATCCAACCGGAGGGAGACAAGAGTGATAGTGATACCGATCACTGATCAAAACTGCACCCGTCCTACTGCTTCTAAGCGGGTTCAAACCCGCCCCACTGGTTTAAAAATTGTCTTTTTAAAAAGAAATTATTTTTGGAATTCGCTTTTCATTTATTGTGGGAGTTTAGCAAGATTAGAATTTATTGTGGCGCTTCAAACCGGCTAGGCAAATCCCTCATTAAGTTTGCAAGGAGGGGTGAGGTGGCTGTTGACTGGGCACTTTCCAAGGTTTTAACAGAGTTAAAAAGTTTAACGGAGCCCATGTCATTTCAATGCATCCCCTTAACTGCTCAACGATGCCTGTCTATTCACATTTATTTCATGTCAATACATCATTTTAAATATTTATATTGAATGTGACTATTTATTGAATGCTCGGTATATGATATCCTCTCCATTAAACTAGTTAATCCACTATTTAGCGCTTGCTTTACTTTTTTTATTTTTAGATATGTGACTTTATTTAAGTATTGCAAAACAGAAGAACGCTCATATTTCACCTAGTATTAGTATTATGTAAGTTCATAAGATTTCTGAAGGTGGGCTGTGAGAAAGAACATTACTCGGGACAAACAAGTTTGGAAACAATTTATGCATTGCAAATCAAGTAAGAACATTGCATTTTTTTAAAATCAGTAATAGCACAAAATTCATGAACTTTCTAATTGTTATATTGTAAAACTCTCAAGACTTATACAATGCTAGCTTGGAGCTAATGTTTGATAATGATGCTAAATTATTAAAAAAACTAGAGCAAAACAATATTATTATAGCTTCAATTCTTGCAAAGAAAGTCACATAAAAGTTCTTGTTATCCTACATAGGGTTTTTTGTTCCGTCGTTTCTCTCATTCAAATGAAGATTGGATAATGCAAACGCTATTGTGAATATCTATTTACAATAATTTAATATTTTTAAGTCAATTATTAAAGCCCATATTCAAAATATTCCATTCTTTCCCCCATAAAATGAATCCCTTTGAGGCATTTTGTCAAACAGTTCATGTGTTTTTTGTATGCTTCCACATTTTGTATACGTCTACTGGGGCACTTGCAATTAAATATAATAAGAATTACATTTCTATTACACTCTCAATAATGAAAATATGCAAGACTTTCTTGTGGAAGTTCCAAATGTACAACAGTTTAGCACTCTTTACTTCTTTATAAATGTTTTCTCATACTTATTTACATGGCATACAACTACCCCACTCACAATCAACAAATTGTCCAACACTACACTTTATTTCCAAATATAATAGGGTCAATTCAACAAATTCAATTCCTACAAAATTTAGTTTCTCTCATACTTATAGCTATATATCAACAATTTCTTGTTTGTGTTATAGTCTTCGTTGTAATGAGATGTTACTGTTATGGTGGACTTTGGTAGTTCATTTTAAAAGCTATTCAGGAAACATCATGCTCACAACAATGACTGTAGAATTATTTTTTTTTCCTGAAATTGATCGGCGGTCCATATTGGATTGTGTCAAATGCCGTGAGGGTTAAGAGATGGTATCCCTACCATCCCAAATGTATCCTAGTTTGGGTATTTGAATCCATAGTCAACATTTGAGCATAAACACTAAGTTATGATGTGCCTAAGGTAAAACTAAAGATGATTGATTTACAATAAGCCCAAGCTAATGCTGAAGGTGATTTTTTTGCTTTAACCCAACATAAGTAAAACTCATCTTGTTTATTAATTTATTAAGTTTTTGAACTACTGTGCGAGTCATTTACCACAACATCAAGTCTTCTAGTCATCTATCCAAGCTAAGGAGTAAATGGTCTGGTTAATGTTTGCTAGATTTATTTCAAACAAGACTAATTGAAAACAAAGATATTATAAGCTGAATGGTGATTCAAATACTTAAAGCTAATATTCAAGGTATATTTTTCCTGAGAGAGTTTTAATTACAACACTATGACAACGTATTATGTTGTCACCCATATTAAATGATGGAACACGTTATTTTTACAAGATATAGTCATTATAGTGTATAAAAATATGATGCCACGTCATTCTTATGTGCCTATAGGATCTATATCAAAGTAGGTTGCTTTCCCACGTAATATGTTGTTGCGTCAACTACATGCATTTCTAAAGTTTTTTTTGCACATCATAGTGTTATGAAACTATTCAAATATGTTTCATTCAATACTTTAAAATAATTTCAAACTCATTCCCTCCTACTATGAGGACAACAATTTAGCAACATATTACATTGTTACCCCTAATAACAATGATCTAACTCATTACTAGGTTACAAAAGATACAATGTGTACTATATAAAACTATAATTTCATATCTTAGTGTGCCTACAGGATCTACATCAAAGTAGGTGGTTGCTCAATGTAATACGTTGTTACTTTGACAACCTACATTTTTAATTTTTGTTTTGCACTAAATAACTAAACAAAGTTATTTCATTCAATTAAATGGGAATATTTTCCAATTCATTCCTTCACGCTTTAGTTACAACATTACAACAACATATTACATTGTCACTCAAACTAAATGATGGAACACATTATTTTTACAAGCTATAGTCATTATACTGTATAAAACTGCGATGCCACATTCATGTATGCCTACATGATGTATATCAAAGTAGGTTGCCTTCCCATGTAATACGTTGTTGCGTCAACGACATGCATTTCTAAAGTTTTTTTTGCACATCATAGTGTTATGAAACTATGGAGCTTGAACCAGATTTAATAAGAAAAAATACACCGGAAATAGAATAATGGAGTTTTGATATTGAAAACTTCCGGGATATATTTACACTGAGGGATTACATACATATATAGGTAAATGACATCCTTAAAGTAAGGAGTCAACTTCTATCCCTCATATCTCTCTCATGATCACTCAGCATCCCACTTATCTCTCCCAATACCTATTCTCACTCAACAAACCTAGAATCTCTCTAAGAGATCTCTACGAGTTGTCACCAACTCATTATTTGCACAATAATAATAATGTTCACAATATTAAAATATTCCTAACATTCACTCCCCTATTGTTAACATTATTATTTCCACACATACACTCCCCTAATGTGAACAATGTAGAAAAGAATAGTTACACTTTCTCTACAGCTTGCACACCCCTGTTTGCTCATGATCTTGGTACACATATGGACCTTAGTCAAAGGTAAGAACCCCTGTTCATGAACCTCTGTTCATCAATACGAACCCCTGTTCGACAATAACGGACCTCTGTCCTAGGTACGAGCCCCTGCTCATGAACCTCTGTTCATCCTCTTCAAGTATCATAATGCTGACTTTGTACTTGTTGCTTTTCTTCTTTCTACTATAACATATTTACATCAGGAGGTTATAAAAGGAAATACAATTCTGAACAGGAATGTGACATCTGTTCTTATTATAAAAACACACAATAATGAAATCAAACACACAACTGAAATACTTGGCCACCAAATCAATACCGCGGCCTCGTCGATGGTGCCTGACGAGAGGTCGCTGATTTCCCTCCTTCCTCCGTTGCCTCCAGCCTCCATCAATGTCCCTGCTAACTCAGCAAAAAATATAGTTGAGGACGATACGCGTTCCCTGTCGCGATACAGGGCGGGGTCGAGGGGCGGAGCCCCCGAAGCCAGGAACGGTTTTCATTTGCATTTTTCCTTAAAAAATGAGTGTCGGATTACACCGAAAATGCACTCATTTGTCCTTTTTTTTTTTTTTTTTTTTTTTTTTTTTTTTAATAGTAACAATTTTTTGACTCTTACAAACAACATGACTTATTACATTGACTCACAATGAACATTTGACGAGAAACTCGATAATGACACAATTTTGACTAGACATAAAAATATTCTAATAACTCTTGATTTTAAATGACATTTATTATGAAACTTTGACTTCAAGGAAATACATTTAACAACAAAGACTCGAAACTTTATTAAACAAAAAATAAAATCAAACTGTAAATTTCCTATACACAAAGGAAATAAAGACTTTAATATAATTCTAATGACAAGGTAAGTAAAATATTACTTTTTGAGCTACACAAAGACTAAAACAAAATTACCTTATTAACCTAATGAAATGATATTTTAATAACATGTAACGGCATACTTCAATTCTGACACCGCCGTGAGAGCATCTTATCACGTTGAAAGTGAAGCTGTATTGGACAAGAGTTTGGTAGATGGAACAATCTTGCATTTAGAAAAAAATAGATCTAACACAGGAATATACATAGATTTGTTAGTTTGATAGACCACTACTAATTGTAGACAATTCACAATGGATATGAGCTTTCTGAGGGGAATGCATTAGCACAATGACCCAGACTGAATTAAACATTGCCTTTGAAATATGAGAATTCTTGCACGATGACTAGGGTCTTGACCAAGTCTTCACGTTGCTTTGGTGTCGTTCCAGGTTAGATCACAGGAGGACGATTCTTTGCATAATACGTTTTAGCAGTGAGTGCACAGATGTTCAAATACAGCTGTGTATATTCAACATAATACCAGGTCGACTCGGTGGTTACTCCAGTGAAAATAAGTTTCTACAGATGCAATACAAATCACAATGCATTCACGTGCTGCTAACAGAGGTTTGAGTTGCCAAGTGACTGCGCTGGGAGAAGATTTGAGATTGAATTTCTTCTCATCAAATCGTCTCCAATTCAGCTTTTGCAATGGCGTCTCGAATCCTTCACGTGTGAAAAGCTCGTGATATTGCCACGTAGATTGCAATGATGTAGGAACTTTGACAGATCCACGACTGCAGAAAGCACAAATGACTATGAGTGGAGATGGAATGAATGCATGGAAGACTACAATTGTCGATGGAATTGATAATGGTTCTGGTAGGAGTCTGAGATGCGCCTGGGTATGATCATCAATAGAATGCAATTAGAAATGGTAAGAATTGAGTCACAGCTTGCGGTGCCTTTGCCAATCAACACAATAAGACCAATCTAGAAGAGCATGCAGAATACGAATTGGTGCAGGGTCGCAGATCCCTAATGCTGGAAGAGCTCGCCAGGTTAACACATAGAACCCATCAATTTCAACAACCTCATAAATTCATCTCTTGACAAAAATATGCATCCATGCCGTCTCACCAGAACCATGTTGATCCAAGACGTAAACCATTAATCAACCATTATGCTGAGGAACATCGCTGCTCTGATACCAAATATAGAGCTTGAACCAGATTTAATAAGAAAAAATACACCGGAAATAGAATAATGGAGTTTTGATATTGAAAACTTCCGGGATATATTTACACTGAAGGGATTACATACATATATAGGTAAATGACATCCTTAAAGTAAGGAGTCAACTTCTATCCCTCATATCTCTCTCATGATCACTCAGCATCCCACTTATCTCTCCCAATACCTATTCTCACTCAACAAACCTAGAATCTCTCTAAGAGATCTCTACGAGTTGTCACCAACTCATTATTTGCACAATAATAATAATGTTCACAATATTAAAATATTCCTAACAGAAACTATTAAAACATGTTTCATTCAATTACTTTGAAATAATTTCAAATTCATTCCCTCCTACTATGAGGACAACAATTTAGCAACATATTACATTGTTACCCCTAATAACAATGATCTGACTCATTACTAGGTTACAAAAGATACACTGTGTACTATATAAAACTATAATTTTAGATCTTAGTGTGCCTACAGGATCTACATCAAAGTAGGTGGTTGCCCAAAGTAATACGTTGTTACTTTTATGACCTTCATTTTTAATGTTTATTTTGCACTCAATAACTAAACAAAGTTATTTCATTCAATTAAATTGGAATATTTTTCAATTCATTCCTCCACGATTTAATTACAACAGTACAACAACGTATTACATTGTCACCCAAACTAAATTATGGAACACGTTATTTTTACAAGCTATAGTCATTATAGTGTATAAAACTACGATGCCACATTCCTATATGCCTACAGGATCTATATCAAAGTAGGTTTCTTTCCCACGTAATACGTTGTTGCGTCAATGACATGCATTTAAAGAGTTTGTTTTACACATCAAAGTGTTATGAAACTATTCAAATATGTTTCTTTCAATTAATTTGAACTAATTTCAAATTCATTCCCTCCTTTTATGAGGACAACAATCTAGCAACATATTACGTTGTTACCCATGATAACAATGATCTAGCTCGTTCCCAGGTTATAGAAGATAGACTATGTACTATATAAAACTATAATTTTAGATCTTAGTTTTCCTACAGGATCTACATCAAATTAGATTGTTGCTCAACGTAATATGTTGTTACTTTGATGACCTACATTTTTAATGTTTTTTGCACCGAATAACTATCCAAAGTTATTTCATTCAATTAAATTGGAATATTTTCCAATTCATTCCCTCACACTTTAATTACAATAGCACAACAACGTATTACATTGTCACCTATTGTGAGTACAACAATTTATCAAAATTTGAAGCACTTTACGGTCGGGCAACCTATATTTTCTTCCTTTGACACTAGAGGCCAAGCAAATGAATCGATTTCATTGAATCTGAAATATAATGACAAGATCCTTGCCTTGACAAGAGGTTTCCTTGTCATCCTTTGGTTTGAGAAAGGAATTAAAATATTTCATGAATTGTACAGATTTGGGAAGTGGATTGAGTAGATAGACCTTAAAGCTTTCTATAAGCTTCCTCAATCTCAATTTAGAATGTATACAATGCTCAGAAATGCTTTCACAACTCCCTTTACTGGACTAATTATGGAGAATGATAATGACTGCTAGGATATGATGAGGTGGCTCAAAAGGCACCCTCTCCAAGACATTTTTTATATTTAATACATTTATTAAAAAGGGAAAGTGAATATTTTTCAGATTTAATACATTTTTTAGATTTAAGACATTTATTAAAAAAGGCAGCTTTATTTGTGTCAAAATCTATAAAAATATGTAGTTGTTAACTAAACATTCATTTGTAAAATATCTTGTAAAAATTTTAACATTTGATGACAATGATAAATGTTAATAAGGTTGATGCTTTGTTCCTAGCAATGATAAAAATTATGAATGGTTCCTCCAATCAGGTTGATGATAATGAAGTTGTTCTAGCCTATGTTGTTTAGAGTGGTGGCATGTCATAAGGGTCATTTAAATATATATAAATTCACGTGATCTTGATATTTCATGTATGCATAAGTAAGATACCACTATGCAATCTAAATATCTGAAAGTGTTGTCATTTCCATTCCTCAAACTATTGATTCTTCCACCTATTTATCTTTTGTATTGAGAATGATTGAATATGGAAACATTTAATATTTCAAAATCCTCATTTGAATATTGATAGATTATATATTTATAAATAAGTATATTTTATTTTATTTGGTGAATAAGGGAACGTCTCCCATAAAGAGGAGGGATTGTTGTCCCCTAAACAATTTCCTCTATCAAGAAAAAAATTTCCAACTAAAAGTTTTTTTGTGCCCTTCATGGGGCACGTCTTGTACTTCCCACTGAAAAAATCTTCAAATAAACTAGATGTCATAACACACTGGAGGAGAGAAGATATACGTGAGGACAAAAATCCCAAGATATTGAGGATCATGATTTTCAGTTTCTGGAACAACAAGGATTTCAAATAACCCCAAAAAGAAAAGGTAGAGGAAAGAGGTCTTTGAGAACTCCTCCTACAAAATATATAGTAAGTTAATCTTCTCAAGTGTACGTTGATAGCTAGCCACAAGTAATTCCTAGTTCTCAGTCTTTAGTTTTAGGAGTTACAGTTCTGTCACAAACTATTTTTCTTAGAATGGCTACACCTTTGCCTTAGAGTCAGTGGGTTAGACCTTTAGCTCTCCCAAAGCCATTGCATGATTTTCCAAAAGGAAATAGAAAGAATTTTCCCAACTTCAAAGGTGATGGAAAATTACATCCAGATGAGCATATTATTGCATTTATTGTTTCCTGTGGAGTGTTTGGAGTTGAATACGAGGATGTCTCTGTCAGGTTATTTTTTGAGACATTACATGAGAATGTTGTGCACTAGTTTTACCATCTCATGGATGGTTTCATTACCAATTGGAATACTATGAAAACTCAATTTGAAATTTAGTTTAAGCATGCGGAGGACATACATGCTCTGCTAGCATAACTTTCTCAAATCAAGAAGGAACCATATGAGTCTATGAGGGAGTTTGTTGCAAGGTTTAATAAATTGGTGAATAAAATTTGAGTGGCTACTCACCCTGTTGATCAAATTTAGAAGTGTTTACTATTGAATGCCCAGTTACCTGAAGTGATCTATGCACTAAGGAGAGCTCATCTTGCTACTCTAGATGTTGATCAACGTTTATCCATCACTGTAGAAGATGACTTGATAATGTCAAGGAAGTTGAGGAAAGAGCCACCCAAAGCCAAAACATATACTTCTGGGATAGCTAATTCAGAACAACTGGTCTAAAATTTGGCTAATGATTTGATCGCTATCAAAAAGTAGCTAGCTCTAAGAGCTCCCTACAAAGATATACTAAGAAAGAAATTTCAGCATCAAAATCATCTTCCTCCTACCAAGCCTAAGCTAGAAATTGAAGCTCATATTGTTAAGGTCCCAGTTAATACAACCTATGAAGTCCAAGAGCTTGAAGATGAAGTGGAAGTTGAAGAGATGGTGTAACCTGAAGAGGAACTTGAAGAGGTTCAAGAAGATGCATATGACTCCCAGGTCAAATTTCTTGTCACTGAAGGAGTTGATGATGATGATGACTATGATGAAGTGGTAGCTGATATGAATAGTGAGTCTTACACTTTTATGACAAGAGGACAAATAAATAAGAAGGAGGTGATGCAACCTACCACGAGGGAGAAAACCAAAGAAGTTATAGTCACTATTCCATTCATTGTAAGAAGAGGAGCTCCCATTCATACTACTGGTGCAAAAAAGTTAAATAACACCTCTTTGTCTAATATTCATTCTACTTCCTCTTCTATTTCTAAATCAAATGTTCCTTCCACCCCCGTGTCTAAAACACTAGATTGGTTGCAAAGGTTGATAAACCCAAGACTTCTGTTGTGTCAAATATAGAAGCCTCATCTACCTCTGGGTCTTTTGATATTATTGATCATCTTAAACAACTAAAATTCAGATATCTGAGGATGTGTTTTACCAAACCCACCTTGAATCCTTTTGTTAAGTAATCAAGTTTGTCAAATCCAAGCCTAGCAAGTCATCCAAAAATTCTAAAGGAATTCTACCTACCTCTAACTCCTCTTCCCCACAAAATTCAATAGCTTATACACCTTCCACATCTAAGAAAATTGAGCCTTTCTATGTCAAGCTGCTCATATTCGGTCACAAGCTCAATAATTATGTCATTGACTTGGGGGCATCAAATAATGTAATTGTTGACCAAATAAGCTCACACTTATTTTGGGTCAACTAACACCATTTTCCCCCTTTGTGCTTCAATCTGAATTTTTACATATTTTAAGCACTTAAGGCCCCCTTGAAAGAATTTCCATCAGATAGGAAATTTCTTCCCCTTTCTGATGATATAAAGAAGTCCTTCTAACTCCTTGTATTTTGCAAGTTAGCGGGCGGCGGGCCTGAGAAGGATTTTTTGCCAAAAGCGGGCTGGCGGGCCTTGGGAAGATTTTTTGCCAATGGAAATTGCACACCAGTGGGGCAGCGGGAGATATTTTGTCACTTTTACACTTTTTGCAAAAGGCACAAGTGGAAAATGCAGGACCAACGGGCCTGAAGATGTCTTTTTATGAAAAGTGTAAAGGCGGGCCCGGAGATGTCATTTTTCCCAAGTGTAAAAGTGGGTCTGCGGGGCCGTGGAGGAAATTTTTCCCAAGATGAATAATGCGGGCCGACGGGTCTATGGGGGACTTTGAAACTTTTTCAATTTTTGCAAAATAGCTCAATTTTCAAGTGCAGGCCCACATTGCGAGCCCACGGGGTCTCATCGGCCGTTGAAAAGTCACAGACCCACGGAGGCTGCCACGTGCCTCAACCATGCAACTCCAAAGATAGAATCCAAAATGGAGACCCCAAACAAGCGCTAAGCTTCCATGTGTCCTAGGTTTGAAAAGGGACAGAGTCGACAATTGAAAAGTCAAAATGGGGCAGAGCCAGTGGAAGGAGCCACATGTTGACTCGGTGCACAATTCAAAGGTAAAATCCGGAGACAGTTTCCAAATGAGTGCGAGGATTCCACGTGTCAGGTAAAAAAAGGGGGACAGAGCTTCAGTTTAAAATGACTAAGTATAAGGGTGTCAGCGTGGAGCCTCCACGTGTCTCATCGGCGTAACACCAAGGCTGGGTCCAAAGAGCGGGTTCCCAAACATGCGCAGACTCTCCACGTGTCTTGGGTCCAACAGAAGTCAAATGGATCGAGGCCGAATGGCTAAGTATAGAGAGCCAGCAGATGGCGCCATGTGTCACATCATTGGGAAAATTCAAAGGCACAACCAAGAGAAAGACTCCCAAATGAGCGCAGATCTTCCACGTGTCCCAGGCCCAGAAAAGGGAGAAGGTTTGAATTAGCTAATTACAAAGCGTAAGCAAAATCCTCCACACTCTCATTGGTACAATTTCAAAAAGAAAATCCAAAGGCAGCCCCAAAAAAAGTGGTAGACCTCCACGTGTCCAGAGCCTAAAAAGATAGAAGCGGTCATTGAAAAGTCTAAACAAGGGCAGGCCAGTGGAAGGAACCACATGTCAGCATAGGCAACTTCAAAAGTAAAATTCAGAGTGGGTTCCCAAATGTGCATTGAGTCTTCACATGTCCAGGGTCAGACATATGGCCCTGCCTGAGAACAAAAGGGACTTAGCCAAAACACAAAGAAACAAAACAAGCCAGTGGAAGGAGGAAGTGACGCACTTTCAAGAGGTGAATCCAAACGTCCCCAAACATGCACAATCTCGCCACGTGTCTCATCAGCGTAATTTCAAAGGCATGTAGCCCAAAAGGTAGTCCCTAAAGGAGTGCTAACCCACCACATGGTCAGAGTCTGAAAAGGTAAGGTCGGCCGTTGAAAAGTCCAAAAGCCTGTGGAGGCCTCCACGTGTCTCATCCATGTAACTTCAAAAGCAAAATCTGGGGGTAGTTTCCAAACAAGCATGAAGCCTCCACATGTCTCTGGTCAGACACAGTGTCTCCACCAACAAGAGGGACTTAGGAAAAAACACAGAGGAAACTGAGGAGCCTGCAGAAGCTGTCACGTGTCAGTTTCTGACACAATTTCAGGAGTGAAAGGAAGGGGATGAATCTTCAAGATGTGTGAGGCTACCATGTGGACCTTATATGGGAAGACTCTTTTAAATATTGCGCGCCCATGACCCTGATCTTCAGACAGCCATATCTTTTGACTGGAAACTCATATTTGGGTGGGAAGGACATTTTAGAAAGCTCTCGGCGAGACTTCTCACCTGTCTCCATTAATGTTTTTCAGTCTGCCATTTTCAGGGGCTGTCAAGTCTCCCACCTGCCGCCATGATGAAGAATGGGCCTCTTTCTTGCCCAGTAAGGGACAATGACGGGGCATGGGTATTGTAGAGAGACTCTTCATTGTGGCAGGTGGATTTCAATGCATTGTAGGAGTGGTTGGAACATAGTTCAAATTCTTCCCTCCTTTTCTCTCTTATTCTTCCTATATATTGTAAAGGAGGGGCATATTCAAGGGGTTGGTCATTGTTTCTCTCCTGCCTCCTCTCTCTTTCTTCCTTAGGGTAGAATGTGGAGTCTAAGCCTCCTCTCATGGCTCTGTAATGGACATTTTCTTGCCCCTTGCCCACTGATGATGTACCATGTAACTTTTGGAGCAATAAAATATGTTTCGTGATGTTTCTATCCATCCTTTCTTATTTTGTTGTCTCTTCTTGCCTCTCATCATTGCAGGGTATACTGTGCATACTCTGATGTTTATTGCAGGTTCTAGGAGCTGTGTTTAATGGGTTTTGAAGTGGTGTTCCATGTGAACTTCATCTTTGGTCCATGGTGCATCTTGTCCACCCTCTCCTCTTATCACCTCTCTCCACTTCAGGAAGTTTCGGATTTGTGATCAGCCACTTCCTTTTCTGGTGTATCACCACTTAGTGTAGGCTCTCTTTCCCTCTCTCTCTCCATGTCTCCTTAAATGGTTAGATTAGGATTAGATAGGTTTTCCTGCACTGGAGTAGCTTGTGGTAGGTAGCTTAGGAAGCTAGGAACCAACCTTCTCTGGAGGTCCATCTCAAGTCCACAAGTCCCACAGCTTGAGAGATGGTCCAATGTTGTGCAATCACACTGAATGCCCCATTTCAGACTCAGGACATTCAGGGGTGTTGTGATTTACACTAACAACTTTTGGCATGCCACAGTGGGACAGGTCTGAAGCACCTTACCACTTCATCTTAGTAGGTTGGTGTGTTCCTGTTAAGGATTCAGCCTTTTGAGGCACATGCAAAGCACATCTGGCGACTCCATCTGGTCAACAACCCATCTCTGAAGTTGCAGACCTTTTTCCAATCCATCTTCATTCATCTTTCTTTCCACATCTTTCATATTCTTGCCATTCATGAAGTTGTATAATCATGACTTCATTTCCTTCTTGGAACTCACACTTGCAGCAAAAACAATGTTTTCCACCTCCAATGTATTTCCCAACTCCTCCAGATCAACATTATGATCAGATCCAGAACCATTATGCTTACCCATATGAGCAGGGTCAAAACCAGTTTGGCCATGGAGCTTATCAAGAACAAGGGGATGCATACAATGGTGACAACTACATGGAAAATGTTGATTTGCTGGAGAAGATTCAAGGGATGGAGGCATGCATGGTATAATCCAAGGGCCACAACTTCAGATGAAAGCATTCAGAATTGGCTTATAGGGCACCTTGTCCATGGGCCAGCCCTATGCCAAGACATTACAGCCCTCAAGAGAAGCTTGACTTCATGGTTGAAATGTTGCCTCAACTTGCAATGGATTGAGGATATTGAGGCATATGAGAGCAAAGTGCAAGACAACCTTTTCAATGGGTAAGTCAGTCACTAGATCCTTGTCCTTTCATTTTCCTCTTTCTCAAGCTTTATCATTTCACTAGTGCCAAGAGTCAAGCCCCTCACTTGCTGCCCAAGTGTTGATTTCCCTTCTCCATCTCCTAGTCTTCCATCTCATCCTCAATTCTTCTACCATTTTCCCTTCCCAAACAGTAATTCCCTCCAAACAAACAAGAAGTTTCCACTTCCCTCTCCACCATAAAACAATTGCAAAGCTAGTTGAAACCCCATCCACCCTCCTCTTGCTTTCCCAAGTCCATGTTGGGAAGATACTCAAGAATCCAATCAAGGAGAACAGCAAGAGGAGGAACCCAGAAAGAAGAAATGATAGAAAATATGAAGATTTGGGCTACCATATTTGGGTTTACAAAGATCCCCTCGATGGTTAAGCCAATAGAGGAGGTCAAGGTTGAAGATCTAGTGGTGGCTGAGGCTGAGTTTGCAGCAGAAGAAGAAAAATAACAATAGGAAGAAGATCAACAATCTATTTTCTCTAAATGTAGTGTCCATAATGGCACTTTGTCTGGAGAGGATGCTGATCTAATCCAAGTTGCACAACCAGTTAAGGAGGAGGAACAACCAGCTCCAAGTCCCATTGAAGAGGAGCAGCTAGGAGAGATCAAATCAGAGTTGAGGCCACTTAATGAAGAAAGCATTATTGAAGATTTTTTGCTTTCATTTGAAGGGCCTGATTTGATTGATGAACCCATGATGGAGGAGGACCATATAGTTTCAGAGGCTCCAAGTGTGGAGAAGGCCACAGAAGAACCTTCAGTTCTTCCTCCCACTTCATCCCCTTCAAGCTCTAATGTTGAAGAAGAGTTTGAGCTTTCAAACTTCATGTTTGAGGATGAGGGGAACCATGGTGAGCAAGTTGTAAATCAGGAGGACACCATGGAGGAAGGTAGAGCACATGCAACAGGAAACAAGGAGGTAGATTTTCTATTAGACTTGGAAGATTGCTTTGGTGGAGAGGAGCCTGAGGAGATAACATCATTTTCTCCTCCATCATCCACCTTCCAAGCACATGAGCCTGCTGCCATGAAGGAGAGCATTCAAGTACAACAACCTGCACTTCATAACAACCCTCTGGAACCAAGGTTGGAAGATATGAATCTTCCATGTTCTTCATAGGAGAAGGAAGGGAAGGAGCAAGAGGATGTCATCATCTCCTCCACACCATCCACCCAGGAAGGTCAGCAAGAAGACTCCATTCTTGGAGTTGAATTTCAGAGCAATGGGCACATTCAAAGGATCAGACCATGCCCAATCAGGTACTTGGCTTCATTAGAGCCAAGGGAGAAGCCAAAACCAGTCATGCCCACTTCAGGACATGAGGATGAGCTATCAAAGTACCAAGGATCAGCTCAATGCCTCTTCAATCCAAATGAAGAGCAACTAAAAGAAGCATTTGTCTTGTTTCCAGTTGATACCTTGATGATTTGGGTGGAGGATTGGCTTATAGTCAGTTTTTCACTCATACAAGTAGCCATATTTAGTGTCAAATCATTTGCATGGCTGTCCCTCTTGAGAAAGGGAAGCTACTTCTCCCTGCCAGTTGCAGGATTTGTTTGAGTCCCCTTTCTCTTTGGTTAGCGTAGTAGTAGGAGTAGATTTTTTTTTAGTAGAAGAAGTGCTTGTGCACACTCTACATGTTCCACTTGGAGCATGTATGATTTCAAGTTTTGTACATAGTGTGTTGTGGTGTTTTGTTGCTCGTGCACAGTACATTGGAAGTAGCATTTGGTGAGGTCAACTCCAGTTCCAGTGGTGTTCCTAAGTGGCTCAGGGATCAGATTTTCAAAGTTCAGATCAGATTTTTGTTTACCAGGAAGACTCCATGCCCAATGGATGCTTCAAGGCCACTGATCATTTCACCTAGCAGGCAGGTGATCCCCATGAGTCGCCAAATTGTTGACCAAAATAAGCTCACACTTATTTTGGGTCAACTAACACCATTTTCCCCATTTTTGTGCTTCAATCTGAATTTTTACATATTTTAAGCACTTAAGGCCCCCTGAAATCATTTCCATCAGATAGGAAATTTCTTCCCCTTTCCAGAGATATAAAGAAGTCCTTCTAACTCCTTGTATTTTGCAAATAGCCGACGGGCTTGGGAAGGAATTTTTTGCCAAAAGCGGGCTGGCGGGCCTAGGGAAGATTTTTTGCCAATGGAAATTGTGGACTGGTGGGGCAGCGGGAGATATTTTTTCACTTTTACACTTTTCATAAAAGGCACAAGTGGAAAATGTGGGCCGACAGGCCCGGAGATGTTTTTTTTCCCAAAGTGGAAAATGCGGGCCCAGAGGTCTTTTGACCCAAGTGTAAAAGTGGGTCTGCGGGGCCACGGAGGAAATTTTTCCCAAGTATAAATGTGGGCCAGTGGGTCTTTGGGGGACTTTGAAACTTTTTCACTTTTCACAAAATGGCGCAAGTTTTCAAGTGCGGGCCTGCGAGCCTGCGGGGTCTCATCGGCCGTTGAAAATTCACAGACCCATGGAGGGTGCCACGTGCCTCATCGATGCAACTCCAAGGATAGAATCCAAAATAGAGACCCCAAACAAGCACCAAGCTTCCACGTGTCCCAGGTCTAAAAAGGGACAGAGTCGACAATTGAAAAGTCAAAATGGGGCAGAGCCAGTGGAAAGGTGCCACGTGTCGACTCGGTGCAACTTCAAAGGTAAACTCCGAAGCGCAGTTCCCAAATGAGCGCAGGCTTCCATGTGGTCAAAGTCAAAAAAGTGGGACAGAGCCAGTCCATTTAAATGACTAAGTATAAGGGTGTCGGCGGAAGCCTCCACATGTCTCATCAGCGCAACACCAAGGCTGGGTCCAAAGAGCGGGTTCCCAAACATGCACAGACTCTCCACATGTCTTGGGTCCAACAGAAGTCAAATGGGATGAGGCTAAATCGGCTAAGTATAGAGATCCAGAGGAAGGCACCACGTGTCACATCAGGGCAAATTCAAAGGCGCGACCCAGAGAAAGACTCCCAAATGAGCGTGGATCTTCCACGTGTCCCAGGCCCAAAAAGGGAGAAGGTTCAAATCAGACTAAGTACAAAAGGTAAGCAGAATCCTCCACATGTCTCATCGGCGTAATTTCAAAAATAAAATCTAGAGGCATCCTCAAAACAAGCAGTGGACCTCCACATGTCTAGAGCCCAAAAAGGTAGAATTGGTCATTGAAAAGTCTAAACAAAGGCAGGCTAGCGGAAGGAACCATGTGTCTAGCATCAGCGCAACTTCAAAAGTAAAATTGGAGTGGGTTCCCAAATGTGCATTGAGCCTCCATGTGTCCAGGGTCAGACATATGGCCCTGCCAAAGAAAAAGGACTTAGCCAAAACACAAACAAACAAAACATGCAGTGGAAGGAGCCACGTGTCTCATCAGCACAATTTCAAAGGTGAATCCAAATGTGGTCCCCAAAAGCAAGCTTGCCACTTGTCTCATCCCCAAAGGTGATGGCCCAAAAGGCAGTCCTACCAAATGAGCACCAACCTCGCCACGTGGTCAGAGTCTGAAAAGGTAAGGTCGACCGTTGAAAATTCCAAAAGCCTACGGAGGCCTCCACGTGTCTCGTCCTCACAACTTCAAAAGAAAAATTTGGGGGCAGTTTCCAAACAAGTGTGAACGCAAAGCCTCCACGTGTCTCAGGTCAGGCACAATGTCTCCACCAACAGGAGGGACTTAGGAAAAAACACAAAGGAAACCGAGGAGCCCGCGGAAGCTGCCACGTGTCAGTTCGGTGTAATTTCAAAGTGAAAGGAAGGGGTTGAATCTTCAAGATGTGTGAGGCTGCCATGTGGACCCTGTATGGACAGACTCTTTTAAATATTGTGCCCACATTAAATGCAACCCTGACCTTCAGATGGCCATATCTTTCGATTGGAAACTCGGATTTGGGCGGGAAAGGACATTTTGGAAAGCTCTCAATGCAGCTTCTCACCTTGCCTCCATTAATGATTTCAGCATGCCATTTTCAAGGGCTATCAAGTCTCCCACCTACCGCCATGATGAAGAATGGGCCTCTTTCTTTCCCAGTAAGGGACAACGATGGGGCATGGGTGTTGCAGTGAGACTCTTCATTGTGGTAGGTGGATTTCAATGCTTTCTTGCAGGGGTAGTTGGAATGCAGGTTTAAAATAATTCTTCCCTCCTTTCTCTCTTATTCTTCCTATATATTGTAAAGGAGGGGCATTTTCAAGGGGTTGGTCATTGTTTCTCTCCTGCCCCCCTCTCTCTTTCTTCCTTAGGGTAGAATGTGGAGTCTAAGCCTCCTCTCATGGCTCTGTAATGGCATTTTCTTGCCCCTTGCCCACTGATGATGTACCATGTGCAACTTTTGGAGCAATAAAATATGTTTCGTGATGCTTTTGTCCATCCTTTCTTATTTTGTTGTCTCTTCTTACCTCTCGTCATTGCAGGGTATATTGTGCATACTCTGATGTTTATTGCAGGTTCTGGGAGTTGTGTTTAATGGGTTTTGAAGTGGTGTTCCATGTGTGAACTTCATCTTTTGTCATGTGGTGCATCTTGTCCACCCTCTCCTCTGCTCACCTCTCTCCACTTCAGGAAGTTTGGATTTGTGATCAACCACTTCCTTTTCTAGTGTATCACCACTTAGTGTAGGCTCTCTTTCACTCTCTCTCTCTCTCTCTCCCTATCTCCTTGGAATGGTTAGATTAGGATTAGATTGGTTCTTCCCCCACTTGGAGTAGCATGTGGCAGGTAGATTATGAAGTAGGAACCAGCCTTCTCTAGGAGGTCCATCTCATGTTTTGTAAGTCCTACAGCTTGAGAGATGGTCCAATGTTGTGCAATCACACCGAATGCCCCATTTTAGACTCAGAACATTCGGGGGTGCTGTGATTCTGCACTAATAGTAATTCCTGTGAAAGTTTCCCATGCCTTTGGCATCACTTCTACATGGACCTTTGGTTCATGTTCTTTCATGGAAGCTAGGGAGGTGCCTCTTGTTGGAAGAATCAAAGATGCTCAAGTAGCATTTGCTAATTTTCTAGAAAATACAGTCAAGGCCACAATCTTGGTTACAGACATTCCACCATCATATGGCATGATTTTGAGTCATAATTTTTTTAGAGATATAGGAGGAGATATTGAAATGGACGGGTCTCATGCTCTCACTCCAGTCAATGGGAAAATGAAGAAATTGTTATTGAAAATACATGAAGAATATATTGTACAAAATACTAATTATCCCAAGGCACAAATCCTTTATGAATATATTTATCATGGAAACTATATGATCATGTCAGAAGATAAGGCTAACGCTCTCAAGGTGGTGGTGGATGATCACAATGGTGTTTGGGTCCTTAAATTTGATGGTAGTTGTTCTAGGGATAGTTCTGGAGCTGGCGTTGTTTTGATTTATCCTGAAGGTAAACCCCAATCATTTTATTATAAGTTTTAATTTGAAAACATGAATAATAATGTTGAGTATGAGGCCCTTCTTGTTTTCCTAGTGATTGCAAGATAAATAGGAATCAAGAATATTTGTGCTCATGGAGATGTTAAACTTATTGTTAAGTAAGTCAAAGGATATTTTCAAGTGAAGAACCAAAGGTTGAAGCACTATAGGGACTTGGGATGGGATCCCAATGAATTTTTGGATGTGTTTTCTATCAACTTTGTACCTAGAAAAGATAAAACAAGAGCAGTTACTTTAGCAATTTCTAGTTCATTACACATTCCTTATTCAAACTTCACTCAAGTCAAATTCACGATTGAGATGATAAATAGACCAAGTGTACCGGATAATGAAAATAATTGGAAAGTATTCAATGCATGAAAAACACATTATTTCCTTCCTATAACTTAAATATAGATTTCAAATTCAGTTCCCTATTTTCAAGGAAGTTAGGGTTGTTATTCTTCGAGTCTATATATCATCTTCTGTGTCTAAGGAAGGAGTTGAAGAAGAATCTGACAAAGATGGCTGCATAAAATTGAAAGGAAATCACCCCCCTCTCTCTTTCATAAGGGTCTAGTAAGATTAGAAGATATATTTGACAAAAATGATATGTATAGTCAAATCCAAGGCCTCCTCTCATGAAGCTCATGTAATTAGACATTTGAATCTGAGAAAGTCAACTTGCCCACTGAGTGAAGATGAACCCAAGCTTGTCAACATTAGCAAATGTTGGATACTAAGAAATAAAGGTTTTGTGATACTGGTCTGAATTTCCTATCCTTGCTTAAAAAAATAGTATGTAGATGTACTAGCTTATCTCTTCTTGACCTGATTTAAAAAACTCATTAAACCAAGAGTATACTGGAGCATACTATATTCCCTTAAATCTAGGAATCAAAGCTCTTGGGATTCTATCAAAATAAAAGTTTAATGGGTAATCCCAAAATTTCAGGTACAATTTACCAAGAGAACTTCAAAAATTGTTGAATGCTTGAATAATTTTTCCCATCTTGCCCACCCTCTCCTCTTCTCAGCCTGAGTAGGTAACATTCCACTGTAAGTGAGAAAAAAGAGTGGTGAAATATGGATCTGTGTATACTTCATGACCACTTAAATTAGGTCTGTCTTAAGGATAATGTATCATCTCACTATGATGGACCAAATCTTGTAAGCTATCACTAGTTCAAAAATGTTATCCTTGTTTGATGGATCTCTCTCTCTACTCTCCCAAATTGAAGTCTCCATCTAGGATAAACACCAAATTTCCTTCACAACTCCATTAGGCACTTTTAGGATTAGAAGAATGTTGTTTGGTCTACCATTAATGTAGGTGCAACATTTTAGAGGGAAATGGCTTGTGGCCTTCGGTAGATTTGAAGGGAAAATGCATAGTGATCTATCTTGATGATCTGATTTTCTTCTCTAAGAAGAGATAAGATCACTTTCAACATGTCCTAGGAGATGTGCTTCACAACTTGCAGAGACCATGGAATTTATTTCAAGTCCAAAGTTTTGCCCCTCTTTTATATTCAATGTCACATGAAGGCCCCATTGCTCAGAGCACAGGACATTTCTAAGGATGGAATGCTGTGATTCTGCATCTAACAATGAAATTCAGGCTATTTAGAAGATTTTCCCATGCTCTTTTGGCATCACGTAAGACAGGTGTGCATTCCTCCTTTGGTTCATATTAATCTTCCCATGAAGATTTAAGCCAGGGAGGTGCCTCTCAGAACCTTCTACATTAAGTAGGAGAATATCCCAAATGATTAAAGCTCAAGAAATGTTTTTGTTGGACTAATAAGGGAAAGGGTTCTCTTGAAAACATCAAGTCAAGCTATTGCCACATACTCCCGTTCTTTCTTGTTACGATTTTGACAAATATTCCACCATCTATATGGCAATGATCCTCCGAGCACACCTTGGCAGCCATTCTGGTTTTAGAGATAATTCTAGAAGATGTTATGTCTTGAAGGCTCTCCTATGAACTAAAATATAATCATAATCAAATAAACATGTTTTTGTTGTGGTAGAGTAAATAAAAATTTCTGCTTCTACATTCCTAAAATACCAATGGGAAATTGAAGTTCGTTTCCTTATACAATAGTAAAATCGGAAATCCTCTCGCATGTAGGATATTTTGGTACAAAATAATTAGGTAACTGGGTAGCACAAAGTCCTAGGAGTATGAACCATGATAAAAAATGTCAATCCAACCACACTTGTTCAAGGGAAAGGCCTCTGTGAATTACTTGCCAGATGGTTCTAGGTATGAGGGCATCTGAAGAAGAAACTGCCAGTGTCCCAATTGTTGGTTTCCTTGGAGTGATCAACAGATGAATGGTTATGGGTCAAACATTGTTAAATTTTATTACTCATGGTAGTAATCTCCGACGGCTCACAGTTTGAGAGTACTGGCATTGTTTTACCCCTTAAATATTTGTCCTGAAGATGCGATCTACACAATATGTAGTCATGGGACAATATCATTGTTAAAGAGAGGGATTGGTGGAAGATTTATTAGATGTGTAGATAAGGAGTAGCATGAATAATATTGTTGAGTACGAGGCCCTTCCATGATTAGTCATGTGGAGGGCACTTTTCGATCTGCAAGTAACAACTCATAAATAGGAATCTGTGTAGGCATATATATGTAGCTAACACTTTTCAAGGATGTTAACGAAGTGGGTCTCAAAGTGTGAATCTTAAGTAAGAACTTTATGGGATAGACCCAAGTTCAGCCACATTGCCTCTCAGAACCAGTGAGGATTAAAGCAGCCCTTTCAGAAATGGGGGCTAGACTTTTATAGGAACCCTCAATCCTACCTTAAGTGAAGGAAAAAAGCTCGAATTTTAATGGCCATGTGACTATCTAGGGGGCAACCTCAAAAAGTGGGTAGAAGCCATTCCAGTTAAAATAACCCAACATTGTACCTAGAAAAGATAAAACAAGAGCAGTTACTATAGCAATTTCTGGTTCATTACAAATTCCTTATTCAAACTTCACTCAAGTCAAATGGTCACGGTTGAGATGATAAATAGACCAAGTGTCCCAGATAATGACAATAATTGGAAAGTATTCACATGATGAATGCCCCGTGATTTCCTTTCTATCACATAAAGATGATTTCAATGAATTGTATTTTCAAGGAAGTTATGGTTGTTATCACGAGTCTATTTCATCTTCTATGTCTAAGGAAGGACTCTGAAGAAGAATCTGACATACTATGGCTGCATACAATTGAAAGGAAATAAGATACCTAAGGGTCTAGTAAGATTAGCAGATATATTTGAAAAACACGATATGTATATCAAATCCAAGGTATCACATGAAACTCATTAATTAGTTGAATATGAGAAAGTCAACATAGGGAGTGTTGATGAACCCAAGCTTGTCAACATTAGCAAATGTTTGTACTAAGAAAGAAAGGAAGAAAATGGTTGAATTTCTAAAGAAGTATGTAGATGTACTAGCTTATTCATATGATGATTTTAAGAAACTTTAAACCAAGAGAAATGGAGCATTATATTCCGTTAAATCTAGGAATCAAACCATTCTGTCAAAATAAAAGACAATATAATCCCAAAATTTCAGGTACAATTTACCAAGAGATTCAAAAATTGCTAAATGCTTGAATAATTTTTCCCATTCACCATTCAGCCTGAGTAGGTAACATTGTGTAAGTGAGAAAAAAGAGTGGTGAAATATGGATCTATGTATACTTCATGAATTTAAATTAGGCCTCTCTTAAGGATAATTATCCTCTCACCTATGATGGACCAAATCTTGTAAGCTATCACTAGTTCAAAAATGTTATCCTTGTTTGATGAATATATCAGGCTACAACCAAATTGAAGTGGACATCTAGGATAAACACAAAATTTCCTTCACAACTCCATTGGGCACTTTTACCTATAGAAGAATGTTGTTTGGTCTCATTAATGTAGGTGCAATATTTCAAAGGGAAATGGATTTGGCCTTCAGTGATTTGAAGGGAAAATGCATAGTGATCTATCTTGATGATCTGATTGTCTTCTCTAAGAAGAGATAAGATCACTTTCAACACCTAGGAGATGTGCTTCAAAAGTGTAGAGACCATGGAATTTATTTCAATCCAAATAAATCCATATTCAATGTCACATAAGGTAAATTGCTAGAGCACATTATTTCTAAGGATGGAATCAAGATTTATCCAAAATGGGTTCAGGCTATTTAGAAGATCCCTCTTTTGAAAAGTAAGAAAGGTGTGCATTCCTTCTTTGGAAATATTAATTTCCCAAGAATATTTATCCCTGGTTTTTCAGAACTAAGTAGGAGAATATCCCAAATGATTAAAGAAAAGAAATGTTTTTGTTAGACTAATAAGGGAAAAGGTTCTTTTGAAAACATCAAGAAATATATTGCCAATACTCCCGTTCTTTCTTGTCATGATTTTGACAAAGATTTCATAATCTATTGGAATTCCTTCAAGCACACCTTGGCAGCCATTTTGGTGTAGAATAATTCTAGAAGATGTTATGTCTTGAAGGCTCATGAGATAAAATATAATCAAATAAATAAACATGTTTTTGTTGTGGTAGAGGAAATAAAAAATTTCTGCTTCTACATCCTAAAATACCAATCTATTGTGTCTGTTCCTGATACAATAGTAAAATGAATCCTCTCACAGTAGGAATTTTGGTCAAAATTAGGTAACTAGGTAGCAAAAATCTAGGAGTATAACCATGATATCAATCCAACCACACTTGTTCAAGGGAAAGGCCTATGTGAATTACTTGCCAATGGCTCTAGGTATGAATCATCTGAAGAAGAAACTGCCAGTGTCCCAATTCTTTTTTTCCTTAGTTCAACAGATGAATGGTATGCAAACATTGCTCATTTTATTACTCATGGATAATCTCCATCACATTTAAGTACTAAAGAAAAATATTTGTTGAGATGCGATCTACACAATATGTACTATGGGACAATTCATTGTTCAAGAGAGGGATTGATGGAAGATTTATTAGATGTGTAGATAAGGAGTAGCAGAAAATATTTTTGAAGGATTTCCATGATCAGTCATGTGGAGGGCACTTTTCATCTTCAGTAACAACTCATAAAAGTATCTGTGTAGGCTACTATTAGCTAACACTTTTCAAGAATGCAACAAAGTGGGTCTCAAAGTGTGAAGCTTGTAAGAAATTTATGGGTAGACCCAAGTTAGCCACATTGCCTCTCAAACTAGCGATGATTAAAGAGCCCTTTCAGAAGTGGGGGCTAGATTTTATAGGAACCCTCAATCCTACCTTAAGTGAAGGAAAAACACTCATTTTAATGGCCAGTGACTATTTCACGAAGTGGGTAGAAGCCATTCCAATTAAAATAACCCCTTTTGAAGTAGTATATGATTTCATCAAAGAAAATATATTGGTCAGGTTTGGGGTTCTAAACAAAATTTTCACAGATAATGCCCCAATTTTTTCTTCACATGAGATGATTAATTTTCTCTATGGGTATGGAATCTCCCTTGCACACTCTTCTGAATACTATCCATAAGGGAATGGGTAGGCTGAATCAATTAATAAAAATCTTATGACAATTATTAGAAATCTTGTTGATGAATCACAAAGAAACTAGCATAAAAAGATTTATGATGCTTAGTGGGCAGATAGGATTACACCAAAGAGAGCTATTAGAATGTCTCCTTTCCAATTTTTATATGGAACAAAATATTGGTTTCCAGTAACAGTACGGTTACTTGCATTGCATTCAGTAATAGCTATTAAAGATGATGTGTTCACTAGTGGCATGGAGAAAAGAGTAATATACCTATAGAAATTAGATGAGGAAGGTTATAGGTGGTTGATAGAATTTCTCCACACTAGAAAAAGGTGAAACAATTGTTTGACAAAATAGCTAGAACTAGAGACCTCCATGTTAGAAACATTTTCCTACTCTGGGACAAAAGATGAGAAACCTCGAGGAAGTCATGGTAAGCTTGATTCTCTTTGGCTTGGTCCTTATAAGATCATACATTTTGCTGGTGAAAATTCATATTGCTTGAGCTATATATATGGAACTTCCCTTCCATTACCATATAGTGGGAAATATTTGAAAATGTTTCAATCATGAAAAGTGAGCAAATAATCCTGTGTAGAATCCTGTGAATAGTCTTATACCGTCTTTGTTTTTGGTTTGTATTGTGTCTTTTTTTCTTGTGTCTTCTGTATTGTCATGTTCTATATATCTTACCCAATGTATAAAGCACTTGTCATGTAACCAAATATTCTAGAGTCCTTTGACCTGTCTTGTTTTCATTGTATGTCATGTCAGTACAATCCCTAGAAAGAGCATGTTATTGTCACTTACCTAGAAAATGTGTGTAATTTTTCAAAAAAATGACCCCTTTGAGTATTTTTTTTGCCTTTGTGGAGTCCTTGGGAGTGAAAATAATGTTAAAAATTAGTCATTTTTCTGAATATTTTAAGTGTTTTACGGCAATTGCAGATCTCAGAGGAACAAGTGGTTCTTGTTCCCTTGCGCCTTCTATTCTCCACATTCCCAAAATCACTATAGTTTGCTAAGTTTTTTTTGTGGGTTTTTATGTTCCTGGGATACTATTTCGTTCACACCTATGTTCCCTACAAAATCTTGTTCCCCAAATTTTTTCCTTCCGCAAATCCTTACACTTTCTTTAAATTGTGGGAATTTTAGATATTCTGGGAAATTTTGACCCCATCCCTCCCAGGCATGTGTTCCCTAGAAACTTGCGTTCCTTGTACTTTCCTTCGACCCAAAAATTTTATCCATTTTTTTTTCTAAGTATTGTTATATTGTGTGGAGATGTGGACAATAGGAAACCCTACAACCCTTCTATGCTTAGAACTTGTGTTCTCCGTAAGCCCACTTTACCCACATATTAATGGATCCCTTGGCATTGCGGAAAGTTTGGAGTTCTATGCCCCTCGTGCCTCTTATTCCCTTGGACCTCTGGCTCCATGCTTCTCCTACATATCTACATAATAAAGATAAAGTTGGTAAAGTGTTCCATGAGTCACTACATTCTCCACAACATGCTAAGGGATCCTATTTAATGCATCTAACTGACTCTATTTTGAACAGAAAATATAAAAATGGTAAAAGAGACTTCATTTTTACTATCACATTCAAGATTTTTCAGTGAGTAATGTACTTTATCATTCTCATGCCACATAACCCATTTTTAGCCATAACTGAAGTGTATCTCACCCAAATTTGAAAATTCAAATTGCGTTGGAAACTTGGGAGCAATATCATCATCCTCGTGGTCAATATAAACTATTCTGAGATTTCTAAGAGTGTCATATTGAAAAATTGAATTCTTGTGCCCTACCATTCAAGTCTGCCTAGAAACTCATTTAATTTTTTCTCATGTGAGTGTATGTGTTTATACTTATCTACCATGAAGTACCACTCCAGGGGTATGAGAATTTTTCCTCTCCTGAGACCTCAGTATCCAATATTGGAGACATTAATGTTCACCATATAAAACTAAATGATTTTTGGGCCCGTATTTCTATATAAAATCCCAGTCCTCTGGCCCAATGCATTAAAGATAGTGGTCTAGCACATGCAACTATTTTCCCCCTTTCTTTACAATGTGCAGTGATAATACTAGCTTGTGCTTCTTGCTTTGACCCAGACAATAAAGAGATTAGGGATCCTCAGAGTTCAAGTGATAGTTAAACTAGATGTAAGTTGCATAAATGTTTCCTTCAAGATCCCTGCCGTTAAATATGCTAACACTCTAACCAAATAAAAAACTCAAGGTATTTTCGAGTAAGATAAAGAGAAGTATAGGGAAACGATAGCCAAGTCATGGCTAAAAACTCAGAAAAGAGGATCTTCAAAGTTGACTAAGGTCATATACAAGTCATATTTCAAGGAGGATCTCTCTGATATTTTTACCATATTGTTAATATTGATGGGTCTTCTAAACACACATTAATTTCAGTACTAGATGTGTGTATACATCAATGTAGTTTGTGAGGGAAACCAAATCTTGAATTGGGGAAAAATAATATGTGAAAATCGCAATTGAGTAGTTAGTCAGTGTATAACAGAGTAAGTCATTTTACATGAATTCCTATCTCATGTATACAATTGACAGATACATGGTTTGGTTGGTAATTTCTCCAATGGATTATAAAAGTAATGAAGCAACATATGAATCTTATCCTCACTTAAATTTTGAAAATAGAAAATATCACTTTAGAAGATTCAATCATGCCTTCACCGTGTACATTTTCATACTGTTGGAAGGAAATAAAGATGAGAGGATTTATGATGAGGCCAAAAAACTGATTGGAACCTATGGTAACTGGTTCATTCAGTTTGGAAGGCTTACATACATTAGACTAGCTAGATTTGAAGGTACCCTAAAAAAACTCCCCATGTACTCTAATGACAAGATAGTTCTTGTGGTAGTTTGTAGGTAACTAGAGATGTTGCATAGGACTTGTAGAGACATAAAGATATCATGTATTCAATTCCCAATCGCTTTGGGGAATTATACTTACAGGACAACATTAGATGCTTAGAATGTAGAAAGGACCATCTCTGCATTCAAATTTCAGAATTTTCACAAAAGATCCTATTTTGACATCAAAGGATTCATCTCCAATAATATTAGAATGAATTACTATCATTTTCTTGCCGTAGAATATTATTGGGATGATTGTTTAAATGAATATGAGGTAAGAAAATGATTCTTTGGCTGGCTTTCTTTGTAGCAGATTAGGGATTTTAAGATATTAAAAGTTCCAGAAGACTCTCCAGATGATGATGAAGATATATATTCTCTTGAATACAATAAAAATATTTGACATACACCCTTTCTAACCATTAATTGGTTTTAGAAGGAAAATGATTCTTCAGGATATAATAAACCCCATCATGGTGAGGAACAAAGTTTGGTTTGATAGAAAGATGAAAGTGTACAAGAAAAGCATGGCTCAATCCTCTTCTCATGGAGCTTCAACATCTCAAAAAGATATTGCTACTTTAGTTCCATAATTCCATACCCAATCAGCTCCTTCTCCTTTTCTTGTGGAATCTTGATTCGTAATCATGAGCAATTACATATACATTCATTAAATTACCTAATAAAATGATTTATAGATGAAATTAAACATTATAACAGTTCTCCATTTTCAATAACGAAATAAAATTTGTGAGCTCTGCTTAAAATTAGAGAAAAGAAGACTAAAAAAGAGAAAACACAACTCACGCAATTGATAACAGAGTTTGGTGCTGGCACCTACATCTTCAGGTCCTTTAAAAAGACTGATCTATTAAAATTAATCCCAAACAATTATAATAATAATTTTAAAATATCTTCCAACAATTACGTGATAATCTCCCTACAAAAATAATAATATCCTCCTTTGGAATTTTTATCTAACTCCCTGTCTAGTTCTCACAATGAGCAATACTTGTTTACAGACTTCACATAACTCTACCTCAAACATTACATGGCTCACTTTTATAACATCCCCGTACACCATGGTGTAATGGCTGAGACTTTATTTTTGTAATGTGGAGGTTGCATGTTCCGTTCCCACTTCTTTTCATTTAATTACTTTCTAAGTTTGGATATTATTCCCACATGCTCTACATAGCAGCTGACCAAAGTATTAAAATGTGGGTGGTTTTACACTTTGCATCGGTCTTAATGACCACCTTTGGAAATTTAAATGTGGCTTGCATGAGTTTGGCATGGAATTTTTAATGTGGAATGTGGAAATAGGTAATGAATGAGGTATGTTAAATGGGGTCAATGAGTAGGAAGTTGCAATGATGGCGGGAGATAAGAACTAATGTGGATGAGATATATATGGCAGGGATGTGGCAAGTTGGATAATTAAATGAGGTTGGCAAGTTGGCGTTTCAATGTGGCAAGAAATAAGGAAGGAGCTTAATGGCTAGGTTGACTCATCTCATCGAGTTGGTCAATCCACCGAGCTAGCTAAGCCATATAACAACATGATCATCATTACAATATACAAAGTATCACCATGTAAATAAATACATAGTATGATGATAAAATAATGGAGGCCAAGGAAAACCTCCAAAATCGAGTGTGTCGAACCTAGCTGAGGGCCCCGATCAGTAAAAAAAGGGGTCCACCAAATTCTTTATGTTTATCAAAGACTGGCGCTTAAAGATACAAACGTTATTTTTTCTTCCATTTATACCCACATGTACAAGTGTCATCCACTAATTCTCTTAACTGTATCACTTTTTGTCGTTTGTCGAAAGATTGTAGATCAGTCATCTCTCAATGGGGATCCACCTGGATCAAATCCTCAACTATAGTATACTCTAAGAAAGAGAAGGTTGAAAGAACCGAGAAGAAAAAAGATATAATTGAGAAAGAAGATAAACAATCTCTCTCTCAAAGACCAACAAAAAAGCTTCAAAGAGTTGAACAAATCATTAACCTTTCAGAGGAAGATGAAAAGGGGACAGAGGAACATGAAGAAAATAGGTATGAAGGAGGAAATACTGAGAAGGACTAATATTAAGAAGAAAAATCAAAGGGTTCAAAGTCAGATTATAAGGAATTGCGCTTTCTCAAGCTCAAATCACCCACGAAAGAATTATCTTCTTCAATTTTTGGGACACCTACTCTAGAGGTATCTGTTGCCCAAACCCTTGGCTCTCTAAATAAACTTGTTTTGGGCCCACTCACTGTTCCACCTTCTAATGACTCTTTCACATGGGTTCAGCCCATGATTGATAATAGGAATAGAAAGGAATCTTCTTAACTCATTGTTTCCGGTTTTGATGTTGTGGCTGCCCTTCTTGGTACAAATCCAGTTACTAAAAAGGAAAAAAATGCTTCAATATTGGTATCTGAGTCAAAAGGCCAACAATATCTAGAGATAGCTAAACCAAGAATGGAAACATATGAGAAATACTTGACCCTAGCTGACTTGAAGTTGACAAGAATTCCACTGCGTGAATCTACTCCTAAGGGTAAAGTTTATAACTTGAAAGAGACAATCTCCAAAGTTATTGAGAGAGTAGAGAAGGAAAAGAAAACAAAGGAGAAACTTGAAGTACATGTGCAATCCCTCTCAAGTTTCATCAAATCATTCCTTTTAAGTGAGAAATTGCTTGATCCTGCCCCTCTAACTTCAATTCCCCCTCCCACTATCATGTTTGATGAAGAAGTTCAAGCTATCAAGGACATTCATAAGCATGTTACTTATGGAAAAGATATTGAAGCAATTGTAGAGGGGACATTGTTGTCTGGTCTGAATTTTATTGATGAAGCATATAAAGTGTATGATAACATTTCTTTAGCTTAGATTCAATTTGATCTAGTAATGATTGGAGTAGAAAAATAGATAAAGCTATGGATAGAATGCATTCAAGATATCAAAATTATGAATGCCCCACATGAGAAGATTATCTTTAAAAATAAAGTATTTGATGATCTAAAGAGTAATATTTCATAAAAGTGGGTGTTTGGAGTTGAATGGAAAATAAAGGTCCTTGAGGAAGCAGTTACTGAGTTAAAGAGCATGTCACAGAAAGGAGAAGCCTTCAAGTAAGAAATTCTAGCTGACCTGAAATCCCTCAGATGTCATATGTTCTAGAAGAATTCAATAGGTAATTATTCAGTGGATGAAGTCAAGGCCAGGTTCAGGGCATTAATCATAAAATATCTCTTAAAGGCTGAGACAGTAACTAAAGATAAAATGGAGGAAATAATAGAGCTATATAATGTTTTCATAGAAGCCATTAAGAGTTTGTTGTAGAATGGATGCATAGGAAAACAAATGGAGGATTCTTTGGGAGGTTGGAAGGACTCTCTGGAAAACACAACCATCCCCAAAGGAATGGAGATTGTCGCATCCCTTGTTAAATTCAAAAATCAAATACTCAAAGTGAAGACTCCAACAACACCATCTACAAGTGTTCCTTCCCATAGTTCCTAAGTATTTCTTTCTAGTCATTGTAGTTCAAAGTTAACTTTATCATTTTAAAATTGTGAAATTGTAAATAAAGCTAACTAAAATGTAATTCATTAATTAAGTGGAAAAATTAATTAACAGATAATGGAACTAGATCTTTTTTTTGTAACCTCCCCTATGCCTATATAAGGATTTTCTTTTATTGTAAAGGGGTTGTTGGATTTTGATGTTTTGAATATAAAGATACATAACTAAAAGAATCAATATAAAACAAGTTATTCCATCTCATTTCTTATTTTCTTTTTATTTCTACTCCTTAACCTGTAAACGTGGATTTGATATATTTGAATATTAAAATTTGTGTTCAACTCATTCGATGTAGTGTTGAGAACTTTGTGTCTGCTGCATATATGTCATGTGGGTCATTTAAATATATATAAATTCATGTTCTCTTGAGATTTCATCTATGCATAAGTAAGATAACACTTTGTAATCTATATATCTGAAAGCAATACCATTTCCATTCCTTAAAATATTTATTCTTCTAAATCTTTATCTTCTGTATTGAGAATGATTGAATATGGAAGCATTGAATACATAAAAATCCTCATTTGAATATTTATAGATTTTTGTAAATAAGTAGATTTTATTTTATTTTGTGAATAAGGGAACCTCTCCCATAAAGAGGAGGGATTGTTGTCCCCTGAACTGTTTCCTGTATATAGAGATAAATTTCCAACCAATAGATCTAATGAGAACCTATCGTACTATGTCTTGTGTTACAAGAACAACCTTGCTAGGATGACTAATGTATTAGAAGACTTGGAATCACAAGATCTATTCATGAATAGTCTCTTATCACCACTATAGGTAAGTGCCATCTTTGAAATTATCTTTCCTTTGATCACCTTTATCACACTCTTAATCTTCAAAAAATAAAGCTTGCCACTATGGGTAAACTCAATTGTTAAGGTCAAGCTACCTCATCTTCTAACCATTTTCCAAGAAAATATCCTTTCAAACCATCTACTAAGGTCAACAAAGAAAATGTAACTGTTAACGTTATATCTCCTTCTTAATAAATTCAATTACAGTATCAATGGCATATGTTTACAAAATTACCATCTGCTCCACCTATCTTCTTACCAAAAATTATTAGCAGAAACCTAATTACATATCCTTCTCCACTTAAAAAGGATCAATCTCACCCTAAGGTCCACAAATAAAATGAAAAATTCCATATGTGACTATCACCAATGCATTGGACATTCCACTAATCATTGTTTCAAATTGTGCTATCTCATTAAATATATCATAGAAAAAAATCAAAAAAATCTTCATGATCCATCGAGTTCTCCACCAGTAAATGAAAAGAAAAAACTTAAAACCTTAAAAAATCCCCTTCCAAACCATGAAAAGAATGTTTTCAAATCCTCATATAATCATGAATATCATGTTGTCCCTCCTCCTTCATCAGAACCTCTCGATTTTGTATTTGCTCATTTGATTCATCACAACCTATCATTACATTCTTTGATTATGATTGCCATGCCACATTCTCCACTAATTACTTTCACATCAATGATTTTGTTGGATCTACTACTATCAATAACACTATGATTGATCCATCATTTCAAAAAAAACACATGTTATATTTCCTTACTTTTCATTATCATTTATATCCACTCTCATAGATCTCATATCTAGTACCTAGATCTTATGACTATGTCAAGATTCCAGTCACTGTCGGTCCTCTCACCATGTTTCTGCCTTTCTTTATGGCACCAAACATCCATAATTGTGACATGATCTTAGGTTCTTGATGGGTCATGGTCACTCAAGAAATTATTTCCATGCCTCATATGTGACTTAAGTTCATGCATAACATCTAGGTTTTCATTATCTGAGGTGTCCCTCTATGCAAACCATGGCCTCAACCTCCTCTTGAGGTGGGCGTCGCACTTGCTAGAGCATCTAGGTGCCTTGGACCTATGAAACATAAAGCACCATCTGCTCTTATATCTCCTACTCGTGTGTGACATGATCATCCTCATAGGTATGCTAGTCCATGACACCAGTCTAGGTACACCATTAAGACAACTACTTTGCCTCGGTATGCCTCACCTCCACGTCCTGTTTCACATAGGTGTCCATCACTTTTGTGTCCTTTTTCACACAGGTTTTCATCACCTCCATATTTTGTTTCACATAGGTGTCCATCACACCTATGTTATTCTTCACATAGGTTTATATCATCCCTATGTTTTATTAAACAAAGGTGTCCACTACCTCTGTAGTATACTCTTCAGTCACACGCATCTAGGATTTATTCACCTACATAATGTCTATCTCAAATACCACCACTCTTAGAGCATGGTCACAATCCTTTATATCCTCAAGAATTGAGTGGAGGACCCTCATCTTTCAGTTTCATTGGATAACACATTCATTATCACACACTTAGTGGGCACCACACTATATCTTCCCCCATTTCTAACATCGACACATGTCTTATATTCCCATCATTTCACATTTGATCTCTCATGTGTACACATACATATCTTGATACATCAATGTCGTCATTACCTTATGACACACTCTTGTGCTAAGGATCACACTTGAGTGTTGAGGGCATAATATATAAATGAACCTCACACACTACACATTTCACATATGCAACATCTTCTTCTTCCTACACATCATACATATTATGCACTTCTTACATCCTTTTCTTGCCTCTATTACAAATCATATACACTTTTTTATTTCTACACATACCACACATTTCACACTCTACAAATATTTGACATCATCTTCTTACTTATACTAAACATCATACACACTTTTTTCATTCTACGTATTATACATGTATAACATCCTCTTTTTGCATCTATCACACATCATGCAAACTTTGTGATTTATACACCTAATCATTCTACACACTCTATATATCTTTTGCTACACACTATACATCTCTACATTGGACACATTCAACCTACACACTTACAATCTACATCATTCTAGGATATCTTACTCACACATCTTCCTATTCTACTCTACATCCTACACTCCATGATCGATTCATTCTAGTGCATATCTCGTTACTTGATTATGCACTCATGTTCTATTGTTCTTACATTACTATTGAGGTATCTATATAATTAGAACCTCACATTTCTCACTCTCTACGTAGTGGAATTCAGTGATATTTTTTTCTCGCATACAAAAACACCATTTAGACCATTTCCCAATGACGCACTCTTGCTACACAGTTCATTCTTGATTTCTAAGGTATCTTGCATAAATGAAACTAATTTCACTCATGCATAAATCCATCCTCAAGGGGCATGCTGCCCCTATCACACTCATATTGCATTCCATTCCATCTCATTCACATCACGTCGCATATCTTGGTTGAACATAGTTCTTACTCACTTATTATTACATGTACACTTTTTACACATGCTAGATACATATCGTGTATGTCATTATATTTATCATAACAACATGAAAATTCACTTGATTTCTATTTGTGATCATAGAATTTACATAGATCATTACACACAACACAGATGCTTGGCACAGTACCTCATACCATTTCTGCAACGAATCCTGGGGGCATCCATATTCGTACACATTTCAGTTGTTATTGTTTCATTATTGTACATAACACATTACTATATCAGATTATACATGCATTTAAATAATTTATCTCTTTCTAACATGATAATGGGTGCTTCATGTGTAACATTTTTCTTGCAGGACCTATTTTCCACCATGGTTATCTGATGTTTTCTTACTCTTATTTTCCATTATTTGTGGGCTTTTCCCTATGATTTTTCTTACGTTCACACTATATTATTTCAGAAACTATGGCCTTGATTATTTTGTGACATCATGAGTGATATCCCATGTTTGCAACACACTTTTTGTGGTCTACATTGTCTTCTTCCTTGGTATTTTACATTGTTTTTTTAGACTAGCACTTTTCTTCCAGCCACTGTTTGCATGTGCCTTGGTTTTTACCGGGCACATTCCCTTCTACATATTGGTATCACTTCAGAATGGGGTCCTCTTTTGGGATGCATCCTCCTAGCAACATTATATTCACCCTAAACGAGGGGAGAAATATATTAGGTGACTCATTCACCCCATGCAATAGTTACAGTTATAGTTTAACACTCTATACTCTCAGTTTAGTACAGTACTACACAAACTCGCCACAGTCTAGAGAATTAGAAATGGATCAAAATCATGTTTAGATCCTTACTTCATCACAAACACTAGTGCCCATAATCAGAATTGGGTGCTTAGGTGCTTCTGTCCCTTCCTGGGTGGTTGAAACCAGGGGGTAGATACACACCATTTTTCAGTTTAGTACAATTTTCAGCATTGTCACAGAGGCTTTTCATAAGCTAAGTAGTCCTTCAACACTTGGAAATCATGTCCAATTACACTTATTCACATTGAATTGTACTTGTACACACCATCTACCATGGTGTTTTTACTTTAGGAAATACTCAAAGGTTGGAGAATAACAACCTTTCTCCCTACACTACTTCTACCGTGGCATAAGATCACCCAAAAAATTGACATTCAACATGCTCAGTGATTTAAGGAAGCAACCAAAGGTTGGAGAATGACATTATACCTTTTTCCCTACGCTACTTCTATTGTGGCATGAGATCACCCAAAAAATATGCTCTTCATCAACATCTTTAGTATCATTTTTATTACTTTTTCTCATCACAGATCAGTTGCACATGTTCCTTTTTATACTATTTACACACTTTTACACACCTTTTTACATACATTTTATACATCTAAACATATATTTGACTACTTGTTCATTCTTCTCTTTTACAGGTTTTTCCTTATGGGAAGTGGTAGTCAACATAAACACACAACAATCACACTCCAAACACATCATCAATGTAAGGAACAACATCAATTCTACATGCGTGTTTTCATAATAGGGTCATTATGTATCACTTTTCTTTTTATTTCCTCTTCTTTGGCATCCATGCTTCACAGTTTTTATCACTCCATGATTTTCTTGTCTCTCATCATGCTCATCTACATGGATTCACATGGTTATGAGGTACACATCTCTATCTACTTTATTTTACTGAGATTTCACTCACCAACATAAAGTGGGGGAAAATGTAAACACTAAATCATGAACTTTGGGTATATTACTAGGTCCTGATAACATACTAGTATTCATATTCTTCTTACGGAAGAAAATTTCTAATTGATCATTATACTTGGCCTCTTAGGTTCCCCTCTAGTCTCGTTCTTAGCCTTACGGACCTCATTGCCTAGTATGACGCTTCATACTTCACCTTTTCTGGCTCTGGACACCAACACCTAGCAAGGATGACATCACAAAGGTGCCCTCGTCCCCTCTGGGCTGCCCTAGACCTATTTATAATTTTCTCGCTCCTTTTCGAGGTCCTTTATAGTCGTTGGGCATCCATATCTCTTTGGGATCATCCTTTTAGTGATCAATTACAAAATTTGAACAAGATAAGCATATAAATATAAAGTTATGTGACAAAATTAAAGTAACAAGATCTAATCATCTATACTATCACCTAAGGTTGCATCTCACAAGCACTTAAGAGCATATTTGCATCATCTAGCACCATTTCAAGGGACATGGTCTAGTTTTCTGCATAATATGCATAGGAGGGAAGTTCATTTTATTCCATGCACACATCTATTACATATTTTTACATATAGAAATTTTTCTCACTATCAAGTGTGACACACAAGAGCCACCTAGGGCATGATTCCACACAAACAAACATAGAAATACATTGGGTTTGAGATGCAGTGCAACACTCAGTTGTAAGATCATTTATTTGACAATTGAGGATAGTCCAACCACTCATTTTGCATCTTTTTTTTAGGATTTGATGTTATTTTGAGGTTTTTGTAGGTGATCTCTTTATTATAGGTTATCAGTGACATCGTTGATCATAGTATGACCATCTAGCGACAAACAATGATGGTTTTAAATCATCTAGCGAACCTATAAAATTAATTTTGGACCTCTTGCATAGACATTAGCACCTAAGAAGGGGATCCTAGTGCCCAGGTACCCAAATACCAGTTTAGGATCCCTGATCCTTGCTCTTCCTGGACTCCTTAACTTTTTCTGAGTTCGATTTTAGGGTCTTGTACTTTCATTCTACCAGTCTTTCAACTTCACACACTGGTGGTATTATTGCAAAATCAGCTAAGTAACCTAACTCTCTATTTCACTTATGGTTTCATTTCCTTTTTCTTATTGGATTGAGTCATTAATTTAGTTTACTTTTATATCTTGCTTGTTGTAGTATACATAAGAATTTAACAAAGTAAGCTAGTTTATTATTGATGAATCAGAAATAATTTTTGTAATTGCAAGTGAGAATATAAAAAATATAAAAAAATAAATGTACGATAAAAAATAATAGAGGTTTTGTTTGGCTTTTTGGGGTATATATATATATATATATATATATATATAAAGGAAAGTAAATGAATGTAATCAAACAATAAGAAATCTCTAGTAAAGATAACTATACGCCCACCCATATGCCTAATGTGAAAGGCCCGATGACTTCTCAATAAGAAGATCATTGTTTTTGTAAATAGAAAAGAGGGACAAAAGCCGCACAATTTTATTGATATGCAGGAAAATCAATCTTACAATGGATTTGATGAAATTCTTATAGGTATTGTACAACCATGTACAGACTGTTGGTGCTCAAAATAGTCTCACCCCATTTGTGCCTTTGAAAATTTATTGATTTACGGCCTCTGTCATTTTCTCCTTCCCCGTGTTGTGCTTGGTCAGTCTTTGTTGCCATTTTTAGTTAGCTCCTGGGTCGAAGATCATGTATGGGTCCATATTTGTCTCCTCATTTCTTTGTTTCTATGGAAAGGTCTATGTATTTTGAGTCTCCCATGCTCTGTTCCTTCAAAAAATCATGTTTTCCCATTCTCTCTATTTCCCATAGTCAGGATTTGTTGTCCTTAATGTTTTAGCCCTAGATACTTGAAGAAGAATGAATTGATGTGTCTTTGAAGAACGTATTTGAGCCTTGTAACATTTCTAAACTTTCTATCCTTGAAGAAAATTTCATTTCCAGGCTCAAATGGTCATTTTTCTATATTTTACGGTTTGACGGGTTTCTCCCCGGTCAAATTTGCATCCTTACATCTACAGGGGATGTGTCACCTTTTGGTTGGATGCGGCTTGCTAAATACTTCAAAAATTCTATGAAAATCCTCAACTCAAAAATCTGTCCATGTGGGTGAACAGATGCTCGTTTGAAGATTTACTTTTTGGTTTGGCCTTGGAGTAGCGCCGAGAGGACACGTGGAGGTTTGGTAGGAACAGAGACACGTGGAGGCTTCCGCTGGGTCTTCCCATACTTGGTATTTTTTCAAAAGATTTTTGGGAGGTCTGGGGCATGTGGAGGAACCACGCATGTTTTGGAACTAGCCTCTTTAAGTTCCATTTTGAAGGAGCGCCATGAGGACACTTGGAGGACTCCACTTACTTTGCATTTTTCTTGGAATTTTCAAGAGCCAAAGGAGACTGCCTCGGAGCATGACACTTGGCACCTTCCGCTGAGCTTCAAGCCTTCAAACAAATTTTTGGGCCAGGACACGTGGCGAGCCCGCTCATTTCAGGGTCTCAAATTTTGGGAACCATCTCAAGGTGCGCCATTAGTGACACGTGGTAGTTTGAAAAGTCAAAAGGGGTGGGGGGAAGCAGACCATCGGAGGAAACTTAATCTTTTTGCCTCTTTGTCTCAAAAGGGTTAAAATATCAAAAATGGCCCGCAAGCCCGACAAAAGAAAAATTCAAAATTTGTTTCTGGTCAAAGGGGCGGGAAGGCGACCATCGGAGGTAACTTGGAAATTTTTCCCCTTGCATGCAAATGACTAAAATCATCAAAATGGTCCACAAGCCCAATGAAGGAAAGGTCAAAGCTTGCTCTCATTCAAAGGTGGAGGTGCGGACCCGCGGAGGAAAAGTGGAAAATTTTCCCTTTGAGGGAAAAGGAGTTAAAGGCATAAAAAGAAGCGGGGTTCCGCTGGGACCCACATTAGAAACTAGAAGCAGAAGGGTGGAGCTTTGGGGGAAACTTGGAAAAATTTCCTTTTCCAAAAGGAGGGTCAAATGACAGAATTTTTTCTGTGTTTCCTTTGGGACCCACCTTAGGACACGTGTCAAGCCCATTTTTCAGAAGTGGAGGTATGAAGCAAAATGTAAAATTTTTACATTTTTTCAAAAAGGTCAGAAAAAGTAAAAAAGAAGCCCCTGAGCCCGTTTTTGAATCTTCCATGTGGACGACCCACATTCAAATCAAAGATCAATGGCAGCTGTGTGTCTAAATTTGATTTCCCCCCATTTTTACTGTAAACTGCTTGGAAGTGCGAGTCTTCATGATTTCTTGTTATTTTCTACATGCCAAATAGAGGGGTGAGTTAATTTTGATATCTAAAGTTTGGTGGGAGAGATCTAGAGATGTCTTTCACCATTAAAATGGTCTGACTATCGGGCTCGATCTGATTTTCCATTTTTCTTCTCCCAAGCACGCAAGGAGCCAGATTTGATAGAATAGGGGTGGAAGTGGTTAGCAAATTGAAGGAGTGATCTACCAGAGGAAGGAGTTGAATGCGAGGAGATATTCAAAGAGATCTACCCCCTCGAGTGTCTAGCGAATTTTACAGATCGGATCCTGAAAATCATGATCGTGATCATGGCAAGCACTGGTGCACTCAATGTCTAGTTTTTTGGGGGAAACTTTGTTGTAAATGTTATAAATGGAAAAAATTTTTCATGAAAATGGTTAGGAGTGTTAGAGGTCGAAGAAAATTCCCAAGAGGAAAATCTGACAAAGCCTGTCTTTTGAGAATCTGACTGAGAAACCTGGTTATCTCTTTTTGTATTAAGATTTATCATGTCAAGGTGGTTGCAAGTGTACAACCATTGACAAGCTTTGAGATTATTCTGGAAACTTTCCCCTGCTGATAGATTTAATCAAATTCGAGTTATTCTGTGTTGTCTTGAGAAAAATGTGTCTGTTTTATTTCTGAATGTGTGCAAGTAGTTTTCCTTGTTTCTGTTACAATATTATATCAAAATTTGATTCAATCACATAGGCCTCAATCCTTGTGACAGTTTAGTGGCATCTGCAATTTCATTTCTCAGAAGATCTTTCTTTTGGGATTGAAATAAACGATTTAAAATCACTTTTCTTTCATTTGTTTGATAGAGGTTGTTTGTAAGCCTTTGGGTGTACCTTAGGTGTGATTTGGCTTAGATCTTGATGCTTTGTTGGGTTCTCTAACTCAAGCCTTCATGTTAGAATCTCGTAGGTTGTGTGAAAAAGTGTTAATATGGGCCTCCATTGAAGCACATATTCTGGTTAAAGAAACACTCTAGCTATCTCGTGACATTTTGTTTATTAAACCTTCCATTTTGTAAGATTCCTCAAGGATCTGGTGAGTCAAGTTCATTCTACCCCACCTCCCACCAAAAATTTATTCAAAAACCACTAATCCTACCCGTAATACCCCTGTTTGTCATGTGTGTATACCAATGCATAAATCCTCATCACCAAAACATGTAGGAACAATCAAGGTCCCAAATTTCTTTAGTAACCTTTTCCTTGTTGTGAAAATATCTCCACAATCTGGAAGTGACAACTCGTGAGAGTCAGATTTGGTGTGTTGATCATATTTTCCCCAAGGCCTTCTCTATGAAATTTATGAAAAAGAAAGGTACATGTATCTCTTTTCAAATAATAGAGGTTAAAAAATAGGTTCTCCTACCTTGGTTGAAAGGAACAACCTAAAATAGTTAGGATACGATCATATCCTTTTAAGGTGTTATCCATCTCTCCACAAATCCAAGTAAGAAAGGGACAATTAGATTTCCTCCCTGGCTATAAAATGACATATATTTATAATCTAACTGCCTCTAAGCTCCCCATTAAATCTGTGTTGCTACTTGGCTTGAAAAGGAGAACAAATTTGGATACCAACACAGACAAACAGGGAGTTGTAACTATGCAACAATATTACAAACCCATATACAGATAATTCCAATAATATTGAAATGATAAACATAACCAAATAACAACAACCATATGTGACTATAATATGTCAAACAATATGGTTTTAACAATATAACAAGATTATCGTGAAACAAATATTAAATATAGTAAACCTAAAAATACAATGCATAATTTTTATCCTAACATTCCCCCCATTAATTTTGCATTGCTTCAAGAGATGAGGAGAGGAACTCTCTAAAAAACTTAAAATTGTCACATACAAGTGACTTTTTGAAGATATTTGCAAGTTGTTTAGTTGTTGGACAAAATTGAAGTTGTATGTTGTGTTTTAAGACATGCCTGTGTATGAAATGTACTTGTACCTTAATGTCCTTTGTTCATTCATGAAACACTAGATTACGAACAAGTTTGAGAACACCTTTATTTTCAACATACAAGGTGGTTGGTTTGTCCTCTGGTATTCGAAGTCCTTCAAGTATGCGACGTAGCCATATCGCTTCGTAAACATATTCTCCTGCAGAATGATACTCGATTTCTATAGAAAAGTGAGAAACAAAGTGTTGTTTCTTACTTCTCCATGATATCAGTACAGATCCCAAAAAGAATACAAATCTTGAATTCAATTTTCTATCATCAATGTTGTGTTGGGGTTAGCACACCTGTTATACAGATAATATATTAGCTCTAAGAATATATGCAAATAAAAAAGGATATTCTACCAGAAGAAATATACAAAACAAGAGATATAAATAAACACCAGATTTAACATGGTTCACCTAGTGTGGGCTACGTCCACCAAGAAACAAGCCAATCTATTATCCAAATCTTTGACAAGATATACAATTGAAGATTTACAATCTTCCACACCTCTCAGATGTACAATACATTCTTTCACTCGATATTTTGCTTCTTCTCCAAGAATTATCTCACTCACAATAATCATCAAATTTTGTAATTTCTTCTTAATTCTTACTTCTAAACCATAGATTTCATTCTTATATAGGCGTATACAAACTTAGGGCACTTAGCCATGCAATTACAATTAATATATTTGCTTTATTGCTAAAAATATATTTAATTCCTGAGAGTTAAATAAAACACTCCCACATAGGTAACTGATGTTGGTTAGCCCTAACCGATTCCGGTTCCTCCTTGCCTAACTGATGCCAGTCATAGGTGACCGATGTCGGTCCTTCTTAACTAATGACAGTTATTGTGTTTTCTAGCAAGTTTCACATTGCATGCTAATCCGAAGTAATTGAGCTCCACAACTCAACAATCTCCCACTTGGAGATTAATTACTACACCATACCTATACAATATCATTCTTAGCTCCTTCTTTAGCTTTGTTTATTCCTCTTCAAGTCTCAAACATGAAGACCAACAAAAGTGGAGTGTAGCTCCAAATTCTCCTTTACTAAAGGATTCGTTAGCATATCCAAAGGGTTCTCTCTTGTATGAATCTTTTCTAGATTCAAATGCTCATCCTCCAATACCTACCGTATGAAGTGATAGCTCAACTGAATGTGTTTCATTCTCAAATGAAACACTGAGTTCTTTGACTAATGAATTTCACTCTGACTGTCACTGAATAGTTTGCAATCATCTTTCTCCTTTCCCAACTTTTCCATGAACCTACTCATCCATATCATCTCCTTGCTAGCCTTTATATCTGCAACATACTCTGCCTCTGTAGTAGACAAAGCCATAACATTCTACAATCTTGAAATCTAGCTAACTGTTGTCCCACCTACTGTGAAAATTTATCCAGTAGTTCTCATCCTATCATCAAGATCTCTAGCCATATCCGAATCAACATAGCCACATAATGAAATATATAAACCTCCATAGCATAACTACATGCTATATGTCCCTTTCAAATACATGAGTATCCATTGGACTGATTTCTAATGCTCTTTACCTGGATTGTCCATATATCTACTCACAACTCCCACTTCCTGTGTAATTTCTAGTCTAGTACAAACCATAGCATACATGAGACTCTGAATTGCTGAATCATATGACACTCATGTCATGTATTTTACCTCCTCATGTGTTGAAGGAAACTGATATTTTCTCAATTTGAATTGGCCATCCATAGGTGTACTAACAAGTTTTACATTCTTCATCTTGAACCTTTCTAACACCCTGTAGATATAATCCTCCTGAAACAAATACAATTTCTTGTTCTTCTTATCTTTATGTATTTGCATGCCAAGGATTATTTTTACATCTCATAAATCCTTCATAGCAAATGTGTGAGCTATATTTCCCTTGACCCCACCAATCTCCTGCATACTAGATCCTGTAATAAGCATATTGTCCACATACAGTAACAAAATAATATAGCTCCCATTTTGAATCTTCTTGAAATAAACACAATGGTCAGATTCACATCTCAAGTAACCATGCTCATGCATAAATCTATCAAACCTCATGTACCATTTCCTTGGAGCTTTCTTGAGCCCATATAGGCTCTTCTTCAACCTGCACATTAATTTCTCCTTACCCTTAACTTCATACCCAAGTGGTTGTTGCATATAAATCTCTTCATCCAAATCACCATAAAGGAAAGTCGTCTTCACATCTAGTCACTCTAAATGCAAATCCTCTACTACAACTAAACTCAATATAATATGAATAGAAGTCATCTTTAATACAGGAGAAAATATTTCACAAAAGTCAATACCTACTTTCTGTACAAATCCTTTTACTACAAATATTGCCTTGTACCTTTTCTGTCGACCCTCTTCTTCCTTAATCCTGTAAACCCACTTGTTCTGCAATGTCCTCTTACCTTCTGACAACTTAACCAAATCCCAAGTCTGGTTCTGCTCCAAGAATCCATGTCTCCTCATTCATGCCATGCTCCCACTACACGTGGGTCTTATCCTACTTTACTTCTTCAAAAATTTCTGGTTCACCATTATCATTCAATAATAAATAAAACAGAGAAGTTGTAAATATTTTTGGAGGTTTACTTACCCTTTGTGACCTTCTCACATGAGTTTGGGGTACCAGAGGCTCATTCTGGACCTCCTAGACATTTTTCTCTAAAACTGACAGTGACCGATGTCGGTCACCTATAACCGACGTCGGTTCCTATAATCAATGTCGACTCTTCTCTTCTGTAACTGATACCAGTTCTTTTGATCGATGTTAGTTAGGGGTCAACCAACATTGGTTACTGTGTAACCCTGTCGATATTACTTTTGAATCCGAGAGTTCATTTTCATTCACAAACTTCTCAACTGGTTCATCCTTGGGTACCAAAATTTGATCCATGTACATTCTATTTTCATTCCATTCAACATCACGACTCCTAATAATTTTAGAATTCTCTAAATCCCAAAAACAGAATCCGAAATCATCAGATCCATAACTAATGAAAGTGCATCTCTTAGATTTTGCATCCAACTTTTTCGTATTTTCCTTATCAACATGCACAAAAGCTTCTGAACCAAAAAATTTAAGAAAAGAAAGACCTGCCTCTTTTCCAATATAAGATTCCTTTGGTATTCCTCCATCTAGTGAACTTGCAGGCCCATGGTTAATCAAATAAATTGTTGTATCAACTGCTTCTAACCAAAAATGCAAGGGCAATCGAGAATGTATCTTCAAACCTCCTAGCACATTCCTTGATTGTCTGGTTCATTCTCTCTGTAACACTATTCTCCTGTGGTGTTCTTGGAACCGTTCTTTCTCTGCGTATCCCATTCGCTGAACAATAATCATTGAAATCCTTGCTACAGTATTCACCATCATTTTCATATGTAAGGCACTTTAAATTTGAATATGATTCATTCTCAACAAGGGCTTTCCATATTTTAAAATTCTCAAAAACATCTGATTTACGTTTAATAGAATAACCCCATACCTTTTTTGTAGCATCATTAATGAAAGTAACATAATACTGGGATCCACCATGAGAAGCTACATGAGCTGGTCCCCACACATCTAAGTGTACAAGCTCTAATTCTTGCTCCTTTTTAGTTTCCCCAACTTTGAGAAATGTCACTCTCTTTTGCTTTCCAAAAACACAAAGCTCACAGAAATCAAGATCTAAATCTTTCAATTCTGATAACTTACCCTTAGCCTTTAAGATATGCATTCCTTTTTGGCTCATATGGCCCAACTGATTATGCCACATGCACACATCTGAATCATAAGTAGATAGTGCAGAAAAGGAATAAAAAACACAGGTAGATAAATATAATGTTCCTACCTTCTTACCTCTTGCCACAACAAAATTACCCTTGGTGACTTTCCAAGAATCTCTTGTAAAAGTAACCATGCAACCAGCTTCACCTAGTTTCCCTGCAGAAATAAGATTCCTCCTGAGGCTTGGCACATGCCTCACATCTTTCAATACCCATGTATTTCCATTTTACAATTTTAGATGAACTTCCACTTTACTAGTAATACTGCAAGGTTCATCATCACCCAAATAAACATGCCCAAAATTTCCTTGGACATAATTTCTGAAAATAACCCTTATTAGGGGTTGCATGGAAAGAAGCTCCTGAATCTAAAACCTGTGATTCAATTATATCATCTAAAGAAATAATAAGAGCATCTTGCATTACCTATGTTGCAGCAAGATTTACTTCTTTACCTTTGTCTAGTTGTTGGTTCTCTTTGTCCTTTGACCAAGAATATTTCTTTGCATGTCCTTTCTTTCCACATTTCCAACAAGTAATTCCCTTACCTTTAGATTTAGATCTAATATAATTTGACTTTGATTTCACATTACTTTTATTCTTGGATCTCTCCTTCTTCCTTCCCCTACTTTCTACATTCAAAGCATTCCCAGATGGTGATTCCTCTGTACTCTTCCTGTGAATTTCTTCATTCAAGATTATACCAACCACATCATCAAACTTCAAAATATTATTAGCATGTGTTGTATTACTAACAACCATTACATAGTTATCCCAACTATCAGGTAAAGAATATAAGAATAAAAGTTCTTTCACTTCATCATCAAATGGTATATCAACTGATTTTAACTGATTTACAATAGATCTGAAATAATTCAAATGACTAGATGTAGATCCACCTTCATGCATCTTAGAATTAATCAATTTCTTCATCAAATAAACTTTATTTGAAGCACTAGATTTTTCATATAAATTAGCAAGAGATTTCATTAACCCTACCGAAGAAGTTGCTTCTATAATATTGGAAGCCACGGATGCTTCTAGGCTCAATCTTATAGATCCCAAAGCCTTTCTGTCAAGAATATTCCATTCTTCATCAGTCATCTTCGTAGGTTTAGAATTCTCATCCAACGGTAAATACAAATCTCTTTGATACAAATAATCCTCAATCTACATCTTCCATAATTGATAATTTTGGTCATCAAAATTCTCTACCTTGTATTTTTTTTCTTCTGCCACTGCTGTAGCTCCCACTCAATCAGAAAAACCTCTTTGAGTAAATCTGTCAACACACAAAACCCTCAAACAAAGCTTTGATACCAGTTGTTGGGGTTAGCACACCAGTTGTACAGATAATATATCAGATCAAAGCATATATGTAAATAAAAACGGATATTCTACTAGAAGAAATATACAAAACAAGAGATATAAATCAACACCAGAATTAATGTGGTTCACCTAGTGTGGGCTACATCCACCAAGAAACAACCCAATCTATTATCCAAAGCTTTGAAAAGATATACAATTGAATATTTACAATCTTCCACACCTCTTAGATGTACAATACTTTCTTTCACTCAATCTTTTGCTTCTTCTCCAAGAATTATCTCACTCACAATAATCATCAAATTTTGCAAGTTCTTCTTAATTCTTACTTCTAAACCCTAGCTTTCATGCCTATATAGGTGTATACAAACTTAGGGCACTTAGCCGTGGAATTAAAATTAATAGATTTTATTTAATGCTAAAAATAGATTTAATTCCTGAGAGTTATATAAAACACTCCCGCACAGGTAACAGATGCCAGTTCCTCCTTACCTGACCGATGCCGGTCATAGGTGACCGATCCTTCTTAACTGATGACGGTTATTGTGTTTTCCAAAAAGTTTCACATTGCATGCTAATCTGAAGTAATTGAGCTCCACAACTCAACATGTTTCCTGCATGATCTGAATCTGAATATCTAGTCAAGAAGAAGTTGTCATTCTTCTTGTACTCTAGACCAAGATCTATTGTTCCCTTGAGATATCTTAAGATTCACATTGCTTCCTTCTAATGAAAAACTTGGGGTTCCTGCATGAAACTAGATAAATAGCTCACTGCAAAGATAATATTTGGTCTAGTGTAGGTGATGTAAATGAGACTCCCAATATACTGTCGATAGAGAGTTCCATTTACCATAGGAGATGGATCTGAATGAGATAACTGTAATCTATTCTCCATAGGTGTAGCAATAGATGTGCAATCCATCATCCTAAATTTCTCGAGCATTGTCTTGGTATACTTTAACTGAGAAACAAATATGTAATTCTCCTTTTTCCATATTTCCAATCCAAAATAGTAGTGCATCAGCCTGAGATTTTTCATGTCAAACGATCATTTAATATCTTTCTTTGTTACATCAATCATCTTCACTGAACTGCTAGTGATGACTAGATTTTTGACATAGACAACAACAATCACAATCTACCTTCTTAGTTTTTGAGGTAGATATTGGGATCATATGGATTTTTGATAAATCCATGTTGTACGAGATGATAATTAATTTTTATGTATGAGGCACGAGGTGCTTGTTTAAGGTCATACATATATTTCCCGAATCTGCATACCTTTGTTTCTTCTCTAGGTACAACATATCTCTCAGGTTTAGTCATGTAGACTTCTTCTTGTAAATATCCATCCAGAAAGACACTTTTAATGTCCATCTGATAGAATTTCCAACCAAACTGTGCAACTAGAGAAAATATCATTCTGATCATTTTGATCTTAGCTGTGGGAGAAAATGTCTCCTCATAGTCAATGCTTTCATTTTGTGTATATCTCTTTGCTACCAATCTCTCTTTGTACTTTTCTATAGTCTTGTCTACTTTATAATTTGTTTTGAATATCCATCTACAACCAATGGGTTTCTTCCCTCATGGAAGATCGATAAGCTACCAAGTTTTGTTTTTCATCAATGACTCATACTCAACATCCATGACATCTTTCCAAGCTTTTGACTATAGGGATTCCTGGAGAGTAAAGAACTCATTAGATTTAATAACTCTACTCATCAAAGTAAAGTTTATTTCTTTTCATGCTTTACTATGAATCTGTGGTCCAATGGTGGATGTATCCGATAGAGTATCTAATTTTGCATCTTGTAGCATGCTAGTATAACACTCGAGCATACGCTAAATTGCTCCCATGGGTTGTGGTTCTATTTGATCATCACCATCATCCCCATCATCACTGTCATCTTCTGTGGGAACATCAACTTCTATTCTTACAACAAGTGAAAAATCTACATCAAGTGAGTCTGGAGGAGTATCTGCTTCCTTCTTCTCAAATAAATCAACATCTCTATTTGTGTAGACTTTCTTGGTCTTTGTATTCATCAATTTGTACCAAAGAGTCTCTTCATTATAGCCAATGAAGATGAGTTACTATGACTTTGCATCCAACTTATTTCTGTTCGAGTTGGGTATGTGCATGTTTGCTTTGCACCTGAATACTATGAGGTGTGCAACAGATGGTTCCTTTTTTACCATGCTTCTTGTGGCGTTACTCCATCAAGAGCAACTGTGGGCATTCTATTTAACAAATAATTTTTTTTTTTTTGCTTCTTCCCAAAATGTCCTCGCTAAACTAGAATAATCAATCTTGTAATGCACCATTTCCATGATAGTAAGATTTCTTCTCTTAACAACACCATTCTATTATGGTGTGTGTGGAGGAGGCATTTGTCAATGAATCCCATGAGCTTGAAGGTACAATTTTAACTCATCACTGGTGAATTTCCCCCCTCGATCTAAGAAAAGACTTCTAATGTGATGACTAGTTTTGTGCACTACACCCACTTTGAACTTCTTGACGTTTTCAAAAGAATCTATTTTATTATGAAGACAATATATCCACATTTTTCTTGAATAATCATCAACAAAAAACATGAAGTATTAGAATCCAAAATGAATTGGTTGCATTGATCCACAAATATCGACATGAACCAGATCAAGATTACTTTTGACCAATTTTTTCCATTAGGAAAAATTAATCAAACACACCCCTACGCAGAAGAAAATCGGAAGGGTCGGTTCAGTCGTGTGAGCTCGCAATCGATCCCAAATCAAGGGGTGAGCAGATTCGACAATGAAGGGGTAGGGTTAGCAAAGGAGCTAGAAGCCTAAGGAAACCAGAGGTGCACAATAGAACAATAGATAAAGGCAACGTTCATTCGGGCCAAAATCGGCTAAGTATAAGAAAATCATCGGAATCTGCCACATGTCTCAACGGTGCAACTCCAAAGGTCGAGACCAAAAGGTGGTCCCAAAATGAGTGCGAAGGAGCCACATGCCTCATCGGAATAATTCCAAGGGGAGAATCCAAAGTGGGAACCCCAAACAAGTGCCATCTCTCCACGTGTCCAAAACCCAACATAGTCAAGTAGAAGGGACCCAGTTAAAAAATGAACAAGGAGGAGCAGGCCCAAAATGGCTAAGTGCAACAAGGTCAGCGGAGGCCTCCATGCATCCAATTGGTACATCTTCAAAGGTCAATCCTGAAAGGTGGTCCCAAACGAGTGCCAATCCGCCACGTAGTCAGGGTCTAAAAGGGGGGTATCATCGTCCAGAATCGGCTAAGTAAATAATATACCCATGGAGGGTGCCACGTGCCTCATCAGCGCAACTTCACAAGTGAGACCCAAGGGATAGTCCCTAAATGAGCGTGGAGCTTCCACATGTATAAGGTCCGACAAGTTGCTCCTAAATGGGTAGAAAAGGGACAGGTGGGCCTAGAATCGACTAAGTATAAGAGGTTCGGTGAAAGCCCCCATGTGTCTCATCTAGCGCACCTTCAAGGGTCGAAGTGAAAGGTGGAGACTCAAACAAGTGCCAAGCCTCCATATGTCCCAGGTCTAAAAAGGAGACAGAGTCGGCAGTTGAAAATTATGAGGGAGAAAAAAATGATCCGCGTGTCATCTCGCCACAAAATCAAAGAGGCGATCAAAAGCATAGACTCAAATGAGTGCCAACTCTCCATGTGTCTAGGGTCTAATAGAAGTCAAAAAGGCACCAGGCCCATTTAATTGGCTAAGTATGGAAGGGCCAGTGGAAACTTCCTTGTGTCTAATCATCACAACTTTAAAGGCACATCCCAAAGCAGAGACTCAAACATGTGCTAGCCCACCATGTAGTCAGAGACTGAGAAAGGGAGAAGGCTTGAATAGGCTAAGTACAAAAGGTAAGAAAAATCCTCCATGTGCCTCATCGACACAATTTAAAAAATCAAATATGGAGGAAGCCCCCAAACCAGCACAGGATCACCACGTGTCTAGAGCCCGAAAAGACAGAATTAGATGAATACAAAGGAAATAGGGAAGAACTAGTGGAAGGTTCCATGTGCCTCAATGACACAAATTCAAAAGGTGTGGCCCAAAGGCCAGTCCCAAACAAGCGCAGGCCCTCCACATGTCCCAGGTCTGAAAAAGGGAACATCAGTCGTTGAAAATTCCAAGCCCGGGATAGGCCTGCGGAGGCCTCCACATGTCACGTCTGTGCGACTTCAAGGGAAAGATCCAAAAGTGGTTCCCAAACATGCACCAACTCTCCACATGTCTCGGGTCAGGCACAATGTCTCTGCCAATAGAGGGGCTTAGTCAGAATACAAAGGAAACATAGGGCAAAGCTAGCGGAAGGTGCCACATGTCTCTTCGACGTAACTTCAAGAGTGTAGAGGAGGGGGAAAAACCTTGAGATGCACGGGGCCTCCATGTGGATATGTGCGAATAAACTCCAGACCCGAAGTACCTTCAAGTGGCCATATCTTTCGATTAGAAGCTTGGAATCGAGTGAGAGGGGAGACGTTTTAAAGAGCTCTCAGCACCTGCTACCCACCTGCCACCATTAATGTCTCGACCCTCCATTTTCAAGTCTGTCAAGTCTCCCACCTTCCACCATGATGAAGAATGGGTTTCCCTTCTTTCCCAACATGGAACAACAATGGGGGCATGAGTGTTACAGCGAGACCCATCATTGTGGCAGGAGAATTCAATGCTCCTTTAGAGTTAGTTAGAACAGAGTTGGATTTTTCCCTCCTTTTCTCTCGCTCATTCTTCCTATATATTTTACAAGAGGGAAAATTTCAAGGGGTTGGACATTCTTGCTTTGCACCCTCCTTTTTTCTCTACTCTGCAGATGAGTTCATGGAGCCTCAAACCCCTCCATCCAAATTATAATGCAATTTCTACCTCTTGGCTACTGTAATGCATTGCATCAATTCTTGGAGTAATAGAATAAGTTTGTGGATGATTTCAACCCTCTCTTATGTTTATTTGCTTCTTCTTGATCCCTCATTGTAATTTCTGGTCATCTGTGCATGGATATTGTATCACATTTTAATGGTTTGTGTTTAAGAGCAATGCAAGTGTTCATCATTCCTTTGGTGCATCACCTCTGTTAAATTAGGTTTCATTTCTTGTATTCCCTTAACCATGTCTCCTTGGAAAGTTAGAATAGGATTTAAGTTAGACCCTCTACAATCTGAATGTGTGCACCTGAACAGAGGAATAGGAGCCAACCTTTATCCAGAGAGCTCTCTCGACTTGCAAAGTCCCACACTTTGAGATATGCTCCATGTTGTGCAGTCACACTAAGGATCTTAACCCATCAAGTTACTGATTTTAGGGGTGTTGTGGTTCTGCAAAAATAGTTTTGGTATGCCCGGTGGACCAATAATTCTTCATTTTTAATACAACAAGATTGATGTTCACTTGGTTTGAGTTCCTAGCTTGTAAGAAGATCTAAAATTATACATCTGGTGAATCCAAAAGAGGCAGAACCCACTGGTTTCATAATTCCAAGCTTGTCAAGTTCATGAGAAGAATACAAACAAGGTCAAGAACTAGAGAGGAGAGACTATTTGTCTATCTACATTTATCCCCAGAAAGAGCAAGGAGAGAAAGAAGAGCCCAAAGGTCTCCATCTCCACCAAACAGGACACTGTCGACACCTCCACTGGGTAGGCCTTTCATTCAATCGACTAGAGTCCTTCGACCAATCAGGATGGCGCAGCCAAACCCCTACGTCAATTCACTAGCAGCATCTGCTGGCTCTCAACGCATAAAATCTAGTCCAGCTGCAACACTAAAGAAGCATCCCATATTTCACCAGAGAGAACCAGACGACTCCAATTGACCACATCCAGGATATTGCAAATGTCTGTGTAATTCATGAGATCATTGAAATGGATGTTGTGGTCAAGTTGTTTACTTCATCTTTTAAGGGTAAAGCTTTACAGTGGTTCAGGAGTCTAACCATGAGATCCATCCATAATTGGGACCATTTTCGCATGGCTCCTCACAATCAATTTGGAGAGAAGGGAGATAATTTATCCTTGTTGGAACATTTGACAACCATCAAGAGGGCTCCTAATGAGTAGCTGACTGATCTCAACTTCAGATTCCAGCGTACGTGGGATAGGATTCCGGTGGCCGTGATACCAACAGATGAATGTGATTTTCTATACTTCCTTAGAGCTTTAAATTTTGATATTTCCATGATGATTCAATCAATGGAAGGTATAACCTTACCTACCTCATATAACATTGCTATTAGAGCTTAAAATTGCTTAATTCAGGATGGTAAACTTGTACCTAGGCCACCCATGCCTCTATATCCCGAACTAGGAGTTCCAAGCACTAGTCAAACACCCACATTAGCTCCCATACCTGCTCCAAGGAATCAGAGTTGAAATGAAGCTTCCACCTCATCTCCCAGCACTTCAAAAGAGCTACAAGAGGTTATGAAACAAATTTGGAACCTAGGAAATGAGCTCAGTGACTATCAAGAGACAACAAGCTTAGATTTATAGGCCGTATCAACCTCAAACTCAATATCAAGCTAGACCCCCATATCAACAAAATAGACCACCATCTTAGGTTGAAAATCAAAACCAAAACCAAGGACAACCTCAAGCTGCTAGGCCTTTCTGACCATATGATCCAAACGTAGCTTCAACATCGAGGGCCTTGGTTTTAACACAAAACATCATGGCCCAAGAATATGATTGGTGTTTCCCATGCAATCAGCCCCATAACCAGTCAATGTGTTTCAATGGTGCTTTGAATCAAGATCTTATGGTGACAACAACTAGTGTAGAAAAAGAGACATGCCAAGAAGGAATCAACAACAGCAAGTAACCCAGAAAGAGGCACCTCCAAGTGAGACCATGCATGTCAATTGGCAGGCTAAAGATTTCTGTGGTATGAATCAAACACCTCCTCATACTGTGGCAGAAAATACACGGTCCAAGAAGAGGAATATTGGATAGGGGAAATCCTCCAATTCAAATGGCCCACATCCCTCTGTTACCCCAGAAAGTGTAACTCCCAATGTACAGAGTCAGCCCAAGCCACCTTCCAGACCCGCTCAGGCACCGGTTGTAACAACCCATGTGCAAGAGAAGAATGTGTAAGGAAAGGGGCAGAAAAAAGATAGCTCATCCCCATTTAACATCATTGAACAGATGAAGAAAACAATTGTAAACATCTAAATGTGGGATTCAATGTCTATCCCAGGATAGAGAGAATTTTTCCAGGATGCTATGGCCAATTGGTCAACCTCAAATCAGCCCCCAACCAACAAGAGAAAGTGCTTACCAATGTAGCTCATCCTGAAGGAAATCATGGAGGACAACAAGGTAAGAATATGAAGCCCCTCCATTCTATGTTTCATTGATCATTGGGGATAAATTGGTACATAATTTCATGATTGATTCGGGAGAAAGTAGCTTAGTCATGCCGAAGCAAATAGTTGATTAGTTGGGTCTTCAATACAAAGTCATCTCTAGGGGCGTAGTGCAATTGGATGGGACGACGGTAATAATGGTTGGAGTCATCAAGGATTTGAGCCTCACATTGCACACATGCCCTAATGTGACCATATTGCAAAATGTATCAGTCATAGACTTGCCAACATACTTTGCATTGTGTTTGTCAAGAGACTTCACTGCTAAAATTGGAGGTTATTTGTCTGTTGATTGGTCACACATGATTTTTAGAACAAGGTATGGAGCTAAGGCTATGATCAGATCTGAGCCCATTGCGGATTTCCATATTGAGCCTCATGTACCCAGCCCTAATCAATGCAAATTTTTCAGCCTTTGATCAGGAAGACCTCCCAAGCACTTATGAGGTAGATACCAAGGTTGGGTGTATTCCATACTTGACTCTGAATGGGAATGGAGGCATGCTTTTGACCCTTACAAGGAAATGGAGGAATCTGAACTAGGATTTTATTGTTTGTGTGGGGAGAATCATCCTCTTCCTAACATCACTAAGCTAGACCACAAGGATGATAATGAGGTATGGCAGTTATTCTTTGATGGCTCAAGAAGTAGACAAGGATCAAGAGGAGGAGCTATGCTCGTTTCACCTCAAGGTACGAAATATTACTCAGCCTTCTATTTCCAATTTGCTTTCTCAAACAACACAACAGAGTATGAAGCCTTGATCCATGGACTGCATTGGGAAAGAAAGAGAGGGATTAAAAACTTACAAGTGTTTGGTGATAGTGAGCTAGTTTGAATCAAGTCCGAGGACAAAATGTTGCCAAGAATGATCTGTTAAAAAACTACAAGAATCGGGTATGGGATCTCATCAAAGATTTTGAAGCATTTAGCATCAATTCCATCCCAAGGAAGAAGAATGAAGCAGTAGACATATTGGCAGCAATCGGAGCATGGCATTTGATGTGGTAGAGAGTATTAAGAGTGAGAAATATCAGCCCCATATTAAAGTGGTTGTAAGACTAGCTGTTCCAGATAATAACACAAGTTGGCAAGTCTTCGAGAATGATCAGAAAATTGTCAATTTTCTACAAGAAGAAGCTGAGTTCTCCTGCTAGAAACCAAGACAAGTTGGAATAACGGTATGGTGACCAAGTGGTGCAGCTGAGAACCAAAAAATTACCAAAGGGTCTTGTAACTTTGGAGTCAATCTTCAACCCAAATGATCAATTCTAGAAGGAGAAAGAAAATATTCAGGTAAAGGGTGAAGATTCAAAGCCCATTTCCATAGATGAAGGAAAAACGTTGTGAATTGGCAAGGTAAGTACTCAACAAGAAAAATCTGAATTCATTCAACTTTGTCAAGAATTCCCAGATGTCTTTGCTTGGACTTACAAGGATTTAAGAGGTTTCAACCCAAGGTTGTACAACACACTATCGAGCTGGATCTAGGATCTAAGCCTTTCAGATAGAAGTAAAGGCCAGTAAACCCTCACATTGAACCTCTCATGAAAAAAGAGTTGAACAAGCTAATTGAGGCCAACATCATCTTCCCTATCAAGCATTCAAGTTGGGTTGCAAACTTGGTGCCTGTGAGGAAAAGAAATGGAGAAATCAGATTGTGTGTGGAACTTTCGTGATCTGAAAAAAGCATCACTCAAGGATCATTATCCACTTCCATCAATGGAACATATCTTGCAGGTTGTAGCTGGCTCTGAAAGGTTTTCATTGCTAGATGGATACTCAGGCTATAATCAGATAATGGTGAAAGAGGAAGATTAGTACAAGATGGCCTTCACCACAAAATGGGGCACATATGCTTACAAGAAGATGCCATTTGGATTATCCAATGCCAGAGAAACATTTCAGTGAGCTATGGATATGGCGTTCAAGGGCTTGATCAACAAGATGGTGCTGGTATATCTAGATGATATCACTGTCTTCTCAAAGAATGCAGCAGACCACCTCTTTCACCTCAGGAAAGTATTTCAAAGGTGTAGAAGGTTTGGAGTGTCATTGAATCCAAATAAATGTGTATTTATGGCACACGAGGGAAAGTTTTTGGGCCACATTGTCTCAAGAGAAGGGTTGATAATTGACCCTGAAAGAGTTGAAGCCATTAGAACACTACCACTGCCACATCACAAGAAATCCCTCCAAAGCTTCTTAGGAAGGATAAACTTTATCCGCAGGTTTGTGCCTGATTTTTCCACTCTTGTAAAGCCTTTAACGATGATGCTAAAGAAGAGTCTTGCATTCAAATGGAAAACAGAAGGAAAAGAGAGTTTTGAAGGCCATCAAGCTTGCAATATCATAGGCCCCAACTCTCATTAACCCACACTTTTCAAAGGACTTCATGTTGTATGCTTTTGGAGGGTTAGACACAATCTCAGCTATCTTGGTTCAACCTAACAAGGAAGGTTCAGAACAACCCATAGCCTTCTTCAGTCATGGCTTGGAAGATTACGAGGTAAAGTATTCTTTCATTGAAAAGCATGTCCTTACTATCATTAGGAGTTTGAAGAAGTTCAGACACTTGGTCTCGAACAACAAGATTCAACTGCTAGTGTCTCATGCTGGTGTCAAGGACTTTCTCCTAAACAAGGACTTGAATGAGAAGAGAGCAGGTTGGATCACTCGTGTAATGGAGTATGATATTGAAATCAAAGTGACCAAGCTAGTTCGTGGCAAGGGTCTGTGTGAACAGATCTCGCTTCCAAGAAACAAACTGAGTCAGTGGATGAAGAAGAGGTTGTCCTATTAATGCAGAATGAGCCAGAGACAGCCAGCTAATGATGCACCCATTCCATGTTGGACTCAAGATTTGGTGCATTATCTCCAAACGAGTTTGTGTCCTCCAGAAATGAGCAAAACAAATAGAATGTACTTTAGATTACAATCCATCCCATATGTGCTTGTTGGTGGTGATTTTTTCAAAAGGGACATCAATGCATCCTATTAAGGTGCATTGGGACAGTCCAAATTGAGAAGGTGTTACATGAGTTCCATGATGGAGAAGCTGGAGGCCACTTTGCTCCATGGGTAACAACACTCAAAATTATGAGGGCTGGTTACTATTGGCCTACGGTGTTTAGGGATTGCTACTCATGGATCAAGAAGTGCAAGAAGTGTGCATTCTTCATAGGGAAGGAAAGGTTAGCAGCCCTGCCTCTTCACCCAATTTCAGTAAATCAGCCATTCATGCAATGGGGATTGGACTTCATTGGAGTGATCAACCCAAATTCAAGCTAGGGCCACAAGTGGATACTCACAATGAACTGACTATTTCACCAAGTGGACTGAAGAAATGGCACTTAAGGAGGCAAATGAATCCAGCATCTTGGATTTCTATGAAGGGATAATCACAAGGTTTGGTGCCCCTACTACTATCATATCAGACAATGCATTGGCATTCCTTGGCACAAAAAATTACTGAATGGGATGTCAAGAATGGGGTATATCTCAGCACCTCTTCAAACTATTACCCTCAAGGTAATGGCCAAGTAGAGTCCACAAACAAGAACTTACTGAGAATCATTAGGACTCTTGATGAGAATCAGAGAACTTGGCACACAAAACTCAAATCAGCTCTTTGGGTAGATAGAGTCACCCCCAAGAGGTCAACAGGTAATTATCCCTACAAATTAGTCTATGGGAAAGAGGCAGTGTTTCCTATATCATTAGAATTTCCCGCATTAGAGCTCATGAAGCAGTTGGAGTTGTCAGAGTTCGAACCAATGGAGGCTAGGTATGTAGAGCTGATTGAATTAGAAGAAATCAGGGAACATGCAGTTCAAACAATGGAAAAGGATCAAACCTTAATTAAGAGATGGTTTGATAAGAAAGCAAGAGCAAGGACCTTTCAGGAAGGGGACTTAGTTCTGAAATGGGATGTAGATCGGGAAAAACTGGGAAGGCATTCCAAGTTTGATGCCATTTGGAGTGGCCCCTACATGGTCACAGGATGTAAAAGTAGCAATGCCTTCTAATTGTCTACATTGGAAGGAGAGGAAATTTTGATTCTAGTCAATGGGATCCATCTCAAACATTGCTACTGAAAAGGAAGGTTTCACCCTTGTAAATATTAGCATAGGATTTTAATTTCTCTAAGTGCGTGTGCACATTGTCTTGTTGTAGCATAGGTTTTATTTCCCTAATTGCTCTTGCACAAGTTTTTTTGCTCCAGGTTTGCATCATTATATAGTTCGATGCACCTCTAGGTGAATGCACTAGGCCCTTCAGCATTTACAACAGGGAGACCCATAGTTGTCATAACAATTGCTAATTTTAAAATAGAACAAATACAGAGCAACTAAAATCAGGTCTCGAGGGAGTCCATTTCCAGAACAACGGGGCAGGTTCAAGGTCACCAAGTGCAAGCATCGAATTCAAGCTTCAAGAACAGGACCAGTATCAGGCCACCACCCATGACTCCGTGCCCAATGGATACAACAATGCAGCTGATCTGTTCACCTATTAGGCAGGTGATCCCGCGAGTCACCAAATTGTTGACCAATTTTTCCCCTTAGGAAAATTAATAAAAAACACCCCTGCATAGAAGAAAATTGAAGGGTCGGTTTTAGTCCTATGAGCTCGCAATCGATCCCAAATCAAGGGGTGGGTAAATTCGACAATGAAGGGGAAGGGTCGGTGAAGGAGAAAACAACCCGAAGAGACCAGAGGAACATAGGAGAAAAATGGAGAAAGGCAACGTTCACTCGGGCCCAAATCGGCTAAGTATAAGAAAATCAGCGGAAGCTGCCACGTGCCTCAACAATGTAACTCTAAAGTTCAAGACCAAAAGGTGGTCCCCAAACAAGCACAAAGGATCCACGTGCCTTATCGGTGCAATTCCAAGGGGAGAATCCAAAGCGGGGACCCCAAACAAGCGCCAGCTCTCCAACGTTTCTAGAACCCAACATAGTCAAGCAGAAGGGACCCAACCAAAAAACAAAGGAGGATCAAGCCCAAAACAACTAAGTGCAACAAGGTTAGCGGAGGCCTCCATGCATCAAATCGGCACATCTTCAAAGGTCAAGCCTGAAAGGTGGTCCCAAACGAGCGCCAGCTCGCCACGTAGTCAGGGTCTAAAAGGGGGTCTCATCGGCCAGAATTGGCTAAGTAAAGAACAGACCCATGGAGGGTGCCACATGCCTCATCGGTGCAATTTCAGAAGTGAGACCCAAGGAAAATTCCCTAAATGAGCGCGGAGCTTCCACGTGTCTAAGGTCTGACGAGTTGCTCCTAAATGGGTGGAAAAGGGATAGGTGGGCCCAAATCGACTAAGTATAAGAGGGTCAATGGAATCCCCCACGTGTCTCATTGGCACACCTTCAAGGGTCGAAGCCAAAGGTAGAGACTCAAACAAGCGCCAAGCCTCCACGTGTCTCAGGTCTGAAAAGGAGACAGACTCGACAATTGAAAAGTCTCAGGGCAACGGAGAGAGCCACATGTCAGCTTGGCAGAAAATCAAAGAGGTGATCAAAAGCAGAGACTCAAATGAGTGCCATCTCTCCACGTGTCTAGGGTCCAACAGAAGTCAAAAAAACATAGTAGAACTATTTAATCGGATAAGTATGGAAGGGCTAGCGGAAACTTCCATGTGTCTCATCAGCGCAACTTCAAAGGCGTAGCCCAAAGTGGAGACTCAAACATGCGACATCCTACCACGTAGTCAGAGACCGAGAAAGGGAGAAGGCTCGAATATGCTAAGTAAAAAATGTAAGTGGAAGCCTCCACATGCCTTATCGGCATAATTTCAAAAAGAAAATCTAGAGGTAGCCCCCAAACGAGTGCAGCTTGCCACGTGTCCAGAGCCCGAAAAGACAGAATCAGATGAATAAAAAGGAAACACAGAAGAGCCAGTGGAAGGTGCCACGTGCCTCAATGGAAAAAATTCAAAAGGCATGACCCAAAGGCCAGTCCCAAACAAGCGCATGCCCTCCACGTGTCCCAGGTTGAAAAAGGGAACACCGACTGTTGAAAATTCCAAGCCCGGGACAGGCCTGTGGAGGACTCCACGTGTCACATCCACGCAACTTCAAAGGCAAGATCCAAAAGAGGTTCCCAAACATGTGCCAACTCTCCACATGTCTCGGGTCAGGCACAGTGTCTCCGCCAACATAGGGTCTTGGGCAGAATACAAAGGAAATAGGGCAGGCCCAGCGGAAGGTGCCACGTGTCTCTTCGGTGCAACTTCAAGAGTGTAGAGTAGGGGGTGAAACCTTGAGACACACAAAGCCACCATGTGGATATGCACGAACAGACTCAAGACCCAAAGTACCTTCAAGTGGCCATATCTTTCGATCAGAAGCTCATAATCGAGCGAGAGGGGATGTTTTAGAGAGCTCTCGGCACCTGCTACCCACCTTGCCACCATTAATGTCTCAACCTACCATTTTTTAGGCCGTCAAGTCTCCCACCTGCCACCATGATGAAGAATGGGTTTCCCTTCTTTCCCAGCAAGGAACAATGACAAATGCATGGGTGTTGCAGTGAGACCCATCATTGTGGCAGGAGAATTCAATGCTCCTTCAAGGGTGGTTGGAACAGGGTTGGATTTTTCCCTCCTTTTCTCTCTCTCATTCTTCCTATATATTGTACAAGAGGGAAAATTTCAAGGGGTTGGACATTCTTGCTTTGCGCCCTCCCTTTTTCTCTTCTCTGCAAATGAATTCGTGGAGTCTCGAACCCCTCCATCCAAATTGTAATGCAATTTCTACCTCTTGGCTACTGTAATGCACTGTATCAATTCTTGGAGCAATAGAATAAGTCCGTGGATGATTTCAACCCTCTCTTATGTTTATTTTCTTCTTCCTGATCCCTCATTGCAATCTTGGTCATCTGTGCATGGATATTGTATCACATTTTAATGGTTTGTGTTTAAGAGCAATGCAAGTGTTCATCATTCCTTTGGTGCATCACCTCTGTTAGATTAGGTTTTATTTCTTGTATTCCCTCAACCCTGTCTCCTTAATAAGTTAGAATAGGATTTAAGATAGACCCTCTATAATTTGAATGTGTGCACTTGAACAGAGGAATAGGATCCGAACTTCATCCGGAGAGCTCTCTCGACTCGCAAAGTCCCACACTTTGAGAGATGCTCCATGTTGCGTAGTCACACTGAGAATCTTAACTCATCAAGTTACTGATTTTAGGAGTGATGTGGTTCTGCAACAACACTTACCATGAGCTTGATAAGTACTCTTCTGGAATGAAGCTCTTTGTTATTTTCCTGTTAGGTAGTAAAGATACTTATATGTATCCTTCTAGAGAGATGGAAATCCTTTTACCATGTTATACCATTGAATTGTTTCTAAATACTTGAAACTCATGTGACCAAGTGTCCGATGCCACAACTGTATGGAGGTAGAATTCTTAGCCACAAGTGCCTGATCATGTCTGTGGACAAAATCAAGCTAGAAAATATGTCCTCATTTAGATTATTTTGCAAAAAAATCGAGCCTCGTGATTTTTCTCGAATTAAACACATTTTCTTGCCAGAGTGAGATTATTTGTCTACCTAGGGATATATAATACATCTGGTAATCTAAAATTTCATGAACCTAGAGGAAGAGAAATGTTCCAAATCCCCTGTACTGTGTACGAAGAATCATCACCCAACGAAACATGATTTTTTGAAGGTGTGTCCCTCATTATGGTAAACGATTTTCTTTGGCCAGTCATGTGTCGAGTGGCTCCCAAATCAACATACTAGACATCACTAGATGACATAGAAGGTTCACTTGATCGAGCAGTGTACAAGAATTCTTCATTATCCCAATGTTCTTCTTACTCAACTATATTTCCTTGCTGATGGGGTTTTATTTTCCAGTTCCCATTTTTCTTCCCTTGATTATAGTTAGAATGTCCCTTATGTAATATTGTTGATTTTAAGGTTCAGAATGACTTGATGAACCTTTCTTATAGGTATTGAACCAACAATCCATTTTATATCATGTCCTCTTTTGTAGATTATTTTGTTTTTCCCCATGTTGATGTTGTGTTTGAGAATTTTAAGAGGAAGTAGGATTGCCTTTTCCATTTTTTCCTTTCCATTTCTGATGAGAACAAAGTGCCTACTCTTCTTTGTCATCTTTGTTGTATAAAATTTATTCTTGTTACAGTAGATTTACTAACTTATCAAAAGAATCCGCCTAATCTGACAAGTTTAGTGTTGTTATAAAAATTCGGTATGAAGGAGAGAGTTCTCTCAAAACTTTGGGAATGAGAGCTTCATTAGTGACATCCTCTCCTATGGTTAGAAGAGAAGAACTCAATTTTTCAACTCTTCTACAAAAATCTTCAATTTTATCATTTTGTTTGAACTTCAGCATGTGTAACTGAATTTACAAATTCAATATTGTATTCTTGTTCTTGGCCTCGTATATTGTACTTAATTTATCCCATGCTTCTTTGGCTGTTTTGACATCTCGAATGTGGGGTTGCACATTGTCAGACATTAAAAACAAGATTATTAGCTTGGCCTTTTAATTGGATCTATCAAATTGTTGTTGTTGAGTTCTATCCATTGTTGATATAGTTACAGAACCATTCACAACATTCCAAACTCAAGTTATGTTTTTATTTTTGTTGTCCATGCTGTATGTTATTTCCTCTTAGAAGTTGTGAATCTGGAAGAAAGAACTTGGGGGCATTGGTTCCCATTTTATATAATCAACTGACAAAAGATAAGGCTCTTATCACTCCAATTATATGGTCTCCCAATCTATATACCATCATTCCAATATACTGAACCTTTATATATACTTTCCTTTTTGATATACTCATGTCGGTACGTGGAAGACTTTTATTCTCCATTTCTATACTCAATGAGTTACATGAAAGAGGCATTAACATCTATGAAATAATCTGATACTATGGTACCATGACATTACTAAAATGGTTCTATGTGATTATTGACACCTGGCTCAAAGAAATATCCTCATACGTGTAGGTAACTTCACTATATATTCAGATAATTTCAGTGTTCAAATTTAAGTCAAGAAATCATTCACAGATGGATCAAGAGGGCTCAAAGTGTGTACTCTTTTCCTTATTACTCTCCATCTATTTAAAGGGTTGATGCCCATACGTCAGGTTTTTTCAGCTATATTAGGCAGTTAAGTGCAGTAGTAGTCGCGATGACTTTAAACGCTGCAAAAGAGATCTAATGATCTCATGAGTGTTTTAGAACCAAATTAAAATAATTTTGATTATAATTGAGCATCTATGCAATTTTTTAAGCAGTTACAATGTTTGTGGTCAAATATGGCAACCTACAAATTAGTACAATGCATTGAAATATTACAATTTCATACAATATGCGGAAAAATTGAATGATATGAAGCATTTTTTGTTTTTCAAGTCCCTGGTGGCCTTTGGAGCTCAATATGGATCTTTGTGTGAAAAATTGCAATAAAAAATCGGCTAAAAATGCAATTTTCAAGCACCCCCCTTTTGGCAAAAAATGTATATTTTTCTGCTAAATTTCGATGTTTAAAAATAATGTGTTTTGTGGGGGTTAAACTCCAAACTTCACAACTCCAAGGCATTTCCCACTAACCACAATGGTGTTTGATGCACTTAGGTAAGAAATTGAAGCAATTTGCATTTAAATAAGAAAACAAAGACAACTAACCTTTGAAAATTGATCTTAGGTAGATTTGTTGAGCTCCTTGTGGAAACAACTGGTGGTTTAGGTTTTTCCTCATTAGTCAGATCTGAGATCTCTTATCCCTTCGCCAAACTATTTTGATTTTGTTTGATTTATTTCTGCTGCTTTGTGATCTGCCGTATTTTTGTTTACCTTCACTTTTTTATTTGTTTGTAGGGGTTGTGATTTTTCTTAAATCAAATTGAGATTATGGCTTTGTGTGTTATTTCCACTGTCAGCTTGTTTGAAAGGAACTCTGCACAGCTCGTCCAGCTTGCTCAGATTTGCACTGGAGCTCGTCGATGGGGAATAATATTGGCACTGTCAAATGGAACTTGGTGTTTCATTGAATGGATGTTGAATGATGAATGGACTCAACTCGGTTGAACAATGTTAGCTCAATGCACAACTCTTATATGAGCTCGGTCAAACAGGGTAATTTGGCCTCGAATGGAGAGGAGGGGAGCTCAGATGCAATGACACATCTCAATCTGTTACTCTATAGCATGCTATTAATATGGTACAGATACCTCCAAACTTGGTGCACTAATAGTGTTAGTTGTGGTTAACATTGTCACTAATTTTAGTGACAAAACCCCTAATGGGGAAAATTTTATTTTTTTTAATATTGAATTTTGATTGGCTCTAGGAACAAATTTTTCCTAATGCAGAGGGCACTAAGTCATAAAAAAAATTGCTTTTATTTTCCCTAGAGAATGACAGGAGGTTGTGGGGATGCAAGGAGATTCTGGGAAGCTGCTGGTGGTAGCACTGGATCTCTTATGACATAGTATTCTTCTCCAAAAAAAATCTACCTTTGCAACCTCTCTCCAACCTAAAAGGGTCACCTGTTCTGATACCAAATGTAAATATCAAAGAGGGACAAAAGCCTCACAATTTTATTGATATTCAAGAAAATCAATCTTACAATAAATGTGCTACAATTCTTATAGGAATCATATAACCATATACAAAAAAACAGGGAGTTGCAACTATGTAACAATATTACAAACTCGTGTACAGATAATTCTAGTAATATGGTTATAATAAACATAACCAAATAAAAACAATCATACATGACTATAATATGTCAAACAATATGGTTTTAACAATATAACAAGATTATCATGAAACAAATTATTTCCTATGGTAAACCTGAAAATACAATACATAATTATTATCCTAATAGACTTCATTCATTTATATGGTCGGAAAATATAGAGGTTGCAAAAATGTTAGCGGGGAAATTTTTTGGGTGGAAAAACTTGTGGATTTCTTGCCAATGCTCTGGGAATCTAAGTCCCTCTACTTAACCGGTTCAGCTGCTGTGTATGCATGCGTGAGAAAGTGTGGATTTATGTGGTGGCCTTTCGATCGGGGATCTAATAGGGGCACTCCACTGACCTTGCGGAAAATGCTTGCAGTTATCTATACGGGAGGAATTTGCTATGAAGGTGGGAAAAGGGAGTGAGAAAATAGGTAGGATAACTAATGTTGCAGGTAGAAAATCAGAGTCCTGTACACACACTAGATAGAAATTTCAACACATGCATTTATGAGAAGAAACAACCCTGCAAATGGCAACAAGATGAGATAAGATTGTGAACTCAAAGTTTCTAAAATCTCCTCATCAAAGAGCCTGCAAAATCCTTCTTCTTATATTGATGCTTAAATAGAAGCTATACATAGTGGAGAAATGGAGGAAATTGAGAAAGAGGACGAAATGGAAGGAAATGGGTATCTACTTTGTTCTCTCAAAGTACAATATACTCTTGAGTTTACAAGATCAATCACCAACCCCATACAATGGCGTGAATTGTAATCGTGGATCCAACATTAAATATCTTGCAGTTATCTTCAAGAAATCCGTCTATACATAGTGGAGAAATGGAGGAAATTGAGAAAGAGGTAGGACGAAATGGAAGAAAATGGCTACAAAGTACAATATAACTCTTGAGTTTACAAGATCAATCACCAACCCTACAATGGCGTGAAGAAGCCATTAAATATCTTGCAAGAAAGAAATACAACAAAATTCTTACAATCTTACTTAGAAGAAATCTATCTCAAAGTACAATATACTCTTGAGTTTACAAGATCAATCACCAACCCCATACAATGGCATGAATAATCCATTAAATATCTTGCAAGAAACAGTTACAACTTCTTCTTTGTTAGAAATAAACATTTTACAATCTTCTTAGTCATTCACATCCATTCAGATTCTTGATTCGCAAAGAAACGCCAATGGCGGAAAAAACCGTACTTTTCATAATGCAGTCATTACACTTGTTTTGTAACTTTGAATTTGAACCATTCATCTTGCCTTTGAAACTTTAAACCAAAGTCGTCCACATGGGAGAAATTTTATGGAGCGGGCATGGAGGATGTCTTTTGCATTTTGTGACTTTATAGAGATTTGGCATTTTTTACATTTTTGGTCTACCCTTCCGCTTTCGATATAAGCATTACACGTGGCTTCACTTGAGTGGAGATAGATTCACGGGTCAATTTTATAATTTTACCTTTTTTCAATGCGAGCTCAAAAACACAAATTGCTCCACCGGCCCACCCACTTGCTTTGAAATTCGATGCGGGCTTAATATTTGACTTTTTCGTCATAACATAATTAGGGTTGTGGGTCACTTTATGCCTTTTAGCCTTTTTTACAAAGAGGCTCAAAACCTCAAATTTCTCCGCCGACCCGCTTCTCCACTTTGAATTTGCAATGACGGGCTCAAGATTTGACTTTTTCCTTTGTGTTTGGCGGAGATGTGGGTTACTTTTTAACTTTAAGCCCCTTTAATGAAAAAGGCTCAAATTCTCAAATCTCCCTGACGGCCCACTTCCCCACTTTGAATCTTTTGATGCAGGCTCAACATTTGACTTTTTCCTTGGTGTGGGCGGGGCTGCGGGTCACTTTATGAATTTTTGCCATTTTTATAAAGAGGATCAAAACCAAAAATTGCTCCACCAGCCTGCCTCCAATTAAATATGTCCATGTACTCATGGATAATATAGCCAAAATTTGATAGGGGAGAAAATGCCCGTCATTCACGACTATGGAAAAAATGTAGAGAAGAAGAAAACTCCACCATTTCGCACTCAATTTCGCGAACCAAGGAATTGAAAACAATACAAGGTTTGACGATCCATGGTCATATAAATATTGAAAATTTCATTCAAATCAGGACAATAATAGAATTTTCACACGTCTAGATGGGGAAACAAAAAATTATCAAACCATGTAGACTGGAGAGTTTAAACAACTTCAAAGCATGAATTTCTCTATCTTTTCAAACTTCTAACTTTACTTGAACACTTCGAGAGAGTGTGAGCTCAAATTTTTTGAAATTAGCTTTAAAAATGAGGGGGGTATTTTCAGGGTGACAACAACTGGATCTAGCTTGGGGACATGACATGGGAATCTAGAATCTCAATCTCCAGACCCTGTAATTTTTTGACCAGTGCTTTATCCATTAGGCCTTGTAGAGTCATCTACAACTTCGAGAAAGAAAGATCAGAAGAAGGAAACACACAAACACACAACTAGAAGGAAACACACAACACACAACAGAAGGGGAAACAAAACCACACAACAAAAAGGGAAACACACCTAGTAATCACCTATGGTACAAGGCGGGGGACCACCCATTTTCACTGATGATACATTTTCAAGTATTTCCCACTCCGAGGAAATTATAATGGCGTTCCATCTAAATATGAGAGAATAAAAGTGTTCTCGCCGCAAGTTTCATGAATCTAGAATGGGTCGAGCCATAATGAATCAAAATTTCCATTGCTACCTTTTTGTTCTCTTCTCTTGTCCTATAATAGGATGACGTCTCCAACTTTGAATTCTCTTGCCTTAGCCTTCTTATCAAAAATCTTCTTTACTTTCAATTGGTGCCCCTTAATGCGATCCACCACCTGGAGTCTATTTTCTTCTAGCTTCTCAAGAAAGAGGATCCTCTTGTCAATGGAATCCTTGTACTGACCATCTTCTATTTCATGTACCAGCTTGAGAGCTGACATCTCGATTGTGAGAGGAATTTCTGCTTCGACTCCATACAGTAGTTGGAATGGTGACATACCTATTGCCTTCTTAGGAGTGATCCTATCCACCCACAATGTGTCGTACAACCTTTTGTGCCAATTCCTTTGATTCTCGTCTATAAGCTTGCGGAAAATGGTCACAATGTTCTTGTTGCTTGATTCGGCCTGTCCGTTTCCTTATGGATAGTATCCAGAAGAATGAGCTAGGGAGATTCTGTAGCTATAGAAAAACTCGGTCAGCTCTCTTGAAGAGAAATAGGTAGCATTATCTGTTACAATCTTTTGTGGCACTCTGAAACGGACTATGATATTCTCCTTGATGAAGTTGTATACTGTTTCAGTGTTGGCTTGTTTTGGCCGGAATTGCTTCCACCAATTTGGTGAAGTAGTCTGTTGTTGTGAGTACATAGGTGTGCCCCATGCTTGAGTGAGGGTTTAGAACACCAATGAAGTCCATCCCCCACTGTTGAAATGGTTCTTCAATAACCACAGGCCTGAGTGGTAATACAATGAGTTGTGGTCTTCCAATGAACTGTTGGCATGCTTTGCATTTAGAAATCCAATCTCGAGTATCTGCAAAGATGGTGGGCCAATAATACCTTCCTCGGAGGATCTTGTGTGCAATGACCATTTCTTAAAAATTTCCACCACATGTTTGGTCATGGTATGCTGTAAGCAAATTTTTTTGTTGCTCTTTATCTACACACCTGAGGAAACAACCATCCAGGCCTCTTTTGTAAAGCGCATGATTCCAGATTACAAATTTAGCTACCTTCAGCTTGAGTGTTCTCCTTTTCTTGTAATCAAGATGGGGAGGGCATTATCCATAAGTCAGGTAATAGGCAATATCAGCATACCACTCATCAGTAGTGATCAAAAAGAGAACCTGTGGGTTGTCTTTTGAACAAGTTGAGAAAACATAGTTTTCTTCACCATGTTGAATTTTGAGTGTTTCATCCTCAACAATCAACTTGCACAAGCCATTTCCACTTACCAGATTGGAGGGTTAAATCTCCAAGTCATATTATTGAGTCTTTGCAATCTAATTTCCTCTTTTAGCTCTAGGATCCTATTGTGTCAAAATGGACTTGGTTGCACTACCGGGGATCATCACCACTGTATGGGAATTGAGGATGTAAAACCTGATTTTTTTACAGCCTTGACCACTACATAGGCATGCTTCTCCAATTGGTTGTATTTTAGCTCATGCTTTTTCAAAGGAAAACTCATGAAAGCAATAGGTGTTTCCACACCTTCATCATTTTTCTGAATGAGAACGGCAGACAGTGTATGTTCTAATGCATAAAAATATATGATGAATTCTCTGTTAAAATATAGAGATACAAGAGTCAGAGCCTTGGAAATGGATTTCTTGATCTCTTCGAATGTTGCCTTCCCTTCATTTTTCCATTTGAAGTTTTCTTGTGGTTTCATCATGGAAGTGATGTGCTTCATCAATTTAGCAAACTCGGGTGCATAACGATGAAGAAAGTTCACCTTTTCGAAGAATGAATGAACTCCTTTCTTGTTTACGAGCAGGGATAATGCTTGAATGACTCTGATCCTCTCAGGATCAATGTGTGCTCCATGTTTTTTCATAATGTGCCCTAATAACTTGCCTTCTGTGACTCCAAAAATGTGCTCTTTTGGATTTAGTGATATGCCACGTTTCCTACACCTTGCAAGTACCTATTCCAAGTGATAGATATGATCTCCCCTCTTCTTTGAAAATACTATGAGATCATTAATATATATGACAATGCAATGATTTAGATCTTTGAAGGCCAAATCCATCGCCCTTTGGAATGTAGCTCCTGCATTGATTAGGCCAAAAGGCATTCTACTGTAGGAAAAAGTTCCCCAAGGTGTTGTAAAGGTTGTCTTAGTGTGGTCCTCCTCTGCCACTTTGATTTGATTATATCCTGAGAATCCATCAAGTAATGAAAGCATTTCAGATCTAGTGACTTCTTGCAGGATATGGTCCATGATAGCAAGAGGATAATTGTCCTTTAGTGATTCTTGGTTCAAGTTGCAAAAATCTACACATATCCTTATTTCACCATTCTTCTTCCGCACTGGCACAATATTAGCCACCCATGTTGAATGGTGAATGGTAAAGTTGATCCTTGCATTAATTATCTTCATTACCTCCTCCTTGATGGTATCAAAAATATTTGGTTTGTACAGCCTTTGTTTCTTCCTGAAGGGCTTAACACCCCGCTTCAAAGGAATTGAGTGATGCATTTCCTTTGGCTAGAAGGATTTGAGTTCATCATAAGAGTAGGCCAAGACATCTAAGTATTTCTTGATTAATGCAAAAAACCTTATTTTTTCTTTAGGCGAGAAACATTTTCCAATATTGACCATCCTTGGCTCCTCCGAGGTGCCAATGTTTTCTTTATCAAAATCAGCTGGGCACCGAGAAGTTTTATTTTCTTTCTCTTGAATGAATCTATCATGTTTGTCAAAGAGGTCTTCTAAAGAGACTAGGCCTTTAGGAATTTTGTTCCCTTTCAATTTAATTACTCCCTCATCATCAATCCCTTCAATTCCTTCTTTCTCTTCTTTGGGGACTGCTTCTTCATGTGGATTTTCACCTCCTTCAAAGAAGAGATTATTTAAATTATCCCTTTTCTCTAAAAAGGCTAGGATTTGGTTATTATCATTGAAGACTTGCCAATGATTTGCATTGTCTGGTTCACTAGGCTTGAATACCATTTCAATGGTAACTTTGTCTTTACCAAAAGAAGGATGAGGTGTCACTAGGGAAGATGACACTGTAAGAGAATCATCCTTTTCATTATGTTCCATTGGAATAGCTTCAATGGAAAATGCATCAAAATATTCGAATGCAGTCCCACACTCTATTTCTGTAATGCCGGAGTCTTGGATTCTTCACCTGATATTGTTGGTGGACCTACTTTACTATAACCTCAGCGCATCTCAATTTCTTGATTCCCATGTCCTCTTATGCACTCATGCCTAAGAGTAATGCTTCATAATCTGCAATGTTATTTGTATTATCAAATTGCAGCTTGTAGGCAAAAGGCTACAACTCATTGGAAGGAGAGTACAATACTACACCAGCTCTCGAGCCTGCACTGAAATGACTACCATCAAATTCCATTGTCCAAATTTGATCTTCCTCTTCCTCCATGAGAAGTGGCAAGTTCTCCTCTTTTCTTGATGTGAGAAAGTAGTTTCCTAACCCACAATCTTGAAAGAGAATGTTTGCTTTCGGATCATCAGACCTTCGCACTGTGAACTTCATCTTTCTTATTGGTAGCAACTTCTTCATCTCACCTTTTACTGGGATAGTTACAGGTGACCAATCCATTTTTATCTCTCCACCCAGGCCTCAGCAAAAACTCCTACTCAATAACATACCAAAGGATGTTGGAATGTCTGCTACTAGTATGGTTAGGAGCACCTTCTTGTCTAGAAAATCAGCTAGTGCTACTTATGCATCTTTGATTCTTCCTACTAATGGCACTTGTTTGGATTCCATTGAGTAGTAGGTGCCATTTACCTGGGTCAAGGTGAGGCCTAGAGCATTTGTAACTTTGGCTAGCATCACATTGTATGAGGCTCCAGAATCTATGATACAATTATTTAATTGGAATCCTTTAATGAGGAGTGACAGGTAGAAAGGTTCAACCCTGTTGGTTTTGGAGGCACTGAGGGCTATCATGTTTTGGGAAGGTGGTGTGGATGGTATGGGTAGTAAGCCTTTAGAATTAGGACTCGAGGATACATGGTTACCACCACAAACTGCATTAATGAACCTGTCAAACTGGGCAAGGTGTGTTTGTAGGTATTTTATTTCTTAGAGCTAGATTTTGGTCTTGCTTGCATGTTCCACAAAGTCAAATGGGGTTATGGTGAGTGAGGAAGAGGTTCCAGAAATGGAGGAAGATTTACATGGTAGAGGATTTTCTACTTTGGGTATTGAATTCTCCTTTTTGGGTGTAGTAATTGGCTTGGAAGGGGGTGAGGGTGTAGCTTTTGATTGAGCCTTAGATGTTTTTTCAGGAACAACATTTAAAGGAGAATTTTTATTAGCAACTTTTGAGTTGGGAGAAGAATTAGATGACTTACTTGGCATAGTAACATGATCCCTGACAACCAGCGAGCCTGGTTTTTCTTTGGCCGAATTCATAGAAGGTGGTAATGGTGATCCTCTATTGATGATTTTATTTTGTGTGACCTCTAGAGGAGAATATTCTTTATTCTTATTATCCTTTACCACAATCTTTGAGGATGAAGCATCTTTCCTGGATTGTACACGGGTGAAAACAACACATGAGAAACTTGGAGCTTCTTCATCATCCTCATCTTTGTCATCAACGTACTCAATTAGGCCATTGTGCATATCAAATTCCTCGACCTCAAGATATTTTTCATAGTCTTCCATATTTTCTTCTTCAGTTTCATCAATTTCTACTTCCTCCTTTGGCTCTTTGGTGTCATAGATAGCATTGACTGGTGGTGCTTCAAGAGCAAGCCAACGAGGAGGTGGAGCAATCCTTGGCCTATCTGGATGGTTTGGTTTCCTTGAAGCATTTCACATTGTGATATGAGATAACTGCTTCTTCAAGGAAACCAAGTCATTTTCCATTTTTTGGAACATCAGATCTGTGGTGATAGAGTTTGAATTCTGACCCTTTTGCTTTCCATTGAGGCCTTTCACTTTACGAGACAATATTAGATCATCATTGGTTTCTATTGCATGGTCTTGAGCTTCCCTTAATGTTCTCAGTTGGGTTCTTCTAAGGAAGAAACCTACATCTGATGGAAAAGCGCCGATGAAGAATCTATTCAAATTATTTTCACGAGGCACCACATCTTCAAGGATTCTTCTTATCACTCTGTTATATCTTGCTACAAAGTCTCTCATTGACTCGGAGGTTTCTTTTTTCATTTGTACCAATTGGACCAAGAGATCCTGACAATCTTCTGTGGTCTTGAACCTGTGTTCGAATGCACTTCTTATATCTTCCCAACAGGTGATAGACCCTAGGGGTAGCATGTAGAACCATTCAGTAGCCTTTTCTTGAAGTGACTCCACAAAGAGTCAAACTGACACATCTTCATCCTCAACACCTAACACACCACAACAGTGATAAATGTGGCTACATGCTCTTCAAGGAGTTGAGAACCATCCCCTTTGAATTTTGGGAAATTTTTTCTCAAGCCTCTCGGTAGCTCATGGAGTGGTTGAGCAAGAGCCAGTGGACCGGTGTTTCCTCCCCATGGTACATTATGCCTACGGACCTCACGATCACATTCACGATCATGATCACGATCCCCCATTCTATCTTTGTTTCTAGCTTCTAACCTTGCTAAGGTTGTGGCTTCTATTGCTGCTCTTTCTTCTGCCTCGGCTTGAAGTCTCTCGATTTCTTTGAGTTGAGCTCTTATTTCCTCTTCCGCTCTTGTTTCTCTTTCTCTAGCTTCTTCTTTGGTCTTTACGTCGGTGAAATCTTCAAGTTTCTCATTGATGTATGGAAATTCACCGTCCAAAGTATTATCAACACTCAAGTTCCCAACGTGATTGGTTGCTTGAAAAGGAGGCCTCTAGATTCCGAGTAGCTCTTGTCTCCTTTGAAGTTCCTCTAAAATGGGATCAGTTTGTCCTCCTTGTCTCTGTTGTCGGGTGTATCTTCTATCCGTCAGCTTGAAAATATATGCTCTTTTTTGCGGTGTTGGGATTTGTCTTTGCCTCTCCAATTGAGAAATGCGTTCTTCTTCAAGGTCCAGGATTCTAGTGGTAATGAATTAGTGATTGGCACTTTGTCTATTATGCCAGATAACTTCCCTCAAATCTGAAGCAACGTCTTCTTGGATGTGGAACAGAAATTCGAGTCTTTCAATAGGAGGGTTTCTTGGAATAGCCATGATTTGAATCCATGTGGCTCATATAGACATTCAAATTCTTGATTTTTTCTTTTTTTTTTGAATTTTGAATTTTCTGACCTTGCGGTGGCATTCAGGTGCAGATGTTGCTAAATTTACCCCATGGTGGGTGCCAAAAACTGTTGGCGAGGAAACTTGTTGGGTGGAAAAACTTGTGGATTTCTTGCAAATGCTCTAGGAATCTAAGTACCTCTACTTAACCGGTGTAGTTGCCATGTATGCATGCGCGAGAAAGTGTGGATTTCTGTGGTGGCCTTTTAGCTGGGGATACAATAGGGGCACTCCACTGACCCTACGGAAAATACTTGTAGTTTTTTTGCAAGGGAGGAATTTTCTATGAAGGTGGGAAAGGGAGTGAGAAAAGAGGTAGGATAAATAATGTTGCAGATAGAAAATCAGAGTCCTATACACACACTAGTTAGAAATTTCAACACATGCATTTATGAGAAGAACCAACCCTGTAAATGGCAACAAGATGAGATAAGATTGCGAACTCAAAGTTTTTGAAATATCCTCATCAAAGAGGCTACAAAATCCTTTTTCTTGTATTGATTCTTAAAGAGAAGTTGTACATATTGGAGAAATGAAGGAAATTGAGAAAGAGGGGGAAATGGAAGAAAATGGCTATCTCCTTTGTTCTCTCAAAGTACAATATACTCTTGAGTTTACAAGATCAATCACCAACCCTGTACAATGGCGTGAATAAGCTATTAAATATCTTGCAAGAAACGGTTACAACTTCTTCTTTGTTAGCAAGAAATGGTTTACAATCTTCTCAGTCATTTGTGTTCGTTCAAATTCTTGATTCGCGAAGAAATGCCAATGGCGGAAAAAACCATACTTTTCATAATGCATCCATTACACTTGTTTTTTAACTTTGAATTTGAACTGTTCATCTTGCCTTTGAAACTTTAAATCGAAGTCGTCCACATGGGAGAAATTTTCTGGAGTGAGCGTGGAGGACGCCTTTTGCATTTTGTGACTTTATAGAGATTTGGCATTTTTTACATTTTTGGCCCGCCCTTCCGCTTTTGATATAAGCCTGACACGTGGCTTCACTTGAGTAGAGACAGATTTGCAGGTCACTTTTATAATTTTACCTTTTTTCAATGCGGGCTCAAAAACACAAATTGCTCTGCCGGCTTGCCCACCTGCTTTGACCTTTGATGCAAGTTTAATATTTGACTTTTTCCTCATAGCATGATCGAGGTTGCAGGTCACTTTATGTCTTTTAGCCCTTTTTACAAAGAGGCTCAAAAACTGAAATTTCTTCGCCGACCCGCTTCCCCGCTTTGACTTTCCAACGGCGGGCTCAAGATTTGACTTTTTCCTTTGTGTTTGGCGGGGATGTGGGTCACTTTTTAACTTTAAGCCCCTTTAATGAAAAAGGTTCAAATTCTCAAATCTCCCTGACGGCCCGCTTCCTTGCTTTGACTCTTTTGATGTGGGCTCAACATTTGACTTTTTCCTTTGCGTGGGCGGGGCTGCAGGTCACTTTATGACTTTTCGTATTTTTTATAAAGAGGCTCAAAACCACAAATTGCTCCATCAACTTGCCTCCAATTAGATATGTCCACATACCCATGGATAATAGAGCCAAAATTTGACGGGGAAGAAAATGTCCATCATTCACGACTGTGGAAAAAATGCAGAGAAGAAGAAAACTCCACCATTTCGCACCCAATTTTCAAATTTCTTTTGCGAACGAAGGAATTGAAAACAATAGAAGGTTTGATGATCCATGGCCACAGAAAGATTGACAATTTCATTCAAATGAGGACAACAATAGAATTTTCACACATCCAGACGGGGAAACGGAAAATTATCAAACCACGCATACTGGAGAGTTTAAACAACTTCAAAGCATGAATTTCTCTATCTTTTCAAACTTCCAGCTTTACTTTAACACTTCTAGAAGGCGTGAGCTCAAAATTTTCGAATTTGACTTAAAAAATGAGGGGGGGATTTTGAGGGTGACAACAAAAAATAATCAAGGATTAATAATTATTTAAAGGGAAGAATCCAAATCAATGTCAAATTGTATTACATGCCTAGAAGTGACATCAAGGACAAGGGCCTAATAGAATTATGTAAAATGGCATGAGACCCATCAAGGAAATATTTTAAAAGGAGACGAAGGTCTGAAAAAGGAGTCATAATATAAACCCATAAATCCATCGACGACAATATGTTTTTACCGTTCACAATATACAACACACAAAATCAATTTTAATAGGACAAAAGTTCATAATAAGTGATAAATATAAAATTATAAATCCATTAAGACCAATTTTTTAATGTTTGAATTCTTTTAAGTTGCAGCAATGGCAAGGGCCTGCTAAATGGAGGAACAGGTCATGATGCCCATCAATAAAACATTGAAAGAAAAAGATGCGAGGGGCCCAAATAAGATTGATAGTAGATATACACTTACATATACATCATACCAAATTTATCGGTCGGTCTAAATTGGTAGACAGTGACAAGTGCTACTCTAAAGAAAAGCAAGGAAATGTGTCACTAATCCGAGCTAAAAGGTTATGTGTCAATTTAAAATATTTGCATTATAAGCATCCACGGGCATGTTAAAGACAAATGGTATACAAGCATACATACACTCACTGGTCATTTTGCATGTATAAAAACAAAAATTTAGCAGCAAGGGCAAGGGAAGGAATCTGATAGAATGAGGGAAAAGCGTGGGGTGCAACTAAAATAATTGTAAAATGGAAAATATGATTAAATTCAACACAAATACAAATTCGCGATGTGGGCTCGGTTTAGTGGCAAAGAAGGTTCCATCCCCATCAAGGCTATCTCTCGCGTAGTCACTTAAGTGGGATGAAAAAATGGTTGGATCCATTGGGTGAATTTGATGAAACAGTTTTCCCTCCATCCATGCCATCATATTCCAAATGGAGATATAAGCTTGGTAAGAAATGGCGGTGCGGCGAACATGTTTTTCACGCTCATAAGAATTCCCAATTGGATGGCCGACATGGTTACTTTCATCTCAATCAAATAAAACAAAGGAAAAATATAATTTCTTGGAAATTAATAGTATGATGTGACACATCCATTAACAACGATGTTTTTACTTGTCTGAATCCTATGAGTGGCAGCTAGGGCAAGGTCTTAAAAAGGTCATGATACTCATCAATTGAAAAAAACTCATGAAAAGATTGATAATACACAGTTTAAACCCATAAATCCATTGATGTCGTTCATTCAAATCACTAACTGATACAATTGAAACAGTACACAGATGTCTGCAGTTCAACTGAAATTGGCATCTTTTTTCATCAAATCTAAACTACTTTGTTACCCTGTATTAGAGACCATACAAATCCGAATTGAATTGAAACGAAGACACACCTGGAGCCCATTGATGGAAAGAATGCCGCTGTGAATGCATTCCCGCCAAAGAAAACATTTTCAATGTTGAATGTTTAAATCTTATATTACAAACATTTTTAAAGACGCACAGCAATATATTCAAAATAATTTGACAGTTTGTAATTACCTATATCATATTTCAACTTAAATTTATATTCTAAAATTTCAATCCATCCGCCATTTTAAATTCTCTTCATATAAAACATCTAATTATAAGTAAAGATCATGGCATGTAACAAATTTCAAGGAAAAAAACATAAAAGTGGATATAGTAAAGGACAAGAAAATGATGTGAATATATAAAATTGAAGAAAAACCACAAATGGTAAGGTGCTTCCTTTATCTTGTGGACCTCGCCTTGTTTTTGGTTGTTATATTGTAATGTTGAGCAAGCCTTGCATTACTACCGTTTACAAACAATCTATCTTGGCAATGCAAGAGTTCACTATAAGATTCTCCATCCATCCTACCAATACAAGATTTTGCATGGTTTTGTAACAATAAGAAAGAGTTACAAAGCAATAGTTAAGTATGCAAAATTTCTTTAATCAACAATCCAAATGAATTTTTATCCGAAGAAAAACGCCACATAAATAAAGTTGGAAAAATAATAACAGGAAATGACACAGGAAAAACTAAAGAAGAGGAAGATGAGTCCTCACCCACAAATGTGAGACCAACCAATAGACAATATTCAAACACTACCAAATGCAGTTATGCACCCAACAATGTAAAATAGCTTCATTACCTTCTTGGTGACTAATTTCCAATACCATTAAATATTAAACAATAATAAAATAGATGCAAGCAATAATATAAATAAGGGTAAACAAAGAAAAACAAATTTTCACGTTTATCATCTTACAAAAACCATTACGTATAACAAATGTTTGATAAAATTGCACTACAATGGAAAGCATGTAAGTCAATTAGTCAATAATGCATTCTAACTACATACAAGATATTAACATGTGGGCTATGGGCTAAGTTCCGGACACTGGCACTGGTTGGAGTCACAGTCTGACTCCCCAATAATAACAATGCAAAATTCTTATGAGAAGCTAAAGTAGCTCCTTGATTTGTTACATCTAGATGATCATATATAGAAGTAATCCATCAAAATATAATTACAATCATGTCACTCTGAAACCTAAAACTATTCTCCTCCATCATTATAAATATTCATGTTTAGAAATTTACTTAATTCTACAATATTTTGAAATATTATAAGAGGTTGCATTTTCCAGTTTTATCTGGCTATTATAGTTAAATTTATGCATCACTGAAAGGTGGTATGGGATAAACTTGACTCTAAATCTGATCACATTCAAACGTACCTAATAAAATTACACAACAACTCTGCTATAGGTGAGTTAGGGTTTTGGGCCGCCTGCCTAAAGTGAGACAAATTTGAACCCCGATAACACTCTGACCATTGTTCATGGTATAAAAAAACACTCTTAACAGGGTTTTTTTCCATATATTAGGGAGATTTGATTTATGGAAAGCGTCTGCACAATGTCTTCTCACACAACCGGCCTGCAGGGATGTGAAAAAGTCATTTCTAAGAGGACAAAAGGAGAAATGAGTTGAATTTAATCAAGCACGCCATTCGAACACCCACAAGATCCTCCCCCCTAACAATGCAAAACCTACAATAATATCAAAACGAGATTGCAAGATAAATAGAAGAACAATCAATCTGTTCAGATAAAAACCAAAAAACAATTTAAAAATCCACTCATCCACTGCTTACCTTCCTGATGGGGCATGCAACATACTCCCAACCCATATTTCTCCCATTTTTAGTGGTATGAATAGGGCAAGGCCCTGCTTCGCAAGGGCACTGGGTTAATGAGTCATCTTTCCCTGCAATGCTCCTACTAATTTTTTCATCATTCGAAGGAGATAAAAATCGTTGATGGTATCCAAATTCTCCATGAGGGATAAGATTAGACAAATTGTTAGAATTTGACTTTGTAAAGTGCGTGTCCATGGCCATATAAAAAATAAACAATCTAGACCTATCAGACATTACAACGTTGGAAAACCATCAATTTGGTAAGGGTAAAATTAAAAAAACAAGAACCCAAATAACCAATACATGAATAATTATCTACAAATATACTACAAAGAAATGCGCGACAAACATAACATTTCATCGGCATAAAACATCTTTTCGTGGTTAGAGTGTTAAAAAAATAATGAAAAGCATTTAAAATTTTATATAAAGTACCAGATAACCCTTGTAGTCAGGATTCTGTTGGCTATTTGAATTGTGAATTATACAACATCCATTGCCACAGGAGCACATTCTTTCTGGGAAAATGTCATCAAGAAGTGAAAAATGAGGCCTTTCTTCAGTGACATTATTTGTACAGTCCTACGCCCAATGCCCTAATTGATGTCATCTATAGCATTCATATGTACTTCTTCATGGAACCATTGTAGAGATTATAACAACAAGAGCCTAACTTTCTGAGGGTTAGAAGCTCAAAATACATTTCCTTCTGACATTCCCTCATACCCTAAGAATCTTGAACCCAATGTCATAAAGAAGGTCGTTGCGGATGTATTCTTACCAAATAAGCCACTCAAGCTCATATGTAAATTTCCCTTCGCGATTCGTGGATGCTCCCTCACCAAATGTTAATACACGCAAATGCAAAGACAACCCTGCAACATGCCAAACGTGCTAAATAGGTGGACCAGAGGAGGTCGCTGGCATCAGGAGGACACTACACCATAGCTGGGATCAGGTTGGTGGTAGGGAATCAGTGGAGAAAAACGACAAGCCAAGGGCGGTTACAAGTAGGGGATAAGAAGATGTTGAAGGCAAGAAGTAGGCGAAGTTGGTGGGTGAGGCAGGATAGTGTCGTCATCGGGCTTGTCCACACAATAAAACGCATTTTGCGTAATTATTGTGTGGATAGGCGTGCCAAGTTAGAATTTGGGGTTCTGGAAAGGGATCAAATTTGATGGTCATTTAGATGTTATTTGAGATTTAATCGTAAAATACTTCTAATTTTTTAAAATAACTATGATATGTGATTTACATAATTAAAATATGACTTTCATTTTTTATTTAGAGTTATATGTAAATTATGTTAGTACATAATAAATATTGTTGAATAAATACATAATAATCTTTTATAGATTTTATTAATAAGATATAAATAACACTTTTTATTAATTTTAAAGGGTAGTATTGAAAAATTACCCCACCTGAATATTTTTTGAACAGGCATACGTGGACGTCAAATTTAACCCCAGTAGGAACTTTGGGGAGATGCGTATGCCACGCCATATCCAACGGTTGTTAGAGAATCTGACGGTGATACAGACAACATATGCCCAACAGTCCATCCCCGTGATCCCATCGAATATGCTCTCAAAGACTAAGTCCTATTCAGAGCAAAATGAGAAGCCTCGGGTCGCGAATGTGTTACGACTTTAAAGACATGCTGTATTTTCTGTAGGTTAATGTCGCATCTTCAGTGACTCTGTCTTTCTCTTTGTTTTTATTCCACGGAGTGATGTACAAATTGTCAAAGTCATTCATCTACATTAAAAAACAATGAGTTTTCTACACGGACCTTATCATGTGGACCACTAGCTACCCTTCACTCCTAATGCATTTGGTCAATCCATAAAAATGGACGGTTATGTGAAGCCTCCACTTCCATCTGTTACGCCAATGAGTCAATTTACGAACGTGTTTTATGTGGTACACATTTGATACCACATGTCCCGCCGTGTAATAATACTCTGACACTAATGACTCAAATGGGTCGCGCATGTGGTAGGACTTTACAAGACATGTTGTATTTTCTATAGATGAATGTCGCATCTTCAATGACTATGTATTTCTCTTTGTTTTTATTCCGTGGAATGATGTACAAATTTTCAGTAAGTCATTCATCTACATAAAAAACAATAATTTTTTGTTGTCTTCATTAAATGGTCTTATAGACAAGAATTTAAAATAAAATACAAAAGATACATCAACATTGTTGGTTGGATTTTAAGTCGTTGAATATGCCTAATGGAACCACATAAAAACTAGTAACAATTAGGGAATATCATCTATTTATAGGGTGGCGTTCGTGTATTCACCCTTCTTGCAATCTTTCGATGATGTAGCAGATCAGACCTCGTGCGAACTCATTTGGAAGGAACCATTCATTTCCATCGTCTTTCTCCTTTCATCGTGTTCACTATATCCTTAATATTCATTCACTTAGTTCATATTTTTCATAATCCAAAAAAAAAAAACAAATCTAGATCGTATATTTCAGTTTCTAAAAAATTTGTTTTGCAGCAATCAGTTGACTGCATAGTTTGTAGATGTGTCATTTGTGGGTCTTCCTTTCGATTGAGAATATACAAATTAGGCACCACAAAGAAATGTTTTCATTTTGCGCCACTAGTGGCTATGAAAAAAAATGGATCAGAGATCCCTTGATGCAGATTTTCCATGTGGCATTCATCCCCAAGTCAGATCTTGCATTTTGACGTTGTAGACACTAAATCACGCACTTTGGGTAACTAATTAGTCCTGATTACATACTACTATTCATATGACTCATAAGTAAGAAAATAACTAATTAAACCATGTCTTTGGCCACCTTTATTTGATTTTTGTTTCCACTTTTTCTCTTACACCCTTGCTTGCTCAGTATTCCTTTTTATACCTCAGCATTTATCATCTTGGACACTAGCACCAAGCCAAAACGCCAACGCTAGGAGCCCTCATCCCCTTTGGGTTCTTCTGACCTCAGTATACTTGGTTCACATATTTTGAATCTTTTCTAGTCATTTGAGCATCTTATCTTTTCAGTAGTCATAATTTTCGGGTTTACGAAATTAAAGCAAGGGAATCATATAAATATAAAGTTATGTGATCATAATAAAATATTAGGCACTAAGAATTAGTTATCACCTCCTAAGGTTGCATCCACCAAGCATATATGAGCTTCATTTCATCCATCTAGTGACATCTAAGGGGCACAAGGTCTAGTTATTATGCATACACTTCATAGGAGGGAAGTTCATTCTATTCCTTGCACACATCTATTACATTTCTTTACATGTAGCTTACTTGTTCACTATCAAGTGTGACATGCACAAGAGCCACCTAGGGCACGATTCCACACACACACACACATAGAACATCAATGGCTATGAGATTTAGTACATCGCTCAGTCGTAAGTTCACCATTGTGACAACCGAGGAAAGTCCAACCCCTCATTTTACATTTTTTTTAGGATTTGATGTCTCTTTGAGGGTTTTACATGTCATTATTTCATTGCAGGTTTCCAGCAACCTCGGTGATCTTAGTGCAACAAAAGGAAAAGAACATAGAACACCTTATAACCACTCCGAGGAGATTTTTTGAGCATCTACTTAGACCCAGGAACCCAAAAAATAGGTCTAGGATACCCGCATGCACCCTTGTCCCTCTCCAGGTGCCCTAGTCTAGGCAGATTGTCATCTCGTACACTTCTATGAGGCTTTGTGCGATGCTTTTCCCTATCTCTTCACCCGGTCAACAATTCGGCATAATCCATATTTCACAGTGAATCAACTAAGGCTTCTTACCCTCTCTTTGCACTTAGGGTTTCATACTTTATATGCTTAGTTTTCTTGGGTTAATTGTTGTATTTACTTGATTATTCATTTACTGTTGCAATAACATTAGATTAGGCATATATTTCCATATTTAGCTTAATCATTTTGGTTAACTCGAACTCGATTTGAACACTCTTAGGATCCTCATCCTTCCATTTTTTTATCTTTCTAGGATCTCTTCATCATGATTATCTTCATTAATGATTTCTTGCTCATTAATCTTGAATTAAGATAGAGAATAAAAAATATCCTATCTATCACTCGGATTCTTGCTAATATTCATCCAGATATAATATATCAAATGTTTATCGATCCACTTTCTCTGTATTTTTTTTCCATCTAATCTAGTGTTGATCTTACTATTTTTGAAAATGACCCACCCTTACACATCATGATTCACATTTATAATGTGGGAGTCAAACACACTCTAATTGATAATGGATATGAAATCGATCTTTTTCCTATGTCATTCCTTGAAAAGATTGGTCTTTCTATTGTTAATGTTAGCTCATCATGTCTTTCTCTTTGTGCATATGATGGCTATATCCATCCATGCCTAGGTCACATTACTCTACTTATCACCATAGGATCCAAAACTATCAATATGGTTTTCCTCGTAATTGACTTCCCAGTTTCATACAACTATTTACTTGGTAGGCCATGGCTTCACGCCATGCAAGCGGTTCCTTCTACAGTACATCACTGTGTCAAATTCATACATGAGGGCATAGAGTATACAATTACTTGTGATCACCACCCTTTAAAATATTGTGACCATGATCCTAATACTATGGTTCCTACTCCACGAACTAACGTTACTAATGAGTTTCAACTTATGGATACTTTGTCTCATCTTCCGCCACTTGAAGGTAATATTTGCATGTTAGACACTATCCCATCTACACGACACCTCCCCTGCTTCTACAACTACTATGATTATTTATCAGGGGCATGTCCCAACATTAGGCATCATACCACCTTCAGCGTCATCTCATGCTCAATCGACATCTACACTACCTTCTTTCACATGTACACTTTTCATGAATGACTCTTATGGGGAACACATTCCATTCGATCCCACTATGATGATACCGTTTACACACATGATGGTCTAGCTCAGCTTGGGTATACACTTGTTGATCTTATGCAACCACTCCATTCTTCTCATCTCTATCACGGGTTCATTCGCACTACTACAGTTTATGGTCTTTGTGTCTTTCACCTCACAATATTTCTTGCATGTGCTCCTCATCCTTATCCACTTATGCTTGGATAGTCATGGCTTGATTACATTGGGGGAACACTAGACCCTGATCACACTGATATTTCATTTCACATGCCATTTGGTCCATGTCTTCATTTACAATGATTCATTCCTCGGTTATTCACAAAACCTTACTTGTTGGTATGCCCATGGATGTCCATTATGACCTTTCACTGATGAATAATATGTTATGCCCATGTATAACCTAAATGGCTCTTTACTTGACCAACCACATACTATCGCTTATCAAGTTTCTGATGCATTTTCATTCGGTTTTGACCATGAACAATGATGATATTCTAAGTGATGTTTCTTGATTGATCTCATTATCCACATCTACTTGGGGGGCATCACACTATTTCTCCCTCCCCTTTTAATGTTGACACATGTCTAATCTTCCCATCGCTATACATCTAATCTCTCACATATAACATACACATCTTGATCATCATTTCCTGATGACACACTAGTGTTCTTGCAGTTCTTACATGACTTTTGAGGGATCTCTTACAAAAGGAACCTTATTCATTTTACATCCTTCATTCACATAGTACATAATTATTTGTTACATACTCATTCATACATACATTACATTTATCACCATCTATCGTTATTCATTTACACAGACAAAATATCTCATCATTTATCGCCAAAACCTCATTCATTAAACAACACACTCATCACCATAAACTTGGGGGAATCATACTCACACCCTCTTATATCCTACACACATCACATCTAGTATTTTATATTCATCATACACATCTTTATACATTTGCATCGTCATTCCCTGATGATGCACTCTCGTGCTTTGGTTCACACTAGAATATTGAGGGCGTACTATCTACATGAACCTCACAGGACTGCACACCATACACTACATATTTGACATTATGCACTACATACTTCACATCACATGTTACACACCTATGACATCTTCTCTTGCATCCTCTATTACACATTTTGCATCCTATTTACTCTACACATTTATGGCATATCTTTCTCACATCTACTAGTATGTGTTGCACTCACTACCCTATGAAACAATCTAGTTCCACGGTCCATGGACCTCACCACACTAACGGGTTTATGCACACTCTCATTCACTCATGTACTTACACTCTACACTTTGCACTTTGACGATCACATCTTTTTTGTACACACATTAGACCCATTTCCCAATGATGCACTCTCATTTACGGTTCATTATTGACTGTTGAGGGAGCATCTAAAAAGGAACCTCAATTCATTCATACACATCCACTTGGGGGGAACGCGGATCCTATCATTCACACTGCATTCCATTCTTGTCTCATTCACAACATACTGCATATATTGGTTGCATTTACTTTTCCTTACTTATGCTTTTACATGTTCACTTTATTACACATGCTAGATAGATATCTTGTATGTCACTATATTTTATCATTAACATATGTGCATTGAACTTTAATTTCTAGTTGTGATAGTAGATTATACATATCTATTACACACAACAAGGATGTTTGGTGTAGTACCTATTACTAGTCCCACAACAGCTCCTGGGGACATCTACTTTTGTACATTACAGGTGTTATTGCTTCATTTTGTTTCATAGCACACTACTTTATTAGATTATACATGTTTTGACATAACTTCTTATCTTTCTAACATGCTAATGGGTGTTGCATGTGTAGCATTTGTTATGCAGGGATACTGCTTCCATGGTTGTTTGTTCCATTATTTGCCATTACTTTCTCTTTGTCTGACATTATCTATGGGATTTTCACTTTGTCTTGTGTGCACACTACCTTCTTTGGATTCACCGGCCTTGATTGTCTTGAAACATCATTAATGATGTCCTATATTTGTAGCCCCCTTTCTTGGTTTACATTGACTTATTGTGTGTTTACATTGTCTTCTTGCATCTTAGCTTACACATTGTCTACTTAGATTATATTTTGTATTATACATGCATGTTTTTCTTTGTTTGTACTAACACTTGTCTCCCACTCACTTTTTTACGAGTGCCTTGGTTTATACCAAGAACATTCCCTTCCCCCTGTAGGGCACAGTTTCAACACAATGGTCGATCCTCCTTTGGGCCACATACTCCTTCAACGACATCACATGCACCTCAAATGAGGGGGGTATCATTCGGGTGAATCAGTCACCCCATACAATGTCATACAGTCATAGTTCATCATAACATAGTACCGGTACAACATAACTGTCAGTTTCAGACATGGCTTAAAATTAGACTTGGGTCCTTAGTACAACATAAACACCAGTGCCTAGACTAGGACAGTAGCGCCTAGCTGCCCCTGACCCTTCCTAGATGCCTATGACAAGGGGAGGTTACACAATTTTTGGTAGTTCATTATAGTCTATAGAACTCCACACAACGGTTTTTTATAGGGCACATAGTCCTTAGCACTCAGCATGTATGCACTACACAAAACTTTTTACTTTCGTGTTGGATCAAATTGTTTTAATTTTTTGAATTTTTCACACCATCTGCAGTAGTGTCCTACATTACGGGAATGAGTTAAAGGTTGGAGGATAACACGGGAATTTTCTCCCTACACTTCTTCCATGACTTGGTGTGAGATTGCCCCAAACAATTGTGGCCGACGCAACTGACATGAGATCGACCTAAAAAAACGTTCATCTAAAACATATTGAGGATCCTTTCTACACCCTTTTTCTCATCACAGATCAGGTGCACATGTTTCTTTTTCACATTTTTTACGTACTTTACATACTTTCCTTACATGTTATTTACACATTTCATTCATATACATGTGTATTTGACTACTTGTTCATTCTTCTCTTTTGTAGGTTCCATCCTTATGGGAAGTAGTAGTCACATCACATCAACATCATCACAACATGAATAACAACATCGACATCGACAACAGGCCCATCATGACATCTACACATGTTTTTCCACCCTAGGGTCATTTTTATCATCACGTTTTTGCACTTTTTCCTCCTTAACATCCACACTGCACATTTTTAGCACTCCACGCTTTGTCTTGTCCCTCGGCATACTCTTCTACATCGATCTACATGGTTATCAAGTACACATCTATATCTGCTTTATGTTATCGATATTTCCACTCACCAACCTAAAGTGGGGGAAAATGTAGACACTAAATCATGGACTTTGGGTAACTAATTAGTCCTGATTACATACTACTATTCATATGATTCCTAAGTAAGAAAGTACTAATTAAATCATGTATTTGGCCACCTTTATTTTCTTTTTGTTACCACTTTTGGTCTTACACCCTTACTTGCTTAGTCTTCCTTTTATACCTCAACATTTATCATTGTGGATGTCAGCACCATGCACCCTCATCCCCTCTGGGCACCCCTGACATCAGTATACTTTGTTCACATCATTTGAATCTTTTCTAGTTGTTTGAGCATCTTATCTTTTTGTTAGTCATCCTTTTCTAGGTTAATTACAAAATTCAAGCAAGGGAAGCATATAAATATACATTTATGCTATCATAGTAAAAAACCAAGCACTAAGCATTAGATATCACCACCTAAGGTTACATCCACCAAACATCTAAGAGCTCCATTGCATCCATGTAGCGCCATCAAAGGGACACAAGGGTTGGTTAATCTACATACACTTCATAGGATGGAATTTCATCTATTCCATGCACCCATATATTATATTTCTTAACATGTATCTTACTTTCTCGTTATCAAGTGCAACACACACAATAGCCACCTATGGCACAATTCCGCACACACACATAGAACTACATTGGGTCTGAGATGTATTGTAGTGCTCAGTCGTAAGTTCACCATTATGACAGATGAGGAAAATATGATCCCTCATTTTACATCTTTATTTTTTATGAGTTGATGTCTCTTTGAGGGTTTTAAAAGTCATTATTTGATTGCAGGTTTACAGTGATCTCAACGATCATAGTGCGACTAAATAGCGACGAAAGGAAAACAACAATGAACACCTCCCAACCACTCAAAGGAGGTTTTCTGAGCATATTCACAGACCCAGGAACTTAGAAATAGGTCTAGGGCATCCACAGGAGCCCATGTCCCTCTCCAGGTGCCTCAGTCCTGGATCATTTCCAACTCGCACATTTTTTTGAGGCTCTATGCGAAACTTCTACCTTTATGTTCACCTGGTCATCACTTCACCACTATCTAAATTTCACTATGAATCAACTAATGATTCTTACCCTCTCTTTGCACTTAGGGTTTCATAATTTATATGCTTATTTTTCCTAGGTTAATTGTTGTATTAATTTGGTTATTCATTTACAACTACAATAACATTAGATTAGGCATATATTTCCATATTTATCTTAATTAGATGTCTCGATCTGGCTTTGTTTAGAGATAATTATTCTTTTCTCTAATGTACGGGAACAATGTAAAGTATACATGGAACTCACTACCCTTCCTCAACTCGTGGTGAAGACTATTCATGCACACCATGTAGCATCTTCAGTGAATAGAACTATGCATGCATCATTACATGAGTTTTGGCATCGAAATAATCTTATGCTTAGCTCAAATCTTCTAGTCTGGATCCTCGACGACTTGAACCAAATGATGTCGAAACTCTCGTTGGCATCTAAGATCCTAATTTACTTTGTATTAAATAGATTTTACATCCACATCAAATTCCCAAATAGATCAAATATTTATACATCTATCGCCTGTGACCTTGAATCGTTTATGATCTAGCTCTCCCCCGTGAACATAGCTCAATGAATCGATCTAATGGACATCAACTTCTATTATTTTATAAGTTCATTCCCAAATCGCGATGGAGACCCCATTGGAATCGGTGGTAGCTTTGAACATCCTCTTCTTTAGTACAAATCTTATGCATCTATATAAAAATAAAACAATTACTTGTGCTAATGAATTATGTCCGTTCTTTCAACACCGAACCCTAAAGTTGGGTAAAGCCTTGTTATCTCATCGGTGGAGGTAACATTGTGAATTTTTTAGCTAGTAGTTTTTCAAGGATTCAACCCACCTCAAGCACTATTTTTTTTCTCCAAATTTTTCCTTCGAGGAGAATATTCTAATTGAAGGGGGTAAATATTTAAACAACATTTTTCGAAAGGGGGGGGGGGGTTTCAATAAAGTTGAATCTCTAACCATCATAAGTAGCATGGAAGATAGAAGCAACAGAAAATCAAGGTCATCAACCCGATGCAACTCCAGAGTGTTCTCTCCTATATGCACACTAAGGGGAGAATGTTAGGAATAATTAGTGTGCACATAAGTTTAGTATTCTATATTATATTATTTTGTATGTGTGTATATGTAAGTTATTATTATGTGAGTAATAAAAACATAGAAATTGTAGGTTGAGAGAATATACGGTAGGAGATATTTTAGGGATAGTTAGTGGTTAGTAGAAAATCTAGGTAGTTAGAACAACTATCTTAGATTAGTCTTAATGGTTAAGATAATTATTTCTATATATTTGTAACCTTTGTAAGAATCATATTTTGAATTAAACTGATTATTGAGCTTATGCTCATCTTCAAATTTGGGGGTTTCCCCATAACCTTGTCAAATACTGCGAGTTCTTCCAATCTCACCAATTGTACATGGTGCAAATGATCTATTATTCTTATAAAAGTGGCAAAAACAATATTAGGCTATGATCCTAATGTTGCTTCCTACACCTTGACTGAGAGACCACCAATAATGTAACAATATATGGGAAAATTTAAAATTTTGAGGAAATGTGGGGAAATTTGGATTTTATTTTATTTTATATATAGATTTTTACGGTGTTAATTTTTCAATTATACAAGGATTAATTAAAGACAAAGAAGCAAATAGAAAGTCTAAAAGAAAAATGTCGGAATTGAATACTTACATGTCCCACTCCTATTCCATAACTCAAATTATTCCTCAAAAACATTATTTTCTACAAGTTCTCCACTTTATCGTTTATGGGTGTAATTTGTGCATTAAGGGGCCAAAATGAAAAAGAGGAATATCTAATAAATTCAAGGTTTGAAACCCAACCACAATGTTGGGTTCTTGTTAAAATTTGTAGCTCCCCTTTTCATTTCTAAGCTTAACTAATTACAAGGAGACATGGAATGCTTGAACAAACATTGATAATTGCACCACTCCAATGGTTGTTCATATGAGCATCAAGTAGATTTAGTCAACTAATTGAAAACTTTAAAATGAGACACCATATGAATTCTTACGTTGTTGAGTAAAAACATTTCTTTAAATTTACTGTGTGCACCATGCATATAAGATGGGAATGCCCACGTGGTTCAAGAAATAATTATATCACCATCCAAGAAAATAAAGATATTCAAGTCAAACAATGCCGAAATTTAAAAAAATAATAATAACAAATACTTATGCACATAAATGAGTTAAATTAACGTAATCTAGAACCTAAATGAAATTGAAATGAGACAAATCCAAATGAAATCAAGAAATGGTGATTTATGCAGGTAGATTTAGGATGAACGTTGACGGAGGAGTAGGGATTCGAGACCCCATTACGCATGTGGAATCATTAGAACATAATGGAGTAAATTTCCATTCACATGTCGGATAGGCTGGTCTTTCCATGGTTTACAGAGGGTTAGTTATTTCTAACGTAGGAACAATGAATTTTTTTACAAGTATTCAACGTCATTAACTTTTCCATAATTTATAGGGTGCAGACAAATGGCATTTACGCAATTGAAAGAAATTTTTTTTTTTGAGGAAATGTGGGGTAATTGGGATTTTCTTTTATATATTTTACGGTGTTAAGTTTTTTATTATACACGGATTAATTTTAGACAAAGACGCAAATGGAAAGGCTGGAAGAAAAACTTCATAATTAAATACCTACATCTCCCACTCCTATTCGAAAACTCGAATTATTCTTAAAAAAAGTATATCTTCTACATGTGTTCCACGTTATCATTTATGAGTGCAATTTGTGCATAAAGGGGCCAAAAAGAAAAAAAAGGGAAAATCAAATATGTTTAAGGTTTGAAACCCAACTAAAATGTTGGCTTCTTGTTACACTTTGTAGATTCCCTTTTCAATTTTAAGTTTGATTTCCTACAAGGAGACATGGAACGCTTGAACAAACATTGATAATTAAACTTAAGTTTTCGGTTAGACAAGAATTAATTTAAGACTAAGACACAAATGGAAGGTCTGAAAGAAAAATGTAAAAGTTAAATACCTCCATGTCCCACTCCTATTCCATGAATCAAATTATTTCTACCAAAAATGTATCTTCTACATGTGCTTAACTTTATCATTTACCAGTGCAATTTGTGCATAAATGGGCCGAAAAGGAAAAATCAGAAAATCCAATACGTTTAACATTCGAAACCCAACCGCAATGTTGGATTCTTGTTATGCTTTGTAGCTCCCCTTTTTAGTTATATACTTGAATAATTAGAGGAAGACAAGGAATGCATGAACAACCGTTGATAATTGTATCCCTCTTATGGTTGGTCATATGAGCATCAAGTAGATTTAGTGTACTAATCAAAAGCTTTAAAATGAAACTCCATATGGATTCTTACATTGTTGAGTATAGATTTTTCTTTAAATTTAATGTGGGCACCATGCGTATAAGATGGGGATGTCCATGTGGCTTAAGAAATAATTATATTGGCATCCAAGAAAATAAATATATTCAAGTCAAACAATGCCGAACTTTAAAAAGAATTAATAAAAAATACTTATGCACCTAAATGAGTTAAATTAACATAATATAAAACCTAAATAAAATTAAAATGAAATAAATCCAAATGAAATTGAAACTAAATAAAACCAAATGAAATCAACATGTGGTGATTTATGCAGGAGGGTTTGGGATGAACAGTAACGGACGAGTCAGGATTCGGGACCCCATTGCGCATGTGAAATCATTAGAATAGAATGGATTAAATTTCCATGCACATGTTAGATAGGTTGGAATTTATATGGTTTACAGAGGGTTAGTTATTTCTAACGTAGGAACTACGACACATTTTACTCTATCAACATCATTAACTTATCCATCATTTCTAGGGTGCAGACAAATGGCCTTTATGTAACTGAAAGAAATTTAATTTTTTGAGGAAATATGTGGAACTTAGGATTTTATCTTTTGTGTGTGTGTGTGTGTGTGTGTGTGTGTGTGTGTGTGTGTGTGTGTGTGTGTGTGTGTGTGTGTGTGTGTGTGTGTGTGTGTGTGTGTGTGTGTGTGTGTGTGTGTGTGTGTGTGTAATATTTTACGATGTTAAGTTTTCGACTAGAAAAGGGTTAGTTTAATATAAAGACACAAATGAAAAGTCTGAAAGAAAAATGTCAGAATTAAATACCTACATGTCCCACTCCTATTCCACAACTCAAATTATTCCTACAAAATTTTACTTGCTTCATGTGCTCCACTTTATCATTTACGGGTGCAATTTGTGCATAAAGGGGCCAAAAGGAAAAAATGGAAAATCCATTACGTTCAAGGTTCGAAACCCAACCACAGTGTTGGCTTCTTGTTAAAATTTGTAGCTCCCCTTTTAATTTTTAAGCTTAACTAATTGCAATGAGACAAGGTTCATGCTTGAAAAAACATTGATGATTTCACCATTCGAATGGTTGGTCGTATGAGTGTCAGTTAGATTTAGTCTAGTAATAAAAAACATTAAAATGAGACTCCATATGAATTCTTATGTTGTTGAGTAATGATTGTTCTTTAAATTTAGTGTGTGCACCATGTGTATAAGATGGGGATGTCCACGTGGTTCAAGAAATAATTATATCACCATCCAAGAAAATAAAGAGATTCAAGTCAAACAATGCTGAAATTCTTTTATAAAAATAATAACAAATAGTTATGCACATGAATTAGTTAAATTAACATAATCTAGTGTAGACACAAAATAAATCACTTTGGGTAATTATCTAGTACTGATTGCATACTACTATTCATATGATTCCTAAGTAAGAAAAGTACTAACCCACCCATGTCTTTGGCCATCTTTCTTTGCTTTTTGTTGCCGCTTTTAGTATTACACCCTTACTTGATCAATATTCATGTTTATACCTCATAATTTATCATCCTAAACACACATGCCCAACCAAGACGCCAACGTGAGATGCCCTCATCCCCTCTAGGAACCCTTGACCTCAGTATAATGTGCTCACATATTTTTAATCTTTTCTATCCGTTTGAGCATCTTATCTTTTTGGTAGTCGACATTTTCAAGTTTAATTATGAAATTTAAGAAAGGGAATCATGTATAAATATAAAGTTATGTGATCATGATAAAGTACCAAGAACTAAGCATTAGCTATCACTACCTAAGGTTGCATCCATCAAGCATATAAGAGCTCCATTACATCCATATATTTCCATCACAAGGGACACCAGGGGCTGGTTCTTCTGCATACGCTTCATAGGAGGGGAGTTCATTCTATTCCATGCACACATTTACTAAATTTCTTTACATCTAGCTTACTTGCTCGCTATAAAGTGCGACATGCACAAGATACACCTAGGGAATGATTCTTCATGCACACACATAGAAATACATTGGGTTTGAGATGTAGTGTAGTGCTTAGTTAAAATTTCACCATTGTGACAGCTGAGGACAGTCTGACCCCTCATTCTGCATCTTTTTTTAGGATTTGTTATCTATTTGAGGGTTTTGCAAGTTCATATTTCATTGCAGGTTTCTAGTGACCTTGACGATCTTGGTGCATTTCTGCAAACTCAAAAACCCGGAAACAGGCCCAATGCGCCTGCAGATGCCCATGTCCCTCTCCAAGCACCCAGTCCAACTTTTTCTCCAAATCTACATTTTTCTCAGCTCCTGTGCGATGGTCATTGTTTCATATTTTCCCAGTTCTGCATACCTCTAGGGTCACAGTAAATCAGCTAAGGATTCTTACCCTCTCTTTGTACTTAGGGTTTCATAAGTTATAGCTTAGTATTCTTAAGTATTATTTTTGAGCTTAATTGCATATTTATTTTACTACTACAATAGAAAATAGGTTAGGTGTAAATTTACATGTTAGCTTAAACATTTTGGTGAACCCATCGTTCGAATCCACCTTCTTTCTAGGGTTTTCTTTTTATGCCCGTCACCCGTAGTGGTCATTTTGGGTCTTTTGAGTATCGCGAGCTTCCTCCATCCTCCTATAGGGTTTCCAAATCAATGTCTGAATTCTCTACATCAATGGATGCACCTAAAAATCCTTTTGCTAACTCTCGCAATGTTGCACTTAGCGAAATAGAAACATCTGATAGTGAAAAATCATACAATGAAGATACAAATGTTTATCAAGAACAATTAAATACACTCACTAATTTTTGAAAAGCTTTGCATAATAATCCCACTCGTCTTTTGTATATTCTACATGCTTTGATTACAACTAAAAATAATGGTGATGTTGCTTCGAAACTTCCTGTCACTCACTTTCCGGCTCCCATGGCCTCTAGTCAACCTCTTCATATTCCAGTTTACATTACTACCAGCACGACTCCCAGCATTCAATCTAATAATCCTAATGCAATACCTGGTTCTTCTTCAAATACTCATGAATTAACTTCTTTTATATCAGAATCTGAAGACACAAATTCGCTAGCTATAACTTACTACTTCTTATGCATCTCCATATTTTTATTCCACTTCACTTCTTCATACTCCTTTTGCACTTGCAATTTATTCTTATTCATTACCACCTAATTTCATTCCTCCTAAGTTATCCATCTTCAAATTCCATGATGACCCGCAAGAGAATCTCTGAGCCTTTCATGTGGCATGTCTTGATTATGCAGACGATCACACTATCCTAACAAATCTCTTTCCTCGCAGTCTCCAAGAGTATGCGATGCATTGAACTCTTAAACAAGCTTAAAGGAAAACAATGGTTAGTTTCTAATAAGATTTAACAAGTAAGAGAAGAAAATTTAGAAACCACTCAATTTATCTCTCAGCCTATTTAAAAGTAAGTAGTTTCCTTTTGATAAGCTCTTTCGGTGAAGCCTAAGTAAAAGCATTAATAATTACGTATAAAACCTCAAGCTCCAATTAAACCTCAGTAAAAACTAATGTCGTCTTAAGGGTGAATTCAATTGACCTTCTTCCTTTAACTTTATCCAAGGTGCCTTGTAATTTTCTCTTAAGTTTGTTGAACGTGAACTGATGTTGTCATAAGGGCATGAACGAGTTCTAGTAACGTAAGTGTGAATAGATGGCCTTGTGGAATTAAATTACCTCCTTTATTAAATAATTGAATTAAACAAATAAATGTCATAATAGAGAAGATTTAAAGATGATTACTCAGTGTAAAAGGAATAAACTTAGCTTGGTAAGATGAATTGTGTGGATCATATCTTGAGTCTCCTTGAAAATGTAAGCTAAGAATTGTAAGATGTCTTATTAAATAAATAACCCTCAAGAATATCTCATTGTGGTCTGCCCTAGCTGTGAGAGTGTCATGTGGTTGGACTTCTATGTTGTTTTGTCAAAAAGAAAAGTGTATTATCCTTTTGGGTGTGAACGTTTCCGTGCTGACCTTGTGGTCATCCCCGTAACAAGTGGTTCCCAGAGTTGGTTGTAACTTTGTGACGACATGTTGTGTCGTGTTATGTGTCAAAGCAAGTCAAAAAAAAAAATTACCCTGTCTTTTACTGTGTTGTTCGTGTGTGAATTATTGGGTCGCTACAAAATCAAATCAAATATTATATTACAATAATAATTTAAATTATACCTAACATTTAATCTAACTAGTCTTTCTTTCCCTTTGATTTATGGAATATTTAAAATGAATCTAATTTAAACTATTTTCCTAAATAATTAATAAATTATTATAAAGGATCTCCTATTTTCTAGCAATAAATACTACGTGTTAAAGGTAAGAATCCTTTTTTTGTCAAATTGGTAAAAGTGCCATTAAATTTTCTGAAATGAATGAGGTTACTAGATTGTTTGCACTCATAAATAGATCAAAATAATTATGAAATATCTTAGCTGGTAGCTCCACGTGGATGTAATTTTAGACGATGCATGTGGGTTACTGAATATATTTAATCCTCTTACCTCATAACTAGCCTGGAACATGTATACGTGGGGTGCATCACTATACTTTGGCAAATCATTACCGAGATAGATGTGTGAGATAGATTGTTAATAAATAATGATTAATGGCTGCAAGTTTATTGGAGATATTTTATCGTTACAAACTACATTTTTCAAGGAACTTGAATATCTCGAAGGTCCTAATTTGAGGGAAAATTTTCATGGGCTTCCCTACTCATTGAAGATCCAATGGGGAATATTCATTGTAAGTAAAAGATTTATAAATGTGCAGGGCATTTAGATTAATTCTTTGGTGATCGAAAGTATTCCTTTTGTTTTCGAAGGGATTTTTGTAAGGTATTTTTTTGTGATTTTTCTGATCTGTTTCTTTGCGTATTGATGTATCTTTCTATTGGTCTTCTACGGCTTGATGATTCACAAAAAAATGTCCAATTCAATAATTTGTTTAGAATGGTCGGGATATTATATTCCACTTCTGATACTTAATTTTTGTTGCTTAAGTAATCCTTCATCCACTCAAAAAGTATCTTAGAATACAAAATGTAACAATCCTTCCTAAATTTTCCTATTGCTTCATGCACCTGTTATATTTTTTTTCTTCTTGAGTTTCTCAACATCAAAATCACAGGTTTCATTGTAGCTGCTGCCTAGAAGAATATCAACATTGTCATAAAAGTTCTTTCCTTTTTTTGTTTCTCTGCAGTTAATATAAAATACATTGAAAGCCCATTTTGTTGAAACTTGTTATGTCCAGTTGCATGTCAGTGTGTTTGGATTGGCGGTAGCTTTCCACGACCTTCTGATAATCCTAAAATCCATGGTAGCCTCTTTGATGATTTGAATGTAGATAACATTTATATTTTTCATGTTACCTTTCCCTTTTAGCATGGTATTTTCCACAAGGGTGAGAAATGAGCTTGGGGAAAAGATGACCAAAAGGGAATGCAAGGCATGCTGGTGATCATTCACTACTTGGCTTATGGGACATGAACCTTACAAATGGCATATGCTACAGCTCCAGGAAAAAAATTTCATGAACAATTTAGTTTTTTTAGATGGCATCCTCATCTATACCATTCGTAGGCATCACATCTATCTTTCTATTTGTCATAGGCCTCTACGAATTGGGAAAATTTCCTTAAGATAAAGGGTGGGGTGTTATTTAGAGGAATTGTTTACCAATATACTTTGGGTGAAAAAATCAATATGAGATTCTTTTAAAGATAAACATGCCATCTACCATGACAAGTTAAGAAGAGGAATTTCCATTTAAATTTTAACATCATAACAGATTCATCTTGCTGAAAAAAATCATGTCCAGGGTCATATGTAGATGTAATTAGTAGCCACATAGTTGGGTGTGCATTGTATCTTCTTTTCTACATTTTTTTTTTCAAATCTATTCATGGAGGAAGTATATATCTTTCTATTGTGTAGCTTATCATTCTCAATTTCTATACTTATATTTATTTTTCAAAGTATCTTATCAATTTTAATTTCTATATTTATCATTCCATGATCAAATTAATAGATATATGTTTTTTGTTTTCTGATTGCAGTGAAGAGAGGTCGGGTCTAGAAAACATTATGAATTATTTACTCGGAAATATTATGTCATTGAGAGAAATGGACCTACACAGTTTCTTCTCATTCACATTAAAGATGCGGAACAATTTCCATTACACCCTTATCAAAGGGTTTGAAAAGACAGAAGGCGTATATGATACAATGATTTTGAGTTTTTAGATGGTGCTAAAAATTATTTTCATCATCTTGTACATTGTATTACTATTGGAATACACAATGCCGAAGATGATGTAGTAAAATATGAACAAAACTCTTTTGAGGATATGAATAGCAATAGTTATTTGAGTAAATGACAAAATTCTTTTGAGAATATGAATAGCAAATATATTTATTTGAGTAAATTTCCGGAGGATTTTTTAGAGACAATAAATATTAGTAATTATTTAAATGTTACATTTATTTCACTATATTAATTTAGGAAAGTTTAAAAATATGATGATGTGGACACTTTTTATAATAAAGTATAATATTTTTCAAGCTGTTTTTTTTTTTCTATATTGTAAATTATTATGTTACTTTGTAGTTAGATATTTATTTGAAATTAAAAATGAGTGAATACATAGAGGAAAAATATTATTTATATTATTAAATAGTGTATTTATATCATATAATATGAATAGTAAACATTTCTTTATTATATATTTTTTCAATATATAAAAATGAAAAAAAACTAGAAATATATTCCGATTTACTAATAAAATTATATATTTGTGGTTATTTTAAATGTAGATAATCGACATAAAGAATTATTAAAATGAATGTGAAATTGGTTGTTAATAGTAACTTTTCTACATTTTTTTAAAGGACAATTTCACAATTAATTATTGTGGCAATCAAATTGTAGCTTCCACCTACAAGTTTTATGTGGTAAGGACAATTGTAGAAAAAAATGTTGAAATTTCCACAAATTTAACATTGATGAGAGATGAAATTTTAAATTGTGGAATTTGTACAAAGATTGAATCTATAGAAAAACTACATTTTGGTGAAAAATTGTGGAGAAATAATAGAAATTGAAATTGTAGAAATGTTACAAAAATCATGAAATGTGGACAATGTACAATTCAAAAATGGAGGTTAGCTATAAATTTTATGAATTGTGGACTATTTACAATATAATGAATTGTGGAAAAACTACAATAATATATCAAAATGTTGATTAACTATAATTCCAATGCCACAATTTTAATTTTTTGAATACCATATAACCACAAAAATATTGTTGAAAGATTGTGGTAAAAGATCTAATATGTTGTAGTGAGATGGACAAAATATGTCTTTTGCTAGTTACAAGTTATAGTTGCCACTTTAAATAGGTGACCCAACCATAGTTTGAGTACATCTTTGGGTACATCTTGTTGGAAATAAGGTGTCTCAACCTTGTTTGGTTTATTCACTTAAGATTTTCCTACAACCGTTTCACATTGTCTAGGCTCTAAAAATAGAAATAAGAGTTGTCAAAAGATTCCCATATGATAGTATATCATGGAAGGGCTATTTTTAGAGATATTATGACAGATTTTATGAAATCTATGAGGGTCAAAAATAGGGAGAATATTGTGGACGTGGAAGCCTATTTTTAGACCGAAATCTTGCTCTTTAATTCTATCCACCTCATGAGAGGTTTGGCACATGGTTTTGTAAACCATAGGTGGTTTCTTGTATAACCGGAGGTCTATAAATTGAAGGCTTGGAGAAGCAATTGAGTAGTGAGTTTTAATCCTCCTAGAATTGTTTCTGGTGATACTCCTGTAAGAAACTTGCTCTGCAAGTGTATGTAATCTTGTTATTAGATTTGAAATATATTGAGTGGGATTTTGGAGTGTGGGGTTTTTTATCCGAAAGGATTTTCCCCACGTATATCTGGTGTTTGTGTTTCTGTTATGAATATGTTGTTGATACTTTTGTAACTATTTTACTATGTTGAAAAGTTTTGCATAATATAGATTCTCCTCAAAGATTAGCATAGGAAGTTGTTCCGCTACTCTTAATTTCCTATCAAGTGGTATCAGAGCCTGATCACCTTTGGTTTCAGTTGTGGGTTGTTGGGTTTTTTGTGCTAATCCAGGTTTGAGTGGGAGCTTGTGCAGAGAATAATCTGTTATCTGGTTGCAGATATTTTTTTCAAATGGAAAGCACATCTGGGAGGATTGATGTAGAGAATTTTTCATGCACAAACTTTTAAATGTGGAAGCTGAAGATGGAAGATCTGTTGGTTGATCGAGATCTATGGGATGTAGTGGATGAGAAGGTCTATAGGCCTACGGATCTAGTTTTGGCTGCAAAATATGATGTAATGGATAGAAAAGATAAAGGTCTTATTAGACTATGTCTTGCAAATTCTATCCTGATAAATGTCCATGAAGAATCCACTTCGGAGAAGCTTTGGAAAAAGCTGGGTGAGATATACCAAGCTAAGTCTTTAGTAAATAAGATTTTCTTGAGGAAGACATTGTTTTCCTTAAGAATGGAAGAAGGTGGAAAAATATCTGAGCATCTGGAAACATTCAATATGTTGGTGACTCAGTTGAGTTCGATTGGGGTTAAGATAGACGAAGAAGAAAGGTGCCAAACGTTGTTGGTTTCATTGCCAGACTCATGGGACAGCCTAGTCATGGCCATTGGGAGCACTTCAGTCACTCTGAAGATGGAGGATGTTGTTGGTTCTCTACTCTCTAAAGAGATGAGAAGGAAGGTCTCTTTGAATGCCAAAGAGGCTTTGAGTGTTCGAGGAAGAACAAAAGAACGAGGCAAAGATGAGAAGAAGAGTGGCCACTCTAAGAATAAGGGGAGATCAAAATCCCCTGGTAAGTCCAAGGCAATATGCTGGAACTGTGGCAAATCTGGACACTTCTGAAGGGAATGCAAAGAAGAAAAGAAAAAGAAAAAGAAGAAGTATGATTCTGATTCTGAGTCCGAAAAAGAAGATGGAGATGCCTTTATTGCAGCTTTGACCACTCGTGCAAGTGATAATGCATGGTTGATAGACTCAGGTGCATCTTTCCACATGACTCCTAACAAAAATTGGTTTAGTAAGTATGAAAACTATGATGGTGGTAAGGTGTATTTGGGTGATAATTCTTTCCTTGAAATTGCTGGTCGTGGTAGTATTCAGGTGAAATTTTTTGATGGTAGAATTAGAATATTTGATGGTGTCTTGCATATCCCAGGACTAGCAAGAAATTTATTATTTGTTAGCAAGCTAATAGATGCAGGTGTGCATGTAAAAGTTTTCTGAAGCAGGTGTGAAAATGGTGAGAGGTGCTATGGTGATAGCAAGAGGAAGTAGATTGGGTACATTGTACCAACTTGATGCATGCACAGTTGATTGTAATAGCACTTCGGATAAAAATAATCCAGTAACTACGTCGCTGAAAAAGGAGAGGGTTTCCTCCTCTGCGGATGGTCGTGGCTTCTGGGTACCCAAGGGTGCTCTATTTACCAAATCAAAATTACCTGCAGAGAAGACCATGTTATGGCACCAAAGGCTTGGCCACATTGGAGAGAAGGGTTTAAAAATCCTTGAAAAATAATAACCTCGTTGAGGGGTTGAATGATTGCAATCTGGAGTTTGATTTCTGTGAACATTTTATTTATGGCAAACAGAACCGCGTTCAGTTTTACTCGTCTACTCATAAGTCTTCATGTATCTTGGATCTAATCCATTCAGATGTATTTGGTCCTATTAAAGTTCCTTCTATTGCTAAATCAGTTTACTATGTTACTTTCATTGATGATTTTAGTAGGAGAACATGGGTATATTTTTTAAAAAGTAAATCTGAAGTTTTTAGTCGTTTCAAGGAATTTAAGGCTATGGTTGAAACTCAAACTGGGAAGAAAATTAAGTGTTTGAGATCTGATAATGGCGGTGAGTACTATTCTGCAGAATTTGACAAATTTTGTACAGATTGCGGGATTAAAAGACAAAAGACAACTTCGTATTCTCCAGAGCAGAATGGAGTTGCAGAAAGAATGAATAGAACATTGATGGAGAAGGCTAGGAGCATGCTTATTGGAGCTGGTCTAGAAAAGAGGTTTTGGGCTGAAGCTGTTACCACTGCTTGCTATTTGATAAATAAATATCCTACATTAGCGCTTGTTGATAAAACGCCAATGGAGGCGTGGTCAGGGAAAAAGCCTTCAATTAGACATCTGAGAGTTTTTGGTTGTGAGGCATATGCACATGTGCCTAATGAGAAGAGAACAAAGTTGGATTCTAAGGCTGTCAAATGCATCTTCATCAGATATGGCTATGGTGTGAAAGGATACAAGCTTTGGGATCCTGTTGCACAAAAGGTAATATACTCTAGAAGTGTTATTTTTAGAGAGATTAAATCTTCCCCTGTTAATTTTCAGCCAGAACAACATAAATAAAATAACCAGAACAATAAAAGAACATGCAAATCAACATATCCTAATCTCACATCTGAGACACTGTTGAATTTATTCTCCATTAATAGACAATTAGTTCAGGAGAGCTCACCAAGCTCTCAATCTTCATTACAGGAAGTTATGAAGTGCCACACACTTTCTTGCAAGAATCAATCCACCTCAGCTTGCTACGAAAGTCTACAAGGAACCAGGCTACAACTTGAAAGGTATGAGTATTCTCCTAAATGATTGGAAGTGCATATTTGCTTTGAAAACTAACTGCATGTTGATGAACCGATGCATCTGTACAAATAGCTTTTGTTTTGAATGATTTAAAGTCTACTTCCTAAATAGCCATGGAATCCAACTAAATGGCAGCCCTTAAATGCTAAACTAAAGATACATGGGACCTTGTAGCATTTCCTAAAAAGCCACAGGTCGGAATTATATGTTGCACATGTAAATGGGTATTTAAGAAACAGATTGGTTCAGATGGAAATGTTGAAATAGTTTGAGCCACGGCTGGTTGCAAAGGGTTACTCTCAGAGTTTAGGGTATTGATTATGTTGAGATATTCTCTCAAGTTGAGGGTAGTGATTATGGTGAAATATTATCTCAACACACTTTTCCTTTTAATGTAGCCAAATTCTAGGAACAAACTCGATATACTACAAATAATATGAACAACTTAAAGAAAATAGATCTGGCCTTCATAAACTCGTCTTTTTGAATGCATGAATTACAATGCTTTCCATAACACCTAGGAAAACAACTCTTCAACATCTGCACCTTAAGATAAACTCTAGTCCACTAACACCCACTAAATCTACTCTAGGTGGTTTGAAATTACTATTTTTAGTAGTTTAGTAGATACCTGTTTGATTCCTAGTAAGTTCGCAATCTAGATTTCTACGGCACAGATATTATCTGCCAGCATCTTCTACATTCTGAAACTGTATACATCCACTTTCGCAGTGATGTGAAGGCCGGATAACCATTTTGGAGCCAAATATCCTCGAGTTCCCCTCGTTGTTGTGAGTACACGGCTGAAATCTCTTCCCACAAGAAACTTTGCCAGACCAAAATCAGCTGCCTTTGGAGACAAGTCCTCGTCCAAGAGAATGTTTTAGGCTTAATATCGTAGTGAATAATGCGATCTTTGCATTCCTCGTGCAGATAAAGTAATCCTCGAGCAGTGCCCATTACGATCTTAAATCTGGTCTTCCAGTCCAACACCTTCTGTTCTGCTCCTTCAGACTTTGAGAATAACAAGGAATTGAGAGAGCCGTTGGGCATGTACTCATAAACCAGCAAAACGACCCAGGAAATTTGTCCAGAAGGTCTTCCAAGAGGCAATCTTTCTCCTCCTGATGTAGTTCTGCCCATTCCTGAATTTAATGTTGTTTGTCAATGATTAGAGCAGTTTTTCCTCATTGGGTATTTTTTGGGTCGAATCCCCTCTGAAAGCATGCTTAAACCCTGGGTTAACATAGTTTAGACTCCACATGGAACTTAATTTATAGCCATGACTGTAAATTTTACTTGGAATGTTATACACACTATCTTCGCATGATAATGCTTAGATAAGTGTATTCTTAGATAGTAGACTACTGAAGGTATAAAAAACTCTGAAATTAAATGAATTTGACAAAATTGACATTGAACAATCCTAAATTATATTGTGTCATGTTCGAGTTTTTTTAATTGTTTCTAAATCCATAGACAATAATAAAAATCATAACTTTTATAATTTAGTCAAAGCTTTATTAGCCCTTTTACAATTTAGATTTTACACTTTTCATTACAATTGAAAACGATTTTAAAAAAAACACATCAACACTATTAATTTATTGTCAAAATATTTACATCTATAAAATATTTTAAACCATAAAAAAATAATATTATATATATTACTTATAATAAATATAATATTATAAAATTCTGAAATGCATAAATACTAATCATTCAAATCAATACATAACAGTATATTTGTATATCTATGTATATGCATGGATACATACATAGGTATATTAATAGATGATCCACATTATTTAAAAACTTAATTAGATATACAATTATAAATAAAAAACACAAAATACTTTTTGTGGATAATTTACATTTTTAAAGAACTATGCATATCTATTTAAGATTTAAAATCTACTAATAAATAATATGTATTTCAAATTATTGGGGAGATAATAAATATTAAATCTCAAATTTAGTTTTAATTTTAATTTTTGTAAATTTCACATTTCTTTTACCTAAACTTAAAATTGTCTTGCTAATTTTAATAATTTTCTTTAATAAATATATTTTATATGATAATTTTTGTGTTAAATATTATAATTACAAATTCCATCAAATTATTATATATTTCAATGACTTCAAATATTTTATTAACATATTCAAATATAACAATGTACATTCCCACTTGATTTGATGCAATTAAAATAATCCAACACATAATATTAAACCATTATCCCCTCTTAAACCATAACATAAAAAACGATTAAAGCAAACCTCATACAAAATGTGGAGAATTAAATATGTGTATGAGGGTTCGTCCTGTAAAACCGCGCTTATAACTTATTAGTTTTTGTGGAAATATAATATTTACTAGCAATTGCACATGAGTTGCAATCAACGTCGGTGAGGTTAGATTGTAAATTTATTATGGAGGGAATTGAGTGTGACAATGTATTTGATATTTACTTCTGCATTCATGTTGTTTCACCAAATTAATTAATTCCAAACACTATTCAACAAAAAACATTGCTTTAACAAATAAATATGCAAGACAATTCACACTATTTCACCAAAAGAGCATCTTCAAAGGAAAACGCCTACCCGTGAATTAAGTCTATTAATCAATCAGAAAATAGAAACCAAATTTACACGTAGTTTTATTAGAATGGGTAAAGTACATTTCACTTGTATCACATATTTGAAAAAATTTAGGCTGTTCATTGGAGAATAAAATAAAAGATGGAGATGAATTACATCACTTGAAATGTGGATTTAATAAGAATATCTTCCGTTATAATTAATTCATGATTGCATATGTTTAGTAAAAAACGAGTTTTTCCGCTAATTTTTTTAAGTGCATGTGGCTTAAGGGAAAAAATAAATTTTTATCTTAATTAGCACAGTTTGCATGCCTTGGGAATTGATCTGTCTAAGTTTTTGATGGATATCTGAGTAATTCGCAGTACCAATTGTTTTCTGGGAAAAGGTTGATCATCTATTTCCATCCTATAGAAACCTACTATTCTACAAATTTTAGTATTAACTTTAATGAGATATCTATTTGTTTTTACAAATTTCTGGACTAAGGAATATTTAATCGGTGTATTATCTTACCAGATGAAGAAACTTTTGTATGAATGTTGATTAAAAAACTACCTCCGTATTATGTTTTCAAGAACAAACCCTGAAAAATCTGAAATGTTTAATTTATTTTTCAAACAATGAAAAACAATTTTTTGAGATGTATCTATATAAGGAAATGACAATTTTTTTCATTGCATTGTAGCTCCATGCGAGGAAGTGCTGAAAAATAAGGACTGATAGAATGTTTTTTAATTTGGAAAAAAAAAATCGTGAATTAGAAATAAATATTTTGAAATGGTACCCGAGTCGATTGATTCGCAATGAAAATTTATTCTTGTAGTTAATAATTATTGAAGGAGTACATTTATATTTTTCATATGTTGAAATACATTTATCTTTCCATTTTTACACGGTCATTTTATTTCAATCTAATAGATATACTCTCTCTCTTTTTTTTTCCCCTTTTCTTGCACGTACAGTAGAGTTCACATTAAACCCTCTCGATTATTGCAGATCTCATCTATAAATTCATTGGATTTGCTAAGTTTTTGCAAATCAGGATTTGAGACTACGGGGGAATGTTTTCCTTCAAACATTATAATTTGTTACCTTTTCTATTCTTCGTCATCTTTTCATTTCTTTCCCTGCTATTTTTAATGAAATCATTTCAAGGTTATATACTTATGTGTCATTTTCATAATCAATTACCATTTCTAATATAGATCCTATTTATTAATTGAATTGAGAGCATATATTTATGTAGTGAACTATAGTTAATAGGAAAATAAATAAACAGAGACTAAACTATTATTAAAATGATATTTTATTGTGAAAAATAATTTATTAACTGAAAATATTGTTTTCATTTTATAAATATTTTAAATTTCATAAATATTTGCATTCTAAGTTTATAAAGTTATAAAAAGCAAAACATTATAAATTTTTAAACAAGGCTATATTTCCTTATAAACATATTAAATATTTTTTATTTTAATAGTTTATTAGATTTTTAAAAATACTATAGTAATTGTTATTTTTTAATATTGTAAGTTCACAAAAATAATGTATTATGTATAAAAAATTAATTAAGATGATATTATAATTGTTTTGATTGTGGTTTTTACAATATCATTTTTTGAATTGAGGTAATGCAATAATAGTTGAAATTGTGGTTATGTCATAATTGTTGAAGTTGTGGGATTGTCACAAATATTAAGTTGTAATTTCTAAAAAAAATTTGTTGTGTGGCAATTGTCACATATTTTGAACTGTGGTAAATGTCACAATATTACTACAATTTAATTTTTCTACAAAACAATTGTAAGTGGAGTCCACAAAAGTGGATTAACAATTTTAACTTATGTATCTACACTAATTTTGTGAAAATATTGTAGACATACGATCTAATATCTTGTAGTGATATAAAATTCATTTTGTAGTTGTTCGTAAAAAATGGTTGCAATTATATATAATTGTTCATTCCTCCTTTTAGTGGTAAAGAATGATCTAATATGTAGTGGGATGTGCCATCTAAACTGAGATATGTTTGTAATCATATACTATGAACTCTACATTCTCTTAAAATCTAATTTTTAATGTGTGTATACTTATACACACACACACATATATATACACACATATTTATATATGTATATATATGTGCACACACACAAAATGACGCAAAAGTGTCATGTCAATAGACGCATTTTCAATCAAAAAAGTTTAAAACAGATAAGCCAAAAACCAGAGAAACTCCAAACTTGGAGCTAAGCAGCAGTAGAAAACATGGAGGAAGCTGGCGGCGGTGGTGGGCTCTTTGGACGGTGTCCCCAACCACCAAGAGTAGTATCGGGGGCGTCATCAAGCTGCTCCCAACCATCAGTTTCCTGCTGTTCCTCCTTGTTTCCCCTTCGGGGGGGCGAAATAGCAAGAGAAAGCCGTGGAAACTTTGACTGATCAGGCGCCTACCTCCCGGAGCCACCACTACAAGAGCCTAGCCGACCAAAAACCCCGGAAGCAAGCAGAATCCAAGATGGATGTAGAGAGAACCGCCGGTGAGGAGAGGTTCTACGCCGCCCACGAGCCGGACCCCTGTCGAAGTTGCACCACCCATGGGATGAGCGACAACCTTACGAGGGGAATCAGGTGGGACGCGACTAACAGCACAAGTAGCACTCCCCCAATGGTCCAGCAAAGTTTGCAGGTGTTCAACTTCAATGCGGACTTTCTCCACCTGAACTTGGATCTGAAGCGAAACATTGGAGATGACAACAAGGTTGTTAGAAATAGAAAAAATTCTATCCACTATCTCTTTATTAAAAATAGCAGCATTTCTACATTTCCAAATGTGATATAAAATAGCTGGTCTGAAAGAATGCCAAATGTTGTAATATTTTGCTGGAATAAAGGCCGTATCCCCGAGAAGAACCATTTTCCACGTGAAGAAGGTGGGCAAAAAAGGTTGAAAAAGGGTATGAATGCAGTGCCAGGCAGACTAAGCATGAGGGCAGAACCAAAAGAGATGAAGAAGAGTCTCAAGGTGGCTGCAGAACGGGCAGCGCGACGGGGGAGCTCCTAGAAGAACAAGACGCTTACCCACAGGAAGCCCTTGATGAAGAATGCTCCAGAGAAAGTGCGCAATAAGAAGTTGGTCCCGTTGTGCTTGTCCAACATTTATAGGTTGATTTATCATGATCTAATCCTAAATATCCAATAAGTGGAATTGGAATGCAAGAATTATCGTCGTTAGGATTTGTGTAGGCCTTACATATTACCATATGATGTTGATTATCTTGACAAAAACAAAAATCTAAAAAGAAGACCCTCTCAATATTGGTAGCTATAGTCAATATGTCCACAAATGATTGTGTGATCATTCTAAGCTAGGAAGGGTTTTGTATATGTTATATGTCATTTTACATGGGGTATTTTTCCTTTGTGAGTGCGGTTGGACATGATTTAAGCGTACACCCACATGACATCATTGAGTAATTTTTCCAATTTAGTGGAGAATTTGGGGATGGAGGCTATGACATTTGAGGATGTTCTCACTTATTTTTTGAATAACAATCATAATTTATTTATTTATATTAATTTGGACATAATTTCTTACAGCATTATTTTCATAGATTTTAAATTAATTTTGAATTTTAAGTTTAATTATTTATACAATTTCATCCATTAAATCGGGATTTAAATTAAATAACCACTTATGTATGCGAAACTATTTTTTTTAATATAAACAATATTACGCTTGAAGTTTTGCATAAAGTTTTAGTTTTACAATACTTACCCAAAGACGAAAAAAAACACTCTCATAAATAAAATATATAATTTATTCAAAATACAACATTCTTAAAACAAACAACGCCATACAATACCCTTTACTTATTTAAGAGAAGCTACTCCGCATAATATAGTAATATTTTACTGTAGGATCCGACGCATACAATACTGTAATCACTAGTCCACGTACATAATTTATGAATGATGTTGCCAGATCAACTTTCACTATCACTATCTTGGTTTTGTGCTTCGTGGTCCCGGAGCATCTCAACACACTGGTAAATTTGTGAGGCGTCAGGAACCATTGTCCCTTCCAATATTTGCACAACTTCACCCATGCTTGGCCTCATAAACTCGTCTTTTTGAATGCATAACAAGCTTACCATAACACCTCTTCTCACCTCTTCACCATCTGCGCCTTCTGATATCCTCTCGTCCACAACACCCATTAAGTTTCCCCTATTGATTTGAGTTGCAGCCCATGGAGGGAAGTAATACCTGCTTGATTCCTGCGCTTTCAGATCCAGATTTCTGCGACCTGATATTATCTCCAGCAGCGTCATGCCGAAACTGTATACATCCACTTTCGCGGTGATGTGATGGCCGGATAACCATTCTGGAGCCAAATATCCTCGAGTTCCCCTCATTGTTGTGAGTACACGGCTGAAATCTCTTCCCACAAGCTTTGCCAGACCAAAATCAGCTACCTTTGGAGACAAGTCCTCGTCCAAGAGAATGTTTTCAGGCTTAATATCGCAGTGAATAATGCGATCTCTGCATTCCTCGTGCAGATAAAGTAATCCTCGAGCAGTGCCTATTGCGATCTTAAATCTGGTCTTCCAGTCCAACACCTTCTGTTCTGCTCCTTCAAACTTGGAGAATAACAAGGAATTGAGAGAGCCGTTGGGCATGTACTCATAAGCCAGCAACCTTCGAGATCCGTTAGCACAGAATCCCCGAAGCCTGACCAAATTCACATGTTGTATGTTTCCGATGGTGCTGATTTCTGCACGGAATTGTTTCTCTGCTTGCCCCGAACCCTCTAACTTTTTAACCGCCACAACTGTATTGTCGGGTAGAGTGCCCTTGAACACTGAACCGAATGCTCCCCTCCCCAACTTATGCCTGAAATTTTTGGTTGCAATTTGTAACTCTTTGTAAGTGAACGTTCTGAGCAAATTTGGCACTTCATCCGCGCCTTCGTTAAGGCGCCTCCGACGTGTCCACCTGATAAACAGCGTCAACATCACCAGAACCACAATAACAGCAACCAGAGCAGCGCAAGCAGGAAGCACTATAACGAGGCTACGGTTTCTACCTGTTCCATTAATGGAGGACGACTCTGCCTTTAAATCAGAAGAAGCCACCCTAATGAAGAACGGTTGACTATGAGATGAATCTTGCAGGTTTAACAGATCTCCATACCACAACCGACAGGTAAAATTAACGATTGCAAAGGCAGAGCAGGAGCAGTTGTTGAGACACACATTCTGGCATCCTTGCATTGTTTCCACTTTGGCAAATGAAATGACTTCTCCATCCGGTAAAGATTTGTCTGTCATTTCCATGAAACCGTCGGTGCTGCCATTTCTGGCAGAACATTGCAATGGGTTACGTCTAACGCAGCCACTAGACCACCACTCCTCGGATTCCCAGAGAGTATTGTTTTTGGGCCTGAATCCCTGAAGACAGCTGCAGAATTGTATATTGTTGTTGTTGCAGGAACCGTACTTCCCGCACACGCCATACACACGGCATTGATCGCGGGGTGCCGACCAGACGAGGCTCCATTTACTGTCATCAATCCAAAGATAATTTCTTTCTTCGCCACTCATGTGCAGAACTATCAGTGGTTTCATGAGTTGAATTTCCGGCTGAACTAGATACGTGAAGTACATTTTCGAAGGCGAAATCTTCACAAAAGGTGTGTCATACCATTTTGTCTTTATCATCTCCGGCAAATTGGTGAAATGGTCACCAGCCCACTCTCCACTGGACCAATATGGAACACTGTTGTTATAGAGCAGAATAATTGCCGTCTTTCCTGGGGAAGGATCCATTCCTAGAGAGAAAAGTCCAGGCGCAGGATCCACAGAACTCTTCCAGGAAGTTAGTTTCATGCCTTTCCACATCTTCATGGAGGGCAACCATGTATTTCCCGGATAACTAAAAACTCTCCCACACAACGTCAGAAGTGTTTTGGGCGCCTAACATGATAAAATTACCAGAATCCAGCACCACAGCACGGGACGCTTTCAAACTGTTATCGGATGACCAAATTGATCTTCCTTGTAAATCAAACAGTCTGAGACGACCGTCCCTCGAAAACTTCAGAACTCCGGGTGTGCCTCCGATGGGAGTCTCTCTGTTACCCACCCAAACGACCATCTTCTCGGAGGTTTGGGCTTGGGCGAACCAGATGCCAATGTACCAGTTATTCGTTCCATTGGGACTGAAAAATCCCAAGGCGAACGTGCCATTCTTTGAAATTATTGTCTGATTTCCTGCGAGGGAAGTCCCCCGACAGAAGGGTGTCTGTTGCTTCAACTACAATAAGCATAGAAAATGCGCAGATCATAAATTTGAAATAAGTATTGGCTAAGATATAAGCGCTCGTCCCCATTTCTTACAGAAATAGATAGAGAAAATGTGTGTTTTGCTACTAGAAGTTCGAGCGAAAAAACAATTTTGTTTTCTTTTACGGTTTATCCTAATCGAGTTGGCTCGCAGCCTGCAGGTCAAGTATAGTCGTGTTGTCCATTTCACGCAAGCGGATTCATAACTTGCCTGTCCTTATCTAGTCAATAGCAATTGCACAACTTGCAAGGTAGAGATAGGCGTTGTAAATTCGGTGGGGGAAATTCATTTGCACGTAAGAGGTAGGTAGTTGGGCTGGTAATATTAAATATTTGAGAGGAGCGACTCATGGAGCCAGGGGTTAAATTTGACGGCCGTTTAGACGTTTTCAGTGACCGTTTAGACGTTTTTTGTAATTATTTTATGTAACCGTCACACGTGACTTGTATATTTAAATCCTAGCCGTCAATTTTTGATATATATTTGTATATAAAATATAAAAAAAATATGTAAACATATATATAAAACATATAATAAATATAGAATAATTCGCCGGAGGTGTTTACTTTGAAGAAGGCATTGTTGGAAAGTGTCAAATTCCGGTGGGCTTAACTTTACAGGTTGCCAGATTTTAGATATTTTTGTAAGTCATAGATATTTACTATTCTTTGACTCCACATCCTTTAAATGACATTTTAGACTTGGCAATAACCATTCTTTGGTGCCCTTGCTTTTGGGAGTGGCCGCCCTGAGAACATCATGAGTGACCGCGGTGTTAACTCATGGTTCTATTTTTTATTTTACTTCACTGGCAGCCATAACTGGCCGACAGAAGAACCGACTCTCTACACCTTTCCCTTCTTTATCTTTACACTTGAATTGTTCTTTGAGTAAAATTATACACATAAAATTGAAGCCCTCTCCGGCGTAACTTTGCAACTCATTTGCAATTGCTAGTTACTAAATAATAATATTGTTTTGTATTTTTGAAGGGCAGTATTAGAAAATTACCATCACTCGAAAATTGTTTGACAGGCAGAGGTGGCCGTCAAATTTAACCCCTGCATGGAGCATTACCCAATAGTTGACATCCTTGACTCCAATTTTTACACATTAAAATATTAATAATTGAATGAATACTATCCTATAAACGTACAAACAATCTTCAAAACTGATGTAAATGTCACTTTTCATGTACAACCATGAATCTACCAACAGTAGAATACTTGATATCATTTTAAAACATAAAATAACATATATTATATTTCCATGATTGCCAAATTTAAAATCAACCTGTATTTAATACTTGTATTCCATCCCTATACAGAATTGATACCACATCATCATATCAATTTGATGTCACTTTTCATATAATTTAAGTTCCCATTTTACAATGTTAAAGATCTTCTTATACACAAATTTTGGGGCAGGTTCTCACAAGAATAAGTCCAAAGTGCACAATTTTCAAATACATGTTGTCTTTTAAGCATTAACTTTCTCACTATTTTCTATACCAACTACTCCCATAAATGATGTACCTCCATATTTTCAACAAATGTAAGGCTCAAGAAACAAAGATTGAATTGAAATGAGAAATCAAATCAAATTGAACTTCAAATCTGAGTATTGAAATAAAATATCATAAATCTTGATCCACCCCTATCAATTTCACCCAATAAAAAACAAGCACAAGGATCAACCAATTTTACCCAATCAAAAAAAAGCACAAGGATCAATCAACTACAACACTTTTCACATATCCTATAAATCCAGTTCCTCAATTGCTCTGAAGTTTTAGTCAGTTAGTACTAGTACATGAAAATTAGAGTTCCAAGCTGTCGTATTCATCTGTTATTTTTCCTTATAGTGCCACATAGTAAGTTCTTAACTCTTTTGTTATATTGATGCACATTTATTTAATTTTATATTTTTTTTCTCAATCTATATATTTTATGGAGTGCTTTAACAAGGAGAAAGACTTGCTTGATTCAAGTTATTTTGGTGTTCAACCCATCTATTAATTGGGAATAACTGGAAATATTCCTGGAATTTTACTTTATGCTGCCTTTTCATGAAGATGTTTATTAACAAGTAATTCTAGGATAAATTAATGAAATTTGTAGATGCATATTTACAAGTAATTATAGGCTAAATTAATGAAATATGTAATGTATATTTACAAGTAATTCCAGGATAAATTAATGAAATCTGTAATTTATATTTACAATTAGATGTATGTTCTGTTGAAGTATATTTACTTGTAAATATACATCTGTTGAATACACATCTACTTGTAAATATACAACTACAGAATATACAACGACATGAAAAGGAAACATAAAATATATAGCTACATGAAAAGGAAGCATAAAATATACAACTACATGAAAACGCAGAATAAAATATATATCTAACATGTAATTACTTGTAAGTATACATCTACATATTTCATTAATTTAGCCTGTAATTACTTGTAAATATAAATCTACATGTACACATACATCTATAGGTTTCATTAATTTAGCTCAGAATTACTTGTGAATATTCATCTACATGAAAAGGAAGCATAATATTATATTGCATGCTGCCTTTTTCATGTAGATGTATATTTGGTCATAAATTCAAATCTGTATTTGTTTCAATAACATTTCCTTCTTCTGTACTAGACCCATTTTGACCTTTGATCTTTGAAGTATCCATTGCTCAGAATATAGGCACTCACATCAAATGATAAATGAAATTAACTATTTGAAAATATATAAATTTGTAAATATAATTTTGAATTTCAATGACACATCTGAGGTAATCACAATAGAATATAGCTAGCATACTTATATTATATAAATATATGTAATATATGCCTTGAGGTATATATTACATATATTTATATAAATATATAGGTGCCTTGTGAACTTCATCTCTCGGCGTATTTTACATGTCATGTATATATAGAACATAAATTAAAACATGATATGTAAAATATGTCAAGAGGTGAAGTTCACAAGGCACCTATATATTTATATAATATATAAATAATATATACCTCTCGGCATATATTACATATATTTATATAATATAGGTATGCTAGTAGCAACCGTGGGAGTTGCATTATTCATAAAACAATACCTAACTTATTTATCTCATGATCACGATATGATGATGATTGTAATATTTAATTTATTTACAAATTAACATAATAATATCAATATTCACATAATAATAATAAAATATTCACGACGATGATGATGACAAAGATGTTGATGGTGGTGATAATGATGATGAGGATAATGATGACAACAACGACAATGACAATGGTGATGATGAAAAAGATGACAACTATGCCACAATTTGTAAACCTTAAATCTTAAATATGGACTATAACAATAGTGATGATAATGACGCTGATGGAAGATGAAAATGACCATGAATGTGAAGATGATAATCATGATGATGGGGAAATGAATACCTAAACGTGTGTGTGTGTGTGTGTGTGTGTGTGTGTGTGTGTGTGTGTGTGTGTGTGTGTGTGTGTGTGTGTGTTGAGTTGAGGAGTCTGATGTCGTGACCATGTAAAATAATTATTTGTGTAAATAAAAAGAATCTGTAAAAATAAAAACCAATTCTTTTATTAGGCAAATAAATGTGCTTAGTGAAATGGGTATTACGCGGTAAATGGATAAATTTAATTTCTTTTGAAATGGGTACTACGCGGTAAATGGGCAAATTTAATTTCTTTTATTGATAATGATAGGGTGAAATGGGTATTACATGGTAATAAAAAAAAATCCTTTTATTGATAGGGTGAAATGGGTATTACATGGTAATAAAAAAAATCTTTTTATTGATTGCTTTAGTAAATTTAATTTATTTTATTAATTAATAATAGGGGGAAATAAGTATTAAAGGTATTAGACAATAAATTCAATTGTATTTTATTAATTAATGATAAGGTGAAATCAGTATTACATAGTAAAGGGTATTACACCTAAATTTGATTTCTTTTATTAATACATATGAATAAAATTAATTGAATAAATTTATTATACATATAAGTTCACTTTTTAATTAAAAAAATATTATAAGGACAGTTATAAAAACTGTACCCCCGCCCAAACATTTTAGGCATGTGTTTCCCTTACTTTTCTTCTCTCTCTTGCAGAGACTCTGGAAAAAGGTAAGTAACCCTATTTTCACCTTATTTAACAATATGCCTACATTTTCTTTAACTGGTAATGTGCATTGGTTTGAATTTTCTTAATAAAATGATGTTTTCACATTGATTATTTTAGTTTGTATGGATTGTTTCAGGGATAACATTGTGCACTTTTGAAATCATAAGGAATTGTTGGAACAGACTTATTTGCTTTCTATTAAAAAATTGTGAGGTATGAATTTTTGGACATAGTAAAGGGTTTATTGATTGCTTTGACAAATTTAATTTATTTTATTTCCTTTATTAATTGATTTCTTGAAATGATGTTTCCATATTGATTATTTTATTCTTATATTTATATGGATTGTTCAGGGATAACATTGTGCACTTTTCAAATCACAAGGAATTGTGGAAAAGACTTATTTGGTTTGTATTCAAGAATTGCGAGGTATAAATTTTTGGACACAGTAAATGGTTTATTGATTTTTTCTTCCGTAAATTTAATTTCTTTTATTTATTTTAATAATTGATCTTTTTTTACATAGTAAAGGGTTGTGGAATGGTCTTGTTTGGTTTCCATTCAAGAATTGTGAGGTATAAATTTTTGGACACAGTAAATGATAAATTTAATTTCTTTTATTTATTTTATTAATTGATCTCTTTTTACACAGTAAAGGGTATGGTATTTTATTAATTAATGATAGGGTGCTTTATAGTTAATGCTGATATAAGTTGTAGCGCCGCAAAAAAAACGACGACGACGATGACTTGCTTCCACTAAACACAACCGAAACTACGACTAATTTTTTTTTTGCATGAGGATTCAAGATTTAAGAGAACAAGTTTATAATTGCTATATATTTGAAATCGGGTCACTCTGCTATTGTGTCAAGGACTGGATACTGAAAATAGAGTCTAGTCAGGTCAGATAGAGCCTCCCCAACATTCAGAGCCGGTGTCGGTGTAATAGTTATTCTCGTGTCATGATCGTAACTCTACAAACGAACATTAAAAAGGGGAGGGGGGGGGGTGATTGGATACTCATCATTATCTATTATTTTTTTTTAATTTAGTATAAGAGGATTGAATTTAAATTTCAAATATAAACAATGAAATAAGTATTTTAGCAAAAATTACATTATGTGAATCTATAGATTAAACCTAAATTTATTGGATGGGGGGTGGGTGGCTTTAATGGCCACCCGCCAAACATTGAAATTCCATTCTATTGCGTGTTGAAACAACTCCTGCTAGGTCCGCATACCTTCATTCATGGCATTGAAAGGATTCGCCGATCTTGTGCCAAAATTTGGTCTACCCACTGTGGTTGGCCTCCATTAATACTCTGCCCCATGCCGCGTAGGAAGAAGTGTAGGTTCAAGATGAAGCTACAGGCTAGTGAGAATAGGTGTTGACTGTTTGCTATTCGGCCCTAGCTGCGTGGACAGAGGATGGTGGTGAGAGGTGAACTATGGGCTAGAGGGACAGACTGGAGACTCGTTTTATCTTCTCATTGGCCGCGCGTGCTACTGATAGGAAGGTTGTAGATGGTGGTTAGGCGGAGCTGCAGGTGGTGAAAATGGCGTGTTACCTTCACTTTCATTGGGTGCTGCGAGGTGTGCCCGTGGCAGTCGGCCACGGCCTGGCAGCAGGCCTGCACAGTATAAAAGAAGCTTTTTTTTTCTTGGAGCGCTTCGGGGAACAACAAGACACGGTTGTCCAACATGTTGCTATCTGTTCAGTATCGAATGCATCCTCAAATTCAGGATTCGCCTTCAAGAGTCTTTTAATCAAAATCGATTAAGGGACAGTGAGAGTGTCACGAGGGGACCTGAAGGAAACTTATTACAAGGATTTTCTATCTGAGACCCTTGCCTGTTTTAAGGTAGCTCGTGGAAGAGAATCTCACAGAGGTGGATCTGTTTCAAATCAGAATATTCATGAAGCATAATTTGTTTTTCAATTATATGAGCATTTCCGCGTGATCTGGAGAACAGTCTGCTTTGCAAATTAGTGAATGTATTTTATTACGAACATCTCATGCAAATTAGGACAGTTGATGACAGTTTGATATTACATGCATGTATGATTTTATATGTATTATTAGCTTAGTTTAACAAAAAATTATTTGGCATTAGATATAATAACGTTCCTCGAGTTCTATTTTGGGAAGACGCCATGTAGAGCAGGAATTGAGTTGCAGACTAATACGATCCATACGTAGGTTCCTTTGCTTATATTTAATTAATATTATGTCTTGGCAAAGTTTATAATAATATACTTTGTTAATATAAAGGGAATACTAATAGTATATTGTTATAAATAGAATTTAATAATAGTAAATCCATTAGTTTTAATATTACTTAAATATGAATAATATTTAAAATATTAGTTTCCTTATTATGCATTAAGGAGTATTGGGTAATGGAACTTAATAAGTTTGGAACTTTGCATTAAAATTTCTTCTACACAATTTAATAGGGGCATTGTATGGGATTTCAAGTAGATTTGATTTCCTTTCCCTTACTAATTTGCAAATAATTTTACAATGAATTCTTAAATGAAGATAAACATAATAGAGCTAGGACATAAATTACTTTATTGGCATATTGGAAACCATTTAAAACTTAAGTCTTTCCATCCACAATACAAGAAGAGAATATGCACTAATATTCTCACTTTTCAATACATCTCTTTTAAGCAACAAAATGAAATCTAATATGTATATATTTTTTGTAAATTTCCTAACATTCCACAAAAGAGTCCAACAATATTTCCATTAAGTTTTAAAGCAAGAACTACTAACATTTCAACAAGATCAACATACTCATATGAGGTTCCAAGCCAAGTTAAAGGAGAATAAATAGATTGTCTTTCTTTCAAACTTTTAATTCCATCCACATTACAACCTTACTAATGAAGTTCAAAACAAATTTCCTTCAACATCTTGTTACAACATTTTCTACTTAATGTGGGAACAAATTTACAATGATGGAAGCTAAAATACAAAGCAATATTACATTTTTCCTCCACTCAAGGTGGGTAAAAATACAAGGTGGTTTCACATTGTCATCAACAAGGCTCCAATGCTTCAACATCAACAAGGTAGCTCCTCCAATAGTTTGCTTGATTCACAACAAAATAAGGGGAGAGGCAACGCTCTCCTCCCAACCAAGATACCCAATGGAGAAGAGAAGCCATCCTCTCCATTAGCCCCCGAGCCCCAACCACATCACAATGGGAGAAAATCCAACTCATGGCAACTACTAGCTTCCACATAACTAAACATAACATTTCACATGCATTCCATAATCCTTCAAAACAAAAGAATCAACAACTCAACAAGAGGGAAACCATCAAAACAACAAAGTCACAAGGCTTATCAAGAAAGCCATAAGAGTAAGACCTATGGGGAGGCCACTTATGCCTCCCAATGGGAATGGGTGCCACCTAAAAGCCTCCAATACAAAACACAATACCCCTAACAACTCTTATGCCTCCCTCAAGTACCCCTTATCCCTCCATCCACTCTTATGCCTCCCTCAACTCTTATGGCTCCCTCAAAGTAAAAACAAGAAGAAAATGCAAGCATTTCTCTTACTAGGTGGGCACCCAACCCAAACTCCCTCCTCAAGAAAATGATCTCTTATGCCTCCCTCAATTAAACTCCCCATAGTCTCCTCCCACTCCCAACTTAGGCATTCTACCCATTCCCAACAAGCATTTCAAACAACAATATTCAACACAACATAAATATACATTCATATAACAAAAAGAAGAAAACATAATACAAACAAAGGTGAAGCTCCTACCTTTCCATGGTAGAGCTTGCTCCAAGTATGAAGTCTCAATCCCTCCAAAGATCAAGCAATCATCCACAAGCTCCAACAAAATTCCCACAAGTATCAACAAGCTCCAAAAATCCACAAACTCCTTCAAAATCCTCTCCTCTCCAAAATACAAAAGACTAAAAATGAAACTTCCAACCCCCAAAACAAACAAGAGGATCAAATAAATAGAGAAAAGAGAGGGAGGGATGATGTGGCTCCAAGTAGGATGCCACCTCCTTTTCCCTCCACTCCACATCATTTGGTCAACTTCATATTCCAATGCACCATTAATAAGTGGTTGAAAGAAAGGCAAGCACCTTACACACTCCAACTAAGCCCACTCCCCCAAAGGACAAAATTAAATTTTGAAAGAAAGTGTAATTAATATTTTACCCTTTTATCCCCCCAAAACACCTAAAAGACCCTAAATTTGGCCTTCCAACCCATAGGTAGGGTTGGCATGGGGTTTTAAGAGGTGTGGGACAAGTTTGACTTGTCCCACAAGCTTTGAAATTTGGCCTCTAAGGCCAAATTCGAGTTTCCCATGTGGGGTAGAGTGTGCTACACTCAAAACTCAAACACACATCAATCCACACAAAATCCAAAGTAAATCAAGCCTAATAAATGAACTCTCTTTGGTCATATCCTTTAATTAGTTTAGGACAAATTCAAATTAGCTTAATTAAGACACTACAACCCATGACTAATAAAGGGGTAAACTCCAATCCAAAGAATATGAATAATAACACAAGTAAAATTTCACTTACTAAGAGAAAACACATACTAACATAATAAAAGGGAAAATTAAAACAAAACAACACATGACCCCTAGGTCACAATTTTCCCCTAACCAAATAATTCTAACACACACACAATTACTTGTTGCCATGGTGACCTTAGCTGGATTCTTCTCGAATTCCGATGTGGTTGGTCTCCACTCCCCAATATTGTTGTGAATATAATATACCTGCAGAACAGAAAATACCTCCTTCGGCCTGTTGGCCGCATTAAAACATTCATGCCAAATATACAATATAATCTAAAATAAACGACACATGATTTACTATCATCTATGCAAGTACGATATCACTTACACTTTCTAGCACATTTCTATTCCACATTTCATTTATGTCAAAACGATCATCACATTAGTCCAATTATCAAGTTCTACTCAATATGATTAAACATATCACATGTCATAATTAAAGATAAATAACCCTGTCAAAAGTATACAAATATCGTCATCAAATGTCCACCAGTAAACCATATGCATCATATAAAGATCAAATCAATAACAGTCCAATGTCTATGATATCTACTAGCATGCTAAATCAAGAAGCCATAATAATCCATAAGTGAAGTAATCAGTCTCGAAAACAACAAAACAAAATGGTGTCAAAGGGAAGTGGGCACTACATCCCCCTCCCCTTAGACTCGACTTCCTCCTGGAAGTCACTGGAAAAGGTGTGGAAACTGTCCTCGTAGCAAAGTAGCATCCTCCCAAGTAGCTGCAGTCTCATCATACCTGTCCCATTGGACCCGAACTTGATCAATCTCTCTACCGCGAAGGCCCAGGGTCCTGCGCTCTATAATGCGTACGGGCTCCACCATCACCTGCCCCTGATCCTGCACCTGCAATGCGGTCCAATCTAGCACGTGAGAAGGATCAGAAATATATCTCCTAAGCACAGAAACGTGAAACACATCATGGACGCGAGATAAGCTAGGTGGCAATGCTAGACGATAGGCCAAGGGATCGAGGCACTCCAAGATCTCAAAGGGACCCACAAACCTAGGAGCAAGCTTAGAACCTTTTCCATAATGGATAGGGCTCTTATGTGGTCTGACATGAAGAAACACCTTTGTGCCTACCTCAAAAATGTGATCTGTCCTATACTGGTCTGCATATTTCTTCTGTCTATCCTGCGCCTCCTGCAATCTCTGTCTGATCAAGGTAACCTGCTGCTCCATATCCTGTAATAATGCTGGCCCTAGGGAAACCCTGTCCTCAATCCTATCCCAACTAAGAGGTGTCCTGCACTCCCTACCATATAATGCTTGAAAAGGAGCCATGCCTATAGAACTCTGGAAACTATTATTGTAGGCAAACTCCACCAAATACAGATACTCCTCCCATCTCGACTGATGATCCATCACGTACATCCTGAGCATATCCTCCAAAATCTGATTCACCCTCTCTGTCTGTCCATCTATCTCAGGGTGATAAGCTGTGCTGAAATTAATCCTCGTCCCGAGGCATACTACATGGTGGTCCAGAAATGGGAAGTGTACAAAGGGTCGCGGTCGCAAATGATCTTCCGCGGAATCCCATGTAATCTGACAATCTCATCAAGGTATACTCGTGCCACAACACTTGCTGTATAGGTGGTCTTTACTGGAGAAAAATGAGCTACCTTCGTCAATTTATCCACCGTGACCATGATGGCGTCGTGATGGTATCTCGACGTAGGTAACCCAACGATGAAGTCCATGGAAATGGTGTCCCACTTCCACTCTGGTATGGCGTGAGGATAGAGAAGGCCAGCTGGATGCTGATGCTCGGCCTTCACCCTCTGGCACTCTAAACAGCGTGACACAAACAAAGCTACGTCTCTCTGAAGTCCTCTCCAAAAATACAACTGTCTCAGGGTGGCGTGCATCTTCTTCACCCCGGGATGGGCTGAATAAGGTGCACGATGAGCCTCTGTCAAAATGTCATGTCTCAAGCCTCCATCTATAGGAACATATATCCGACCTCTGTGTCTGAGAAGACCATCTGCCTCTAATGAAAATCCATCAAATCTCCCCTCAAGGGGTCTCTGAGACTCAATCTCTGCTCTGGCTGCAAGGTAGAAACTATCATGAGGAAGCTGCTGCAAGATCCTACTTCGCAAATCTGTGCCTACTGAGGTGGCCATAGCCACATGTCTCTGCCTACTCAAGGCATCTGCAACCACATTCTCCTTCCCTTTCACATGCTCTATCTCCATGTCATACTCACAGAGTAACTCCATCCAACGCCGCTGACGAGCATTGAGATTGGGCTGCGTGAAGAGGTGGCGAAGACTCAAGTGATCAGTCCTGAGTGTAAATCTCCGGCCAAGAAGAAAATGTCTCCACCGCACTAAGGCATGTACCACTGCTGCAAGCTCAAGGTCATGGGTCGGATAATTGAGCTCATAATCTTTGAGTTTGCGAGACTCAAAGGCAACTACTCTACCCTCCTGCATTAACACACCTCCAAGTCCTGCCAAGGAAGCATCTGTGCAAACGTAGAACTCACCCTGAGGATCTGGCACTACAAGAATAGGTGCTCTCGTGAGGCACTCCTTCAGTGTACTGAAAGCCTGCTCACATCTATCTGACCATAAAAACTTCTTCCCTTTCTGCTGAAGGGAAGTGATGGGGTGCGCAATCCGTGAAAAATCCTGAACAAACCTCCTGTAATACCCTGCTAGACCCATGAAGCTACGCACCTCGGTCACACTAGTGGGTGCTGGCCAGTCCATGATGGCTCGAATCTTGGAAGGATCGACTGCGATACCTTCCCCAGAAATGATGTGGCCCAAATACTGCACCTCAGGCTGAAAGAACGCACACTTCTCCAAGTTCCCGTAAAGGCGCTGTTCGTGAAGACACTGAAGAACCTGGCGAAGGTGCTCCTCATGCTCCTCACGTGTGCGTGAGTAAATCAAAATGTCATCAAGGAAGATGAGCACGAAGCGGATCAAGGAAGGTCCTGAATACCCCATTCATCAAACTCATAAACATTGCGGGGGCATTCGTCAAACCGAAAGGTACCACTGTGAACTCGTAGTGGCCATATCTCGTACGGAATGCTGTCTTGTGAATATCCGTCTCCGCAATCCTGAGCTGATGGTACCCTGACTTAAGATCTATCTTAGAGAAAACTGTAGCCCCCTTCATCTGATCAAATAAATCATCAATGCGTGGAAGGGGGTAATGATTTTTGATCGTTACTTTATTCAGCTGACGGTAGTCAATACACAACTGAAGAGATCCATCCTTCTTCTTTACGAAGATCACTGGTGCACCCCAAGGGGATACACTAGGATGGATTAGGCCTTTCTCCAGAAGGTCCTCAAGCTGCAACTTGAGCTCACATAACTCAGGAGTAGTCATCCGATAGGGTGCTCGTGAGATAGGCTCTGCGCCCGGAACTAGATCTATATGGAAATCTATCTCACGTGGGGGAGGTAACCCCGGTAGCTCCCCTGGGAACACATCAGCAAACTCTGATAAGATGGGATGGTCATCGAGGGAAGGTCCTCTCGACTCATCCTCTGATCTGTCACTGACCGTAATAGCAAACAACTGACAACCCCGTCGCGCACGACCGCTTAAGCTGCATAGCGGAGATGGTGCGAATGGATACGGCCCTCCTAACTCCTGATATCACTGACTCTACTCCAAGATCATCTATGCAAACAATAGTCTTATGGTAACAATCCACTCTAGCTCTGTGAGCGGACAACCAATCCATGCCTAAAATGATGCCATAAGATCCTAATGGAAGGATCCGAAGATCAGAAGTAGTGGTGAAGGGTCCCAAATCCACTACACACTCCTTGACTAAGGAGTCTACAGAAATTTTGGCTCCAGAAGCCATCTCAACATCCCAACTACGACCCTGCCTAACTGCCACCAACCTACAACGCTCTACTAAGGATGGTGCAATAAAAGAATCAGAAGAACCAGAATCAAATAATATAGAGGTGGAAATACCACCAATACTACCTGTCGTCTCAATCACAGTACTCTGGTGCTCAGCCTGGCGGTTCTCGACCGCTGCGTAGATCCGATGACTCCGTGCCATATCTCCAATAGTAGGCTCTGAGCTCTGCGTCTTACCCTTGTTAGGGTTATGTGGGCAATCTCTCCAATGATGTCCAACAACACCACAACCATAACAGCTGCCTGGTCCTCTCCAGTGGGAAGCAGCTCCAGCTGGTACTCTAGATGACTGAGCTATAGATCCTGACGATCCGGCTATGGACTGCTGAGGTCTCTGCTGACGAGCTCCTGCTGACTGAGCTCTCGGCGCACCCTGTGTCTATGATGGGACCCCTAGGAGGAGGCCCCATACTACGTCCTCTCTGCGCATCAAATCTCTGAGGAGGTCGGTAAGGTGGGCAGGTCTGCTGCTGCTGCTGCTGTGGTGGCCTGAATGAAGCTTGCCCTGAACTCTGTCCACCCCGTGGAGGAGGAACTGACCCCTTCGACCTACCATCCTACATCTGCTGGATACGGCTCTGAACTCTGTCTCTAGCCTGCTGTGTCTTCCCCCGTGTCTCCTCTGCAATATAGGCCTTCTCCACGGCCTCAGCTAATGTCTGTGGGTAGTGAATGCGCACTGCGCCACCTAAATCCAAGTTTAGGCCCCAGATGAACCTATGAATCCGTACCTGCTCATCCTGCATATAGTCGACGTACTGGAGTAGATCCAGAAATTGACTCTCATACTCAGCTACTGTCATCGATGCTTGACGGAGGTCATGAAACTCGTCTATCCGCTGCTGTATAAATCTCCTGGGTAAATACCTGCTCCTGAAACGCTCCTCAAACAGCTCCCAGGTAATTGTCTCCGAGTCAACATGGAGCTTCTGCTCCTCGGTCCTCCACCAGACTCCTGCTCCATCCTTCAGAAGATGGATTGCAACACGAGCTTTCGTGTTGCTAGTACAAGGGTAGAGCTTGAAGCATCCGCTCAAGCTCACCAACCAGGCCTCTTCCTGAAAACCACCTGTATCACCCGAATAGTGAGATGGTCGTAGCTTCAGGATCTCCCTGATATGGTCTGCAGCTGACGTATGATGAATCCTAGTTTTCTCTGTATGCTCCTCCCTCTGTCTAGGGCTCCGAGACCTGTCCCTATGTCCTAAGATCCTGTCCCCATGTCCTCTTTGTGGTGACTCTGCCCTAGCCGACTCCACACGGAAGTTCTCTGCCCTGTGCTCCTCGCTGTGTCGAGGGGATGCCTGGGCATCTACTGATGGCTCCAAACTATGTCTTGCAAGTCGTCCTCCCAAGGGCTCTCCGCGTATAGCGGCATTGACATCCTGGAGTGTCTGCAAGATCTGAGGTAGAATGGCTGCTACGGCCTGCTCTGGCGGTGGTATATCTAGGTCTATATGAAGAGACCCCTTGCCCAATCCGCGCCTCCTGCACAGATCAAGGCGAGAGTTAGTTCATTGTTCTAGGTCTTGTGCCAGTTTTCTAAATTTGTTGTTTCCTATAATTATCAACATTGTGGTTTTATATTTTAAAAGAATCAGCTCTGCACTAAGTTAAATGTTCCTGTTTCGTGTTTTCTGCGTGTGCCCAAGGGTCCAAGCTTCGAACCCCCGGCTCTGATACCAAAATGTAGCGCCACAAAAAAACGACGACGACGACGACTAAGACGACTTGCTTCCACTAAACATTTAACCGAAACCAATACGACTAATTTTTTTTTTGCATGAGATTCAAGATTTAAGAGAACAAGTTTATAATTGCTATATATTTTAAATCGGGTCACTCTGTTATTGTGTCTAGGACTGGATACTGAAAATAGAGTCTAGTCAGGTCAATAGAGCCTCCCCAACATTAAGAGCCGGTGTCGGTGTAATAGTTATTCTCGTGTCATGATCGTAACTCTACAAACGAACATTAAGGGGGGGGGTGATTAGGATACTCATCATTATCTATTAATTTTTAATTTAGTATAAAAGGATTGAATTTGAATTTCAAAATTTAAAAATGAAATAAGTATACTTTATCAAAAATTACATTAAGTGAACTCTATAAGATTAAACATAAATTTGAAATTATGGAAGGGGTTAAGGTGGGTGGCTTTAATGGCCACCTGCCAAACATTGAAATTCCATTCTATTCCCTCTCCTTGGTGCAACTCCTCCTTGCTGGTCCGCATACCTTCATTTATTTCATTGAAGGATTACGGAGATCTTCTGCCACCCCCCTGCCCACTGTTTGGTCTACCTCACCTGTCTTTACTCTGCCCCATGGCCGCGCGGTTGGAGAAGTGTAGAAAAGATGAAGCTACAGCTAGTGAGAAAAGGCAGTACATGACTACCCCCACTTCTGCCCTGGGCGCGTGCGACAGAGAGATGGTGGCGAGAGGATCCTATAGGCTTGAGCCTGCAGACAGTAGGCTCGTTTTACCTGGCACTGGCCAGACCGCAGTGCTGATACGAAAGCTCTTTTGATGGTGCTTCCAGGCAGAGCTACAGGTTATCGACCCTGGCGTGTTACCTCCACTTTCAGTATCGGGTGCTTCGAGGTGTGCCCGGGACAGGTCGGGGGTCCACAACATCGGCCTGCAACAGAATCTGCCAGGCAGCAGTAGGTCACAGGAGAAGAAGTTCGTTTGAGCGCTTCCACCAAATTCAGGTTGTCCAACTCCATGCTTTTATCTGTTTAGCAACGAATACATATCCTCAAACGGGACGTCACCTTCAAGAAGTATTTTTATCAAAATCGATTAAGGGACAGTGAGGAGTGTCACATAAGGAGGACCCGAAGGAAATCTTATTACAGTGATCTTCTACAGACCGCTTACCAGTTTGCAAGGTAGCTCATGGAAGAGAGTCTCACAGAGGTGGATCTGTTTCATATCAGAATATTCATGAAGTATACAGTTTGTTTTGCAATTATATGAGCATTTCATAGCGTGATTTTTATTACAGTCTGCTTGCACTAATTAGTGCGAACATTTACAGACCTATCATAATTTAGATTGTTTTTATTACATGCATGTATGATTTTATATGTATTCTAGCACAGTTTGATTTGCATTGGTAAGGACGTTTCGTAGACCTTGGGAAGTTGCCGTAAACACTAATACATGGACGCAGGTTCCTATGCTTATATTTAATTAATATTATGTCTTGGCATGAAGTTTATAATAATATACTTTGTTAATATAAAGGGAATATTAATAGTATATTGTTATAAATAGAATTTAATAATAGTAAATCCATTAGTTTTAATATTACTTAAATATGAATAATATTTAAAATATTAGTTTCCTTATTATACATTAAGGAGTATTGGGTAATGGAACTTAATAAGCTTTAAAGTCTTTTGCATTAAAATTTCTTTCTACACAATTTAATAGGGGCATTTGTATGGGATTTCAAGTAGATTCGATTTCCTTTCCCTTACTAATTTGCAAATGGATTTTACAATGAATTCTTAAATGAGGATACACATAATAGAGCTAGGACATAATTTACTTTATTGGCATATTGGAAACCATTTAAAACTTAAGTCTTTCCATCCACAATACAAGAAGAGAATATGCACTAATATTCTCAACTTTTCAATACATCTCTTTTAAGCAACAAAATGAAATCTAATATATATATATTTTTTGTAAATTTCACAACATTCCTCAAGAGGAGTTCAACAATATTTCCATTAAGTTTTAAAGCAAGAACTACTAACATTTCAACAAGATCAACATACTCATATGAGGTTCCAAGCCAAGTTAAAGGAGAATAAATAGATTGTCTTTCTTTCAACTTTTAATTCCATCCACATTACAACCTTACTAATGAAGTTCAAAACAACTTTCCTTCAACATCTTGTTACAACACTTTCCACTTAATGTGGGAACAAATTTACAATGATGGAAGCTAAAATACAAAGCAATATTACATTTTTCCTCCACTCAAGGTGGGTAAAAATACAAGGTGGTTTCACATTGTCATCAACAAGGTTCCAATGCTTCAAACATCAACAAGGTGGCTCCTCCAATAGTTTGCTTGATTCACAACAAAATAAGGGGAGAGGCAACGCTCTCCTCCCAACCAAGATACCCAATGGAGAAGAGAAGCCATCCTCTCCATTGGCCCCCGAGCCCCAACCACATTACAATGGGAGAAAATCCAACTCATGGCAAACTACTAGCTTCCACATAACTAAACATAACATTTCACATGCATTCCATAATCCTTCAAAACAAAAGAATCAACAACTCAACAAGAGGGAAACCATCAAAACAACAAAGTCACAAGGCTTATCAAGAAAGCCATAAGAGTAAGACCTATGGGGAGGCCACTTATGCCTCCCAATGGGAATGGGTGCCACCTAAAAGCCTCCAATGCAAAACACAATACCCCTAACAACTCTTATGCCTCCCTCAAGTACCCCTTATCCCTCCATCCACTCTTATGCCTCCCCTCAACTCTTATGGCTCCCTCAAAGTAAAAACAAGAAGAAAATGCAAGCATTTCTCTTACTAGGTGGGCACCCAACCCAAACTCCCTCCTCAAGAAAATGATCTCTTATGCCTCCCTCAATTAAACTCCCCATAGTCTCCTCCCACTCCCAACTTAGGCATTCTACCCATTCCCAACAAGCATTTCAAACAACAACATTCAACACAACATAAATATACATTCATATAACAAAAAGAAACATAATGCAAACAAAGGTGAAGCTCCTACCTTTCCATGGTAGAGCTTGCTCCAAGTATGAAGTCTCAATCCCTCCAAAGATCAAGCAATCATCCACAAGCTCCAACAAAATTCCCACAAGTATCAACAAGCTCCAAAAATCCACAAACTCCTTCAAAATCCTCTCCTCTCCAAAATACAAAAGACTAAAAATGAAACTTCCAACCCCCAAAACAAACAAGAGGATCAAATAAATAGAGAAAAGAGAGGGAGGGATGATGTGGCTCCAAGTAGGATGCCACCTCCTTTTCCCTCCACTCCACATCATTTGGTCAACTTCATATTCCAATGCACCATTAATAAGTGGTTGAAAGAAAGGCAAGCACCTTACACACTCCAACTAAGCCCACTCCCCCAAAGGACAAAATTAAATTTTGAAAGAAAGTGTAATTAATATTTTACCCTTTTTATCCCCCCAAAACACCTAAAAGACCCTAAATTTGGCCTTCCAACCCATAGGTAGGGTTGGCATGGGGTTTTAAGAGGTGTGGGACAAGTTTGACTTGTCCCACAAGCTTTGAAATTTGGCCTCCAAGGCCAAATTCGAGTTTCCCATGTGGGGTAGAGTGTGCTACACTCAAAACTCAAACACACATCAATCCACACAAAATCCAAAGTAAATCAAATCCTAATAAATGAACTCTCTTTGGTCATATCCTTTAATTAGTTTAGGAAAAATTCAAATTAGCTTATTTAAGACACTACAACCCATGACTAATAAAGGGGTAAACTCCAATCCAAAGAATATGAATAATAACACAATTAAAATTTCACTTACTAAGAGCAACACATACTAACATAATAAAAAGGGAAAATTAAAACAAAACAACACATGACCCCTAGGTCACAATTTTTCCCTAACCAAATAATTCTAACACACACACAATTACTTGTTGCCATGGTGACCTTAGCTGGATTCTTCTCGAATTCCGATGTGGTTGGTCTCCACTCCCCAATATTGTTGTGAATATAATATACCTGCAGAACAGAAAATACCTCCTTCGGCCTGTTGGCCGCATTAAAACATTCATGCCAAATATACAATATAATCTAAAATAAACGACACATGATTTACTATCATCTATGCAAGTACGATATCACTTACACTTTCTAGCACATTTCTATTCCACATTTCATTTATGTCAAAACGATCATCACATTAGTCCAATTATCAAGTTCTACTCAATATGATTAAACATATCACATGTCATAATTAAAGATAAATAACCCTGTCAAAAGTATACAAATATCATCATCAAATGTCCACCAGTAAACCATATGCATCATATAAAGATCAAATCAATAACAGTCCAATGTCTATGATATCTACTAGCATGCTAAATCAAGAAGCCATAATAAATCCATAAGTGAAGTAATCAGTCTTGAAAACAACAAAACAAAATGGTGTCAAAGGGAAGTGGGCACTACATCCCCCTCCCCTTAGACTCGACTTCCTCCTGGAAGTCACTGGAAAAGGTGTGGAAACTATCCTCGTAGCAAAGTAGCATCCTCCCAAGTAGCTGCAGTCTCATCATACCTGTCCCATTGGACCCGAACATGATCAATCTCTCTACCGCGAAGGCCCAGGGTCCTGCGACTCTATAATGCGTATGGGCTCCACCATCACCTGCCCCTGATCCTGCACCTGCAATGCGGTCCAATCTAGCACGTGAGAAGGATCAGAAATATATCTCCTAAGCACAGAAACGTGAAACACATCATGGACGTGAGATAAGCTAGGTGGCAATGCTAGACGATAGGCCAAGGGACCGAGGCACTCCAAGATCTCAAAGGGACCCACAAACCTAGGAGCAAGCTTAGAACCTTTTCCATAATGGATAGGGCTCTTATGCGGTCTGACACGAAGAAACACCTTCGTGCCTACCTCAAAACTGTGATCTGTCCTATGCTGGTTTGCATACTTCTTCTGTCTATCCTGTGCCTCCTGCAATCTCTGTCTTATCAAGGTAACCTGCTGCTCCATATCCTGTAATAATGCTGGCCCAAGGGAAACCCTATCCTCAATCCTGTCCCAACTAAGAGGTGTCCTGTACTCCCTACCATATAATGCTTGAAAAGGAGCCATGCCTATACAACTCTGGAAACTATTATTGTAGGTAAACTCCACCAAATACAGATACTCCTCCCATCTCGACTGATGATCCATCACGTACATCCTAAGCATATCTTCCAAAAACTGATTCACCCTCTCTGTCTATCCATCTATCTCAGGGTGATAAGTTGTGCTGAAATTAATCCTCGTCCCGAGGGCATACTACATGGTGGTCCAGAAATGGGAAGTATATAAAGGGTCGCGGTCGCAAATGATCTTCTGTGGAATCCCATGTAATCTTACAATCTCATCAAGGTATACTCGTGCCACAGCACTTGCTGTATAGGTGGTCTTTACTGGAGAAAAATGAGCTACGTTCGTCAATTTATCCACCGTGACCATGATGGCGTCGTGATGGTATCTCGATGTAGGTAACCCAACGATGAAGTCCATGGAAATGGTGTCCCACTTCCACTCTGGTATGGCGTGAGGATAGAGAAGGCCAGCTGGATGCTGATGCTCAGCCTTCACCCTCTGGCACTCAAAACAGTGTGACACAAACAAAGCTACGTCTCTCTGAAGTCCTCTCCAAAAATACAACTGTCTTAGGTTGGCGTGCGATCTTCTTCACCCCAGGATGGGCTGAATAAGGTGCACGATGAGCCTCTATCAAAATGTCATGTCTCAAGCCTCCATCTAAAGGAACATATATCCGACCTCTGTGTCTGAGAAGACCATCCACCTCTAATGAAAATCCATCAAATCTCCCCTCAAGGGGGTCTCTGAGGACTCAATCTCTACTCTGGCTGCAAGGTAGAAACTATCATGAGGAAGCTGCTGCAAGATCCTACTTCACAAATCTGTGCCTACTGAGGTGGCGATAGCCACATGTCTCTGCCTACTCAAGGCATCTGTAACCACATTCTCCTTCCCTTTCACATGCTCTATCTCCATGTCATACTCACAGAGTAACTCCATCCAACGCCCGCTGACGAGCGTTGAGATTGGGCTGCGTGAAGAGGTGGCGAAGACTCAAGTGATCAGTTCTGAGTGTATATCTCCGGCCAAGAAGAAAATGCCTCCACCGCACTAAGGCATGTACCACTGCTGCAAGCTCAAGGTCATGGGTCAGATAATTGAGCTCATAATCTTTGAGTTTGCGAGACTCAAAGGAAACGACTCTACCCCTCCTGCATTAACACACCTCCAAGTCCTGCCAAGGAAGCATCAGTGTAAACGTAAAACTCACCCTAAGGATCTGGAACTGCAAGAATAGGTGCTCTCGTGAGGCATTCCTTTAGTGTACTGAGTGCCTGCTCACATTTATCTAACCATAAAAACTTCTTCCCTTTCCACTGGAGGGAAGTGATAGGGTGCGCAATCTGAGAAAAGTCCTGAACAAAACCTCCTGTTGTACCCCTGCTAGACCCATGAAACTACGCACCTCGGTCACACTAGTGGGTGCTGGCTAGTCCATAATGGCTCGAATCTTGGAAGGATCGACTGCGATACCTTCCCCAGAAATGATGTGGCCCAAATACTGTACCTCAGGCTGAAAGAATACACACTTCTCCAAATTCCCGTAAAGGTGTTGTTCGTGAAGACACTGAAGAACTTGGCGAAGGTGCTCCTCGTGCTCCTCACGTGTACGTGAGTAAATCAGAATGTCATCAAGGAAGATGAGCACGAAGCGATCAAGGAAGGTCCTGAATACCCCATTCATCAAACTCATAAACACTGTGGGGGCATTCGTCAAACCGAAAGGTACCACTGTGAACTCGTAGTGGCCATATCTCATACGGAATGCTGTCTTGTGAGTATCCATCTCCGCAATCCTGAGTTGATGGTACCCTGACTTAAGGTCTATCTTAGAGAAAACTGTAGCCCCCTTCATCTGATCAAATAAATCATCAATGTGTGGAAGGGGGTAACGATTTTTGATCGTTACTTTATTCAGCTGACGGTAGTCAATACACAACCAAACAGATCCATCCTTCTTCTTTACGAAGATCACTGGTGCACCCCAAGGGGATACACTAGGATGGATTAGGAATTTCTCCAGAAGGTCCTCGAGCTGCAACTTGAGCTCACATAACTCAGGAGTAGTCATCTGATAGGGTGCTCGTGAGATAGGCTCTGCGCCTGGAACTAGATCTATATGGAAGTCGATCTCACGTGGGGGAGGTAACCCTGGTAACTCCCCTGGGAACACATCAGAAAACTCTGATAAGATGGGATGATCATCGAGGGAAGGTCCTCTTGACTCATCCTCTGATCTGTCACTGACCGTAATAGCAAACAACTGACAACCCCGTCGCGCACACCGCTTAAGCTGCATAGTGGAGATGGTGCGAATGCATATGGCCCTCCTAACTCCTGATATCACTGGCTCTGCTCCAAGATCATCTATGCAAACAATAGTCTTATGGTAACAATCCACTCTAGCTCTGTGAGCGGACAACCAATCCATGCCTAAAATGATGCCATAAGATCCTAAGGGAAGGATCCGAAGATCAGAGGTAGTGGTGAAGGGTCCCAAATCCACTACACACTCCTTGACTAAGGAGTCTATAGAAATTTTGGCTCAAGAAGCCATCTCAACGTCCCAAATACAGCCCTGCCTAACTGCCACCAGCCTACAACACTCTACTAAGGATAGTGCAATAAAAGAATCAGAAGAACCAGAATCAAATAATATAGAGGTGGAATTACCACCAATACTACCTGTCGTCTCAATCACAGTACTCTGATGCTCAGCCTAGCGGTTCTCGACCGCTGCGTAGATCTGATGACTCTGTGCCATATCTCCAACAGTAGGCTCTGAGCTCTGCGTCTTACCCTTGTTAGGGTTCTGTGGGAAATCTCTCCAATGATGTCCAACAACAACACAACCATAACAACTTCCTGGTCCTCTCCAGTGGGAAGCAGCTCCAGCTGGCACTCTAGATGACTGAGCTACAGACCCTGACGATCCGGCTATGGACTGCTGAGGTCTCTGCTGACGAGATCCTGTTGACTGAGCTCTCGGTGCACCCTGTGTCCTGATGGGACCCCTAGGAGGAGGCCCCATACTACGTCTTCTCTGTGCATCAAATCTCTGAGGCAGTTGGTAAGGTGGGTGGGTTTGCTGCTGCTGTGGTGGACTAAATGAAGCCTGCCCTGAACTCTGTCCACCCCGTGGAGGAGGAACTAACCCCTTCGACCTACCATCCTGCATCTGCTGGATACGGTTCCGAACTCTGTCTCTAGCCTGCTGCGTCTTCCTCCGTGTCTCCTCTGCAATATAGGCCTTCTCCATGGCCTCAGCTAATGTCTGTGGGCAGTGAATGCACACTACTCCACCTAAATCCAAGTTTAGGCCCCAGATGAACCTGTGAATCCGTACCTGCTCATCCTGCATATAGTCGACGTACTGGAGTAGGTCCAGAAATTGACTCTCATACTCAGCTACTGTCATCGATGCCTGACGGAGGTCATGAAACTCGTCTATCCGCTGCTGTATAAATCTCTTGGGTAAATACCTGCTCCTGAAACGGTCCTCAAACAGCTCCCAGGTAATTGTCTCCGAGTCCACATGGAGCTTCTGCTCCTCGGTCCTCCACCAGACTCCTGCTCCATCCTTCAAAAGATGGATTGCAACACGAGCTTTTGTGTTGCTAGTACAAGGGCAGAGCTTAAATCTTCCGCTCAAGCTCACCAACCAGGCCTCTTCCTGAAAACTACCTGTATCACCCGAATAGTGAGATGGTCGTAGCTTCAGGATCTCCCTGATATGGTCTACAGCTGACGTATGATGAATCCTAGGTCTGTCTGTATGCTCCTCCCTCTGTCTAGGGCTCCGAGACCTCTCCCTATGTCCTGAGATCTTGTCCCCATGTCTTCTCTGTGGTGACTCTGTCCTAGCCGAATCCGCATGGAAGTTCTCTACCCTATGCTCCTCGCTGTGTTGAGGGGATGCCTGGGCATCTACTAATGGCTCCAAACTAAGTCTTGCAAGTCGTCCTCCCAAGGGCTCTCCGCGTATAGCGGCATTGACATCCTGGAGTGTCTGCAAGATCTGAGGTAGAATGGCTACTACGGCCTGCTCTGGTGGTGGTATATCTAGGTCTATATGAAGAGACCCCTCGCCCAATCCATGCCTCCTGCACAGATCAAGGCAAGAGTTAGTTCATTGTTCTAGGTCTTGTGCCAGTTTTCTAAATTTGTTGTTTCCTATAATTATCAACATTGTGGTTTTATATTTTAAAAGAATCATCTCTACACTAAGTTAAATGTTCCTGTTTTGTGTTTTCTGCGTGTGCCCAAGGGTCCAAGCTTCGAACCCCCGGCTCTGATACCAAAATGTAGCGCCGCAAAAAAAATGACGACGACGACTTGCTTCCACTAAACACATAACTGAAACTATGACGAATTTTTTTTTTGTATGAGGATCAAGATTTAAGAGAACAAATTTATAATTTCTATATATTTGAAATGGGTCACTCTGTTATTTTGTCTAGGACTGGATACTGAAAATAGAGTCTAGTCAGGTCAGATAGAGCCTCCCCAACATTAAGAGCCGGTGTCGGTGTAATAGTTATTCTCATGTCATGATCGTAACTCTACAAACGAACATTAAAAAGGGGGGGGGTGATTGGATACTCATCATTATCTATTAATTTTTTTTTAATTTAGTATAAGAGGATTGAAATTGAATTTCAATATAAACAATGAAATAAGTATTTTAGCAAAAATTACATTATGTGAATCTATAAGATTAAACATAAATTTGAAATTATGGATGGGGGGTGGGTGGCTTTAATGGCCACCCGCCAAACATTGAAATTCCATTCTATTGCGTGTTGGACAACTCCTGCTAGGTCCGCATACCTTCATTCATGGCATTGTGGATTCACTGATCTCGTGCCAAAATTTGGTCTACCCACTTTGGTCGGCCTCCATTAATACTCTGCCCCATGCCGTGTAGGAAGAAGTGTAGGTTCAAGATGAAGCTGCAAGCTAGTGAGAATAGGCGTAATGACTGTGTTATTCGGCCCTGGCCGCGTGGACAGAGGATGGTGGTGAGAGGTGAACTACGGGCTAGAGGGACAGACTGGAGACTTGTTTTATCTGCTCCTGGCCGCATGTGCTGCTGATAGGAAGGTTGTAAATGGTGGTTAGGCGGAGCTGCAGGCGGTGAAAATGGCATGTTACCTTCACTTTTATTGGGGTGCTGTGAGGTGTGCCCGTGGCAGGGTCTACGGCAGCGGCCTGCACAGTATGGCAGATGCCTTCTTGGAGTGCTTCCTCCAGCAGGTTGTCCAACTATGTTGCTATCTGTTCAGTAACAAAAGCAACTTCAAATCCGGGATTCACCTTCAAGAGATCTTTTATCAAAATCGATCTTAGGGAGTAGTGAGAGTATTACCAGAAGACCTGAAGTGAAATTTATTACACAGGATCTTCTATCTGAGACCTTACCTAATCTTATGGTAGTAGCTCATGGAAGAGAGTCTCATAGAAGTGGATCTGTTTCATATCAGAATATTCATGAAACATAATTTGTTTTGCAATTATATGAGCATTTCCGCGTGATTTTTATTACAGTCTGCTTGCAAATTAGTGTGAACATTTCAGTGTAATTTGGACAGTCTTATTACATGCATGTAGGATTTGATATGTATTCTTACACAATTTGATTGGCATTGGTATGAACGTTTCGAGACCTTGGGAAGCGCCGTAAACACTAATACATACGCAGGTTCCTTTGCTTATATTTAAATTAATATTATGTCTTGGCTGTAGTTTATAATAATATATTTTGTTAATATAAAGGGAATATTAATAGTATATTGGTATTAATAGAATTTAATAATAGTAAATCCATTAGTTTTAATATTACTTAAATATGAATAATATTTAAAATATTAGTTTCCTTATTAAGTATTAATGAAATATGGGTAATGAACTTAATGAAGCTTAGAACTTTTGCATTAAAATATTTTTCTACACAAATTAATACGGGCATTTGAATGGGATTTCAAGTAGATTTGTTTTCATTTCCCTTTACTAATTTGCAAATAGATTTTACAATAAATTCTTAAATGAGGAAAAACATAATAGAGCTAGGACTTAAATTACTTCATTGGCATATTGAAAACTATTTAAAACTTAAGTCTTTCCATCAACAATACAAGAAGAGATATATGCACTAATATTCCCACTTTTCTATACATCTCTTTTAAGTAACCACATGAAATTTAATATGTGTATATATATATATATATATATATATATATATATATATTATATATATATATATATATATATACTTTTAAGTAAATTTCCCAACATTCCTCAAGAGGGTTTCAACAATATTTCCATTAAGTTTTAGAGTAAGAACTACTAACATTTCAACAAGATCAACACACTCATATGAGGTTCCAAGCCAAGTTAAAGGAGAATAAATAGATTGTCTTTCTTTCAACTTTTAATTCCATCCACATTACAACCTTACTAATGAAGTTCAATACAACTTTCCTTCAACATCTTGTTACAACATTTTCCACTTAATGTGGGAACAAATTTACAATAATGGAAGATAAAATACAAAGCAATATTACATTTTCTTCCACTCTAGGTGGGTAAAAATACAAGGTAGTTTCACATTGTCATCAACAAGGCTCCAATGCTTCAAACATCAACAAGATAGCTCCTCCAATAGTTTTCTTGATTCACAAAAAAATAAGGGGAGAGGCAACGCTCTCCTCCCAACCAAGATACCCAATGGAGAAGAGAAGCCATCCTCTCCATTGGCCCCCAAGCCCCAACCACATTACAATGGGAGAAAATCCAACTCATGGCAACTACTAGCTTCCACATAACTTAAACATAAAATTTCACATCATTCCATAATCCTTCAAAACAAAAAATCAACAACTCAACAAGAGGGAAACCATCAAAACAACAAAGTCACAAGGCTTATCAAGAAAGCCATAAGAGTAAGACCTATGGGGAGGCCACTTATGCCTCCCAATGGGAATGGGTGCCACCTAAAAGCCTCCAATGCAAAACACAATACCCCTAACAACTCTTATGCCTCCCTCAAGTACCCCTTATCCCTCCATCCACTCTTATGCCTCCCTCAACTCTTATGGCTCCCCCAAAGTAAGAACAAGAAGAAAATGCAAGCATTTCTCATACTAGGTGGGCACCCAACCCAAACTCCCTCCTCAAGAAAATGATCTCTTATGCCTCCCTCAATTAAACTCCCCATAGTCTCCTCCCACTCCCAACTTAGGCATTCTACCCATTCCCAACAAGCATTTCAAACAACAATATTCAACACAACATATATACTCATTCATATAACAAAAAGAAGAAAACATAATACAAACAAAGGTGAAGCTCCTACCTTTCCATGGTAGAGCTTGTTCCAAGTATGAAGTCTCAAATCCCTCCAAAGATCAAGCAAGCATCCACAAGCTCCAACAAAATTTCCCACAAGTATCAACAAGCTCCAAAAATCCACAAACTCCTTCAAAATCCTCTCCTCTCCAAAATACAAAAGACTAAAAATGAAACTTCCAACCCCCAAAACAAACAAGAGGATCAAATAAATAGAGAAAAGAGAGGGAGGGATGATGTGGCTCCAAGTAGGATGCCACCTCCTTTTCCCTCCACTCCACATCACTTGGTCAACTTCATATTCCAATGCACCATTAATAAGTGGTTGAAAGAAAGGCAAGCACCTTACACACTCCATCTAAGCCCACTTCCCCAAAGGACAAAATTAAATTTTTGAAAGAAAGTGTAATTAATATTTTACCCTTTTATCCCCCCAAAACACCTAAAAGACCCTAAATTTGGCCTTCCAACCCATAGGTAGGGTTGGCATGGGGTTTTAAGAGGTGTGGGACAAGTTTGACTTGTCCCACAAGCTTTCAAATTTGGCCTCTAAGGCCAAATTCGAGTTTCCCATGTGGGGTAGAGTGTGCTACACTCAAAACTTAAACACACATCAATCCACACAAAATCCAAAGTAAATCAAGCCTAATAAATGAACTCTCTTTTGGTCATATCCTTAATTAGTTTAGACAAATTCAAATTAGCTTAAATAAGACACTACAACCCATGTCTAACAAAGGGGTAAACTCCAATCCAAAGAATATGAATAAGAAACGCAAGTAAAAAATTCACTTACTAAGAGCAACACATCACTAACATAATAGAAAGGGAAAATTTAAAACAAAACAACACATGACCCCTAGGTCACAATTTTTCCCTAACCAAATAATTCTAACACACACACAATTACTGGTTGCCATGGTGTCCTTAGTTGGATGATTCTCGAATTATGATGTGGTTGGTCTCCACTCCCCAATATTGTTGTGAATATAATATACCTGCAGAACAGAGAATACCTCCTTCGGCCTGTTGGCCGCATTAAAATATTCATGCCAAATATACAATATAATATAAAATAAACAACACATAATTTACTATCATCTATGCAAGTACGATATCACTTACACTTTCTAGCACATTTCTATTCCACATTTCATTTATGTCAAAACGATCATCACATTAGTCCAATTATCAAGTTCTACTCAATATGATTAAATGTATCACATGTCCTAATTAAAGATAATTAACCATGTCAAAAGTATACAAATATCATCATCAAATGTCCACCAGTAGACCATATGCATCCTATAGAGATCAAATCAATAACAGTCCAGTGTCTATGATATCTACTAGCATGCTAAATCAAGAAGCCATAATAAATCCATAAGTGAAGTAACCAGTCTCAAAAACAACAAAACAAAAATGGTGTCGAAGGGAAGTGGGCACTACATGATACACCGTAGGAGATCTCAAACCATCATGATTTTTCTATATTAGGAAAATGAGGAGATAATTTTTAAGGTTACAAATCTTAGCCTGTGAGCCAAGTATTGGGCATGTTTGCAACCCAGCAATGGAACAATGTTAGGACAGAATAGTTAGCAGGAGCCCTGTGTATCAAGTAAGCAAGTTATCATGGAAACTTAATTAACATCAGAGAAATAATTTTTTAAAATCTATCTTTTCTCTTGTTGTGTGAAATTGGATGCTTTTGGAAAAATAGTGTTTCTCTCTCTTCTTTTTCTATCCAATTACTACTCTTTCTCTACAACTTTAACCTTAGGTTTTGCAATGGAATGAAACACCTCGACTATATGCAAAATATAAGTACTTGTCTTCTTGCATGCTAGGAAATTGGTATCATGTTGTAAAGGTGTTTAGGATTTGTTGCTTCCATGTTCTAATAACTGACAGGTGCCCTGAAAAAGGTATGCTAGAATTAGGTGGATGCCATGCCAAGGGGCATTATCATTGATTTAGGACGTTGGACATGTGATGGAGGATTGTGAGCGATGCAAGAAGAAAGGTGGCTAATCCAACCAGGCATGGTGTGAATTTCATCCCTAATTCACTTATAGAATTGATATTATATGCCATCAAATGTGTCTACTCCAGAACTGAGTTTTCAAAACTGGAAAATAATATAAGTATTCCTTTCAGATCATACTTTCAGAGTTGGTTTAAAATACATTTCCACTTATCAAAATGAAAGCTATAAGATCTTCCAAAAAGGATTTCCATAGTACAAATCAATGAAGGGATGGAGAATCTAAAGGCATGAAGCTACAACAATGCAAAAAATAAAGGAACACCAAGGCTAGAGATGCATTTTTTAAGCTGTGCATTGTACACTCTTTAGAATTTTTAAGGCAGATTTTTTGGATCATGGAGCATTAAAAAGTGGATGTATTTGTCTCTGTGTCCAATATATGAACATGGTTCTATTTCAAATCCATGAGCAATCAGATTAAAATAACATAATATTTTCCAGATGTTAGATACAAAATAATGCTTTCATAAATAAAATATTATAGGAAAGTTTTAATTTTCTCCTGAAAAGCTTGTTACAAATAATAATTTTTCATTTTTTATCAACAGGAAGTTCGTTATGTGGTGGCCAATATGAGTAAGGAAAATGCAGTTTTCACGAAGCCATACCAAGCTCCAATGAAAATATAACACAGTTTTAAATGACAGCTAAAAAGATCACCAAAGGCTAATCTGTGGAAAGCAAATTAATAGCATCACATGTATAACAATTCGACTAATGTGAATGGTAGAGATTCAGGCTCATGATAATGATAAGCAAAGACAAAATGTTGATATGATGCACAATATTAAAGCAATCTACAGTATTAAACCATAGGTGAGAGGCACATGCAAATCAGATGATTAAATCATCCCACAAAATACAATGTCCGAGACATTAAGCATCACTAGAATAGGAAATTAAAGATTCAAATATAGTGTAAATTCAAGTACATTTACAGCCTTAATTCAATATATAAGTATTACAGCTGAATGAGACAATAAGGAAGCCATAGCCTACGTAAAAATATTATATAGTGATAGATTGGTACTTATCTATAAAAGGAAATGCAAAAGTTCAACTAATATCAACAGTGAAACTGATTTGAGATACAAAAGCAATGTACAAGCTGTGATTTTATAGTCTACAAAATAGTTTCAAAATACATCCTTTTCTAAGCACCATCAGAAGAACCTCTATTATGCATAAAAATTCGAGGATTGATTACTGTCAGAAAAATCTTAAGGGACCAATTCACGTCGATGATATGAAGCCAAATAAATGCCATAAAGAACACAACAGATTTAACTAGGATCGATCCCTTACCTATATGGTAATATATCCACATCTTTAGCAGAGAACTAGATGAAGAATCTAAGCTTTCAGAAATAACTAAAAAGTCAAGAATAGCATACCATAATGCATGATTTTAGAAGCGAGATCAAGAGTAATTATACAACAACTCAAAGTAAAAAATTATTCTATTGTGCAAATACAGGAATTTTTTGATGGACATGTAATGGACTCAAAGCAGGAAAACTTAACCAAGGTCATTTTAAAATACAGCATATCTAGCTGAGTTCGTCAATGGTTTGAGCAACGTTAGAACAAGGACTAGATATTACAAATATCAGAGCATAAATCAGTGCAAAATAGAGGTAGGAACTAGTATGAAAAGTACAAAGTCATTTAACGGAGCGAGTACTTACATCAGAAACAAGTCGTGTGGGATTTACAACGACCTGGGTAAATCTTCAACTTAGCAATGCAAACCAGGCACCAAAGTGGCGGCCATATTCAAATGATGCACGAAATCCATGCAAGCTACATAGTTGAGAAAGGAAACAAGTATCATTTTGAGACCATTAAGGGAAAATGATACAATGTCTCTGTTCGGAATAATATTAATATTGTGAACATTATTATGAGTGTGGAAATAAATAATATAGTGTAATGTAATACCAAAATTATTTATGAGTTGTTAACTCATGTAAATAGTTGTAACTAGATAAGGTTTGTTGTGAGAGAATAATGGGATTGAGAGTTTAAGTGAGATATTGTGGGGGTCTACTCAAGAGATATGTGGGATGAGTGTTGACTCCTAGAATCAAGGAGATCAAACTCTATATATGTAATCTTCCTCTATGTATTTGCAAATCCGGAATTAATTGATATTCTGTGTTTTTTATATGGTTTATTTGTTTACAATATGGTGCAAAGTATAATAGTCTCAACCATTAACAAACAATGTTACAGATCCACAACTAACCCTGATCACAAACTACGAAACCAGAACTTTGAAGTAGAGGGTTTCTTTCAAAAGAGTATAATCCTGCTAGCAAAAAGATTGTTGGGTAAGTCATTTTAAAGTAAAATGTTAGTTACGCATCTCCGATGTTAGCTAAATCATTTAAGAACTCTGGCAGATTGATATAGCAGCCATAGCTCAGAAAGATAGAACCAGAGCTTTAAGTATGTAAACAATATCCATTGCAACAGTAAAGGAAATCCAGTCAAACCGCTTGAGCAAGAAACAATAGTGCCAACAAAATATATCTCTAATCAAAGGGCATTCGATGGCGATAGAAATGGATAGGCGTACATGCCAATATAACAAACTCGAAATGATAAGGAAATGAAAATTTGCCCTTACTTTAACGGTCGTGGTTAAGTCGAAGCGTTTTGAGCTCTTAAACCTCAAAATCTTGTGAGAATCCACATGTTGGGTTTTGTGAAACAAAAGACCATTTGAAAAACTATCGCAGTGGTCGAGTAGTGAGAAACCAAAAACGAAAAGTAAAACCGTTAATGCACACCCAATTCAAACCATAATGAGAACCAAGCTATGACATCATCGATACACTTACCAAGTGGATTGGAGTCAACAATCGAAACTGTCAAAGTGTGAAACAAAAGCAATATACCTAGACAGGTTTTTTCGAGCTCAGCCAAACCATAATGACAGAGAAACAAAATGAAGTTAGAGTATTAGTGTTTTACAAACCAATAAGTTAAAGAATGAAACAATGACAAGTTTTCATACACCAAAAAACTCACCCTTTTTTTGTTTCATGGATGGCTATAGTGCTTGTGGAAGTAGGAAACTACCTAAAGTAATATAGACAAAAGCAAAGTGGTTGATGTTTTAAACATAAATAAGATTAACTCAAGAAAAGACCAGCTATTTTATGAGCACCGACTTAGCTAATAATAAGAAATGAATTCATTAAGCGGGATAATTCTATTCAATAGTAGAGGTTACAATAAGTAATGCTTTGATCTCGTATAATGATGGAATCAACACATATCAAATATAGATCTCCCCACTAGCATCTCTCACCTTATCCCTTTATTCCCTCACACATAGAGATCTCTCTAAGAGATATCTTTATGAGTTATAAATACTAACTCATTACACACAATAATATTATTTAATTCTAACAATAACTAAATATTAATTCCTAACATTCACCCCCTTAGTGTCAGCATGGGGCAGAGTAGCATCCTGAAGACATGAGTATGACAGGAAGTTCTGCAATTGCTATCTGGATCTTGTTGTCTGGAACTTGCTGCACATATGATCAAAATTTATGGACGAAGGAATGGATCTGCATTTACTCTTGATTTCATAAAAAAAGAATGCACTTGGCATTCTTCACTGGCAGATCATTTTCATAAAGAAGGAAGGCAGTCAAAGGATCTCTTTTGTCAAAGGATCTCTAGTCAAGCTTCCCTTTTGGAAACACCAAGTTTCTCAGTAATTTGCATCTTCCATGACACATCACAACATCTAAAGGATCCTACATTTGGAATATCAATCTTACATGTGAACACATAATCATATGTGCTTTTATTTCTAAACCACACACTGAGAACAAACACTCAATAAACAATTGAAAAACATGGCCACGAAATTGTTTATGTGGCCTCATCGATGGTGCCAGATGAGAGGTCATGAATCGTCATGTTACCTCCGTTGCCTCCTATCCTGCATGTCATTGTCGCTGAATTTACTTATACATTTTTTCTGAAGCTCTTTAGGAGAATAATTAGCTCCTGTTTGCGAAGACATCAGTTTTGTATGCCCCATACCTTTCTCGGTCAGCTTTATCTCCTACTTGCGTGGGCTATGGAACACTTCTGCTTTATTTTTTATCATTGTTAGGTGCCTCATGTTGTGTGACATCACTGCCATTTATTCTCTTGTTTGCAAATCTTGGCATGTTGAATGTCCTCCTTGCTTTATATTTTTCCATCATTGTATTACCAATTGCTATATGAGGAGAGTGTAGTTTTAAATTTTTAATCATCAAGGAGGAGAATATTAAACTAAACAAGGAGAGCTTAGTTTAAGTAATCTAGTTGAAGATGCCTGCATATCCTTCTCTGATAGACGTGGGATTTCTTTTTGTTGGACTGCATGTGGTAGTGGTTGAAGAGGCCATTGGATCTCCCTGGTTAGCTGTCAAGGCATGGGTTATTCATGGCTTCTCTTTGACGCCTTCCTCCTGCATTTATTAAAATTTCCTGATTTGGCATGAGATCTTCTGCTGACTTCCGTGGCCTGTGTGCCTTACTCTCACCTGGAGAATCTCATGTTGATTCTCCTGTCTCTTGCCTATAGCTGGCGTGTTGGGCACTTCCCCCTTCCTGGGCTGCAGGCATTGGAAGTCCAGGGAAACTTTCCTTCCTCGCATGCATGTTTCTTCCTGTTCTCTGCCACGAACCTGGATGAGGGCCTGTTAACTCTACTCCTGGACGTATGGGCATTTTTTTGTTTTCTGGCTGAGGCGTTTCTCTACCTCTTGGTTTTCTGCGTGGATCGTTGTTTTCCTTGATGCTGGCCGCGCTAGATGCTACTTCGAGCGAGTGAAGCAGGCGTGTGTTTCCTCCTTTTTCTTCTTGTTTCCTCCGGGACGCTTTCCTTCCTCACGTGATCTCCTATAGCAACAACCTGTGACAGTAAAATAGCCAGGTGGCAGGTATGTTGTAGTATGGCTAAAGCATTTATGGAGCACCTTTTATTTGCAGGTCATCCAACTATGGTGTCATCTGTTCAGTGTCGACTACAACGCTCAAATTTGGGATTCTCCTTCAAGGTCATTTTTCTTATCAAGCTACCGATTAAATGACAATAGGCGTGTTACCCTCAGACCTAATGAAAAATTATTGCAAACATTCTCTACTGAGGTGTGTTCTTTTCTACGATGTAACCCATAGGAAGAGAACCTGCAACAAGAGTTAACCAGGTGGCTGTTTCATATCAAAAGTATGGCATGAAACACAATTTGCTTTGCTATTATATGAGCTTCTTCAACTGCACTTCCAGCAAACAGGTTGTCACTATGTTGTTATCTGTTGGCAGGCATCCTCAAATTCGGTTTTCTCGTTCAAGAATTATCACACCTTACAAGCTCACAACTGTACTATGTTTGACAGTGAGAGTTTGATGTTGTCCTAGGAGATCTCATGAAGGAAAAGGTTTATATATCACTACGATGGATGCCTTCTCAAAGCCAGGAGGGTGATGTAACCATTATGTCTTGTGTTTGATGCTGTCAAATCCTGGAAGAGACTTTCCTTGTATTGGATGCCTGCGTTAAGTATGGTGTGAGGAGACTTATATCATACAAGCACATATAATGTTGCTGTATGCGGGATTATAGGAGATTGTTCAATGAGTCAATGAAGCATTGGCAGGCATAAATTTTCTATGGAGGATCATGTATGACCCCTATGCAAGCTATAGTGTAATGCTTTGCACCAAGAGTTTGATGTTATCCTCAAATCTGATAAAAGTAATGGGTTATAGATCATTGACAGTAGATGCCTTTACCAGCAGCATCAGGATGCAATTGTTTGGTGATTCAATATGTCTTGTCGTCCGCAGCTTGACAATAATCATGAAAATAATTATTAGTAAAGTCTGATAGTCACCGCATATTTTGAGACACTAGCATGTAGCTCGCAAGTGACATTATGGGTTAAGGGAACATATCTCCTCTATTGAAGCAAGCTGAAGTGTCTGTTCAGCCTTAATTCTACCAACCTAAGTCTAGGGACTATTTTATGGATATGGAGTCTGTACCAGATTATATTCCATCTTGTGAGTGCGTGCATGGCCAACAAGTTGTCACCATTCGAGCTCCGTCTATGGCTGCTTCTAATATATGAGCACTGGATAAGGTTAGTGATGTCCAAATCGAGCGAACAAGCAAGCGTGTCTTTACGTGGAACACTGATGCTTGACGTGTATGGATGATAGTGACGACAGGATCTAGTATCAATTCCCACCCATGGTTGTTGGCTACAGTTTTTCCAAATGGGTTAAGCTTATGGGATTCTAGCTGACACTACAAGGCAGTGTTGGCAATTGGATTTGTGAAAGGACTCAACTGGTCGTGAAATCCTACTTCTGCCAACATCAATCTATCCAGTTGATCACATTTAGGGCCCATTGAGCATTGCCAGCAGTAGTACTGGACATCCTTGTCTCATGCTATTGTCTGTATGCTGGCCCGTGCAGAGTCCATGTACGACCTGTTGAAGCTGGAGAAACAGGAAAGATATTTCTCCACTTTTCTACTGCTATTATATTTACGATTATTGCGAAATCAAACCGCTTTTTCCTTACATTGATTTGTTAGTTGGATTTCATAATGGGATATTTCCCCTTTCTACTTGTCTCTTCTTGTTTTTGATTTTATCATTGTCATTATGTTGGTTCGAAAGGATGTTTGTGCCCTCTCCTCTAGAATGTTATGTTTCGCTTACTCGAATGATAGACCTTCGTCTATTTTTTTATGTATTAATTCTTCTTTGCGATTTAGGTTCAAGTTATTATGTTCATCAAACTAGTATTTTCGATATTATGGAAGTAAGTTTACGATAACTATGAAGCTCCTACCTAGCACCCTAGTTGTCTTTTGACTTTTTTTTGGTTAGCTCCTTCACAAGTCCCTTTGATAACCTTTTGGCGTCGAGAGAGGAATGTTGTAGGATTAGTGTGAGCAATGCTTGGGCTAGCCAGCTTTGAGTTTTGGTATTAAAACTGGTGGAATGAAAAGGTTTGTGTGCATGTGTGTCTGGCTCCGTTTTTAGACTCTTATATTACCTTTCGTGTTTCTAGACTGTCAAGGCCATCCTCAAGAATTAACTTAACCATCCCTATCAACTTGAACCATAATTAGCCTTTTGGATCAACTAAACTTGAGGTTTCATTGTGCGAATCCGGTGCCTCGTAGACACTAGAATAGTTTTTGCCTAATCCCCCTCTCATAATTGATTGTTGATGGCGCTCTTCTATTGTTCCTAACTTGCATTATTTTTATCCCTTGTAGTGTTAACGCTATTAATTAATATTGGTCGGTTTTTATGCACGTAATTACCGTAATAGTTTGGGATGGAAATTTCCTTAAATGTGATTAATCTTCGGGAAAAAAAAACTCATCTTTCATTTGATAATCTTATGGATTCATAGCAGAAGGTTTTGTTTTGATAATGTCACTTAGAAATTATGTTTGTAGCTATGTGTGCGATGGTTGACTGTGTTAGCAAGGGTTTGCCATAAAATATTGTTGTTTTGGGAAGTAGGTAATTTATTTAACATTAACCAAACATTAGTATTGTAGTGGAGGTTTGCAAATATTTAGTGTTATAAAAATTTGTTGATGACATTATTATATACTCTTGTGTAGACGGAACTCACATTCTTCTCTCGCGTGTGCTTGCTACTAGCCTATAAGACTTTGACCCTTCTTGGATGATTGGAAAATCTTGTAGTTAATGGTCAAAACTAATATACTTGCTTTCGCCTCGAAACTTATGTTGTGTGTATACTTTAATTTGATTTCCGGTTTGAAACTCGATTATACATGGCTTTTTGTGTTAATTTCTGAAAACCGTGGTTCTCCTTTCTTGGGCCGATCAACTCTTGTTCTTTTAGAAATATATTAATTTAGTTTATGCATTTGGTACCCTTGATAAATTTCTAGATGGTTAGTGTATATATCAAATCTTAATCTTGTAAGTATTGTTTAATTACTTACTTGATGGGAATTCTGTTTTTTGCTAGATTGTTTGTTTTCTCCTTATAGGGCCAAGAGCCATTCTCATACTATTGTTATACTTTCGTTGCTTTTACTCCTAGCTGAAGTACAGGGTCTCCTCCTTCTTTGATTGGCATTATAGAGAAATTATTATAACTTGATGTGTTAATAGTGTTTAGAGGTTTGACCTCATTTCTTGTAATAAAGTGCTTCCTTTTTGTGGTATTGTTACATAATAATTATGGTGGTTTTTTGTAGCCTTATCTTGCTCAGTTCTCGCGAACTGACTCTTGTGGAAAAATTTGTTGCAAATGGATTTTTGCGAGTAGATGAGGGATAGACTGGTAGATTTTTACATCAACCTCAGTTGAGAATTTCTTTTGCATGAATCCTTTTTATATTGTTCAACTATTGATATCATCTAGTGGAAAATTTAGAAAAGGATCAATGTATTAGTGTATTGTATCATGGATTATGTCACCTTAGCTCTGGAACCTTGAATTGTTTGACTATCTTTGAAATTATGATGAAATTTTTTTATACCGCTTGTTGTGTAACCTGGTTTTGTTTTCGTAAATGAATAATGATAATATTTATCCCTACGATTAAATGTTGAGTTAAACCTTTCTAAGACTTAGGAATAGTGTGTTATAAGTAAAATAAAATGGGTTGTTTAATTCTTATTGATGTTAAACTATAATGTATATTGCAAATAAATTAGTGTACAGGTGACCAACTTGAGAGCATGTAATTCCATAAGTGATCAAAGATGAAACTATCCTTTGTTAAGTAACATTATATAACTTGATATCCCTTGCTACACTAATGAACACTATCCCATTCATGGTGAAATTCTTAAACAAACGTAAGGAAAATCTATGGTCAGATCTGGAAGATAATAAGATTTAATAAGTAGGAGATAACACTTTAGAAACCATGCATTCTATCTCTTAGCCATTGGATGGTAAATTGTTTTATTTTTATAAAACTCATTTAGTAAAGCCTAAGTAAAATATTTTATAATTCTGGTTAAGTTCTCAAGTTTCAAGTAAATCTCGGTAATAACAAACGAGGTCTTGATGATGATTTCAACTCAACCTTCTCCCTCTAACCTTTTTACAAGGTGCTTTGTCTTTCTTCTCTTAAGAATGTTGAACGCAAACCCATGTTGTCATATGGGCATGTAACATTTTCTAGTAGCGTAAGTGTTAATAGATGGCCTTGTGATATTAAATTACCCCCTTTCTCTATAAACGATTAAGCAAATGAATGTCATAATAGAGATGATTAAAGATGATTACTCAGTGTAAAAAGAATAAACTTAGCTTGGTAAGGATGATTGTATGAATCATATCTTGAGCCTCCTTGAAAATGTAAGCTAAGAATTGCAAGATGTATTTTTAAAATAATTAACCCTCAAGAATATCTCATTGTGGACGGCCCTAACTGTAAGTGTGTTCTGTGGTTGGACTCCTATGTTGTCTTGTCAAAAAAAAAATGTATTGTTCTTGATAGGTGTGAACGTTTCCGTGCTGCCTTTATGGCCATCCTTGTATCAAGTTGTTCACAGTGTTAGTTGTATCCTTGGTGACGACATGTTGCGTCATGTTATGTGTCAAGAAAGTAAAAAAAAAATCACTTGGTATCAGAGCGTAGGTTCATTCTCTCGAACCTATGGGCCGGATTGGTGTTGTATGGTGATGTTACATGATGGTGGTTGTGTTACATGATGTTACTACATGATGATGATGATGATGATGTTGGATGGTGGTGGTAGATATTGGGAGAGTAATGTGCTTTAAGCGTGATGTGATCCATGTCGTAATTGTGATATTGTGAACACACGTGATGTGTATGTCACTCAGTGCGTATTTGTTATCATATTGATGTGCTGGGGATGGGAGTATTCTCTCTCCTTCTTGTGGATTCTATGAAGAGTTCACGTGTGAATTACTGTTTGTGGCGTGTGAAAGAATTATAAAGTGGATGACATAGTGTTAGAGCATTGTGGCATATTGTGATATGTGGGTGTATCAATGTGTTGTATGACTAGATTGATGTTAAAAGAAATGAGTTATATCATGATGTTTTTACCATGTTTTGAAGAAATGTGTGTACCACCTTGTTATGTAGTAATGGATGTTATGTTGTGATGTACTGTGTTCATCGTATGTATGATTTGTGCAAATATGTAATGCTTCATGTTGTGATTTGGGGTCATACGGTGAGTGTATGAACCCTATCATATGGTGATTGTGCTTTGGGTGCAGAATGTGGTAAAGTGATGTGTTACACTCAGTGAATGTATGATTGTGATCTACCTTGTATACGTACCACCATTGTGTTAGTGATGTAGTTACATGTTATGTTGTGAACCTTACGCTAACCGACCCTGAGGGAAATTGGTAGAAGTGTATGTTGAGAGTGAGGAATGGTGTACCATGGGTCAATAACTCGAGCCGAAACTCGGTTTAGTAGATAACATGTGATTCTTTCCTCTCTCCCTATGTGGTTGTATGTATGCAACCTAAGTGCAACTATGACTATGTTTAGCCTTGTCGAAGTGGTGGCGGAATGATTCAGATAGAGATGATGACAGTTGTATTATTGATATATATTTTACGAGTTGAGGCTCGATGTTCCGAGTGCTAGCAACTCGTTGAGTACCCCTTTGGTGGCTAGATAAGGCCACACAGTTATCGTAATGTGACATTATTATAAGTTGGTTTTATTCGTAAATTGAGCTTTTTACTTTATTTTGTAAGGACCAGCAACTTTTCTTGATTGCAATGCGTTACAATTTTGGGCATTTCCTTGGTTTGTGGCACTAACATGTAGATTTTGATACTAACTATGCCTATTTGGCCATTTATTTTGCTTGATTTTGGGTCTTCTTTTAAATTTGGAATTTTTACCGCCTTGCCCAAGGCTTGTACTTGCCACTTGGCATTTGGATTGGATTGTTGTGCTGGTTCTATTATCGTGATGTGTGGAATAGGGTCATAGGATGCACCATGGAATGGTTAGACCTATGGACCCGCTTCGTTGTATGGGGGTACGCCCCAAGGAGTTACAGATAACTAGCGGGTTGTTGAACCACGCGTTATTATGTCACTTAGGTTATGAGTGTTCGAACTCTATGTGTCTTGGACCATAGGGTCAACCGGCCTCCTTGAGGGAGGCATAAGAGACTTGAGGGAGGCATAAGAGACTTGAGGGAGGCATAAGAGTTTGAGGGAGGCATAAGAGACTTGAGGGAGGCATAAGAGATTTGAGGGAGGCATAAGAGTTTGAGGGAGGCTTATGATATTTGTGTGTATGGTTGATGTTTCGGGATATATGTTGAGTTATTGTGATGTTTTGGTAGTGGTCTTTTGATGTATGTGTTACTCATGTCAGATGGATATGTGTTGTGATGTTATGGTTATGTCATTGATTCCCTTGTGGAAACTATGTACCTATAGCATTTTTGGTGTTATGTGAATTTTTTTTCATCGATGTGATTGAGGAAATGTCTGGTGGATTGTAGTACTCTTTTGTTTGAGTATTTTGTATGTCAGTCATTGATGTGTGACGAGTACTATGTTATGTAGACTGTGCCTATTCTATTCCGTATTTGAGTAACCTTTTGTGGTGTAATACAATCTTGAAGTATATACTTGTGTGCTTGTGAATCTGTAGTGGCTTGTGAACCTGATAGGGTGTTGTGTTAGCAGTTCATGTTGGGCACCCACAATAAGGAATAAACCAAAACTCTTCAATGATGAAATTTGTAAAAGAAATTAAACTAAGAACAATGTTAATGGAAAGGAACTAATGAAATAATAAATAAGAGGGAACTGCAAATCTTCACAGAACCTTGAAAGTTAAAATTTCTACCAAATGTTCCTAAGGCTACTTGTGACCGTGCTTTAATCAGCTAAATTTTAAACCATAGGTTGTAATTTCTCCTTTACATGTTATTAGTTACATGCCATTTCTTTTCCTCTGTGTTATGTCTCATCGAGGACGATGCTTTCTTAAGGGGAGGAGAATGTAATTCCCTGTTCGGAATCGACTTTCGTTGTTACGTCCTTGTCCTATTGCGTGTCATTGAATGCTGAATTGATCTCCCTTTTTCTATCGTTAGGTGACTTTTACCCTGTTTGCGAAGTTATTTTTTTTAGCATCCTTTATTCTTCTTTCGTCTGTCGTGCCTTCGATATATGGAACACTTATGATTTATTTGTGCTCATATGTGGTGTGGTGTGGTGTAACATCACGTGCCATTTATTCTCTTGTTTGCAAAGCTAAGCATGAATGTCCTCCTTGCTTTATATTTTTCCATCATTGTGTTCCAATTGCTAAATGAGGAGAGTGTAGTTTAAGTAATCAAGGAGAAGATTAATGATTATTATTTTATATAGACTGTATTTTTTTTATTCTTTTTGGTAGTGGTTGAAGTGCATTTTTCTCCCTGGTTAGCTGGCGGATGGGTGACATTTCTTGTCACTTCTTAAATGAACTTGTAATTTCCTGTTTGGCATGAGATAGTGGGAGTCGGTGGAGTCTTGACTTCCTTCTCCGTGATCTCATTTTGATTTCCTTCTTCAATGCGTATAGGTGGAGTGTTGGGCGCATCTTCCTTTTATTTATTTTTAGATTTGAAAATATTCTGCTGTCTTTCATGGTCTGCGTGCTTTTGTCTGCCCTGGACGCGTGAGTTTGTGTGGTGAAGGATTTGTGTGGTCTCATGAACTATTTTTTTTATCTGGGATCTTGCTTTGTTGCTGGCCACGTGGCATTGCAGATGGAGACTGGTTCCTTGTGGAGGAGGGGTGTGGAAACCAGCTAATGAAGCAGGCGTGTTACCTCCACTTTCATTGGGTGCTGCGAGGTGTGTTCTGTCGGGGATCCACAACAACATCCTGCAATAGGAATTAGCCAGGCGGCAGGCAGGTTATAGTCTAGTAGAAGCCTTTTGAGCGCTTCCAACAAGCAGGATGTCCAGTTATGTTGTTATCTATTCAGTATAGAATGCATCCTCAAATTCGGGATTCTCCTTCAAGGTATTTGTATCAAAATCGACTATGTGACAGTGAGAGTATTACCAGGAGACTTGATGAAATTTAGTGCAAAGATTCTCTAATGAGACCTGCAAAAAGTCTGAAGGTATTTATTTTGTATCCTTAAAATCAAATTTAGCAGAGATGGGCATCAAAAAGGAGGCGGTGGAGGCCACCTCGTCCTCCAAACTCAACCCAACTCATCTGAATGTGGTCGATACATCTGGAGCTACATCATATGGTAAATTTGGCATTGGAAGAAGAACTTAAAGAAATCCATGCACTTTCAATAAAGAAGGCAGTAACTCCACAGCAGTGGCAAGAGCAACATGCTCAATAAAAGTATCTAGCTATGTACTGCAATGGGAAATGTTCCAGTCATCATAGCTTGTTTTACGATGTAACTCATGGAAGAGAATCTCATAGGCATGGATCTGTTTCATATCAGAATATTCATGAAGCACAATTTTCTTTGCAATTATATGAGCTTGTTCAACGAGTCACTAAGTTGGCAGGCATAAAGGTTTATGTTGTAATTATCACACCTTACAAGCTACAGCTGAAATGTTTGCACCGAGAGTTTGATGTTGTCCTCAAATCTGATGAAGGAAAAGGTTTATATATCATTACGGTAGATGCCTTTCAGAGCCAGGAGCATGATGTAATCATTATGTCTTATGTCTGAGCTTCAAATCATGGGGTTGGTTTTGTAGCTGATATTCGCCGCATGAATGTGGCACTAGCACGAGCTCGCAGAGCACTTTGGGTTAAGGGAAAAGCAGCTGCATTGAAGCAATCTAGTGACTGGTCAGCCTTAATTGAGGATGCTAAGTCTTGGGACTGTTTTATGGATATGGAGTCTGTACGAAGAGATTTTTTTGGGTTATAAAGCGATCTTCTTTTGCTTCGTCTCAGACTAGGGTTGATCCTATTATAAGAGCACCAAGGTTAGGAGGTCCAAATCAGAAAAAATCAGATGCATATGGAGATGGTGGAGGTGTTTAGATGAATGACGAAGGATCAAGATCAATTACCAAAAATGGGGCCTACAGAAGTTCTAGGGCTAATTTGGAGCGGTGTTGGGAGGATGTTGGCAAGTATTTTAGACCACCCACCTTGGCTGTGAACTCCTACCTGTGCCAACATGAAGATGGTCGATGTTTAGGTGCCCAACAAGCTTGAAGAAAATGGAATTAGGCTTGGGTTGTTGTTGCTGGTCCGGGCGGTGTCCATGAAACCTACTGAATCTGGAGAAAAAGGCAAGATATTTCTACACTTTTCTACTGTTATTTTATTTAAAATTATTGTGAAATCGAACCACTTTTCCTTGCATTGATTTGTCAGTTGGATGTCATGATGGGAGATTTCCCCTTTCTGCTTGTTTCCTCTTGTTTTAGCTTTTATCGTTGACATTATGTTGGTCGAAAGGATGCGTGTGCCCTTTCCCCTGATTGTTATGTTTCTCTTGCTCGATTGATAGACCTTCGTCTGTTTGTTTATGTATTAATTCTTCTCTGTGATTGAGTTGCAAGTTATTATGTTGATCAAACTAGTATTTTGATATCATGGAAGTAAGTTTACGACAACCATGAAGCTCCTCCCTAGCACCCATGTTTGTCTTTTGACATTTTTTTGTTAGCTTCTTCGCAAGTCCCTTTGATAACCTTTTGGCATCGAGAAAGAAAGGTTGTAGGATTGTGTGAGCAATGCGTGGGTTAGCCAGCTTAGAGTTTTGGTATTAAAACTGGTAGAATGAAAAGGTTTGTGTGTAATGTGTTTTCCGTATCGCGTGTTTAGACTCTTATATTCTCTTTCGTCTTGTTTCTATGCATAACTCGTACAACTTAAACAAGGGTCTAATGAGCATCTAGTGGACTATGTCTTTCGATACAAAAATAACCTATCTAAGATGTCTAAAATGCTTGCGGACTTTGAGATTCAAGACTTATTCATTTAAATTTTATCGTCACCTCTTCAGGAAAGTGTTCTCTTTAAGAAATCTCCATCATTTGATCAACTGTGTCACACTCTCAAGCTTCACGAACCTAAAATCTTATCTATAGGAAATCTCAAGTATAAGGAGAAAGCTTCATCCTCTACACGATTTTAAAGTAAAACACCTTTTAAACCACTTTTAAACCAACCATGAAACCCACTGAAGCTAAAGTCAATGTCAACGTCGTCTCCAACACTCAATAAATTTAATGACAACCTCCTAAGCGTACATTTACAAATTTGACTATTTCTGTTAAATTATATTATAACAACTTCTTGAGAAAATTTTTATTATGCTTCCTCCTTCGTTCGACTTAGACCCATCTCATACAAAAGGTTAGAAATACAAAAATAAATTTTGATACAACTATCATCAATGTTTGAGACATTCTAAAAATAGGTGCTTCAAATTTCATAATATCATCCAAGATCTTATTGATGACAACAAACTTGAGCTTCAAGAGCCTATGGCCTCTACACCAGTCAATGAAAATAATAAGCTAAAAATATTCAATAATCCACTTCCAAAACATGAAAAAAATGTGGTTGATTCTTCAATAAATCACATATCATGCAATGCCTCCTCCTACATCGGGGGATCTTGATTTCCTAGTTGCTCATGCCGAAATTTCTCCACATATCATTTTGTTCTATGATCATAATTATCATGTCACATTCTCTTCTAATCAATTTCACATTAGTACTTCTATCATATCCATGTTTTTCAATAATAAAAAAGTTGATCCATCATGGCCTATCAACACGTGTTCGCTTCCACTTTTTATTGCTATTGCCTATCCTCTCTCACAAATTTCATATCCAATGGATAACCCATACAAGGTAGTCCATGTTCAAGTTACTTTCGGTCCTCTCACCATGCTTGTGCCCTTCCTTGTAGCAAAAATAGCTTAAGGGTGTGACATGCTCTTAGGTCTCAACTAGATTCACATGTCTCAGATTATTATTTCCATGAACCACTTACATCTAAAGTTCATTCACAACAATCAGGTCATCTCTATCAATGGTGTGCCTCCCTCAACTCCGTGGTCGTAACCTCCTCTTGAGGTTACCATTGCATCACCTAGTTCATCTAATTCCCCATGATCTTCCAACCTAAATATCAATCCACTCCTTGTTTTCCTATTTGCACACCCCCACATGATCTCATCGCTTTGCTAGTCCAGTGAATCAGTCTAGATCCATCGCTAGAACAAATTCTATATCTAGGAATACTTCACCACCTTGTTTTACTTTGTGTAGGTTCTCATCACCTCTATGTTCTCCTCCACATAAGCGTCCATCATCGCAGTGCTCCACTTTGCATAGGTCTCCATCACCTACACATTTTGTTACAAAAAGGTGTGCACTATATGCTCATTGGTGTTAAGAAAACATTTATTACTGTTCTCGTTAATATATTGTTAGTGATTAGTGAGTAATGGGATTATTGTTGTATAGTAAAAAATAATATATATGTTTGTTATACTGACAACAGATTTTTAGTCAACCCAGGGACATATAAGACATTTGATAGTCTAAAATTGTGTGAACCAAGGGGTAGAGAAATGTTCCCAATCCCCTTAACTGTATATGAAGAATCATCACCCAATGAAACATGGTTTTTTGAAGGCGTGTCCCTCATTAACGTAAACCATTCTCTGTGTCCAGTCATGTGTCGAGTAGCTCCCGAATCAACATACCATACATCACTAGATGATGTGGATGGTTCACTTGAATGAGCAATATACAAGTAGTCTTCATTATCTAAATTTTCTTCTTGCTCAAAAATATTTCCTTTCTGATGGGGTTTTCTTTTCTAGTCCCCCTTTTTCTTTCCCTTTATTGTAGTTTATATGTCCCTCGGGATATTGTTGGTGTTGAGGTCCAAAATTACTTGATGAACCTTTCTTGTATGTATTATACCAACAATATTTCAACTCATGTCCTCTTTTACAGATTGGACATTGCTTCTTCTTTTGTTTGTCCCCTTGATGTTGATACTGATTCTAATGTTGGGAATTTTGATAGGAATTAGGTTTACCTTTTCTTTTTCAAAGAAAGTGTGTGCTCCTCTTTATCATCCTTATCATGCATGGTTTCCTATTGTTACATTAGGTTTACCAGCTTGTCAAAACTTACTGTCATATCTAACAAGTTTAGTGTTGTTACAAAATTCTGGTAAGAGGAAGGGAGATCTTTCAGAACAATGGGAACGAGAGCTTCATCTATGACCGCTTCTCCTAGGGCTAGAAGTGATTCCCTCAACTTTGTAACTCTTCTCCAAAAAACTTTGATTTTCTCATTTTCTTGAACTTGAGTGTGTGTAACTGAATCTACAAATTCATAATGACATTCTTTTTTTTGGCCTCGTATACCGTGCTCAACTTATCCCATGCTTATTTTGTTTTTTTGGCATCTCGGATGTGGGGTTGCACATTTTTGGACACTCCAAATAAGATGATGAGCTTAGCCTTATAATCTAATTTATCAAACTATTTCTGTTGTGTTGTATCAGTTACTAATTTGGTTATAGTGCCATTCACAACAGTCTAGATCTCTTCAAACACAATTTGTGTCTTGATTTTTGTCTTCCATGTAGCATTTTTGTTTCCTCTTAGTAGTTGTGAATCTAGAAGAAAGAATATGGGCGCATTGGTGCCCATTTTACAGAATCACTGACAGGGTTAGGCTCTTATCACTCTAGGTATAAGGTCTCCCAATCTATATATCGTCAGTCTAATATATAAAACCTTTCTATATGCACAACCTTCCGATATGCTCGTTAGTATGTGGAAGAAGCTTTCCCTTTTGATATACCTGGTGGTATGTGAAAGAGTTGTTAACATATTTGAAAGAATTCGATACGTGGTACCAAGATAGTACTGAAAGGGTTCTGTGTGATTATTGACATCGGCTCAAAGAAATATCCTCATACATATGCGTAACTTCGCTATATACTCGGATAATTTCTTAGTCCAGGTTTACGTCGAACAATTGTTCATAGATGAATAGGATGGCTCATAGTTTGTGCATTGTGTCCTTATTAATCCCTATCTGTTTAAAGGGTCGATGCCCAAACGACATTGTTGTAGCTATATTAGGCATTAAGTGCAATAGTAGTTGTAATGGATTTACCGTAAGTGCTTCCCAGAGGACCTATTTATACCAAACACTACGAATGAGATCTAGGATCTCATGAGTGTTTTCGAACCAAATCTCGTTATTTTTTATTACAATTCTCTATCAGTATTTGATCAGTTACAATGTTTTTGGTTGACTATGACAACTTGAAAATTAGTATAATACATTGAAGTATACAATTACATTCAAAAAATTTAGAAAAATTGAATGGCAGACAAAATTTGTTTTTTTAGGGCCCTGGTGGCCTCTGGAGCTCAATACGGCTTGCTGAGAAAAAGACTGTAAAAAAAATTGGCTCAAAATGAAGTTCTCTGATACCACTCCTTTGGCAAATGTTGTCTAGAATAAAAAACTAGGCCAATTACGAGAGAAAAAAATGCCCCTGATTAGGGTCTTTCTCGCTAAATTTAGTTAGTTATAAATAAATTTGAATTTTCCACTGAAATTAGCGGTTACACTAAATTTCCCACCAAATTTTGTAGTGGGTGAGGGAAGGGTATATGACCCCTTGACCTCTCTTGATGGAAAGTGTCTTACAAAATTTATGCTAGCCACTTGGGTAGCTAAGCTAAACATAGATATGGAAAGAGTAAATTGTAATTAAACACTTCCAAATGGTAAAACCATACCTCTTTAAAAAACTTTGGAAAAGGTGGTTTTGAACAAAAATTCCAGCAAAGAGAAAAATGATAGGCGGTTTTGGTGAGAATGAAGGCGGTTTTGAGTGTGTATAGCACCGTAGATTAATTTCCTTCCTTCCTTTGAGCTTGTAATCTCTTCCTCGGTGTATTCTATCCTCCTGAACCTTAATTGCAATGAATAAAGGTAGTTTTGATGAATTTGATGGCGGTTTTGAGGAATTAGATGATGTTATTGCATGGGATGGGGATGGGAAGTTGCAGAGGCAGCTATGCCCCTCCTTTACTTGCACAAGCTTCTCCAATGCTCCTCAAACACTTCTTTAATCATCCAATATCCTTCAACTTGTTCTGAAACCAAATGTGAAACAAGGAAAAAATCTTGTAGAATTACATTAATGATAAAAATCAATTTACAAAAGATGTGATGTATTATTTATACATATTGGAAAATAATATACAAACAAATAAATGGGTTGCACAGGTACATGAACCAATACAAACAATAGTATTGTTAAAATAATACAAAAACTCTCGTATGATGAATAAAAAAAAATAGATGGTTATAATTAAATGTAACCATATAAATATTAATAAATAAACAAACTAACTATGCAATGCATAATTAATTAAGGTAATAATATATTTACCCTAGCATATTTTTCCCCTGGGTCATGATTATCATACCTTATTCCATATTCATTAATCTTCTAAAGATTGATGTTTACGTCCATGTTGAACCATTCATAAGAAACGATGTGCTAAGATATCCTTTCGACACACTATAAAATTCCTTTATGGACATAATACGGTCAAACCTTCCCCTCATCAAACATATTATAGATCCTCCACACCTATTGGACCTATCTATTCCAATCAACCTACTTTGATTGAAGAACAACCACCCATACCGATTGATTCATTTCAGAATGAAGAAGCAATCGAAGCATTCATGGGGGTACATGAAGATATTCCTGTAGAAGGTTGCGAAAGAAATATCTTTAGACATCGATACATTCACATATTATGGGGAAGAGGTTGATTCCTTTCATCAAGAAAAAGAGGAAGACTCTAAGATCATTGAACATGATCCTCCTCTTATTCTTCCATCTCCACCTTCCTCTGTGAATGATGAGATGCCTGGGTCTAGCATTGATCCATGATATATCTTCTCATCGTCTGATCATTCTTTATCTATCATAATTCCTCAATCACAATCTCACCTTAGGTCACCTCCTGGTATCTCTTTGTCTTCTCCTATGTGTGGGACACCACTTGGTAGCCCTCCATTTTATAATTGTGGGTCACCTCCAGGTAATTAATTATCTTCTATTCTCAGGCTACATCCTGGTAGCCCTCCATTTTCAACTTATGGGTCACCTCCGGGTAGCCTATTATTTTCTATTCTCAGGATACATCATATTATCCCTATGTTTTCTACTTGTGGGTGACCTTTGGGTAACCCATTATCTTCTATTCTTGGTCTGCATCCTAGTAGCCCTCCATTATTTTCTATTTATGAGTCACCATTGGGTAGCCAATTTCCTTCAATTCTTGGACCACTTCTTAGTATCCCTTTATCCTCTTCTATCTATAGGACACCTCCAAGTAGTCATCTTCTATACTTGGGCCACATCCTAGTAGTCCTTTGTCTTCTATCTATGGGACACCTCATGGTAGCCCATCTTCTTCAACCCTTGGATAATATTATCTTAATACATCATATCATCCTCCTATCAATGACTATGGCAATCTCACCATCATTTCTCACATCGATTCTAAACATCCAATTTCTTCTCCCACTTCTTGGGATCAAATGAGTCACGCCTTAGCTTATACAAATCCCAGACAATTTCTTTATCAAGCTAAGATCAAAGGTTCAAAGAGCTCCAAAGCTCCCAATAAATCAAATAACCATAAATTTAAAAATCAAATTTGATTCAAGAATACACACCAATGTGTTGTTTTGTAAATGTGCAACAGGGAAATTGAAAATTTCTAATCATGAAAATGATACCCCTATACCAAATTTTTCATGTTTTATCATTCTTAGGTACACCAAGTATACCCAGTTAGTAAAAATGACCTCCCGATTAATGTTATATCATCCCCCTAGGTAATTTAGGAAATTCAATTCATTCCCCCTAGGTGATTTTAGGAGTTCATTAAAAGTTGCAAGCTTTAGGTAGTTTTGGGAAGGGCTATCACTGGCCTTCCTGAACTGGAGCAACCCAATGGAGCGGAGAGGAAATTCCAAAATTTATATGGAGATAATTCAAAGGCCTTGGGACATCATGGAAGTGATTCATGAAGATTATGTAAGGACTTAGAGAAGTTGGGGTAGTTTCACAAAAATTAGGGTTCACAAGCCTAGGTAGTGCACAAGCCAAAACAACTACTGAACTTCCGAAGGTGATTCCGAGAGCTTCGAATGGATTTAGGAAAAAAACAAAACATCTTTGGAAAGGTAATTCCAAGACCTACAATATGGTGAAATTATTTTTTAACAAAACTTTGGCACATGGGGTTTGTAAGTAGATTTTATCATGTGCAGGTGGAGTATTAAATAAAAACTCTAATTTTTCATGTAGGAAATGGAAGAATAAAGACCTAAGACTCTAACCATTAGATTCAAAATGACATTTATAGTTAGGTTCATATACAATTTCATCATAAAATTCCATCGGGAGCTCAAGTTATCGCCATTTCAAGTTGTCCTCTTGGAGCGAGTTCAAGAGTTAGTCAAATTTTTGGAGGACACGTGTCAGCTCCAGAAGCATGGCGGGATTTTTAATCCCTCATGTGCCTCAAGGTCAGGGAAATAAACCATGGAAAAATGTTCCTAGCCCCCATAAGAGCTCTAGATCCTCATACGACCTCTAGGATCGCCAGTTCAACTCCTAGGTGCTTGCGGGAGCTGAAAGCCTCAACCGTCTAATTATTGCCATGTGTCATCACCAGGAGCACCATGCAATTTGATTTCCCTTATGTACCTCATAGGTTAGAGACATTAAACATGAAAAAATGCACCAATTCCCTAAGGAAGACTTCTAGTCACCCATATGACCAGCTTCCAGTACCTGAGTGTTTTAAAGCTGATTTTTTAGCCTTCATTCCTTGCCGTCGGATCCCTGCCACGTGTCGTCGCCTTGATCACTATGTAATTTGATGTCCCCCATGTACCTTTGAGGTGAGGGATGTTAGGGAAATGAAAATGTGACCATATCTTATCTTAGATTTATTTAAAAAATTTTAAAATCCCTCCTGCTTCTAATTTCTAACATCTAACTCGTCCGTGCACAACTTGCTCTGTAACTTTCTCTGCAACTTATCACCACCACTCCACCTGATCTGAAAATAATCAGATTATTACCTGATCTCAGACCCTTGTAGGCTTTAATTATTTGCCGATGATTTTCTCCTTTTAAGTAATCAATTTAAAAATTAATGCAAGACAATAAGACAATTGCACAAAGATTGATTACGGAGTTCTGCAATTGCCTACGTCTCCAGGTTTGTGGTCGAACCGTTCCACTAGTCAAAACTTGTAAGTTACAATAGTACTTTCACAAGAAAACCTAATGGAACTTTACTTGCCTATTAGTACACCAGTTCTTCGAAAAACTTCCTATGATCAGTCGAATTGTTCTTCACCTTCCTGATGCACAATCTCCTTCGGCTTCGATCGGCCTTCCCGATGCTATCAATGCGACGCTAGCACTCCGGTCAAAAATCTAGGATTTGCAAGTAATTGGTGTGGCTCAATGGGCCTATTGGGTAGTTTATAATTTACTCCCAATCAAAAATATTTCATCTACTATTGCCTAAAATAATAGGCCAATAGACAATATTTGTTGACACATCTCACAAATAGGCTTAACAAATAATAAGCTTGTTGGACTCATGTGTGTCCACAATAAGCTTAACAAATAAAAAACTTAGGGGTGTGTGTGTGTACAATGAAATAGGTACCCTATTTATACATTGTTAGGATCCTTGAAAAATGTAATTACATATTATCTTAGGCTAATATTAACCTAAACCCGTACCATGTAAAAAATTCCCAATAATGGGTGGCTTAGCATTTTTAATGGGATTAAATCCCCATGTTGGTGGAGAAGCATGTTTTAATGGGATAAAACCCCAATTGGAGCGGCTTAGGGTGAAGGGGGCGGTTTTGTATTGTAAATTGGGTATTTATCCCACATTTTGCGGCCTTAGACTTAGGGAAGGTTTTAATAAACCTTATCTCCTCCATTCTCCACGTGGATCTTACCACGCATGGCATAAGCCCCCAACAACCACTTCACCTCCTCCCTTCCACGTGCTTAGCATAACATTTGGCATGTTGGCTATTTATACTAATGTATACACATTAATATGTATAGTTTGTGGCATTTGGAATGGTGTGTACGTGGACTTACCAAATAAATAAAAATTCGACCCATACCATGGGGTATCGAAATTAATTAACTCAGTCATCACGTAGTCCACTTGTCATCTCCTGATAGGAAAATTGAGAAAATTTTACGAGTGGTGGCAAGCCACGTGTCATAGTGTGATTGGTCCAATATTGACCATTTGACCAGAGTTGACTTTCCCGCTGTCTGAACTTTGGCTGAACATATCTAGAGCTCCCGATGTCTGTTTGTCACGTTCTCATAGTCGATGGAAAGCTCTCGAGATGATCTTTTACACTGACACCATTTAGGGATGTTTAGAGAAATTCTAAAAATGATCCCCTGATCACACCTCCCCACTGAGAAAGGATTTTTGTCCCAAAAAGCTTCCATACTGTCCTGAATCTGAAAAACTTCTGCTGCCACCTCGAAAGTGTTGTTGTAGTAGACCCTTAGGTCTTCTCCTCCAACCTTCTCACTTCGAAAACTCTACTCCGATCCTAGGACCTGTGGGTTATGGCCCACGACGCTTCTGCTGTGCCACTCTGATATCCAAAGAATACCTCCACGCCTCCGCTTTATGGTGCTAAGTTTATGAATGAAACCTCAATGCTCCTTCTATGCGGTGCTAAGCTTCTTGATATCTGACAACAAGGATCTTCTTTTACTCTATAACATAGCTCCTGGATCCGAGTTGATTCCGTATAATCCAAACTGGTTTGAAGGAACTCCATGTTACGTAGAGCTTTGATTGATCCGATGTCAATGATGGATAATGACTTGTCCCTTTTCAGACCTCAACGCCTCCAATGCATGATGCTAAGCCTCTTTCAAGACCTCGAGCCTCTGATGCATTATGCTAAGTCTTTGTAGACCTTAATGCCTCTGATACATGATGCTAAGCATTTTTCAAGACCTCGACACCTGCAAACTTGCTAATCTCTGAAGCAAGTTGGTATCGAGCAGGTTAATCAGTACAGGTTGCTTTGACAGGGATGGCATTGGCTTATACTTTTGGATTCCAGATTGGTGGGATAGACTGAGAGAAAGGTTTAACATACTCAGTAATTTTCTCACATTTCTATTTGGATGAATCCATTATATCTCATATGCAGATAAAAGATCGTTCGATGATCCACAAGGCATATATTGAGATAATCCGACACTGAGGATTCTACAGCTGGTAAGAAATATAAGGTGTAATAATATGTTGATATATTTCTCAACTATTGTTTTAGGCTATCAAGCATTATTTAATGCTCTTATAAAACCAATAAACTATTGTGTTAGGTAGAATGTATTGGTAAGACCCCTTTGAGGGAAACGTTTGTATACATCTAACCAGACATGGCACATTAGTTAAAGACCCAATTCTGGGCAATGTTTGTACTCTGTTATACTTGCATTAGTAAGACCCCCAGAGGGCAATTATTTTTGGTGAATTGTTCTAACACCATAAGATGCAGTATAGTTTTCCCTGTAGAGTTATTGGTCTAGCAGGGAGGAGACAAATTAAGTCAATCCACATTGCGATGCAGTGGAGAAGACCAAGTACATAAGCCACTAAGTAGGAGAAATTTCGCGATTGGTTTACCATGCAAAATTATTTTCCTATAGATTTGGTATTTTAAGCTTATTGTACAAGACTCCAAAAATGGAGCATTTTTACAACTAGTTTTATATGGTGTATTAGGATATAATTTTGTCACACTTGTATTTGAAAGTTGTATAAAGACCTATTAGGGGCACCTATCTCCTAATCAGCTTGTGAGTACCTGTTACAGCTTGGATACAGGATTTGACTCATATAAAGCTTGGAGATTGATCTGCCATTTGTGCAGACAATAGAGTTCTCAAAAGATTAGCTCGGAACTTCATTATGTGTAGAGGCATTGTGACTGTGCAGCAGAATGGTAGTTGAATCATTGTTGGCAATGACGTTGGGTCGGAACTTCATTCTGTGTAGAGGCATTGCAACCGTGCAACAGAATGGTACCTGATATTAATATGTCAATAAGAGGAGATCTCAAAGCATTAGCTCAAAATGTCATTCAGTGTCAAGGCATTGTGACCACACATACGAATGGTAGCTGATCAACAGACTTAGCATCATGCATTGGAAGCTTGAGGTCTTGCAAGAGGCTTATCATCATGCATTGGAGGCGTTGAGGTCCGTAACAGACTTATCATCGTGCATCAGAGGCTCGAGGTCTTGAAAGAGGCTTAGCATCATGTATTGGAGGTGTTGAGTTCTGTAAAGGGACAAGGTATTATCCATCATTGACATCAGATCAATCAAAGCTCTACGTAACATGGAGTTCCTTCAAACCAGTTTGGATTCTACGGAATCAACTCGGAGCCAGGAGCTGTGTTATAGAGTCAAAGAAGATCCTTGTTATCAGATATCAAGAAGCTTAGCACCGCACAGAAGGAGTGTTGAGGTTTCATTCAGAAACTTAGCACCATAAAGCAGAGGCGTGGAGGTCTTCTTCGGATATCAGAGTGGCGCAGTGAAAGCGTCATGGGCCCATAACCCACAGGTCTGAAGATCATAGTAGAGTTATCGAAGTGAGAAGGTTGGAGGAGAAGACCCAAGGGTCTACTACAACAGTACTTCCGAGGTGGTAGCAGAGTTTTTCAGATTCAGGACAATATAGAATCTTTTTGGGACAAAAAGACTTTTCTCAGTGGGGAGGTGTGATCAAGGGATCATTTTTGAAAGTTCCCTAAACATCCCTAAATGGTGTCAGTGTAGAATATCATCTCGAGAGCTTTCCAATGACTGTAAGAATGCAACAAAATGGACATTGGGAGCTCTAGATATGTTCGGTCAAAGTTTAGACATCGGGAAAGTCAACTCTGGTCAATTGGTCAATATTGGACCAATCGCACTGTGACACGTGGCTTGCCACCACTCGTCGAATTTTCTCAATCTACCTATCAGGAAACGACAAGTTGACTACATGATGACTGAGTTAATTAATTTCGATACCCCATGGTATGGGTCGAATTTTTATTTATTTGGTAAGTCCACTTACACACCATTCCAAATGCCACAAACTATACATATTAATGTGTATACATTAGTATAAATCGCCAACATGCCAAATGTTATGCTAAGCACATGGAAGGGAGGAGGTGAAGTGGTTATTGGGGGCTTATGCCATGCGTGGTAAGATCCACCTGGAGAATAAAGGAGATAAGGTTTATTAAAACCTTCCCTAAGTATAAGACCGCAAAATGTGGGATATACCCACTTACCTAATCCGCCCACTATGGGATTTAATCCCTTATAAAATGCTAAGCCGCTAACATGGGGATGTTAATCCCATTTCATATGCAAATCGGCTAAATTGGGATTTTATCCCATTAAAATATGTAAATCCGCCCAAATGGGAATTTTTATCCCAAATTTCATGTACGGGTTTAGGCTAATATTAGCATAGGATTATATGCAAATGCATTATTCAAGGACCCTAAAAATGTATAAATAGGGTACCTATTTCATTGTAAACACACACAACTCAAGCTTATTATTTGTTAAGCTTTTTTTTGTGAGATGTGTCGACAAATATTGTTTATTGGCCTATTATTTCAGTCAATAGTAGACGAAATATTTGTGATTGGGAGTAAATTATAAACTACCCAATAGGCCCATTGAGCCACACCAATTACTTGCAAATCTTGGATTGTCGACTGGAGAGCTAGCGTCGCATTGATAGCATCGTGAAGGCCGATTGAAGCCGAAGGAAATTGTGCATCAGGAAGGTGAAGAACAATTCGACTGATCATCGGAAGTTTTTTGAAGAACTGGTGTACTAATAGGTAAGTAAAATTCCATTAGGTTTTCTTGTGAAAGTACTATTGTAACTTACAAGTTTTGACTAGTGGAACGATTCGACCACGAACCTAGAGATGTAGGCAATTGCTGAACTCCGTAATCTATCTTTGTGCAATTTTCTTTTTATCTTGAATTAATTTTTAAATTGATTACTTAAAAGGAGTAAATTATTGGAAAATATTTAAAGCCTACAAGAGTCCGAGATCAGGTAGTAATAATCTGATTATTTTCGGATCACCACCATTGCCAAAGCTCAAACCAGATTTTCCATAGAAAATAAATCATTAAATCCATGAAAATACATAGATTATAGAATAAATATTGATCAAATGAAGAACGAAGAAGCCAGAAGTTTGAAAATCTTTATTGCCATGAAACTGAAAATCAAAGAGATCTTACAAACTGGTTCACGGATTGAAAAACCGTCTGTTTCTAAGTTCTTCTCTCTTGAAGGCCATTAAAAAATCATATTCAAACCTCCCATTAATAGAAAGGAATTCTCACAATAAATAAATTCCATTTTTGGCTCCACAAAGAACAAAGCTCAATTTCCTGTCAAACCGACAACCGGATCAAAGAGAAATTTCACCAGTGAGACAAGAAGCAAAAACCTATTGCAATGTAATTTATTTCATCATGAATGGAGACAAAAAAAATACTTGTAAATTTCAATCTTCATTAATGGCCACCATGACACAATAGTGGAAAAATTCAGTGAGCTACCTATCCACTTCTTTGGGTTCTAGTGGGCGAAAGTGCACAAAAATTGGAGGGAATTATCGTTGAAAAATCTAGTTTCACGTGAACTAGTTTTTACGCCATGAAGTCCCTATTTTGTTAGATATATGGAGGAATGATTTTTTTATCAGATTTATTCCCTATCACATGAAGAAAATCTTTGAAAAAGGCAGTGAGAGCTACCCCTTCACTTATCAGGATTCCAGTCGGTGAAATTGCGTAAAAATTGGAGGGAAGGATCGTTGAAAAATCTAGTTTCACGTAAACTAGTTTTCATTCCATGAAGTCCCTATTTTTTTAGGGATGTGGAGGGTTGTGTTTTTTGTCAATATTATACCCCCACCAATGAAAATATCATTTTCCAACTTGTTCAGACAAAGGAATTGCTCAAAATTCAGAGTGTGGAACCCCATAATAAAATCCACATTTTCAAGACATGTTTTGTTGCAATCTGACATCCGTAGTGCACTTACTAAAAATAGCATTCCTTCCTACATAGGGGTCTATTAATTCTAGTAATCCACCATTTGAATATGCTATTAAAAAGGCAATGAACACATAGGGAGTATCGCAGGAAAAGTCATTAAAAAGGTCATCTCGGCTCGTAATTGACACTTACTAAAACTAGTAAGTGGTTCCACAAGCCCCTGCTATAAATAGCCAGTTGGCCAAAAAGGCAAGAGGAACACAGTAAGAAGAAATAATTAAAGATACCATAGTCTGTTAAGGTGTGTAAAAGCTAACTATGACACTTTCTAAAAATAGTAAGTTGCCCCATGTGTACTTACTAAAAATAACAGGTTGTTCTCAAAGGGAAAGTTTGGAACAACATGACATTGAGGGATAATCATTCCGGTCAATATCATCATTTCGGGCCCAAAAAGGAAAATTCTGACACTTAATAAAGATAGTAAGTTGTCCCTTCCAAATATAGTAAGTGTTAAGGAAGCATGAATTTCCAGTGCACATGTTGGTCTAGTTTCTCAGGTGTAATCAATCATGAAGAGATGTCAATTTTTTGTGGTTTGGAATGATCATCTCATATTACGAAGTAGGGCATTGCAAGGCACATCATGTGGATTCATATTCGTCACTTAATGATTCAGGTGGTTGAAAGAGAGTTGATTAGAATGATTTCAATGAGTCAAGGAGTTCATTAACCAAGTTTAAGGAGGGTCATCGTGGGCATTGTATCTGTTAATCTCTAGCTTGTAGCGGTAAATCTCATAAAAATACTTCTAAACACTCATTCTATGGTCCAGGAGTTTTTGGTCATCACTAGATTGGGAAAATGATTCCAATTTATTCAAGGGAGAAATCTTCATCATTATAGAAGATTACCAATGGCAAAAATATTCACTCAAAGTTCATGACTGCATCAAGGAATTCAAATCATTTCATCACTAGAAGTGTTCTCCCTTCCTCCTTTGTACTCCTGTACAAGCACTTTGTCATAGGTTTAGTGGAGTGTCCCTATGTGATCCCCAACCAATTTGGCCACCCATAACATTTAGATAGGATTAATGTTAGGTTACTTTCAATATTGGGAGTTTTACCATTCAATGCAGAGGGGTGTAGGCTCGTGAACATTGGTGGAGACACCTAATTTTTCCACCCAACAAATTTTCTCACCAACACACAGTAACCATCAAGTATGGTGTAAAATGCATAAACCTATGGATATGGAACTCAAGCTCCCGCATGTAAAATCCATGTTTCAAGATAAATCACAGTCATTTGTTGAGTAAGAGCTCACCACGATCATTGAGATCAGAGAGAATATGACCCTTGATAATCAAACATTCCTAGTCTCCCTTATCAAGGAAATCATGAACATTATTGTTGAATCATATCACACTGAGTGACTTTGTTAGTCCCAAATTTCCAAAAACTATCAAAAATATAAAAAATCAAAAACATAAAATTAAAAAAAATGAATGAGAAGACATTAAAAAAATTACAAAAAAGGTACAAAGATCAAACATTTTAATTAGGTATTACGTACAGATAGATGTTATTTCTTCCCTTTCTTACCATCCATTTGAAAATCATCTGACATTTTCATCCCTTCGATGATATTTTGGCTAGCTTATTGAAACTCATTTTGTGATGTTTATCTCTATTCTATTCGTTTGACCTTGGTCTTTCATCACCTTGGTAAATTAAAGAATGAATGACCTCATAGAAATCCTATCCCTATCTACATCTAATAAACTTTTTGTGAAGAAATTTTGACATATTTTTTGACACTAGTCAATGTCGTCATCACAATCACTTCCACATCCTTCCATCAATCCATCAACGGTTCTTAACCCCTTGTCAAAACAATCAAGAGAGATGGAATAAATTTTTAGAAAGAAAAAGAATCAATCAAAATCAAAAGCAAAAGCAAAAATTAATTGATATATAACTCTCTCTAGGGGTATTTCCAATAATCTCTATCAAGGATATGAACACCTGACTGGTAGTAGATCAATGTACGGGTAACCTTCCACCCTTCATTCACAAATCAAATTGTAAAATAAATCATTCCTATACATTGGCTAGAGTGGACCTTCACTTGTTGTCTATCAAATCTTCTCTCCAAGAGGTAATTAAATTCCATGTACACACACTGGATATCTATGAGAAAATAGAATTAGTATGTTACCAAGTGTCTTGTTGGGACCTTGTTCAAAATCTTAGTTTAGTCCTTATCTTGTATCATGATTTGTGCCTTGGGCTATTCACCTTTTCATTGCGAGGCTTCAAACAACATTTTCCATATCCTTCCACAACATTCACGCTATTCTTCTTCTTTGTTTAGAACATCCATGTGTATAAGATTTCCTTTTTACTATGTTTGAGGGAAACTTTGTTCCTTCTTGCAATAAACAATCTTCTACTCATATCTATCAGCAGCTTCTTGGCCAACTTACACTAGGGAGATCCTAGCTCCTTCTTGGCTCTTCATTGAATCAAGTTCATCCTCATGTTGAACTTATCCATATTGGCCCTGATCCAAATTCTACACATGTCATTCTACCCTTGTACATCCCATGTATCACTGGGGGCATCCACGTTCCTTTCCTTTCATGTACACAATTTCAAAAAATCCAAAAATATTCAAATACGTTTCCATCGAAAATAAAAACAATATAAAACTTTAAAAAAAAAACTAAAAATTAGAAAACTTCACATAAATCAAAACATTAGTAACGAGCATGCACACAATTGAATCCTTTATCACATGCATCATACTCAAACATATAAAATCATCCTACAAAACATATTTCTTGTATTCTTACCTAGTCTTTTGCACGACTCACGTATCATTTCAATTTACCTTCCATTAACAAAAGCTGGTTTGATTACTATGTATTTTTTCCCTTGCGTGAATAGGTTGTTTGGGCTAGTATCATAGTGCACTATTGCTTTTCCATGGGACCCCTGTGTCCTCCATATATTCCCCTTGCATGTATCCTTGATTGGGGCACCATCATTAACCCTTATCGTTAATTTACACAGGTCAAAATCGAAGCTTGATGATAAAAACATTTGTGCAATTGTCTTAGACATTGTTTGTTTGATTATGTGTGTTTATACTTGTTTTCTCTATTAGGCTAGCTTGTTTAATTTCTCATATTGCATTGCATTTTGTATGTTACATAGGGTTAGCATTTTTTCAATGAAAAAATGTCCATGTATAGATTTTCATGTCATCTCACATGTTTGTTGTATGTGTTCATTTTAATAAGGACCAATGATGTAGATCTTGAGAAATATGATGAAATAAATTTGTTTACATTAGCTGGATGTAAGCTATTTTTCCATTCTCTTCATCTTCATCTTCCTTCCCTATTATTTTCTTCTATCTAACACTATTCTTCCAAATCACTTAGGGCAATAGGGATCACCTTCTATCCCCCCTCTCCTCTTCACTTCCTCTATCCATTTACTTCATATTTTTGATCGTCAATTGACCCCTTTCATCACTCCATCAACACATTTGATGGGGCATCCTTCATTCTACTAATTTTTCTTTGACCCCTTAAAAAAAGTTTACTTGTTTATACTTGTCTACTATCTTTGAAGTGGCATCGCTTATGCCACCCCAAAGAGGGGAAAATGTAGACACCTAAAATCTACTTACACATTTTTATAGCAAAAATTATACTAACTTCCCATTGCAATTGGTGATTTCTCACTAATTAGCTAACATTTTCTCCGATTCACTTGATTAATGAAACTTCATTAATTAACTATTCTTTGCACTCCATTATCAGATTCCCATACATGAAACCTTCTTGGTCATAATCATTCTCTAATTGAATAATATGGCTAATAAAACATTTTATTAGCTAAACATCCCTCTTTTAACCATTAAAAATCTCCCCATTTTCCTCTAAGTCACTTCTACAAGCTTCCTAGGCTATCTATCAATCACATGTGATTAACAAGACCCCTCCCAACTCTCATAGGTTATTAATCACTTAATAATAAATCTTAACTAGCCTAAACCAAACTTAACTACCCTAATGCATGTTTATCCACTTCTAATCAAAAAATGATTTTTGACTCACCTTTTGTCCCACATGCACTAGGATTCCAAAATTTCCCAAATGAAAATCTATAAATATAAGGCTAATGTATCCCTTTCAATTTTACACTTTGACTCCTTGGAAATTCATGAGATCTCATTTGTATTAGCTAAAGCTATAATACATTTGATCTTGAGCCCTCACCCATTGTATTATCTTCGTCATCTTGCATCCATCACTCCAAGCTTGGTTAGTAGGAGAATATCTAAACATGGTCGTGTAGCCATTTTAGAGAGATATCTTCACCTTTTTTGGAGAAAACAACTCAAAACTATCTGCTTAGGATCTAACTAGGTTCATTTATGTTAGTAATCGAAAGAGTAAAAACTAACTTAGGATGTTAGTTTGGTTTATTCAAAGTTCCATGCATTTGTAGAAGTTAGTTTTATAAGCTCTTATCTTGATGTTCTTGATAAATTTAGTTATGTTGTGGGACTACTACCTGTTAGTTTCATTCATATTAAATAGCTAATCTTTTCATGCATACAAATAGTAGTATGAGACCGGGACTAAATAATGACTCAAAGTGCATGATCTAGTGACTACATCTTGAACGAGCCTAACTTATGAAGGTAAAAATTATAGCATGATAGATGTTATCATGACGTATTAAGATAAGTATTTTAAAAACCTTTCATCTTCCTTTGTACGTGTAACACAAGTATGAAAAATGAAGAGTCTAGAATATGAAATTGAAATTTCAAAGGTCATGTAAAAGGATTATGTGATTGTTACAAATAGATCATTCTTTGTATATGAGATCTTCCTCAAGCTTGGAACGGTCTTGATGAAACTTTGTTGAACTTTGAAGAAATAGTTGTAAGTTGATTATAAAGATAGACCAACACATATGAGTTGAGAATGAGAAAATTAAGTAATGAGAATGATGTTGAGTTAAATGGAAGCATGAGTGCATTTCTGAATAAATCATTAATGAAGTCTTGATCCTTTTATCCAAGTTCAAAGGTAATAATGTGATGACGCTATGGGAAAACTTGGAGCTATTGAAAAGGAGCAGAAATATGAAGGTATATTAGGAGAAAGAGGATGATATAAGCTGTGTGGAATTCTGGTTAATAGCCCTGATTTGAAGGTACAAAAGTTGGTGTAAACAAAGAACAGTTTGATATGTTGAGAGAAGAGAGAAAATAAAGTAATGAAATGAAAAAAAGATCACATCAGGTTGATGTATGCAACCAGGAGAAGTAGGTGGTCAAATTATTCTATGTTCAAAGTCTGAGTTATAGGTCAACAATTTATGAGTGAGCTTCCTAGCAAGTAGGTGCTTGCAGAACAACAATCAAGTGGATGCTGGCACATAATTCAAGTGGGTGCTTGATTGTATACTGGAGTGGGTGCTTTAAGGTGAGTAGGAGCTCACCACATGATGGAACCATTATAACTTTATAGGACAATTGTCCAAGCTAGTTCTCTGGTTTTCAGTGGGTTTTTGTCCCTTATGGGTTTCCCACATTAAATTTGGTCTCTGCATGTGTTCATGTGTGCTTTTCTCTTTATCTCTCCTAGTTGAATGTGTATGCTCATCATGGTTAATTGAATAACTGCAACTTGCTTCAAAAGTTATAAAATGCACTGATTCACCCTCCCCGCCTCCCTCTCAATGCCTAGAATTTCTAATAAAAATATGAAGTTGAACATACAAGACTCAAGTATGTATTACTTTCCTGCGTGGGCTACAATAAAAATTCATGGGGGGAACATGATTGTGAATATAGTCGACGAAAGGATAACAAATAATGTAGTTGCAGAAGAGGTGAGGAGAGAAACTCTGGTGAGTTTGTTATGTATTCAAAAAGATGAAAATGTGAGGCCAATCATGGGGAAAGTCGTTCTCTTGTTGGAAGGGAAGACGAAGGCTCACCCACCACAAATTCCAAACTCTTCATCGATGCAACCATACAAAGACAACAATGACAGTGATAGTTGGTCAAGCCATAAATAAGCTCATAGACATTGGCGTTTGATTTGGTATGTGGATCGATCAGGTCTAATGGACCATTATAATATAAAAGATTTTTAGAATATAGAGATGAAACCTAGAAGATTTTTCTATGCAGCTATAATATAAAAGATTGTTTTTTGAAATTATAATATAAAAGTTTTTTTTGAATATATATGTGTGTTAAAAATAGATTTAGTGATTAATTATTTGATTCTTCACGTTATTGTTTTGTCGTCTTCTAGATTTTCATAAAATTATCATTGCTTTTGTTCTCTTCTGTATCTTATTAATTTATTTCATTTTTCGTAGTACAATATTAATATTTCATATCAATGTTTCAATTAATTTATATTATAATTTACAGTTCTAGGATGGAATCCAAGGGAGGAAATGATCAATAATATAATTTTGGTAAAAAATGAAAAACTAAAATACATTATAAATATAATTGCAAACTGATTGCATGGATCATGTAAATTGGATGTATATTATTTGAGATGGAGTTATTTAAAATTGGATAGCTATTTTTTATCAAAACAAATGTGTTGTTCCAGTTTGGATTGTCTTCATTTTATTTGTGATAGTAATAATATAATTAAAAATTATTTATATTTTTTGTTTTTTATAAATAAAATCCTATATTAGATTAATGAGTAAAATAATACAAAATAACTCACAAATAAATGAATGGTGTATAAGCTCACCCTAAAGCCACAAACTCAAATTAGGCAGAAACAAACCCTAAGAATATAACGGATTACATAACATCAAATAACAAGAAAAGACGGAGAAGTTAAGTCACCATGACCACAAATTGTTATCCTGCAATATACCTTTTTTATTCAATCTTTTGTTTATATGGTACAACTGTCGTGATCTGTGTTGGGATCGCAACTGATTTTTAGATTAAACCACAATTTATTTTAGTAATTTCATTTTAGAAAAGGTATCTAGCACAATTTATTTTACTAAATTCATTTTGAAAATGAATTTACTAAAATAAATTCGTGATCTGTGGTGCTGCAAAGATATCTACCACAATTTATTTTCGTAAATTCATTCTAGAAAATGAAAATTAATTCATTATTTCATTTTCAACGTATTCCGCACGTCTTCATTGGGCCTTGTCTTCTCTATCTACAACCCAACAACATTTAACTATGTTCACTTCTACAGAAGAAAAACATAAGCGTGAATTTTTCATGCAGGTTTCAGATTAATATTTGTGCTTCTTCTCTCTCAGATGGTGGATTTGAATTCATTCTTCCACCCACTCTATGAGTTGTTGTTTTATACTAAAATTGTTTGTGGTTGTTGAAATCCCTCGGTCACCGTTACTCAAGTCGAACAACGCATGTTTTATTCCACCAGGTTCATATGGAGAAGGTCATCTGCTGCATGGCTTCTATGATGAATATTGCTTTGCCTAATTTGGTTTTGGACACGGATTTTGTGTGATTTGGCTTTATGTTTTAGGAACAATCTGTTGGTTTATTGCTCATTTTTTTCCACATTATTTATGTTCTCTTAGTCTAATTTCAAAATAAATGCAGTAAAATATCCATGTATGGGTTCTTTAACATACTTGGGGTTCTTGCTATTGTGAGGCGAGGGTTTTGCTCAAATTACTCTTATTCTAGAGGTAGAATAATCTATTTATTATGCTACTAATATCTAGATTGTGCATCTAGAGAAGCAATGAACTTGACTTTTATATATCATTTCAATTGGTGTGCTACGATTAGGACATGTTGGAACCATAAAAAATATGTTGCCTTATATAGGATCGCTTTCACATTCTTGTGGTAGATTATTGGGTGGTTTTAGTATCTGGGTCATGTTTTCTTTTGCCATATATAATAATTCATTTGTGTCATTCCCCTACATTTATCTCAAAATATATGTTGAATCTTAGTGTATGTCCTCAATCACCACCATACAAGTACATATTCTTATGTCAGTGAATGTGATTGTCATCCTCTCCATTGACCAAGCTTGCCACATTACTTCCACACTCGCAATATGTTATGTTCTCCCATGAATGTTGTCATCAACACTAAAGGAATGGTGATTGGATTCATATGCTTATAATTGAAGCTAGAAAAATAAATTATTTATTTTTTGTTCTACACTTAGAAACTCTATTTTCTACCTTTGTGCCCAATCATCATCATTGCCAACATGTTGGAACCAAAAAAATACTTAATGGATGCATTGTTTTAGATTTTATGCTTGCCTAGTATCTTTTCTCAAGCTTTGTATGAGTCATTTCTTGGTGAATGTATTGCACTCTAATCATCTTACTTGCTAGCAGTCACACACTTGGTTTTTTAAACCACATTCTTATCTAGTTCATTCTTAAATTGACTTCAGCCTGTACGAACCCCCAAACTTTGGACGTCGCCCTCCATTCTTATCACCAAGCAGCTCATTACTCATCAACCTCCAAACAATATCTATCCTCTCCATTAATATACCTCCAGCTTCAAAATATCCATGGCGATCCCTTATACACTATCCCAAATGATCACCTCTTGTTTGGCAAGCTTCGTGAAAAATAATTCTTCTCCGGGTTAGTTCACAAATTTTTTTATTTGTACGTCGAAAGGCATTCTCCCAAATTAGAAATGCAATGAGAATACTAATAGATATAAATGATTATTTTTGGATTATGTGCGTGGTCACTGATCAAATAAATCTTGGTCATTATTCTCTCTTTTAAGCACATGTGACATGTGAACAACATAGTATATCACGCATAACATTTTTATTCATTTTCTTCATCTGGTTTACATATTAGTGATGACATGGATGAGGAGCTGATGAATAGTAGAAGGTTGAAACTGCAAGTCAAATATATTGTTTTCATACATGCCCAAGTGGAAAGCTAAACCTATGAAGGCAACAATTACATGCATGGCATTTTCGATATGCTTAATAGATTCTATGATAATTGTTGTTAGTGTTTGTACAAATGTATTTTGAAGTAAAATAACTACATTCACCTTCAAGCCTTTCCCTAACCACACTATCATTGCTTGCATGACCGACCTTAGCCCCACCACCACCTAGCCCACATACGATTACATCAAAATGAATTACGAATAGTCATCTTTTAAGGTTTCCACATTTCCACATCATCAATTTCTCTATTGTAATTTATTTTTCATTGTCTTTTTGTATGTTATTTCATAAGTAGGTTCGTGTGTTTGTGCAACACCTAGAAATGGGAACTCCCATGTGATAGCTCTATAAGTAATCATCTTCTATAAGTTAAAATAGATCTTGACGGGATATTTTATGATAGAATTTTTATGTTAATAGGAATTCTTCCAAATTAGAAATGCATCGAGGAAAAACTCCATGTCATATCAATGATAGAATAAGAAACTGTAAATATAACATGACTTGTACGTGGATGGTTAAAATTCATTCTTGTATTGCATGTCATGTGTAATCAAAGAAATATTTAGGGTTTTTCAGTTATTTATATTTTCCAATTGATTTTTTACCATACACATATGCTTTCATGTTCGCATTTTAATGTGCCTTGTTAGAATGGGAACTTTTACCCCTTTCCAAAAGATTGAGGACTTAGGTAGAGGGTGTTGGAAATTTTACCCCTTTCTAAAACATAGTGGGAAATGTTGAATGCAAAGTTGCAATTCAACTCAACATATCATCCGTAGATAAATGGAAAATAGATTTTGAATATAATTCTTGGGGATTCAATTTGATATTTTGTAGGGGATAATCTAGGAACATGGGATTTAGTATTGAAACCAGAAAATATCTTATATATTAATTCTATCATTAGGATCATAGGGGAAAACATCATTTTAGATAGTATACGCTAGTAGTTCGCAACGAGTGGAAAAAATACAAAAATAGTGATGACTTAGAAAGGAGCAGATAGGATGACAATATTGTAGAACACTTGAAGGATACACACCAATAAGTGCACAAGTAGTTGGAGGAAACAACCAAGCAATATAAAAAACACGTAGATGTGAAGAGGAGGGAAGCTAAAGTTTAGATTTGGGAATTTGTTTTGGTTCATTTGTGGTAGGAAAGATTTTCTAAAGGAACATATAAAACGATTAAGTGGAATAAATTAGCACCATATATTGAGGAACTTTGTGAAAAACATGTATGAGATTGAATTTCTAAAATGAATAAATATCTCAAACATATTCAATTTAATTGACTTATATACTTGTATCTTGAAGGGAAGAATGAGGAAAAAGCATAAAATGTTTACTAGAGACAAATAATTCTAGAGAAGGTGTGCAAAGAAGAATAAGAAGAAAGGGTGATAAACATTGGTATCAAGAATACAAACAACAAGGAATATAGAGAATATTTGGTAAAATGGAAGGGAAGAGATGTATAATACATGGCTTGAATTAGTTTTACGAAATCCACAAGGCACAAAATTCTTGAGGAAGAGCACACATTAAGAACAACTCATGTTCTCAAATTTATCTTGGGTATATGATATAGGAGCATCCGGGTCCATAGAAAATATAGCATCAACCAAAAAAATTAGAGTATGTTTTTGGTTTATGCATTTTTACAAACTTCTAAGACATGTCGTAATGGTACTAGTTACGTAGTGAAGGTATATAAAATCCAATATGGTCTACCAATGCCATGACTAGAAGTGTTTGGTCTAAGGAAGTTTTGGATAATGTTTAATCACTTTGTATGGGTTCATTCAACCTTATTTTTGTAACATTTTATGATTTTTAGATTCTTGATGGGTAATGTGTATCTAAGGACAAGAATTCCTTTGGGTGTCAAGTGCATGCCTATACAAACCAACCTATGAACCTCAAAGTAAGGAATTAGATCTAGTGACAAGAGATGCATTTTAGTAATTTTGTGGGTTATTGGACATTTAGTGATGCATGGATTTTATAAAATAGACTTCCCAATTGTAATTGTAATTATCTCTGAGGAGATTTTTTAGGTTTGTTCATTATTGATTGGTGCATGTTTATGTAATCTTTTTTAACTCAATAATAAAGTTATTATGTTTGTGTATTATTATTTTTTGCTATGTGTGTTAACTTTGAGGATTTTGTGGTTCACTCTCTCTTAATTGGGCTCCCTTGATATATTTTCACCAAGTCACATTTCTTTGTTTGGATCTTATCATTTCCCCTTTTAGGTAGGATAAATAAATTGGAAAAAGAATAAACATAATGATCGGTGGGATGCCATTCCTAACAATGCATACTCTCTAAGTGCAATTGACTTGGGGGAAAGTCTAATTTAAAGAAAGACGTGTTTAAAATTAATTTTAAAATATCATTTGAGTAATATATATTCATAAAAGTCAATTATTTGAATAATAACTAAAATATACCAGATAAGTGTTTTGTAGTCATGAAATCACACACTTTCTACGTAAATTAGCACCTCTAGGTATGTATTTATATGCATGATTCATAAGAAAGAATACTAGAGATGAACAACACTTGTTTAGTCATTCATTTATTTTATCTTTCCCACACTCTTATTGTTTACTTTTATGGAATTATTGCTTTGCTTTTGAAAAATATATGACATGTGACCCAACTTTGTATTGATTATTACATCTTCTGAGCATCTTAAACAATAATGCCCATTAGAGAGGAGTGCCCTAGATGCTACTGTCCCCTTTGGATGCTTTTGTCCCTTTCCCTCCTTTTCTTCATTTTGAATTTCCACATCATTTGATATCTTTTATAGGGTCTCTTTTACCACTTTGGGTCATATTTTTAGTATTTAATGACGAATTTCAAAAACGGAATCATATATACATGAATTACTAACTATTATTAGGGGTTGCAAAATTTGGGGCTAATACTTACTATCTACTACTTGGGAAAAGAGAACCATTTAAAGAGTGTAGTTGGCTTGCATCATACACTATAATTTTTGAATTCCATCTTATACATTCATCTTGGGGGGAAATAATTATAGCATGTTATCTTGGTGCGATTGACACAAAGGAAACCTAGCTTCAAGGGACACAGTTCCAATCACACACTCACAAGAAATACAAAGATTCTGAAATGTAGTGTAGTGCTCAGTGACAATCACATTAAGGTGAGCATCGAGGTTTGTCTAACTCAAGCATATTCCTTATTTATTCCATCTAATGTGTTCTTGAGTTTTTTATAGGTAGCTAGGGTTTATTTTACAAATACTTATGTGCTACATGAACCCTAAGATAGATGTGAAGTGACAAACATCAAAATAAAGAAGCTAAGTTTAGACCCTAAGAAAACTGGAAGTAGATCCATTGCAGAGACACTAAAAACTAGATTAGACACTAGTGCTCAGGGAAGTCCTATCCTACTATGGGTACTCATATTTGAAGAAGTCCCAAATATAATTTTTCCAAACAAAGGTTGCATAGTCTAGATCCATCTTATTCCAATCAATTTCAAGCCCAAAATCATCCCAGATCCACTGATACAAGCTATGTCTTTCTCATCTCCTATCTTGTAGACTTGTACTTTGCATGCTAGATCTTAAAGTGATTATGCTAAAATGTAATATCCTAGCCTAATCTGATGCAAGTTTGTAGTAAATAAATAAGAAATGAAATAATTGAAATACAACTAAGTAAACTAATCAATAAAATGTATAAAACCTAATGTGAAAAGAGGGTTATGATAGCCTTAGATGATTCAAAGATGTCGCAAGACTATGTCGCAGTGAAGACCGACTGAACAAGAATGGGAAATCGTCACACAAGATCCTGAGAAAATGTAGATCCAAGTGATTTGGCTAGGCTGGGGTGCCTAGAAAATGGATTAGGGTACCTGGGATATTTGGATGCCCTGGTCTGCATAAGAAGTCTAGAAGCCAATTTCACATATTCGCCAAATGATGTGAAGCCTTCTCTCTTTGTCGCGTGTGTGTTGTACTTAGTTTGTTGATGTCACTATAAACCTACAATAAAGGAATCACCTGCAAAACCTAAAACAAAGAATCAAACCCCTAAAAAGGAAAGATGCATATGAAGGGTTCAGATTGTCCTTAGATGCCAAATTGATGGAATTATCACTGAGAATTTCACTACATCTCAAACCCAATATAGTTCTAGGTGTATGTGTGTGTGTGCGCAGAAATTTTCCTAGGTTGTTCTTGTTCCAGTTGCACTTTATGAGTAGTGAGTAAGTAACTAGATGTAGAATGTAATAAATGTGTGCATGGAAACAATAAAATCCCCTCCTATGAATTGTGAAGCAGATGAACCAAAATTTGTGCCTTGTGATGGAGCTAGATAGATGTAAATGTAGCTATAGATTCCTTGATGGATGCAACCCTAGGGTGTGATAGCTAGTGCTTAGTGTTTGGTCCCTTATTATGATCACATAACATTATATTTATATGATACCTTCACTTGAATTTCGTAATTAACCTCGAAAAGGCCAACTACCAAAATATAAGATGCTCAAATGGATAAAAAGACCGAAAATGTGAGAGTAAAGTGTTAAGAGGACAGGGGCACCCAGAGGGGATGAGGGCACTTGGTGCTAGCATCTTGGTTGGGTGCTCCAGTCCAGAAAAGGTGAAATTGAAGAATGAAAAAACAAACTAGGTCAATAAAGGTGCAATATCGAAAGTAGTAATAGAAAGAAATTAAATATGGCCAAAGATATGGATTAATTACTAATTTTCGTACTTAGGAATCATGCAAATAGTAGTATGTGATCGAGACTAGATAATGACTTAAAGTGCATGATTTTGTGTCTACATTTTCCCCCACTTTATTTTTGTGAGAAGAATGCTCAGTCAGATAAAGTAGATAGATATGGATACCTGTTATCTATGTATATTGGTGTATAAAGCATGTTGAGGGACTAGACAAAGTGTGGAGTGATAAAAATATGGAGCATGGAGACTAAAGATGTTAAAAAGTGTAAAAAAGGTGATGAGAGTGAACCTAGGGTGATAGCGTGTGTGTAAATGCCAATGTGTGTGATGTACCTACATGTTAGTGTGAAGTCTTTGTTGATGTTGATTGCTTGCTTCCCATATAGATGAAATTGTAAAAGAGAAAATCAAGTAGTCAAATACGCATGTATATGTGTAAAAACATGTGAAACGATGTATGTATGTATGTAAAAATCCTATAATGAAAGTATACAAATGAAAAAGGAATATGTCACATGATTTGTTATGAGAAAAAGGGTGTAGAAAGGATCTTATTGATGAAGTGTGAGTTTTTTGGGAGATTTCACGCCACTGGCCAAAGAAGTATAGGGAGGAAAGTCTAATTTTTCCTTCAACCTTTAACTACTTCCCAAAACTATAGAGATATTTGTATTGTCTGATTCTTTGGGCAATCTAACACCAATGTAATGGAAGAATTGTAGGGAGAAACTACCCAGTTTTTTCCTCCAACCTTTAACTACTTCCTATTGTATAAAAAAAACCATTGCAGCTGGTGTGTACCCACACATGTGCTAAGGATAATCTACCCTTTAAAATATGTTGTGTAGAGTTATATAGACTGTGTTAAACCTTGTTGCTATGTAGCCCACTGTGTCATGGATGAAAAATGAACTGTATCAGTACTGTGTTGTGTATTTTTTTTATACCAAAATTATTTCCCCCTCTTTGGGGGCACATGTGATGTCATTGTAGGAGGATGCAACCCTAAAAGAGGACCAACTGCTATAACTAAAACTATGGCCTATATGGGGGAGGGTATGTGCTTGGTAGAAACCAAGGCACATGCAAAAAAAGTGGCTAGAAACAAGTGTTAGTATATACAAGTATGCATGTAGAAAACAAGTGTAAGCTACACAGACAATATGTAAGAAGAAAATGTAAACACCCAAGAAGACAATGTAGACCACAAAAAGTAGGTTCCAAACATGGGACACCACTCACAATGTCGAAAGACACTCAAAACCGTTATGGCCATAAGAAAAAAAGTTTTCACACAAGACAAAGTGAAAATCCCACAAATAAGAACAATCAATAGTTGACAATATAGCAAAAAAGTATGGAAGAAAATATCCCTGCACAACAAATGCTACACATGAAACACTCATTAGCATGTTAGAAAGATTAGAAGTATGTGAAAGCATGTATAAGTTGATAATGTAGTGTGTTATGAAGAAAAATGAAACAATAACATGTGTAGTGTATGAAATTATATGCCAAGGAATTGTTGTGGTACTGGTGCCAAGCATTCATGTTGCATGTAATGGACTTGTAGAGTTTTCAGTCACAAATATAAAGAAAATGAACACGCATGTTTTTATGATAAAAATAATGACATACAATATACATACATACATACATACATACATACATACATACATATATATATATATATATATATATACATATACACACATATATATATATATATACATATACATATACATATACATATATATATATATATACATATACATATACATATACATATACATACATACATACATACATATATATATATATATCATATACATATACATATACATATACATATACATACATATATATATATATACTATACATACATACATACATATATATATATATATATATATATAATATATATATATATATATATATATATATATATACTATATATATATATATATATATGTGTATTGTGTGTGTGTGTGTGTGTGTAATACAATGAACATATACAAGTAAATGTAAGCAAGAGTACATGCAACCAAGATATGTAGTATGTTGTGGATGGATGGAATGTAATGCAGAGTGAATGATAGGAGAAATGTGCCCCCCAAGTTAATGGAATTGTATGTAATGAGGTTCATTTATCATTCCTCGTCAACAATCAAGAATGAACTGTAAATGAGAATGCATCATTGAGAAATGGTCGAACTATGTTTTGTGTGTAGTGTGATGTGATGAGCATGTAGTGGTGATGTGCGACATAGAGATGAAGTGTGAGGATGTGCGATGATTTATCCTAAAGCGTATATCACTCCAAGATGATTAGAGAAAGTGATGATGTTGCCTAAAGCGTCTGTAACTAAATGATGCTAGAAGAAGTGATGATGTAGCCTATATCGTATATCACTAACCTAGGAAAGTCACATGAAAAGAATGTTGAATGGTTGAATGTGTGAAAGTGATGTCGTCCATTTGTGATGTATACCCTCAACAGTCTAGTCTGGACCATGAAATTAGAGTGCATCATCGGGTAGTGAACGTAGCGTTTAAAAGTAGATGTATAAAATATGTGAGATGTATAGTAGGTGTAGTGTAATGTGCAATGTATAGGTGTAGATGATGTATGATGCATAATAGATATAGGATGTAAGATGTAAAATATAGAATTGAAGATGTGTGATGTGTAGTGTCAATTGTGTAGTGTGTGAGGTTCATGTGTATAGGATGCCCTCAACAGTCGAGTGTGAACCAAAGCATAACAGTGTGTCATCGGGTAGTGTCGATGATGGTGTATATGAATATGTCTATACAAAATTCTACGATGTGTGGATATGGAGGGAGAGATAAGTGTAATTACACCCAAGTGTGTAATGGTGAATATGATCATGTGACATTGTCTAAAAGATCATCATTGTTGTGATCAAAACCTACTAGAGTGGCATTAGAGACATGATAAGAAATAAAATGAGGTGGGTATGTTGATCGAATTTTCTTCGCCCCTATCTAGATTAGTGAGCTAGATGATAATGAAATCAAACAACCTCATATATGTAAGAGTTTAAGGTACCTTGAAAGAAGATGGTGACAAATAGATGGTTGCAAAGTGAATGTCCTCACTATGAGCTAGATAGACTTGTGAAACAAAGTAAATTAAGAGAAAAACGGATTAGATGGTATATGTGGGGGATTCCCAATGAATTTAGTTCCAAGAAGTGTTACCTTCCTTTCACGGATGTCAACCCCTATTAGATAAGAGAAATGATATAAATGAAAGATAGACAGATAACATGCAAAAACTGATAAGTAACAGAACCTAAAAATGTCGATGTATAAGGAGATAATGATATGTAAAATTTATTGTTGTAGATGGAAGGAAGCCACAAAATGGGCTTACTAAGAGAACCACAAGGGCATGAGGATGATATTATGATGATAAAATTGGCATCACAAGGGTATCGTGGTGATATGATGAAAAGTGAGGAACTATAATATCATAGGTTTGTTATGACTTCTAAATTTTCTGAAAGAGGGGGGAAGACTTGTATTTATAGCCTGAAGATGGGGTTAATTTAGGGGTTATCAGGTAATCTTGGTTTGAAAAAGTAATCCTGATTAGGTGAGTGGGGGGACACGATTTGAATGATTATGTGCAATGATGGATTTCATGTGGATTATTTTATATTATTTTATTCGTGAGTGGGGTGCATGATTTGAATAATTTTGGATTACTTAATTATTAGATGCGGTGATATGAATTACTTTGGAATATTTAATTATCAAGTGGATTTATATGGAACACATTAGCATATAATGATGATTAGGGATTTAAATGGGATCAATTAACTAATTAAGATTGGTTAATTGAAATTTTTTTGGTGGAAAATGGGATTTAGTTTAGGGGGAAAGGGATTCGAATGATTAAGCCTAATGAAGGATATCAAACATAGGGTGAAGGGGAGGAACGATAAGAATAACTTGTGTCTACAAGGTCATACAAAGAGCCATTGTGGCGTAAGGTGTAAACACTCATTTCATACTCCTCATCATTGAATGGTACTCATGGACAGTCGTGTGCATACCAACGAGAAAGATTCGTAGTATAAGTAGGAGATGAATCATTAGCAATAGAAAAATTACTGAATGGGATAGGGAACATGAGAGAGGTGTGTAAAATGTCAAAAGAACTGCTAATATAGTCAATCCAATATTTCCGAAGTGTTAGCGGAGAAGCTTGAGGGGCACGGGTAATAAAGACTGTCAAATGAAACACACAAAGACCACATGTGGTCGTAATGTGACAATAACCATTGTAAAGGTGAGGTGATTGAATTGGTGGTAAAATGTCATTAAGCTTCAAGAAAATCCTAGATAAGCCCTCATGTGTGTAAATAGTACCTAAACAAGTACGGTTGACTAGAATATAATGCCAAAAAGAGTTGTTGATCAATAGGGTGCATGTGAAAGGTGGGGGTGGAGATGCAGATTAGCCATGGGAGTGTAAAATTATGTCTAAAGTGTTGGAAAACCCTTGATAAAGTATCATAACATCAGTAGGAGGGGTCTTGAATTTTTATTCTCTTGGGACATCAACCAGAAAGGTGTAATTTAAATAATATTTGTCTACATCGATGGAATTTCATCAGTAAGTTTCACGGCATCGACTTCATCATCAGGATCCTCAGAATCGTCTGTGTTAGCATTATCATGTTGTATAGCTTTATCGAGAATATTTCTAGGAGTTGCATTAGGTGGAGGATTGGGAGGAGTTTCAATAGGTGGAGCAGTAGTGGTCATCGGAGAAGACACGATAGGTGAGATAATTGTAGCAGTGTGAGTATAAATAACCGGAATTAAACTTGGAGTGGATTAGAGGAAGGCTACGAAGCACTAGATTGACCACTATCGTATATGTCAATGCTACTATATGGAAAGCATTGCATAAGAGGTATTATCATAACATAACAGGTTATATGTGAAATTTTTTGAATGGTTCCGGATCTATAGTAATCCTATGCTCATATCCATCATGCAATAATTTGACACATTGATGTATAGTAGATGTTCATTACTTTCATTTCCTAAATCCAAGGTCTACCTAGTAAGAGGTTGAATTTTAATGATGTACCTATAACATACAAGTTAGTAAGGATAGTCTTACTGCCCGACCTGAATATGTAGTGAAATAGTCCCTAAACATGTGTGAGTAGTAGAGCTTCATAACCCCAAATAAGAGTAGATGAGTTCTTGGAAATTAGGTTATCATTGATACCCAACTATTGAATTAAGAGAATGGACACATAGGTTGATAGTTAAACCCATTATCAATGAGCACAAGTTAAATTCAAGGTGGTGTTAATGACATTTGTAATAATAAAAGGTACAACATAGATTATATTTAGAAAATGGAGATATATCATCATTGGTTAATGAGATACTACACTGTGGAAAATTTTTAAGAGACTGAATGAGATGTGTAAAGGCTACCACAAAATTATCACTTTCTATATGAATGGCATGAAGGGTTTCTTCTAATGTTTGAAAAAATTCTGGTACATTACGTAATAAGTCACAACTTGGGAGATCTTAGCTGGTGTATTTTTGTATTGCTCAATGATATAATATCCCTTAGGAAGAGTAGAAGGAGCTTGAGGAATTGATATCGTGGAGGAAGAGAAGTGGGTAGAGCCATGGGAGCATAAGCACAATGAGTATTACTACATTGATGGAAGGATCAGCCCTAGGTGTAAAAAAATGAGTAGAATTTTTAGTATGAAATTGCACAAATCAGCAACAGTTGTAACTATAGGTCAGATATTTTATTTAGTGTGAAAGAGGGATAAGATGATTGAGTCGGGACTTGATAAGGAGAAGACATATTCAAAAGAAACGGTTTGATCATTTAAGTTCACCAAAATGATTATGCTAAAATGTAATATTCTATCCTAATATAATGCAATCTTGCAATAAATAAATAAGCAATGAAATAACTGAAATACACTCAAGAAAACTAAGCAATATAACATATAAACCCAAATGTGTAAATAGGGTTAGAATAGCCTTAGCTGATTCAAAGATGTCGTAGGAGTGTTTCACGTCAGTGAAAACTGGATGAATAGGAATGGGAAACCATCACACAGGAGCCTGAGAAAATGTAGATCCGAGTGATTTCTAACTGGACTTGGGGCACCTGGAAAATGGATTGGGGCACCTGTGGGTACCCTGGTCTGTAATCTAGATTCCCTGGTTTGTGTGGGAATTCTAGAACCCAATTACACAGAGTCTCCATATGATGTGAAGCCTTCACTTCTTTTGTCATGTGTATGTTGTACTTATGTTGTTTATGTCATTATAAACCTACAATAAAGGAATCACTTGTAAAACCTGAAATAAAGCATCAAAATCCTAAAAAATAAATATGCATATGAAGGGTTTGGGATTGTCCTCAGCTACCAAATTGATGGTCTTATCACTAGAGTGCCACACAACATCACAAACCCAATGTTGTTATAGATGTGTGTGTATGGAATCATGCCTTAGGTTGCTCTTGTGATAGTCACACTTTGTGATTAGGAGCAAGTAAATAGATGTAGAGTTTAATAAATGTTTGCATGGAAACAATAGACTCCCCTCCTATGAAGTGTGATGTAGATAAACTAGATGTTTTTCCTTATGATGGATCTAGATGGATGCAAATGTAGCTATAGATGCCTTGATGGATGAAACCTTAGGTTATGATAGCTAGTTCTTAGTGATTGGTCCCTTATTATGATCACATAACTTTATATTTATATGATTCCTTCACTTGAATTTCATAATTAGCCGTGAAAAGGCCAACTACCAAAATGATAAGATGTTTAAATGGCTAGAAAGGACCCAAAAAGTGAGAGTAAAGTGTAAAGAGGATAGGGACACCCAAAGGGGATGAGGGAACCTGACACTGACATCCTGGTTGGGTGCTCCAGTCTAGAAAAGATGAAACTAAAGTGTGAAAAGAAATATTGGGCCAATAAAAGTGCAAGATAAAAAATATCAATAGAAAGAAATGAAAGAAGGCCAAATATATGTGTCAATTACTAATTTTCGTACTTAGGAATCATGGAAATAGTAGTATGTGATCGAGACTAGATAATGACTCAAAGTGCGTGATTTTGTGTCTACATAAATAACCACGATGAGTAATTCATTATGTGCATAAAAAACATACACAAAAACATGTAGACACAAAATTCATGCACTTGGGTACATTTCTAGGTCTTACATGATACTAATGTATACATATTTTATAAGCAAGAAAACTAGTGGTTGACAACTTCTTTTGGTCCTTTTTATTTATCTCTTACACTTTACTGGCCTTACATATCTTACAGCCCTGCTGGCACTTAACAAATTTATATTTTGATGGCCTCAGACACTACTGCACAGTTAGGATAGAATTTTTCAAGTGCTTATGTCCCTCTTAGGTGCTCCTGTCCCTCTTAGGTGATCATGTCCCTCTCTTGCTTCTTCTTACTCTTTTGGGTCTCTTTTACTTCTTGGTAACGTTTTAATACTTTGGGTCAGCCTTTCAATTTTAAATTATGAAACTCAAACAAGGGTATCATATATATACTTAGTTACTTCTCTACAAACATGATAAGAATTATATATCATCACCTAAGTTTGCACAAAGGAGAAAAAGTATTAAAAAACATGGATATAACACATCCATACAAGGGGAGCTGCATTAAGATGCATACATAGCATAGGAGGGGAGCTCATTCTATTCCATCACACACATCTTGCATATTTTGGAGGAATCTAGATCTAGCTAGCTATCATCGTGTAACCTACACAAGGGAAACCTAGGAAATCATTACACACACAAGCACAAAAAACTACATGGATTATGATATGTAGTGCAACGCTCGCTTGTAATTTCAATCTTTGGGTGACCATCGGGGTCAGTATGACTCCACATTCTAAATATTTTTATTATATTTGATGTGGTTTTTAGACATGTGTAGGTAGCTATTTATTTTTCAGGTTACAGGTACAATAAGATCAACTAAACCAGAGTGATAAAATAAGATCAAAAGTGAATCTCTTCTAGCTCAAAAAATACCATACTCCAAGCACCTGAGTGGAGACACGCTCCCAGTTCAATCACTAGCACCCGGGGCACTCACGTCCTCTCATAAATGCTTCTATCCTATACATTCTTAGGATTATAAACCCTCACTAAGCCTTGATAGCATTGTTTCCAATCTTTTCTAGCAGTTACTCAATACATATCACTCCCATTTTACACAAAATCAACTAAGCCATCTCCCTCTCTCATCTCGCTTTGGGTTTTTACATTTTTGCATGTTTAGTGCTTGGGCATTACTGTAGTTTATTTTTTGTATATCAATTGTTACAATAGCTACTCTGGAATTAAGGTTTAATTCAATTCAGAATAAATAATTTGTTGAACCCATTTACTCAAACCCTACCTTGATTCAATGGTTGAGGCTTATGAACCCTTTACCGATGAAAATCTTCTTGATTCTAAGCTCATATTGTTGAACACCCTCAATACCTAGATCTATTATTAGTCATTTCCCATGATGAAGCCACGTGGTTAGCTAAGCTCAACCCTCTAGTCTCCAGTGATACTTCTCTTCCTATTGTGACACTTCTTCATCATTCAGCCACTGCTATTCCACCTACATCTATTGTTCCTGTTTCTATGCCTACTTATACCAATCACTTTACCATCCCTATTACTTCTCCTAAATTGCATGCCTCTTCTTCGGGCACCCATGACCTAGCTTCATCATATCATGACTTCTAAAACCAAATTTGTCAATCATAACAAGCCTATTCATCCTTCTCTCCATCTCTAGATTCCTCACTCCTTCATAGCCCTTTTGTAACTGCCATCTCCTCTTATCCACTGCCTCTTAACTTAATTACACATAATATTCCCACCTTTAATGGCCATGGGGACTCTCAGGAACACGTCCGTTCCTTTCATGTTGCATGTCTCAACTATGCTGATGATCTTTCTTTGTTGGATAAATTATTTTCTCAAAGCTTACAAGACTATGTTATGCAATGGTTTTACAATCTACATGTCCATTCAGTAACTTATTTTCCAGCTCTAGTCAATACATTCCTTTCTCATTTTTCTATCAATATTAGCACTAAGATATCATATAAAAAAATACCCAAAATCAAACAAGGATCTAATGAACATATCATGGACTATGTCTTGTGATATAAGAACAACCTTGCTAAGATGGAAAATGTTCTAGATGATTTAGAATTGCAAGATCCATTCATTCAAAGTATTTTTCCTCCACTTTAAGAGAGTGTCATTTTCAATATTTCTCCTTCCTTTGATCAATGATGCCACGCGCTCAAATTGCACGAAAGTAAATGGTTATCTATGCGAAAATTGAATTATTATGAGTCTTACTTCACCTCATCCTCTAACAATTTTTAATCCAAATTCAAATTCAAGACATCCACTAATCCTACCAACACTTAAGTTGTTGTCAACATTGTTTCTACATCTGCCAAGCTTCAATTACAACCCATGAGGCACACCTTTACTAAGTTACCTTTAATTTCTCAGTTCATGTTATAGTAACTCACTGAAAGGAATCTGATTACTCTCCCTCTATAGCTCAATCTCGATCCTTCTTAGCCACGTGGTTGTAACTACGATGAACATAAAAATTATGATTACCACCAATGCAATGGCTACTCTAACAATCATTGTTTTAATCTCAGACACATCTATCAAGATATTATAAATAACAATGAAATAGAGCTTCCTAAACCATCTACTTCTAAAACTGATCAATGATAATCAAAAGCTCAAAATATTCAATGGCCCATTACCAAAACATGACCGGTCAGCGATTGATTGCTCTACAAACTACACATATCATGTTGTGCCTCCTCCTTCATTAGAGCCACTTGATTTCCTAATTTCTACTGCTGACATGCCACCACCTACTATTACATTATTGAATCATGATTTTTGTGCTACATTTTCCTCTAATGTGTTGTATATTAATGCTTCTATTGGAACTCATATAGTTAACAATACTTTCGTTCATAATTCGGCCCTTTTCAATACATGCTTCAGTGGCATTCCTACTAGCTATCAAATTTCCAACCTCTAAAATCCCAATTCCAGTCCCTAATTTTTATTGTAGTGTATTCCTTCCCATTACTATTGGGTCCCTTACCATACCTACATCATTCCTTATTACATCTGAAAAAAATGTTGTGACATGGTCCGAGATATTCCTTGGCTCTATGCTACCCAGGCTATCCCATCCATGGTCCACTTATGTCTTAAATTCATTCATAATAATAATTTTTTCACCATCCAAGTTATTCCACCACTTACACCATTTCCTCATCCCACTCTTGCTTTTATTGTAGTGCCAGACATGACATCTAGGCCTCTTGTAACTCTCTATTCTAAAGCTATCTTTGCACCTATCTCTTCTATTTGTACATGACCTACATCATGACCCTGTATTCCTTGTAGATCCATTAGTCCACCTTATTGTTCTAAGTCCCTTATTCAAGAAACCCATTCCTCTAGGTGTTGTCCACCTACTTTACCACATCAATATCCCTCACATACACATTAATACTCTCCTACTCCACTGGTCCTAGACCATGATCATATGCCTTCTATTTCTTGGACACCGAACGATGATCCCTTTCTCTTCACCATCATCAAATAAATTTACAAAACTTGCACACTTTGGGGGAGTCATACTTTCTTACCCCTATCTCTATCACTCTAGTTTGTCTCATAGATTTTCTAATACACTCCATGATAAATCTTTCCTAGCATCACAATACACTCATTACCTAATGACAGACTCCAGTTACACAATTCATACAAGAATGTTGAGGGGATAATTATTAAATGAACCTTGGTTCATCTATTTTTTCTATACGTTACACTCTTTGCTTCAGGATAAAACTTTCCAAGCACTCTGAAATCTATGGTGTACACATTGTACCATCATTACCCGATTATGCACTATTGTTCTATGGTTCATACTTAACTGTTGAGGGAGATATCCTACATGAACTTCGTCTCACACACATCCCCTGGGGGGAAACGCAGCTCCTTCCATCTCTATATCTTGCATTTTATAGCACATCATTACATTCATACAACATATAGCTATCTTGGTTGTATCTACTATTGTTACCTATTCTCTACTTACATGTTACACTTTTTTTCCTATGGTATTTGTATACTTAGTATGTCATTCTCTATTTCTATACATGCATGAGAATTCACATGGTATCTCGAGGTGAATGCAAGACTCACACAAATTCTTACACGATGCATGATGCTTGACACCATTATTTACCAGTCCTAGTGAGGCTCCTGGGGGAATCTATCTTTGTTACTATCATACTTCACACATCACAGGCCCTATTGTTGCAATATTTACCACCCTCTGTCATTATCACTTACTTTATGTTTCTCTATACACACTTTGACATACTAATTATATTTTTAACATTCTAACAGGTGCTTCATGTGTTGCATTTTCCTTGTAAAACTCTATACAACCATGGTTATCTATTAATTTTTGCTTGATGTTGTTTTCCACTACTTGCGGGTTATGCCCTATATATTTCATGATCATTTTTTGTTATTGGCTTATTTAGCCCTAGTTATCTTGTGAAATTATGAGTGATGTCCCATATATACAACTCACTTTTTGTGGTACCTATTCTCTTTATAGTTTCTTACTACAATGTCTTCTATTGTATGTTAGCTAATTTTCACTAACGCTTTTCTTATCCCACATTGTTTATATGTTCATTGGTTTCTACCATGCCCATCCCCTACCCCATATAGGTACCCACTTTTAGATATGAATATTAGTATCAGGTCGTCTCTTTTTAGGCCACATCCTTATAAATTCGTCACTTGCACCTTATTTTCATGAAAATTTGCAATAAGAAAATTGACCATTTTTTAGCATGACAACAATACCTATGTGTTAAAAATTTAAACATTTACCATTTCAAGACACCCCAGGTCTACCTAGTTAGCCCCATGACCTCCCAATGGATGTTAACTCAGTCCCTCTATGTGAATTAGGAAATTCAAGTCAATCCCCCTAGGTGATTTTAGCAGTTCTTGAAGAGTACTATTTTTGGGCAGTGTCATGAAGGATTACCACTAGCCTTCCCAAGACTGAAGCAAACCCCTGGAGCGTAATGGAGGAGAAAAATAAAACAAGGAGGTGAATTGAAGGCATAGTAACATCATGGAATTGATTTTTTAATATTTAGGAAATATTTGGAGGAGTTGGAGGAGTTTCATAAAAAATAAGGTTCAGAGGCCTAAACAGTGCACAGGGCCAAAAGAGCTACCGAACTTCGGGAAGTGATTTCGGGAGTTATGGATGGAGTTGAGAGATAAAAAATATATTTTTAAAAGGAATTAAAATCTATACAAGATGGTGAAATCATATTTTTCACAACACTTTGGTGCAATAGGTCTGCAATCAATTTTTCCAAGGCTCATCTCTAGAACCATAACAAAAATTTAATTTTTCAGGGCATAAATGAAGGAATCAAGAGATAAAACATTTGAGAATTGGATTCAGAAGGACATTTTAATTCAATTTCATATAAATTTTTTCCAAAAAATTCCATCGGGATCTCATGTTATAGTTGTTTCAAGTTGCCCTCAAGGTGAGCTTCTTACAATTAGTCACATTTTGATTAGGACACGTTTCATCTCCAGGAGCCTGGTGCATTTTTATGTCCCTTGCATCCCCCAAGATAAGGTACACAAGGATAGTAAAATATTTTCAGCCCCAATATGCCCTCTGGTCACACATAAAACCATCTAGATCACCATTTTAGCCCTTAGGTGTTTGTCGGAGCTCATTCCCTCAATTGCTCAGATTGTGACAAGTGCTAAACTAATGTCCCTTTCATCACTTTGAGAAAAGAGACATAAGGGATAGAAAAATGCACCCAACCCCTTGTATCCCTTAGGTCATCAATGTGACCATCTTCAATGTAAATTTCCAGCCCCCGGGAGCTAGTTGGAGCCAAATGCACAATTTTCAGATGGTCGCCAAGGGTCGGCTCTAGGCGTGATGTATAATTTTATGTACCTTTCATCCCTTAATAATTGATGGATATATGGGATTGGAAAATGCACCCATCCCTAGGTATGGCTCTTGCTTCTTCATATAACCAACTTCCATCCACCATGTGCCTCCAGCAAGTTTTTTGACCTAATGCTTGATCATTGGATTTCTGCCAAGTTTCGCGTTGAGGTGCTGCATACAATCTGATGTCCCTTTCATCACCTAATGCTTAGGGGAAATTAGGGAAAAAAAAATGTGCCTCACCCTTGCTATGCAGTTTTGAATTATTTTAAATCTGAAACTTAACTTTATTTCCCTTTGTTTCTTCTTCCCAGTTTCACCATGTCATAGCTCTGTTCATGCTCACACCCAGTCCACCATTACTTCTACAAACCAGATCCATTATAGCCATAGAATCATCCATACCTTAAAAAAATAGAAATATTAGAGGAAGGATTGATCAGAAGAGTTAAAGGAACAAAGAATGAAGGAGAAGAACGAAGAAATCCACCCAAAACCCCCATTGACGTGAGATGAAGATTCAAACATATCTTGCAAACTAGTGCAGGAAATGAAGAGCCATTTTTTGCTGCATTCTTATTTTTCAGAGGACATAAAAACCTAAAAAAAAAACCTCCATTCTGAAACATAGATTGTCTCACAGTGAAGAAATCTCCCTATTGGTCCAATGAAGACAAAAGTCGGATTCCCTGTCAAACCGACAATCGGTTTGAAGAGAAATTTCACCGGTGGAACAAGAAAAAAAAAAACCCATATAAAAAATATGATTTTCATTGTGAATGGAGAAGAAAACTAGAACCGCATCTTCAAGCTCTGTTAATGGCTCCCATGTCCAGTACTGCCGACAGGTGAAATTTTTGAAATTTAAAAATCTCACAAATCATTGATCGGGTAAGCCTAAGATTTCAGAGGGGTGATATTGGGAAAAAATCCATATCAAAATACTTCATTCCACAATGATCTGACCACCAGAAAGATATCTTTCTAAAAATAACAGGTCTTCTACATGGGAGACTACTATTTCAGGTAATTCACCAACTAAAGAAGATGTGAGAGAGGTAGTGAACACAAAAGTGGTATTACAAGTAAAAAATAATCGAAATGGTCATCTTGGTACAAAATTGACAATTACTAAAAATAGTAAGTGGTCTCACGAACACCTGCTAAAAATAATAAATTGGTCCAAAAGGTGATGGGAATGGAGGGAGAAATAGGAATTCGAGTTACAACATCTAGTTGAGGATTGGAGGAGCTGATTTTTATACTTACTAAAAATAGTAAGTCGTCTCACTAGCACTTACTAAAAATAATAAGTCATTCCAAAGGGTGAATTTCACAAGAGGATCATTTTGAGAGCTAACCATCATAGATTGGCAGTTATAATTTAAGTTTGGAGAAGGATTGTTTATTTTTCTAGAAATAGTAAGTGTCAAAAGACAACGAGACTCAAGTTTATAGAATGGGCGTTGTCACTAAATATTGCATTTACTGAGATTTGATTTCCATCTCTTTAGTGTACTATCTTTGTTAGTGGTTCATAACATTTTCACAAAAAGCATCTTTGGCACCTCTCATGGATATTTCATAACTCATCTCGAGAGATCCTGATAGTGTCTTTCCACTTACTACATGGTTTTAGTCACATGTATATCATACATAGGGTGAAATTTGTGGTCATTGGTGGAAACATTCAACAATGTTTCTAAACATTCAATCTAAAGCATCTGTGGAGCCAACTTGAAAGAGTTTCTCAGGGTGCAAGAAGTTCAAAGATTAAGAGTTTCACCTCATTTGGAGCTTTCCATTGACAAGGACCAATGTTCTTCATCAAGAACAACATCTCCTCATCTCTCTCTCTCTCTCTCTCTCTCTCTCTCTCTCTCTTTCTCTCTTCCCTCCCAACGTTCTCTCTCTTCAATGTTCTAATTTCACATTAGGGTTTGCACTTTTTGATATGTCTTTAAGTTACTTTAGAAACATGATGTAAATTTTAAGTTGCCTTGTTTTTATAAAAAGGACTTAATATTTGATAGGAATATGAACAACCTAAAGTGAAAATGTGCCATATGAAAAGTCACCAGGAAGATGAAGAGTTGTTTCTCTTTTATAAATTGTAATGAACTCCTCATTCGAGGGTTTTCTTAGTGTTCTTAGTTATTTTTTTGTGAATTCATGAGAGAGATATCCTTGTGAAAAGAGAAAAGAAATAAAAAATTATTCCATTCTCCCCTACTCTCAAATGTATTCCATTCTCATACTATGTACAATTTCTTCTTGAGCATCAATGCAAGAAGAAGGAGTTTCTAGCCTTTTTTGACTAAGATATTTATTGGTACTTTGAGCTCATTAAATTCTGATTGGTCTTATTATTGTTTGCATTATTGTTTCTTCCTAATTTTGATGCATATGATGAAACTTATAATTGATGTATGCAAGACTCTGATTTGTTACTTGTAGCATTAGTCCTCTTATCTTACATTCTCACTCCCTTTCCTGCTCTCCTAGCAAATTCTTGTCTTGAAGGTATCTACAAGATTTTTCCGCAAGGTCAGTGGAGTGTCCCTATTGGATCCCCATCTACAAGGAAAACTTGGATAAAAATCACCTTACTCACGCATGCATATACAGAAGTTGCACTGTTTAAGTAGAGGGACTTAAATTTCCAAAGCGTTGGAAAGAAACCCACAAGTTTGTCCACCCGACAAATTTTCTTGCCAACACACCCCAAACGAGGGGGGCATTTACTGGGTGATAAAATCACCCTTCTAATAATACAAAACTCCATAGTAAAATAACACAGTACAGAAATGGAAAAAGGTACATAGTTACAGACTTGTCAAGAAACAAACTTTGATCAAACACACAGAGTAGAGACTAGTGCATAGTATCAAACAGGAACTGTGGTCACTTGTGTCCCACCTGGGTTCTTATGTTGTAAGGGAAAGAGAATATAGATTCTCAACTAAGCATAGTCTGCAAAAATTTACAGTAGAATTCTATAGTATCATGCACTCGCCTTCAGTTATAGGATTTATACAATCAGCTATAAATCAGTTAAAATTTGGTTATAATTCAGTTACAAACATTTATAATCGGTTACAAATATTGATGTGCCATCTGTAGTGGTGCTTATTTGAGAAGTGTCATGGAATGAGAGAAAAATATACCTCTCTCCCAACACTCTTCTCTTGGCATGAGATCACCCAAAAAAATCACTCTTGGCATGAGACCCCCCAAAAAAACTCACTCTTGGCATGAGATTTCCCAAAAACCTCACCATCGGCAACAAGATACTCAAATTCAACAACATCTCCAAATTAAACAAGATAAATCTCTATTTTTTACTCTCTCATACATCATGTGCACTCTTTCCTAAGCTCTTTATTGACTTATATATAAATTACTTTAATTCTTCATATACGGGAATTTGACTACTCTTTTTCTATTCTTTTTATAGGGTTGTCCTTATAAGAAGAAAATCACATCAATGAGCACAAGCTCCAACAACACATGACTATGCATATGATTCACCCCCTAGGGTCTACCTTACCTTCCTAGTATCCATACTTCATATTTTGATCACGTCATGCTTCACTTGTCCACTCAGCACTTTATCGAATACACTTGTATATACAGGATTACAAGGAAGACATCTTATATCTACTTTATGTTATCGAGTATTCAATCAACATCATAAAGTGGGGGAAAATGTAGAAATTTTTTTATGAATTGGGTAAATTTCTAGGTCCTAAAGGATACTAATGTATACATGATTCCTAAGCAAGAAAACTAGTGGTTGACAACTTCTTTTGGGCCTTTTACTTTATCTCTTACACTTTACTAGCCTTACATATTTTACAGCCATGTTAGCACTCAATTAATTTATATTTTGATGGCCTTGGACACTAATGCGTAGTTAGGAAATACACACCCAAACACTCATGTCCCTCTCTTTCTTCTTCTTATTCTTTTGGCTCTCTTTTACTTATTGGTCACCTTTTAATACTTTGGGTTGGCCTTTAAGTTTTCAATTACAAAATTCAATCAAGGGAATCATATATATACTTAGTTACTTCTCTCAAATAAGGGGCCAAGAATGATAAAAATTTTCTATCATCACCTAAGCTTGCATAAAGACATAAGAGCATTGCAAACCATACATCTAAGATATCCATATAAGGTACAAGGGATGCATAAATCTGCATACACACTATAAGAAAGGAGTTCATTTTATTCCATCACACACATCTTGCATAATTTAGAGCAATCTAGATCTGTCTACTATCATCGTGTAACTTGCACAAGGGAAACATAGGGAATCATTACACACTCAAGAAAAAATAACTACATGGAGTCTAATATGTAGTGAATTTATCAGTTTTAAGTTCACTCTTTGGGTGACCGTCGGGGTCAGTCCGAATCCACATCCTGTATATTTTTTATTACATTTGATGTGCTTTGTGGTTTGTGGACATGTGTAGGTAGTTATCTATTTTGAACATTAAAAGTATAATCGGAGACATAAAAACAAAAACTATGCGACAAAATAAGATCAACATGGAAGCTTCTCTAGTCTAGAAAAGACAAGACTCTAAGCACTAGAGCAGATACAAGTGCCCAGTTCAGTCACTAGTAGTTGGGGCACTTCCATCCTCCTGTGGGTGCTTGTATTTTGCACATTCTTAGGGTTCTAAACCCTCACTAATCCTTGATGACATTGTTTTTCAATCTATTCTAGCAGTTACTCAGTCCAGATCACTCCCAGGTTGCATGAAATCAACTAAGTCATCTCTCTCTCTCATCTCAGTTAGGGATTTTACATTGTTTCATGTTTATTGCTTGCACATTAATATATTTTATTTCATGTATATCATTTGTTATAACATTTACTCTCAAATTAAGGATTAATTCAATTTAGAATAAATCACAACCAAAAAATTAAAAAATTCAATATACACAATGCATTGATGCACCGGGGTTACAAATGAACATAGATGATAAACAAAAAAATTGTAATTGGTCAAAATTTAACGAAGAAAAGTAACAATGCAACACAACTTTACATAAAGAACTTTAACCATGTCTTTAATGTGTTCCATAGTGCTGATTGATTGATTATTTCCCCAATCAAGGATGCATGTAAGGGGTAAGATGATTCAGGTTTGATTCGGTCATTGTCCCCAAGAAAGGATACATGCAAGGGGAAAAAATGAGATCTGAGAATACCCCTAGCAAGAATATATGCAAGGGGTTTGGATTAGGATGTTTTTATTGATTGATTGAAATTTGGAATAGACACCAGGAAGGATAGGAATCAATAGATTGGTTTTTGGGAGTTTTTCTTGTTGCAAGTGTTTATGTTTTTTGGATGTTTTTTTTTTTTTGTAGATTTTTGACTTGTTGATATTTTGTAGTAGTTTTTTTAAATATTTTATTTTTTTGGATTTTTTGGTGTTTGTAAATGTTTATATTTTTTGAAATATTATTCCAATTTTTTGGATATGTTTTTACTAGTTTTACTTTTTTTTGGTAAATTGGGAATATTTACTTCTTTTTTAAAGTAGGTATTTAAGTGAGACACCTAGTTGTGATAGTGATCATGAGAAGTGAAAGTGACCATGAAACCATTCCAAACTCCTGTAAGAACTAAGAATCTCATTGAAATTAAGAGATGGATAAAGAGAAGATGGGTGATACAATAGATGGTAAATGTCATGAATTTTTGAAATGTATGACATTAGAAGAAATGAGAGGTGATAAAATAGGATAGACAAAAGGATATATGGGAACATTCTCATGTAAACATTGCACTTTGGGAACTCATTTTAAAAAAAATATTAGACATTTCATTCTATTGGAAGAATGTATTGCAGATGATATAGCGATAAGATGTCTTACTCCACGCAATTAAGAAGATGTGAGGGTTGAACACCAAGATTCAATAAGGACATGAGACGTGTGAGGTAGTAAATGGATGAAAGGATTTTATGTCAGGGAATTTTTTTGTAGCGAATATTCGTTAATTCATGAATATTTCAGTTTTTAAATTTGAAATTGGCAAATTTTTAGGGTAGGAATTAGGACCAGGTCGCCTAATTTTTTTGTGTACAACTTAATCTTAGGGCTCGATTCACCATTAGCACAAAATTGAAATTCATGATATTCACCTTTATGTTGTCATTTGGTAGCATTTTTTAAGCTACCAGCTGATAGTATAATATATGTTGTTGGTTGGTAGTATAAAACATGCTACTCTGGCCAACAACATATTTTATGCTACCGGTCGATAGCATTTTTCTATGATATCACTACATCACATTTTGGGAGGACATATTTCTCATTGAGATTATCATTTTAACTGCTAACATAAAAATATTTTTAAAAAAAATCCATACCAAATTAGTGAAATCTGTATTTTTTTCACAAAAAATCAATTGTTTGAATTTTTTTCTTTGCGCCATATATTTTGTGAGAACAAATTTCTTGTTAATCCAGTTATTTAAATTATTGTCATCAATAAATGATTTTTCAAAAAATTATGTATGATTTTGACCGAAATCATATACTATCAGCCGACAACATATATTGTTAGTCAGAAATTACTACTCGGCCAACACAATTATTAAATGATTTGTCAAACCATTCGAAACCCGTTTTCTTCATATTCACCATCATTTCAAAATTCTATTTTCACACATTCGCCAAGGAATATATATGAATTATTTTGGGGAGGAGTCTTAAAATTTACTTTGCATTATGTTTAACAATGTGCTATTTGGGAAATTAGGACTCATCTTCAATTACAGATTACCCAACCGACTCCAAGATGATTTCCACTTTATAGATATTTAAATAGACTTAGAATGCAAGTGGCCTATTGATTATAAAGATCTAGTGTAAGGAATGGTTGTCTCTCCTAACATGGGCATATAAATTGTTTCTTTGGAATTTTTTATGATTAAGCACATTTGATGCATATTGTTTGAAGGCATTCTTTTTCTTTTCTTTTGGAATGACCCCTAAATTTTTCTCCATGCCACCAGTAAGAGGCAATGTCTCATCACCAAATTAAAAATGTAGGCGAGTAAGGCTACCTTACTCCATTCCCATCCTCACACTACCAGTCAGAAGTGTGGGCTCATCAACAAATATTGTGAAGGACCAAAGGTGTAATTATGTGCAATTTGTTTGTATTTTTTATTGATTTTTCCTTGTTTTTGCATTGTGCTTGTTGGGAAATGAAAACCTTCCCCAAATATCAGCCCCATGTGACTAGTATGACATGAGGTCTCATCACCAAAGACTAAGATGGGAGGTTAAAATATCTAGGTAAATAATTTTTAAATATTTCTTGTTAAGGAGATAACTTCTTTGAAAGGAGGATTTTCCATCATGAAGCTTCTAGACAAGACTATACATGAAAATATTTGAAAAGGGAGAAACTATGAGGGGGATGAGATAAACAATACCTAATAGGAGTAGTATTAAATCTTGTATCATGATGATGTGGAATAAATAGGTGAAGAGTGAAGAATCATGGAGATGCTATGATTGGGATATATCTCGATGGAATGAAAAGTTTAGAATTATTTTTATATGAGCTAGATGGAGTGTTTGTACAAGTGGCCTCCCCAGTGTAGAGAATACTCATGGATAGGTGGTTCTTGATTTTTTTTTAATAGCACCTTGGTAAGGTGTTGGATATAGGAGATTTTTTTTCTTTTTTCAATTTTATATTTTATATTTTTGAAAACTAGGGTCTTTAATAGACTCATTGTTTTGGAAGAGGTTCATGGCTATGTGATTTTATTGTTCCTGAGTTATGAGACTAGGATGGATGATGTTCAAGTCAATGGTATGGATGGAAATAATTTCAATGAATATATTTTTATCAGCTAGGTTATTAAAGAGGCTATGTTTGGAACTTGTCTCAATGTTGGAGTCAATATCCCCACCACTAGTCGAGACGTTAAACAACATTGGCATAGTTTCAAACGATCTAAAACCTAGACCATAACAATAAAGGTTTTCTATATACATGATAGGATCAAGGAGACATTTTTAATTTATTTAGATTCCCTTATCTTTCCATTGCATATTCTTTATCATTTTATTATTTTTACTATATTCAGTAGATTCGTAAAATGTGACCAATCGATCATCATACAATGATAAGATCTTATAACCCTGAATGTTTCCATCTTCTAGATGTCCTAATCATTTCTAGAGGGAATTTCCAAGGTTGTAAATGGGATCCACTTTGATGTGGGAAGCATTAGGTTTACCATAATTGTATGGAGATAAATGTAAGTTTCTAACGTGGAAAAGAATTTAGCATTCATGTTTACTAATGCATTTGTCACAAGATCTCGAGTATAGGTGGAGTGGAAGATGTAAAACGATGGAGTTTCATAAGGATATCAAGATTAATGTGGTTTTCATTAGTGAAGGAAAAAATGTGGGGAGATGAGGATTTATCTACATAAGGGAAATAATTCATGTGCTTATATCTCCCCTCTAAAAGTTTGCAGTATTCAAAAGGTTTGACATCAGCTCGTAAGGTGAATTATTTACCTTCGTGAGGGAATTTAATACACTGATGGAAGGTGGAAGAAACAAATTTAATCACATGGATCCATGGGAAATGAATAAGAATGTTATAATAGGTTTTATTGTCCACAACATGAAAAAAGGTTTCCATCTTATGTAGTCCAAACCTTAGGGATACTATGATTGTTCTTGAGGATTGTATTTCACCGTTATCATAATTGTAAATGGTAATGACATTAGTTCCTAGATTTTCCTTGGTATAACCAAGAAATTTTAATAGCTTCATGGATCAAATGTTCATAATTGCTCCATTTTCTATAAGCAATATTTTTATTTTATGATGAGTAATGAATACTTCAATATACAGGAAATCATTATTTTTTATGTTTGGGTTCAAAAGGTCATAAGGACCAAATGATAGGATATGACTATTAGGTGAAAGATTTGTAATAAAAGCTTGGAATTTTTCGGTGTTATCAAGAATGTCAGGATCCATTGATTCAAAGTGCACCGGTGATAAATGTGAGACGTGAATTGCACAAAGAAAAGACTAAGCACACACATACAAATCTATAAGTTATGAAGAACAATGAGATAAAATGCAAAAGGGAAACAATGACTCCAAATTAACTCAATGCTCCATATAATAGAATGATTCAAGTGATGTACATATAAGAGGTGAATGTGTAACCTATTCCTAGAATAATGGAAGCCTCCACTTAGAATAGTGGTAACAGTCATACCCAAAATAACAGTCAACAAAGAACTAGTCAAGGGTAGTAATTACCACTAGCTAAAATAGTGTGGTCAAATGTACACCTAAGAAAGCATATCCCATGAGTGTAGGAAAGCTCCAAGTAAATAAAAAATACAAGGAAAATGAATATCCTTCACTAACACCCCCATAAGAACAACTTAGGTGAGTAGTGAAAAAGAAAAGTGGGTCCCAAAAATAAGGCTTGATGAGGTGCCCATGTATAATGCATCTCTCACAAAGATAAAGTAAAAGGAGAAAACACGGTGGGAAAAAACTCCCCCCAAAAGAGAGACAAATTAGAATATAAGAAGGCTAGAAGCCATGTCGAAGATGATGAAGTTTCTGATGTGGATAGAAGAATTAGGTCCCAACAACAAGGCCACGTTAGGTACCCAAGTATATAAAAATATGAAATGGGAAGAAATAAGACAACCCGATAAGAATACAAAATTGGATGAGGCACTGATAAATAATCTCCAAGAAGTAGAACTTGATCCAAAGATCACCCTCTATTAAGCAGAAATGCACGAACAAATATGTACAATATTGTTTTAAAAACCATTGATTGGCCAAGTGGGAAAAAAAAGAAGAGAACAAAGTCATAAATGTAGAGGAATGGAGAAGTTGTGTGAACATGCCATGCTCAAATATTGCTATGGGAATCCAAAACTTCTATAAGGATTACACAACGATCCTCAACATAGGTTCTGGAAATAGAGGCCTTTTTATATACCCATTTATAATACATATACTCAATTATTCTCAATAGAAACACATGCACTAAATGTGCTTATTGCACAAAGAAGAAATGAAATAAACAAGTCATTATATGGGGGTTTGGTCTCATACCAAATTGGGCCCCACCCTCTAGTTTTCAAAACATATTCCAGAAAATGAAGCAAATGATCATCTTCTTCATCATCATATATTGCAAAAATCCTCCCAAAATGTGTCATTTTATAACTTAGTGTGTTTTACAATATAAATAGAACTAATGCGTGAAAAATTAAAAAATATGTACTTTTTCAAAAGACAACACTCAGTTTCATGCTACCAATCAAAAGTTTTTTTATTGTTAAAGAGGGTTGATGGGACCCGTACCCATTACAAGTAGTTGGGTTCTTTAACCCCTAGATGAAAACATTTCAAAACCAAACGTAACATAGGTGTCAAGACCAAAGTTATTTCCCACTCTGGAATGGGAAATAATCTTCAATACTACATATTCAACCCATTTTACCTTTCCTTTTCTTCACTTCCTACCATTTACCATTAGCAGATGAAACAACCACCATAATATTATTAGGGTTTTCTCACATAACCTTATCTGACAAGGAATCTTGATCTGAATCTGAATTATCAGAAATATGTCCTCTTTTCATTCCACCCACGCCAACACTATTTTTTTGATTTCCCATCATTGTTTCTACCTTCTCTATTCCTACAAAATCCATAACCTTACCATCGCTAGAGGATTTTTTAGGTTCCTCCTTACAATCTGAGGCAAACACCAAATCTAGATTCATAAATTCCTATCCACCATAAGAAGTCGCTCCAGCCTTTTTTACAAATTTTGGGCTTTAGTCTGAGGACATGAAGCTTGCAAATAACTATGGTTTCTGCAAATTCTACACCAAAAAGTTGAATTTTCATAATCTAATATTTGGGAATGCAAAAAAAATTCCAAATTTTAGAATGATGTGATCTGGAATTCCTTTACTCAAGTTAATTTAAACACAAATAAGGGCTTATGTGCATAGACCCGAGTGGTTTTTATCCATGTTCTCTTTTATAAACTTTCCCTAAAATTTATCGATATCCTCTATGGCATACCAAAGATGTAGAGGAAATTTCATAAGCCTTACCCAAATAGGTGTTTTGGTGACCAAATAAGAATTGGGATCGAAGTCTAGAAACCATTGAGTCAGAAATAAATCAGCATTACCCCAAAACCATGGGCCTTCAGATGGGCATCGCTCATAATCCTCTGGCTCTCTAAAATTCACAATAAAAAACCCTTGGAATAGAGGGATATTTCACACCTGTTGGACCAGTGCTCAAAAACCCACTAATAAAGGGAATAAGTGGAAGGCCATAGAATATTGAAACAACCGATCATAGAATCTTGGGATAGGTTATGATAGTATTCCTCCACCTCACAATTTTCAATAACAAGTGAAGGAATGTCCTCTACCATATTGACCAGATGATTTCTTGGGGTATTACCACCATGCCTACCCAAAATATCTTTCAATGAAATCAGTGGATAGAATGGGCCTTTCCCCTACTGCTACTGACGCAACCCCCAACACTCCTATTTGCTTCCATGCCATTCTTGCATTCACCAAACAAAGCTGTCACCTTGGTTTATTCCCTACACAGGAAAGGATTAGGGAATATGCTTTGCGCAACCTTTACATCGAATACCATCCTCCCGATGCATAAAATTTGGATGGTAAATGCTTTTATTATACTAGAGCTATGAACTAGAGTGGCGTAGGTGTACTTTCTCTAAGTGGGAGATGGGGTGGATTTGGGTCCTTAATATTTTCTGAGTGATCCACATTTGGAGTGCCCCGCTATGTTCCGCTTGGTCCATATGGAAAATTTCGACCCCTACCTCAAGGTGTCCCCATAGCCACTTATTTAAATCATCCAATGAACTCAATGGGAATAGAAATTGGGTTGATGATTACAAACTACTTGTAACTCACCAATATCCAAATACATTGAGTTTAAAATTTGGTTTTGTAAACGCTTTTATTATACCATAACTATGAACTGGAGTGGTGGAGGAGTAATTTCTCTAAGTGGAAAATGGGGGTGGGATTAGTTCCTTAATTTCCATGGAGAGATCCACATTCAGAGCATGCCACTATGTTTTGCTTGGTGCATATGGAGAAGTTCGACCTCCACCTCAAGGTGTCCCCATCTCCACTTATCAAAAGCATCTGATGAACTCAATGGGAATGGAACTTGGGTTGATGATTATAAAAGATTTGTAACTCACCAATATCCTAAGACCTTGAGTTATCTACTAATAAAAAGTTATTACAATAATGATTTCATGTAAATAAGGTGTTGGTACCCAAATTGATTCTCCCTAAGAAGCTGAGCAGCATCATAGGTTTGATAGTAAGCTTAGAGAAAAGTAAAGCATGTAATGTGTCATTTTGTAGCTGGGGATGGAATGCAGCTTGCTCTTTGTCACTCAGATGTGGAGAAAGGGGTAGCACCCTCAAGAGGATTTTACCTATCCTCACTACTTTATGGTTGTGCCTTTCAACCAGGATGAGAGGACCCTTTTTGTAGCCTATTGTTTGTGGAGGATATGGAGATGTCCTTCCTTGTGAAATTATTAAGAAGACCTTAAAGAAATTATGATCAATGCAACAAAACCTAACTCTCACGAGTTGTCACTCTAGATAATGGAGATATTTTCTAAGCAAGGTTCAGGCCACTAAAGACAATGAAAACATGATTATTTCTACATGTTTTGGTAGTAACAATTATGCATTTGTATACACACATGAAAAATAGGGGTAGTATGGGTATGATTGGTTATTTTTAAATGAACTTTTGGTGGGAGGTGAGGTAGAAATGAAGTTAATTCACCAGATTATTAAGAAATTTTATCAAAATGGAAAGCTTGAACAATAGAAAGATTTAGGATAGCTAGGATGTTCCTTTAACCAGAATATGTGCTTCAATGGAGGCCCAAATAAGCACTTTTCACACATACTTCAAGGATCCAAAATGAAGGCTCAAATTGGAAAACTTAACTAAACATTATTAACCTCTGTTTCATCACACCTAAGATACCCTCAAAGGCTAACAAAAAGTCTTATAGTCATGCTAGGAGTCACAGTGATTTAAATTTGTTTATTTCACTATCAAATGAAAGCTCTTCTGATAAATGAAATTAAAAATGCCACCAAACTATCACAAGGATAAGATCTTGTGTGATTCATAAATATTTCAATGTAACATTGCAATGGGAACACGAAAACTACTTGCAAACATTCAAAAATGAAGCAAACACAAATTTTGCCCAAAAATAATGTAGATTAACTCAAGTTTGATTAAATTTATTAGCAAGGGAAAGTTTCTAGAATAATCTCAGAGATTTTCAATGGTTGTACACTTGTAACCACCTTGACATGATCAAATTTAACACAAAGGAGATAAACAGGTTTCTTTAGATGATTTCTCAGAAGGACGGGTTCTATCAAGCTTTTTTTTTAATAAAAATCAGTCCCAACCTCTAACACCCCAACCATTTGCACGCTAAATTCATGAAATTTATAATACTTCCTTTACAACAGAGTTTTCCCCCCAAAACTAGAGACATTCAAAGCACTTATTGCGTGTTGAGACTCCCAGAATCAGATTTGTGAAAAAGTTGTTAGGTGTGCAGAGGGCAAATCTCTACAAATATTTCCAGCATTCAATTCTTCACCTGGTAGGTCATTCTTTATCTTACACACCAACTACTTCCTTGTCTAATCTGTCAAATCTAGTTCTTTTTGTGCCAAGGAAAGAAAATCTAAAAATCATATCAAAGCCAATGATCAAATCACGTCTTGATGGAAAAATACATCTTCAAAATTTTCCCACCCACCCATGATACCAAATTAATGTTCCTCTTCATTTTACGTGTAGGAGACACCATGAAATGATAAAAACATAAAATTTTCACATTCCCAGGAGATTTGGAGAAGAAATGGTGGAAAATTAGATACAGACGCACAACTACCATCGTCTTTCTTTTGAATCTGGACCGTCCACATGGGAGATCCAAGTCAAGACGGGCCTATGGGTTCCTTTTTACCTTTTACACTTTTTAGAAAAAATAAAAAATTGCTCAATTTTCTCTGCCCCTCCACCTTTGAAAAATGGGCCTAACACATGTCCCAATGTGGGTCCCAAAGGAACCGCAGATAAATTATGCTATTTCACTTCTTTTTTGGAAAAGGGAAAATTTTCCAAGTTTTCCCCACAGCTCCGCCCTTCCGCTTCTAGTCTCTGATGTGGGTCCCAGTGGAACCACACTTCCTTTTTCACTTTTAACTCCCTTTTCCACAAAAGGAAAATTTTCCAATTCACCCCCAAAAGTCTGCACCTCTGCCATTGACTGGAGCAAGCTTTGACTTTTCTCTATTGGGCTCGCGGGTCATTTTGATGATTTCAGTCTTTTGAATATCAAGGGGAAACAAATCCATGTTGCCCCCTATGGCCTGCCTCCCCACCTTTTCACATTTTCAATGCCAACCTTGAACTCCTTCTTGTTGGGTTTGCAGGCCATTCTGATATTTTAATCTTTTTGCTAAAAGAGGCAAAAAATCCAAGTTGCCTCCGATAGTCGGCTTCCTTGCTCCTTTGACTTTTCAAATTTCCACGCATCACAATGGCACATATTGAGATGGTCCCTAAAATTTGATACCTTGAATGAGCACGGGCTCACCATGCACCCCATGCCTCTCAAAACCTTTTGAAAAAAGACTAAGTATGGGAAGACCCGGCGGAAGCCTCCACGTGTCTTCATGGCGCAATTTCAAGAACCCTATAAGGCTTCAAAATGATTTCGTGGGGGCGTGCTTCCATTTTAGAATTTTACTCCATTTTTCCAAAAGGGCAAAATATCCAACCTGATTTCAAAGGCCCGCATCTCCACTTTTAACTTTTCCACGTGTCCTTTTGTGGGGATCAAAGTAAGACTTTTTCCCTGCCGCTTGAATTTTACTTTAATCAAAGCCTGGAGGTGCTACGGGGCGGGTTCAAAGTTTTTTCCAAAGTAGCCAAAAATAAAAAGTTTAGAAAACAAACCTACCATGCCCCATCCAATTAGAAGAAGCCATGTAAGTACCAAAAGAACCAATCAAAATTGAGCGGAGCTATAAAACCAAATTTGGCCTTTTGCCAAAAAAGCAAAAAACGACAAGTTAAAACATTTTCCCGTCATCCCCTTACCAACCAAAAGAAACCACGTGACTGCAAAATGCTAAGGAATAATTTTGACAAGAAAAAGACGCCCGCCAGACCGTCAAAAAACAAAAAAAATCACCATTCATTCCCATAAACCGATTTTTCAATAAGGATGAATTTTTTTAAAACAAAACCAAGTGAAGCATGGTTCCAAGCATATTTCAACCATGTATTTGGATTTTCAAAGGCATAAAAATATAAATTGATCATTCTTGAGCTTCCATGGTTGGGGAAAAATAGGAAAAATGGCAGAGCCCATGGATTTTGAAGGAATTAGGGAAAAACAAGGAAAACTCGGAGACTTTTTCAAAAGGGGCATGACAATGGGTTCTGTAAAAAATTCAAGGTATTTCAAATGGAGATAAAAGCTTTAGAACATCCACATCGAGAGACAAAACATTTCAAAATATGCAGATCAGAGGAAAATCAGGGCAAATGGTCCGAGATCAAAATGAGCACCAACATTGGCTCCGACTCAGGGATGGGCACTCCCTGCGAGTGCCACAAGAACAACTAGCAAACCAAGTGCCAAGAACATACCATTGGGCAATAGAGTCAAAGAAAAAGCTCACATATCAGAACAACCACAACCATCCTCCAAAAACCAAACCAAGAAACTAGTAAAACCAAGTCATTGAGGACCAGAATGAGAAAAAACACAAAAGAAAAAAAGAAAACCAATGAACTATACACTGTACAGGTGATGCTCACCTTGATTCTAGGGAATCAATCCAGGAAATGCTTTAAGTGCCTACCATTAACAGAAAATTCAATAAATTCACCATCCAAATCTTTCAAGAAGAAATTATTCTCACCAATCCGAATGTCAATGGAGTAAGGGCCCATCCACAGTGCATCAAATTTACCATGCTTTCCCTTGTCTTCATGTCTGCTATCCCACAACAACACAAGATCTCCAATGTTGAAAGTTCTGGGAGTGACCTTCTTGTCAAATAAATTCTTCAATTTTTCCTTGAACTTTACATGCCTTTGGTGAGATTCTCTCCTTTCTTCATCAAGTTCAACAATCTGGTTAATGCGAGCCTCAAATGGATAAACTTCTTGATCTTCCAGTTGTTGAATGAACTGATATGAGGATAGTTGCATATGTAGGGGCAATAGAGCTTGAGTGCCATACACCAATTCAAATGGAATTTTTCCAGTGGCTCTTTTAACAGTAATCCTGTCAGCCCAAACAACAAAACTTCAGTTGTTCACCCCATTTTCTTTTGTTCAGCTTCAAGGTTCTTATGATAATCTTCAGACAATTTTTTATTACTATACTCAGCTTGTCCATTTCCTTGGGGATTGTAATTAGAGGCATATGTGAAATTGATCCCGTATTCTTTACACATTTCCACCAAAGGCTTATCTCTGAGGCTCATGGCATTATCAACAACAATTTTAACTGGCTCCCTAAACCTGTAGATGATATGGTTCAACATAAAATCCATGACAATTTGGTGTGTTGCTCTTTTGGTGGGGATTGCCTCCAGCCATTTGGTGAAGTAATCAGTGGCTATAAGAATCCACTTATGGCTAGCACTTGAAGGGTCTGAAATCTCACCAATGAAATCCATTCCCCATTGCTTGAATGGGGCTTCAATTGATACCGGATGCAAAGGTAGGGAGCCTGAAGCTTTCAGTCTTCTAGATAAGCACTGAAAACTCTCACATCTTCTAACCAAAAGAGTTGTATCCTTGAAGAGATTTGGCCACCAATAACTAGCCCTCAAGATCTTGTGTGTTATGACTCTTCTAGCATAATTCCCCTCATAAAATCCTCTATGAAGATCAACAATTATCTTGGGGGCTTCATCTTCAGTGATGCACCTTAAGAGAACTCCCTCAGGGTTCTTCCAAGCTAACCCATAATCAGTAATGACATATTTTTAGGAAGCCAACTTAAGGGCTCTTTTCTAGTTCTTACTCAAATACTCACGACAATATAGATGTCTGAGATAAAAAATTACATCTTTGTACCACTCAGAACAAATCAATTTTTCAAAAACATCTACCCTTCCTTCTTCTACCTCATTTACCTCAATAGTTTACAAGTTTCTCTCAGCCATAATCTTAGCCAAGCCCAAACCTCTCACCAACTTCAAGGTTTGGATATCCATATCATATTCTTGCAACTTGTTCACCCATCTGCATATTTTTCTTGAGACTTCCATCTCTGATCAGATGTCTTTCACCATAGTGTGGGGAACATAAGCAACAATTTTAGAGCTCAAAATGTAAGGTTTGAAAACCTTTATTGCTTTTACCATGGAAAATTCTTGTTTCTCCATAATAGTGTACTTCAGCTCGCCCCCCTACAATGCCTTACTAAAAAAGGAAATTGGCCTCTCAGCCCCTTCATCATCTTTTTTCAACAAGACAGATGCAATAGTGTTCTCTGAAGAAAAAAGAAAATAGTTGGAAAGGCTTCTTATAATCTGGAGCTGCTAAAATAGGGGCATGCTTTAATGCCTCCTTTATCCCATTGAAATCTTGAATGACATCCTCCTCCCATTTGATGGTCTAGTCCTTCTTCAACATGCCAGTGATTGGAATGGTCAACTCAACAAAGTTTGATATGAATCTCCTGATAAAGTTTATCTTCCCAAAGAAAGACTGAATCCCCTTCTTGGTTCTTGGAATTGGGACCTTGCTGATGGCCTCTACCCTTTTCGAGTCAATCATTACCCCTTCTTATGACACAATGTGACCAAAAATTTTTTCCTTCTGTACTCCGAAATTCCACTTCTTTGGATTGAGTGAAATGTCATATTATCTACATCTTATCAGCATTTTCTCCAAGTGCTGCAAATGATCACCTCTCTTTCTAGAGAACACAGTTACATCATCTTGGTAGACAGTAATAAAATCATTGATGTAACCAGCAAAAGAAACATCCATTGCTCTCTGAAAGGTTACTCTAGCACTCATGAGTCCAAAGGGTATTCTGACATATACATATGTTCCCCAAGGGGTGGTAAATGTTGTCTTAATACTTTCTGATTCCTTTACAACAACTTGGTTATAACCAGAGAAACCATCCAAGGTAGATATCAGCTCAGAACTGGTCACTAACTACAACATGTTTTCCATGTTTGGTAAAGGATAATTATCCTTCATTGATGCTCTATTCAGGTTTCTGAAGTCCACACACAGCCTGATGTCACCATTCTTCTTTCTGATTAGTACTAGGTTTACAACCCAAGAAGAATACTTTGTAGGCTGAATAATTCCTCCATCCCTTAGTTTATTCAATTCCTCTTGCATTTTAACATATACGAGTGGATTGATTGGCCTCTGTTTCTGCCTAAATGTTTTTGCATTAGATTCCAAGGGAATCTCATGTTGAAACAGATCCTCTTTGTATTCCTTTAATTCAAAATAAGTCGAAGCCATGCAATCTTGATATTTTTTCAGCAATTGGACATAATACTGTTTTTCTCCTTGCTGAGATTGTTTCCCGACCAGATCGTCCTTGGTTTCTCCTTTATGCCAAGGTCATGCTCCTCAATATCCCTTGAGGCTGCCATGCATCTGTTAATAATGCAATCAACATTATCAATGTTTGATTCAAGAGCAACCAGCCCTCTAGGAATGGTATTAGTCTTTAGTTGGATGATGTATTTTCCAAAAAATGTTTCTTTACCCTCTGCTATGCACACCATTGGCTCCCAATAACTATTTTTATCAGCAAACTCCCCTTTGTTTTGTAGGAATATTCTGACTTGAGCATCATCATTAAATACTTTCCAATGTTTAATGTTGTCAGGCACATATGGCCTAGTTAACACCTCAACATCATATTCACAATATGGGGACACTGTACGATTATCAAACTAGGAACCCGACACTGAATTTTTTTTAACCTAAATCATTGAACTTCCTATCATGATGCACAATGCTGAATGAATCAAACATCTCAATGAAATCCCAAACTGCATGCTTGTATTGTTTCATTCACTGATTTTTCGTGGCATAAAGTTTTCTGACTTGCTTTACAATTAATTCTGAATCTCCTTTGACAATGATGTCTTTAATGCCATATTTCCAAGCAATCCTCAGACCTAACAACAGTGCCTCATACTCAACATTGTTATTAGTGCACATAAAATTGAGTTTGAAGGAAAGGATAAACTCTTCCTTAGCTGGAGAGATCATAACACCACAAGCACCATTTCTGAACTTGGAGTAAGCTCCATCAAACAATAAAGTCTAAGGAGAGCTTGTCTATTCAAGACATTTGCATTCTTCAATCTTGTGCTCTTTTCCATTAGCAAATCCTACAAAGTTATCAACATCAACACTTGTGTACAATACTCCATAGGATACATTGTTGGGATATTCAATAAGGTGCAACATCTTCTTTTCCCCATACAACTTGAAAAGGCTGCCCTCAATTTGGATGGTGGTGTTTCATCTAATTCTTAGATCGTTTGTTTGAAGTGTTGATGAAACAGATAGGGTAACGGGCATAAGAGGAATACATGTTCAAATGTTGGTTGATGGGTTGTTGCACACGTATAACTTCCAAATCCAAAAATGATCATGAGAGCTTACTTTTGGCTAAAGGAACTACCTGTAATGAAAACAAGACCACCGGAAGGAATTAAATAGTATAGGCAGTGAACTGCCTAATGTATGCTAGATCCGGGAAGTATGATACTTCCTAGATGGTTTCCAGTCCACTGTTTTAAACAATTCATTGTAAACAAAGTAAATCCTATTGTTATTTAAAATGATTTAGGTATCTCACTCAAAAACACAATAAGGAAAAGATCTAATCTAACAGGCTAAGCTAGAATAGAATCCAAAGGTCAAATGATTGGTTCTGGGTCTCTGCAGGTTTGATAGAGGTCTCGGCTAGATCATAGGTGAATGGGGGTGAGATGAAATTTGGTGGGTAGGTCTCTATTCTAGGATGTGTGGGAAAATACAGAGACTGGTGTTGGTCAGGGGTGACTGACAGTGGTTAGGTGTGACCGGTGCCGGTTACTGTGAGATTTGAAAATGTCACAGAACAAGCTGTGGTCTCCTTTGTGATTGCAAAAAGGAATTTGGTGAGTCGGGGTGAAATATTGGGTTACTGGAGTAGGATTTGGTGAGGTTTTAATGGGTATATGGAGGTGAAAATGTCAGAAAAGGTCAATAGGTGGCAAGATAAACAATGGATGATAAAATGATGATGAAATGAAATAAACCAGGAAAGTATAATGTTATACTTACTTGGATTCTATTCCTGAATGCCTGTGTGTGAAGGATGGAGGTGCTGATGATGGGCTTGAAGGTTACAAGTGATCACCAACTGAAGAAAAGCTTCTACATGGGCTGCATGTACACTCTTCTTTGCTTGGATAGATCAGATCATGGCTGGGATGTCTGTGTAAGAGAAGATGTTCAATCTCCTTCCCTGGATGCGAGTTTTCGATGGAATTTTCTCTCTGAAGATGCGTTATCTCTCTGAGATGTGTTATTACTCGTCAAATTTCTCCCAATGTTTTCCAACCTTGAGAATAAGGTAGTTTAGGGGTTAAATGGGGTAACTGATGGTGGTCCAGCTTAACCAGCAATGGTTATGAGTAACCGGCATCGGTTAAGGTGAGATTTCCTATGTTTACAAGACTAGGGAGATCCTCCTGATTTCCTTGGATCTCATGCTGTTATCCCACAGATTAGACTGAGAGCCGCTTGTGATAATGTGGGAATGTGGTTAGAGGGAATGTAGGCATTGATTTTTACGATTTGGGTAAGTCTTAGTTAGTTATGGCAACTTACTAAGAATAGGTCTTAGGTTGAGTTGGCTTGGTGAGGTGTCTAGGTGAACTGTATGTGGGGATATTATTTAAATAAGATATTTAAATAATAAATATAGTGAGGGTAATGAATTAATTTAATTAAATTAATATTAGTGTGGTAAAGGGGGGTCATGGCTAGGTAAATGTAATAAAGGGTGCTTATTGGTTAAGGTACAAAAGGGAAGTGTGACCTGATTTTAGTGTCTACATTTTGTCCCTTTTTTTTACGTAGCTTGTATTGGTAAGAAACACTAACAACAATAATATTGGTTGCCCCATGTATGGGTGAAGGTGCTCTCCCTCAAACCAGGAACTGACAAGGTAGCAAGCTGAAGCGGTAAGTGGTTTGATAAAAAGTAAATGTGAGGAAAAGGCAGGTGGGTACAGGGGAAAAGGGTGAAAGGTCTACTCGGGCAATATAGGTAATGGGTTAGGGTCAAAGGTAGCATCAGTCAAACACACGCACACGTATAAACTGCAGCACGGTACTGGGTTGAAGAGTAGGGAAACTCTACATTGTCTATGGTTGATAGGTTTATCTGAACAAGGTTGAAGTGAATCCAGTATCTGAGGTATATGATATGGTCAGGAAACACAACGTCGGTTAGGTGCAGGAACATTTAGTTATGTTCTGGTACACCAAAGGTAGGGTCAGGATAAATGGTCTCGATAATAGGCTAGGTAAGGTCATTAGGTCAAACAACACAGGTAACAATGCTGCAAGGTATAGCGAACACATGAGGTCAAAGGTCACTAGTGATGGTCCAGGTCTAAATATCTAGGTCATAACATAGGTAAGGCCAAGGTAGAGGTAAAATAATACGAAGTCCTCAAAGGAGGAAAAATGGAGGTAGGAAGTGACGAGGTCAAGAAAGGTAAGGTAATGGGTTGAGTAAAAGTTTGATGGGGTAAAGAAACAAGGTAAAGGGTAGGGTAAAATGGAAAAGTAAGGGCAATGTGTAGGTGAGGGTGACCGATGGTGGTCATGGGTAACCGACATTGGTATAGGAAAACCGACATTGGTGAGGTAGGGCACGAGACCGATGCCGGTCAAGGGGGACTGACGTCGGTTAGGTCGAGTTTGTTATAAAAACAAAAAATTTATGTTTTTATTATTCATTTGTTATTTACGAAGTGAAGAAATGACAAAAAAGAGAGAAAAGAGAAAAAGTGTCTGGAGGAAACGGGACAGTGAACTAGCAGTCTGATTGGATGAGGGTGGGGTTGGTGAGTAGCGGGTCCATGGGATCAAGGTGAAAGAGTTGATTGGTTGAAGGTTGTGAGTAGTGATTCAATGATGGCAGAGGCTGGCACAGGGGTAGGGGGCACCACCACAGGCACAGGGAGCTAGTCCTAGTTCACAGACTGGTGCAGGGCAGGTCGTTGTAGGGCAGGTAGAGGTACTGAGGCCTATGAGACCACCACAAACCATGCCTATATTATCAGGACCATCTTATGGCAGTTGGGATAGACTTCATATCTTACGGAGAGTACAAGGCACAACAGGCATCTAGTGAGAGAACGAGATCCTGCACACATAGTGTGGAGAGAATATAGGTCAGCGAGCTCTGAGGCCCGATCAGGGAGAGGCCATTAGTGCACGGTGACCAAAGCTAGGTGAGGTGCCAGCAGGGACACAAGAGGCTGAGGGTGTAGGTGACACAGAGATGGACGAAATCTGGTAAGATTCCTCAGATGCGGTCACCTGATTTTTGATGTATACTAGTGATTGTTGAATATATATGTCAGCCTGTGTGCTGAAGGTAGCTGTAGTTTTTATCACATACTGGCCTGCATGCCAAAGATAGTGAGGATAAACGAGTGATTTTTTTATATTTTGAGCATATACCGGCCTGTGTACCGAAGATATTGTGTATTGATTCATTCATTCTTTTTGTATATATGAGATTGGCCTGCATGTTGATGATTTTTTTTACTATATATAGATCGGTGTGCATGCCAAAATTTTGAGATGATGGACAGGATGAGATAGACATGTATATTGAGATACATATTCATTGATCTGTTATGATGAGATTCATGGTATTTTGTGTTTTGATGATGTGTGTATGAGACATTGGTTTATGGCATGTATTAGATGAGATGTGGATTTGTTACTTTACCGTGGTTTGAAATTAGGTGAGTTAGGCCTGATGGAGTTAGGTTGGTTTAGGCATGGATCGAGTCAGGTTATAGGAATGGATCGAGTTAGTTTTGGTTAGGCATGGATCGATTCAGGTTATAGGCATGGTTGAGTCAGGTTGGTAGGCATGGTTGAGTCAGGTTATAGGTATGGTTGAGTCAGGTTGGTAGGCATGGTTGAGTCAGGTTATAGGCATGGTTGAGTTAGGTTGGTAGGTATAGATCGAGTTAGGTTATAGGCATGGTTGAGTCAGGGTGGTAAGCATGGTTGATTCAGGTTGGGTTAGGCATGGTTGAGTTGAAATTAGGTTTAGTTATGATTCATTATTTTGGCAATGAATGATAATATGGGTCATATGTGAAATTTTCTATAATCTATGCATAGTGATGATAGAGAAATGGTAGGTGTAATAAATGTATGCTGTGGTAAGCAACTTGTTATGTATGTGGCTTCATTTCCAAGTTTGTTATAAAAGGGGAACTAAGTGAAATGTGATGTAAATGGTGAGTTAGGCATGGTTGATGAATTGTTTTAGGGTAGAGAATGGCCGAGCTAACCTCCAAGGGCCCCAGGCCCTCGGAGTGCTGCCTACATAGTCCCAGAAAAAAGGGACCTCAGGCCGATGTAGTTCTCCCATGAGCTAGGGAAGAATATGAAAATAAATTGGTAGGTTTTTGGGCATGTTGTGGGTTTAGGTTTAATAGGTGTGGGTAGATTATAAGTAAAATGATGTAGGGGAAGGTGATTATGGCGAAAGGGGAGGACTACCCCAAAGGTAAGCGTCGAGGACCAAGTCATGTATAAGGTAATAAAAACATAAAAAAAGATGGTTAAAAGATAAGAGGGGGGCAATAAAGCCACCACATTGGGTAGGATCATACCGAGTAGATCATACCTTGGAGGGGGTGATGAACATAAGACTCGAAAGGCATTGCACGATTAACTGTTCTACGATGAAGGTAGTCATAGGATCACCAAATGTCTAAATTCCAAGATGTCCCTTAAGGAAATTGAGACAATGAGAGTGGAAGTTGTAAGGAGGGTGAAAGGTAGTTAATTTATATGTTTTGAGTGATAGGGCTTTAGGGCAAGAGGTCTTAGGTCACAATGGGCAAGTCCATGACTAATAATTTTTTTGTTTTGATAGACTGATCAATGCGGGAAGTCTATATGGGATAAATAATATGGTACTCCTTGAGGTCTTCGTGAAGCTGATCAATACGGGAAGCTTCGGTTTCTCTCATTCTTCTTTTTTGAAAGCTTCACATAGCTGTCCTTCGAGGGAGTAGTCTATTTATAGCAGCAATTTTGTCAAGAGGAAGATGTCCTTTTGAGGGAGTCATCTTTTAGTAGAAGTTTGACTCAAGGATTTTTGGTCCCATGTGAGGTCGTTGAAGTCATGGACAAGACCAAGGTGGAGGATAGGACTCTTGTTCAAAAGGAAAGGTGGAACAACCATGGGATCTCATCTAAAAGTAGATGAAAAGTATCCATGAGAATCATGCTATGTGCAGTACCGTGATACACATATTCAAGAGAAGATAACAAGTGACCGGTACTCACATGATTCTTGTTTAATCATTAGGGAGGTGTATGGAGTGGATAGCGCTCAAGGGACGAGCCTGTAAAGAGACAAAGGGTGAGGTAGTACAACGAGTAAACAATAGAATGGTCGAAGATGCAATGCGTTAAGGGGCTTAGGTTCAGGTTTACCATCAAGTGAGGATAAACAATAGGCACCTGATCCATAGGTATGAGTTACAATGTATGGTCTAAGCCAAGTAGGAGCAAATTTTCCCCATTTACTTTTTTCTGCTTTGGCTACGTATTGATTTTATTTCAAGCCAAGGTCACTGACTTAGAAGGTTTGTTCATGAACACAGTTTTTCATAAGCACATTTGATATGTTGTTGGTAAACTTGAAGGTGATCCAGAGCGTTAAGATGACGTTTGTCTAATAACTCTAGTTGTGCTAAGCAGTCCTGATGAAAGTCATCATCAGTAAGCATGTCATGGAGAGAAATATGGAGTGAGGGGATTTGGACTTCAAGAGGCAGAACAACCTCTGTACTGTAGACCAGCAAAAAGGGGGTGGCCGTAGTGGAAGTGCGAATACTAGTGCGGTATGCCCATAGGGAAAAATGAATGTGCATATGCCAATCCTTCCCAGTATCATCCACCACTTTCATGAGAATTTTTTTGAGGGTTTTGTTAGTGGATTCAGCTTGGCCGTTGGTTTGTGGATAATAAGGTGATGAGAAAATAAATTGAATGCCGAAGACATCACAAATTTTTCGTAATGTTTTGTTTTTGAATTTTTTTCCATTGTCAGTGATGAGGTGATGAGGAACACCAAAGTGACAAATGATGTGATGGTTAATGAACTGAAAAATATTCTCAACTTTCATGGAGATTATTGGTATGGCTTCCACCCATTTTTTGTAGTATTCGGTAGTAGTTATGATCCATTGATGACATTGGGAAGAATGAGGATTGATTTCTCTGACAAGATCCAAACCCCATTGAGAGAAGGGCCAAAGGTCACGAGTGACCTGTAAGGCATGACTCAATGTATGATGAAGGTTAGAATGTTGTTGAAATTTTGCACAACGTTTGACATAGTCGCAACAATCATAGTTAAGGGTCGGCCAGTAATATCCTAGGTGAAGAATACGCTTAGCAACAGCAAGGCCACTAAAGTGACCTCCACATATGCCATCATTAACCTCCTTAATGGTATAAGGAATTTCAGAACTTGTGAGGCATCGTAAGAGAATACCATCAAAGTTACGATTTATAGAGGAGTCCCCCCAGAATGATGAAATGAGATACCTTTTTAAGGAAGGCACGTTGTCCGTTACAGGTGAGATCAGGAGGTAAGATGGAGAGAGAAATGGTAGTCAGAGTACTGTTTATACCAAAGGTCACGTCGAGTCAGGGGTGTCAGTTCTAATTGAGTAAACATCATGAGGTAAATAAGATGGTGAATGGAGGCATTGTATGGTGACAAATATTTTGGAATCAGACAGGGGAAGCGGGTATTTGGGAAGCTAAGCAGGCTATGGTATTGGCAAATTTGTTGGTTGAACGTGGGATGGTTTGAAGGGTGTAATGATCAAAGGTGGTCAAAAGTATGTCTACATGATGTTTATACTTTTGAAGTATCTCATTATGACATTCATACATACCATTGAATTGGTTGATGACCAAATGTGAATCACCAAAGATGTGGATTGATTTGACATCTAGGGCATATGCGGCTTGGAGACCTAGTACAAGTGCTTCATACTTGGCAATATTGTTGGTGCATTCAAAGTATAGTTCTAAAGACAAAGGCATGGGTTATCCATCTAGAAGAATGAGGATAATACCAGCCCCGCCCCCACACTGACACTTGGAACCATCGAAGAACAATGTCATTTGGTAAGGGGGTTTGTCTAGGGAAAGAGTAGCAATTGATTCATCGGGAAATTCAAAATTAGAGGGTTGTTCCCCGGAAATAGGTGCGTTGGCTAGTTGGTCGGTGATAGCTTGGCCCTTGATGGACTTTTGATGAATGAATTTCATGGTCAAGATTAGCTAAAAGCATAAGCCATCACGTGGCACACTGATTTTGATAAGGTTTGGTGTACATGAAGTGTAAGGGATCAGTGTTGGTCATGACATAGGTTTTTTGGTTAAGTACGTAATGGTAGAGTTTGGTGGGAATGAAAAATAAGGGTAAGAAAAGTATTTCTGGATGGTTATATCAGGTTTCATAGTCCAAAAGAGTACGAATTATGTAATAAACCTGCCTGCTCCCTGTGTTGTTCATCGCGATGAGCGAGCATGGCTCCCAAGGAATGATCTGTAGCTGATATGTATAGGTAAAAAGGTTGATAATCTTTAGGTGGAATGAGTATGGGTGGTTGGAGAAGGTATTAATTTAGGGCCTCAAAATCTTTTTGACAGTCATCATCCCATTTAAAGGAGACATTCTTCCTAAGCAGATGATGAAGTGGTTGACACCGATCAGATAATTGTGAAATGAAATGGTGAATGGACTGCAATTTACATTGCAGGCTACGGAGATGGTGAAGGTTAGTAGGTGGAGGAATTTTGAGAATGTCCTTGAATTTAGTAGGGTCAACTTCTATACCACATGGAGGGAAATGATAAATCCCAGGAGCTTTCTTGAGAGAACCGCGAAGATGCAAACTTTTTAGGCTGAAGGTGAATGCAATATTTAATGAGGTGGTCAAAGATGTTTTTGAGGACGTTGAGGTGCTTGGTGCGACATTTAGATTTGACCAAGAGATCATCCACATAATCTTCCAATATACGATGCATGATATCATGGAAGATGTAAGTCATAGCACACCGATATATAGCACCAACGTTTTTAAGGCCAAAAGGCATGACTTGATAGCAAAATGTTCCCCAAGGGGTGATGAAGGTGGTCTTGTGTTGATCTTTTGGGGCAAAGAAAAATTTGGTTATAACCTGAGAAGCCATTCATGAGTGAGAGCATCTCATGACCAGCGGCGAGTTCAACCATTTGATCAATACCGGGCAAGGGAAAGTCATCTTTCGGGTAGGGTAGGTTGAGGTCATGGAAGTCCGTGTAAATGCGGAGTCCCCCTGTTGCTTTAGTAACAAGGAAAATGTTAGAAATCCAATGAGGATAATCAATGAGTAATATGAAGGAAACTGAAAGAAGGCACCAAAGTTCTTCTTTTGACGAGAAGAGCAATGCGAGGGTGCATTTTCCTCAACTTTTTTTTATAGTTTTGGCATTGGGAATGGTTACGATATTGTGGACCACTATGGTGGGGTCAATACCAGGAATGTCTGTGTAAGACCAAGAAAAAGCGTGGTTATGATTGTCAGAGAAAAGAAGCGATGGCTTCCTATTCAGTAGCATCTAAAGATTGTCCGATCTTTAGGATATGCGGGTCATCTTGAGTAAGAATGTTGATCTCGATAGTTGATTCATTCAACATGGTTTGCGTCTCAGAGGGTAACGACTGATGAATATATGAGTTTTCTACACTAAGGTAGGTGAGTATGGATTCATCATCCTGACATTGAACGATGTTAATTGTAGGTGTGTCATCATCGATCATCTCAGGATACAGGAATGGAAGAGTGGAAGGGTCCTCACCTTTGTGTTGATAAGTCAAAGGCCCCAAGGAAATGGTGTTTATGAAAAAAAAAAGTTAGGAGGAGATAGATTTAGGATCCATCCACTCCATCAGTGAGGGTGGTGATGAAGGTGGAGTGGGTGAAGATGGTGATGAAGATGAAGGTAGATAAGGGCTAGGGTCCTCAATGAGTTCAATGTGGGCCTGTTTGGTAGGAGGTTAGGGGAAGTTGATACCACTACAGTCGTTATGTTTGTGGGTGGTACATGGAATAATAGTATGGAGGCCTTTCTCGTAAAATCCAAAACCAAAAACCTTCCATGCATAATAGTGCAGGAAGGTGTGGGTGAAATGATGATTGGTAAGTGATTGGAAGTCAGCGGAAAATGGGCAGGGTTTTGATGGTGGTTCAGGTGTGTAAGTGGTAGTATCAAGTACCCCATAGGTGAGACTAGTATGAAGATGAGGTGGACCATAAAGGAGGCATTCTCCTATATGGTGATCATAGCAAGGGTGTTGGTGAAGGCTTCCATACTTTTGTAGAGTAAGGAATGTGTTGAAACTATATAGGCAGTACTCCCCCTAAGTGAGGCATTGAAAAACACCTTCCAAAGGGTCAGTGTTTGGTATGTAGGTATCTGGAATGGATGATGTGTCAAAGGTCGATGCAGAGGTGGAGTTAAAAAATTGGGAAGCTAATAGGTTAGCCGTGGAGGTTGTAGCAGTGGTAGGAATGGAGGAGGTATGTGTGGTGAAAGTAGCGGTTGTACTAGTAGGTGGAGGTGTAGGTGAAGCGATATTGGTTGTGGAGGTAGATGACTTGACAGGTATGAGCACATCATTAGGTCGGTAAAGCATGTTGCATGTTTTGAAAGGTGATGGGTCAGCCGGAATGGTATAAGTGTGTCCTTCGTGTTCAAACTTTACACAATGATGCAAAGTGGAAGAAACAAAACCCATGACATGGATCCAGGGTCTACTAAAAAAAAAGTTATATTGGAATTCCCCCTCCAAAATGTAAAACAATTTTGGAACAGTGCAAGGGCCCACGCAAACATGAATGATGACAGTGCCTAGTGTGAAGGTGATAGCATCATTGAATGAATGCAAAATGACTAGATGTTTATGCATGTAATTGTCAGGTATGCGCATTTGATAAAATGCATGAGATGAAATGATGTTAATGCTAGCACCTATATCAATCATCACACGATGTACCCGTATGTCATCAATGTGGACGGATATGAAGAGGGATGGGTCTGGGTCATCGTTTTGGTGTGGTGTGATCTCTTCCTCTGAGAAGCTAAGGGAGGCCACTTGGTGAACAAGATGGGGTGAAGATGAAGGTGGTAATTTGGTGAGAGAGGCCACATGATGGGGTGTGATAATGGAGGCTATGGGTGTAGGGTCATTGGGTAAAACCTCAATAGATTGAAGAACCTCCACGAGGGATTGACGATGGGATTCTGAGGTTTGGATAAGGTCATATAACGACATTTTGATGGGAGATTGGTGTAATTTGTTGAGAGTGGTGCGATGTGTGATGCCATTAGAAATGGAGTACATGGGGACACAGATAGTTATTTTAGGTATGGGTACAGATGGTATGTTGGGTATAGGATTGGTTGGTAGGTCAGTTACCTTTTCTTTGCCCTTCTTCACATGTGTAGTGATGTGTATCATGTTGATTTGAGGGGAGTTGGCAAATGGAGAAGGTGTAGGATGAGTGGTATAACAATGTGAAGGGAAAAAACCTACCGGAGGAGAAAAGCCTTGTGAGTTGAGCTAGGTGCAACGACATTGGGGTGGTGGCGTGGCAAGTTCTTTGATACAAACCATGTTAATTTCAAGTCTTGGGAGTGGCTCTAGGAGCTATGAGGGTGGAGGTTGTGGTTATTGAGTGGGCATTGTGGGAATGGGTGTTGGTGAAACAGGATCCTCGTCAAGAAGGTTGTCATCATCAAAGTTGGTTTCTGGTGGACACAATTTGATAAAGAGAGTTTTCAAGGCCTTCCAGTTCTCCACATCATGCCTTGACACACGATGGTATGCACAATTTTTTGTATCATCAAACCCTTTTGACTTGGGTTTGAGGGGTTCGTAAGGTTAGATTAGTGGTAATGTGATAACAGAAGTCTCGAGGAGGTTGGTTAAATTGTTGGTATAGGACCCTGCTAGTGGATCACAATGGGAAGTGAATGTGGGTTTGGGTGTAGATGTGGTTGATTGTTGAGGAACTATTTTTGGAAGAGTAGGAATGGGTCGAGTTACGGTTTTAGATGCCAGTGTGGTTTTAGGTATCGATCGTGTTTTTATGGGTAGGGGTACAATAGATGAACGAGTATGAGGGTGTGTGGTTGTTTTGACTACCTTATTGTGGGGTAGTGGGGTTTTGTTTTTGGGTTTCACTTTCTTGGGTAAAGGTAATGTGGTTGTACGAGGTCTAGAAGGAAAAGCAGATGGAGGAAGAGAGCGAGTTACCCACGGGGATAACGGGGGTGCTGTGAAGGTAGATGACACAAGTCGTACTTGGGGTGTGAGGGACAATGACGGAAGTGTAGTGGGTAGTGAAGCAATAGCTGAAGGTATTGGTGGTAAAAAGACTGTAGGTGTGGGTGTAAGTCATGTTGTGTGCCTGGGTAGGCTAAAGGTTTGTGAGGAAGGAATGGGTTGTTGTGTTATTAGTTTATGGATGGGTGAAGGTTGTTTGACTATGTGGGGAAGTTGAGGTCTTAAGATAGACGAAACAAGTGGGGGTGTGATTGGTGCGGTCAGGGTATGAGGTCGATGAGTTTGTTTCTTTGGTTTGGGTGTCATTTGGTTTGATTGGTCGAAATGTGTTTAGTAGGTGTGGTATGGATGTTGGAGGATGCAACTAAATCTAGTTTAATAGGTGGATGAGTAAGGCTAGTGGTCAGGGTGACCCCTAAAGTGGTAATAGGTTTAGTTGAGGCAAATGTTGTAGGTGTGGGTTTGGGTTTAGATGTAGGTTGGGTTATGGGTAAGGGTATGGTTTGAGAACTAACAGGTATCGTGGAAGGGGGTTGCGAGGTTGCAGAGGTGGTTGTATTTGGTTTGATTGGTTGAAATGTGTTTGGGTAGATAGTGGAGGTATTAGCAAGGGATCTCTGCATCTATGTTGAGATGGGGAGTAAGAGGCGCCCCCAAAGTAAAGCCATATCCACATAATCTAAGTGATCGGACAAATGTGAGAATGACACGTCTATGGGTGGAGTTGATATGGACCTAATGGAAATTATCGTAAAACATGTCTTAGAGACATGGAATTGGCTAGCTTCAGCTTCCGTGGGTGATGAGAGCTGAAAGTAGGTTTGTTGGATTTTGGGTAGCGGATGGAGAATGCTCGCCAAGAGGCAAAGGTATCTCAATTGGATCGATCATAGGTGGAGGAGATGATGGGAACTCCTCTATAAGTGGAGGAACATATGGGCACGCCTCTGTGGGTAGAGGAGATAATGGGAGCTCCTTTATGGGTGGAGGAGGTACTGTAGGTAAAGGTTCTCTAAGTGATGAAGCTAGGGGTGAGAGGGGCTCAATGTTAGCAGAAGACCCCTCCATTGGTGATGAAGGAGATGAAAGGTGTTCCTTTGTTGGTGTAGGAACAAGAGAGGTTGGTTCCAATGCAGAAGGAGGATTTCGGGCTAGGATCTCCTCTATAGAAGGAATATGGGGTAGTTGGGAGGCGACGGGTACCTCGTTAAAGATAGCATGAACCTCGCGGGTATGGGTATCATGAGTTGATGTCTCACCGGTTTGATTGGATGAAGGGGCATGGTTGGGAAATGGTTTTTTAAATATTAGTAGATTTTGGTTGGGGGTGGCGTTGGGATTATCCATAGTTAACTTGCCTTTCTCGAGCATTTCTTGGACAATAATTTTAAAATTGATGCAGTTACCGTCACTATGACCCTTTACTTGATGATAGTTAAAAAAATCATGTTATTTATACCATGTGGGCATGGGGTGAACAGGGTAAAAAATAGTGTGTGGTTTTATAGGTGGAAGGGTGATGGCTTTGGCTTTGATAAGATTTTCTAAGACAGAAGAGTAAGGTTTCCCAATTAGGATATATTATCGCAACTCTCGTCTAAATTGGAAAGTTTGGATAGGTGAGAGATTAGATGAGGGTGTAGCCTAATTTGAAAGATGAGCTGGGCCGGCCTTGAGTACCACTGCATTAACAGTGCCCTTAGCTTTTGAATAATTGGTTTTTGGTTTGAAAGAAGAAGAGGTATCATTCAAATTGAATGCTGAATTCTTATTGCGTAATTGGATTTTCTTCTCTTCGATGGCCTGAATCTCTAACTTCTGTGCCATAGTGAATGCCTCATCGAATGTTTGGATGGTTTGGACCTACAATGTCAGGGAGATATGTCTAGCGAAATCCCATGTGAAGAGCTCAGTGAGTTTAGTTTGTGGCAGTTGGAAGGTAAGTTGATTGATCAGGCTGCACTAGCGAGCGACAAAATCTGCGATAAATTCGTCCTCATACTGACGTATGGAATATAGATCGGTCATGGTAACCTTCTTGATGATATTGATAGAGAAATGATCCAAGAAGGTTTGGGCTACCTGATTGAATGGTAATATAGAGTATTTAGGTAACCCACTATACCAATCTAATGCAGGTTTAGTGAGGGACAAGGGAAAGGTTCTCAAAAGCAAGGCATCATCATGAGTGATCAGATAACACCCATGTTTGAATGACCACAAATGCTGTTATGGGTCTTCTTTGCTATTAAAATGATTGAATTTAGGCATTTCCCAATGCACATGGTATGAATGGATAGGAATGGATGGGTGAATAGGCTCCTTACAAATCTCATCGTAGGTGAGAGTGTTGCGGGAGCCAGAAACCGATGCCTCTAATGTCTGCATCTTGTTTAAAATCAATTTAATTAGGTCCTTGGTGGGTTGTGATGATTGGATGCCTCCTGTAGCATGAGAAGGTTGGTTTTACGCATATAACAGTGGTGTCACTCCAGTGTATGGGGGCTGCCACGTAGGGTGGTGGAGAAGAAGGCCGTGAAATAGGGGGTACGTACTCGGAATGAATAATGGATGAAACATGAGGTTATTGGTAGTATGTATATGAGGGTGGAAGGGTCGTGGTAACCCTAGTGGTAATAGGGGCTAATGATTGTGGAATGGAAAGAACCACATCTTGAAATGGGGTAGGGGTCACCAAAACTAGTGGTGGTAATGTAGCTACAGGTATGTGTGAGACATTAGGAGCAGATGAGGTTGTGTTTGGGGTAGTTGTCGAGGGTACGGTGGATGTAATGGCAACCATGGAGGTAACAAACGCAACAGTCAGAGTAGGTATAAGACCCAACTATAAAGCAAATGGGGGTAATGTGGATGCAGGCAGCACGGAGCTAGATGGGGCCGATGCGGGAGTGGGTGCGAGAGTCGGGGGGATAGATATGGGCATGCCGTATATCAATTGACCTGAGGTGTCTCGAGTGGACGAGTGGGAAAGGTAAAACTGCAAGGCAGTAGGGTTTTGGTCAAGGAGTCATGTAAAATCCTCATCTCTGGTAGCAATAGTGATAGGTTGGATGGGATCCATGGCTGGTGATAAGATGGAAGGTGGTGAAGGACTAGGTGGGAGTGGTTGATAACTGGCATGGAATACCAGTGTGCTTGCTTGTCTTTGGGTCAACACCATGTGAACCGGTACTGATCAGGTAGGGATGCTTCTCTGTAAATGACACAGAATAGCAGGAACAAGTGAATCTGGTGACAAAAATTAGATTAAGTGCTAAATGGTGGATAGAATGTAAAACAAGCTAATAGATGCTGGTTAGGTCAAATCAATGTCAGTCAGGGGTAACCGCTGCCGGTCACTGTAGAAAATGGACAGTGAGTAAATAGCGAGGCAGAAGGTAAAATCTGATAGGTATGAAAAATCTGAAGATGCTTAAAATGTCAATGGGAATAATGACAGTGACAGAGACTGTGAAAAGTGGTAGAAAGTGAAGCAAAATGTCCTTTTGAGTAGGTTAGAAAAAGGACCTAGAACCGATGTTGGTTGTGTATAACCAATGGCGGTCAGAGGTAACTGATGAAGGTTACTGTGAAATTGAAACAATGATGAAAGAAAGTGGTTGTGAATTAAAATCTGATGTAGAATCAGACCCAGAATTCTGAGAATGATGATGATATGGACCAGGCACACTCAGGTGAAGCTGGAATACACCAGCTATGATGAAGAGCGTGCAAGGATGAACAAAAAAAGTGACGAATGTGATCTTTCACCTCAAAATGCAAGCCAAGCAGAAACACTAAGAAAATGTGATCCTAGGAGTGCCTTTCTATTATTTTTGTTGAGCTTATGTTATTTAGGGACTGACACATGAATTGTGAAATAGATTTTTTGGTGAGGATGGCTTCCGACAAAGAAGGAGATATAAAAGGTGAGGTTTTAGGTATGTTATGGTGGGGGCGGGCTTTGCTCTGAAGTATGACTTGAAAGAGTAGCAAGCTGGGTGCCCACTGTGATGTGATCGTGTGATCACCTACAACTTCTTCTAGGTAGGATGTTGTTTAAGAATGTATGTATTTTGAATTTTTGTGTGGTTTGGTAAGACTTAGAGAAAGAGAAAAGGATAGAAGTACTTTTCTACGATTTGTTTGTCAACCATCAACTGGGCATGACGTCCAGCAAACAGGTTGCCATTAATTAATGTGAGCTAATGCAATAAATCAGAATGGAATGCACTTATTTTAAGCCCAAATCGAAATGTGAAATTGGATAACACAATAAGATGAAGAGGAAGAGGGATGCTCTTTCACTACAATGCAAAAAATATGAAGAAATGGTTCTTTTTAATCACACCAAAAGAAAATTTTCTTTTAGATCAAATAGAAAGAAGAGATGGGTTACCAAGGAAGAAAATTAGTGTGTACACTTTTCAAAAGGGAAAAAAAACACATAATTTTTTCCTAGAATGCAACGAACCCCGGAAGGGTCCCACCGGGCGTGTCAAAATGTTTCAACTAATTCTTAGATTATTTCTTTGAAGTGTTGACAAAACAGATAGGGTAACAAGCATAGGAGGAATACTTGTTCAAATGTTGGTTGATGGGTTGTTGTGTGCATATGACTTCTGGGTCTATAGCTGATCATGAAAGCTTCCTTTTGGCTAAGAGGAACTACCTATAATGAAAACAATACCACTAGAAGGAATTAAATAGTATGGGTAGTGAACTACCTAGCGTATGCTAGATCCAGGAAGTATGATACTTCCTAGATGGCTGTGGTCCATTATTTTAAAAAATTTAATGTTGTAAAAAAAGTAAATCCTATTGTTATTTAAAATGATTTAGGTATCTCGCTTAAAAACACAATAAGGAAAATATCTAATCTAACAGCCTAAGCTAGAATAGAATCCAAAGGACAAATGATTGGTTCTAGGTCTCTACAGGTTTGATAGAGGTCTCAGCTAGATCACAGGTGAATGGGGGTGAGATGAAATTTGTTGGGTAGGTCTCTGTTCTAGGCTATGTGGGCAAATACAGAGACCAGTGTCGGTCAGGGGTGACCGACAGTGGTTAGGTGTGACCGGTGCTGGTTACTGTGAGATTTGAAAATGTCACGGAACAAGTTGTGGTCTCATTTGTGATTACACAAAGGACTTTGGTGAGTTGGGGTGAAATATTTGGTTACTAGAGTAGGATTTTACGAGGTTTTAATGGGTATATAGAGGTGAAAATGTCAGAAAAGGTCAGTAGGGGGCAAGATAAATAATGGATAAAATGATGATGAAATGAAATAAACCAGGAAAGTATAATGTTATACTTACTTGGATTCTGTTCCTGAATGCCTATGTGTGAGGGATGGAGGGATTGATGATGGGCTTGAAGGTTACAAGTGATCACCAACTGAAGAAAATTCTGCATGGGCTGCATGTACACTCTTCTTTGCTTGGATAGATCAGATCATCGCTGGGATGGTTGTGCAGGAGAATATGCTCAATCTTCTTCCCTGGACACGAGTTTTCATTGGAATTTTCTCTCTAAAGATGCGTTATCTCTCTAAGATGTGTTCTTGCTCATCAAATTTCTCCAAATTTTTTCCAACCTCGAGAATAAGGTAGTTTAGGGGTTAAAGGGGGTAACCGACGGTGTTCCAGCTTAACCGGAAAAGGTTATGGGTAACCGGCGTCGATAAAGGCGGGATTTTCTAGGTTTACTAAACTAGGGAGATCCTCCTTATTTCCTTGGATCTCGTGTCGTTATCTCATAGATTAGGTTGAGAGCCTCTTGTGAGCATGTGGGAATGTGGTTAGAGGGAATGTAGGCATTGATTTTTAGGGTTTGGGTAAGTCTTAGTTAGTTAAGGGAACTTACTAAGAATAAGTCTTAGGTTGAGTTGGCTTGGTGAGGTGTCGAAGTGACCTATATGTGGGGATAGTATTTAAATAAGATATTTAAATAATAAATATAGTGAGGGTAATGAATTAATTTAATTAAATTAATATTAGTGGGGTGAAGAGGGGTCATGGCTAGGTAAATGTAATAAAGGGTGCTTATTGGTCGAGGTATGAAAGGGGAGTGTGACCTGATTTTAGTGTCTACATGTGGTATAGGACATATCCATTTGAACACTCCCACAAACACTTGTAGCCCATTTCCTAGAAAACAACATACCCCACATGGCTAGGCAGTCAACAATAACCACATCAAGCTTCAAGTTCCTACCTGGATAGGCTGCAAGTTGTACCACCAGAACTTTCACACATCCCACGACTGGTACCTCTTTGGAATCCATGGAAGTGCACTTCCCATATGTTTTTCTTACCTTGATGTTCAGTTCATTCATAACTTATAGAGGCATAACATTACATGATGCCCCCGAATCAAACATACAGTTGTACAAAAGTCTATCCTTAATTATCAGAGTGGTGAATAATGGATCCACATTTAGCTGAGAATCTACCAAGAATGTCCCCAAATAAACCTTAGGTGGTTCATCTAGCTCTTTTGATGTTGGTGGTGCTTCTAGTTCTTCAATGATTGGAGGAGTCTCCATAATATTTACATTTATACCTAGGGCACTCTTCTCTTCTTTCAATCTAAAATACTACAATTCCCTCTTCTTGTGCTCAGAAATCCTAAGCAACTCAACAATTGGAACTGAGATCTTGATCTGACTAAAGACTTGGGAAATATCATAAGGGACAGACTTTGGAAAGGAAACATTGGAAGGAAAGTTGATACATTCATTAGATGGCACATGATTTTTGACAGTTTGGGCATGAGGAGGGGTATGAGTTTTGTTTGGGACAGCAAGGCCCTTGGAAGATGCATCTTTCTTAGGAGCCTCTTTAGGAATATTTGAAAGAAATGGAGTTTTTGGATTGCCTGAGGCCCTGTTCCTTTGACAACCCTACTTCTTGTGTTATACTCCTTTTCTTGGGCAACAACAACATTCATCAGCAACTGCATGTCCTCCTCAAATGGGATTCCTCCATCATACTTCTTTATCATCAAAGCTATTAAATATTCAAATTCATTATTGGGAAATTCAAAAGCTTGTACAATATCTACTTCAAAAGTATGAGAGGGAGGAATAATAGGTACCCGGTGGATGCAATCCCAAAAATCAACAGTAGTTCTAGCACTTATTACCTCAGTTGAAGTTGCCCCTTATTGTGAGCTCTTGGAGCAACCCATCATGCAAACATCATCATCATTATCATCATTAACTTCTTCTTCTTCCTTTTGATCTTCCTCACATGGAGCATGGGGTGTGAAACATCATCACACCAATCAAACATCTGTCTCCTCCACAATAGCAACTCAAGCACCCAAAGGATCAGGTACCATTCTATTTTCCCTAGCCTGGGACTGTTTATTTCCAAATCCAACAGGTCCCTTGCCTTTGTCATCAGATCTCTGATCATTTCTATGATGATTTGTAAACCTGTCTTGGCCTTGTTTCTTGTGCTGACCTTGTGAACTCTGCCCAATTCCTTTTTCTATCTGGGCTAATTTGTATGATATTTCTTTGACAACCGCTTCCAAAGTTTTCACAACTTCCTCCAAATTAGCATCCTTACTTGTTTGAGGTTTTTCCAGGTTAATTAGTTTTACACCCTCCCTTTTTGGAGGATTTCCAATTGCCTTGATGTTATTCTCTATTTACAGAGCCATGGTGAAGGCCTGCCTCAAATTAGTAGGGTTTTTGTCCCTCAAGTAGTAAGCAATGTTTTTATCAAATGCATCTGAATATTTGATCAAACATGATTCATCACATGGCCTTAAGCTAACAGGAAATCTCCTCAAGGTCTTGTTAAACCTTGTGTTGAAATCATGTACTGACTCATTAGGATTCTTCTTGATGTTTTCAAATTCTGATAGAAGAAACCTAGGGTCAGTTCTATCACCATACTGCAATCTAAATGCATTGTTCATCTCTGTCCAAGAATCAATGGAATTATCTGGCAAAGCTTTATACCAGTCCCTTGCATCCTCTTCCAAAGTATGGATAAACAATTTGATATATACATATTCATGTTCAATCTCAAAGTCTTCCATCATATTGATAAAAAACTTTAAATGTTGATCACCAGTTATAGCGTTGTTTCCTTGGAACTTTGGTAATCTATTTCTTACATCCTGGGGAACTGCATTTGGATAACCAACCATCCCTATAAAATTTATAGGACCAAAGGTGTTTACAAAAAAGGAGGTCTGGGTGGGGGCTAGGGCCATGTTGTTTTGAGGAGGTGACCCTGGAGGGGAGACAAATTGATAAGGGGTAGAGGGTCTTTGAAACACAGGAGTATAATTTTCAAAATGGATATCCCCTAAAGGCCTTGTTTCTTGGAAAACCCTATCAACTTTTGAAAAGACAGGGGCAGAATGAGAAGCAAAATTTTCAAAATCAAATGAAGGCCCCTCTCCAGTTGGAGAATTCAGTTCCACAAAGAGGCTACCTGATTCAGAAGCACTTGAATGGCAGTCTTCAATGATAGGCCGATCACTTTCATCAATGGAGATCCCTTTTCTTGTCTGCTGATCTCCAACAACTCTCAAGGATTTTCTTCCTTCTGAACTTTGTTTTTCCTAGCTCTAGAAATAATGTCCTAGTAGGATCCCTAGCAAAGAAATATCTTCTTCCTTCCAGCTTTACAAAGATTAGTAACAAATCTCACTTGAAAGAGGTTAAGACACTAGTACTCATCAAGAATCAGATCAATAGGGAGTCGCCACTAAGGATTTCCACCTTAGTTGTGAAAATGCACTAAAATATGATCTTTCAAATGTCTGTCAATACTAGAAATTGGAAATGGGATGATCTGACTTTTCTTTACCCAGATTTATCAATGAAAGCTAGTGCACTAGGTGTGGAAACTGAAAGAATTACACACAACACTTGTAACTTTGAATACTTCTTACAGGCCCGAACACAAGATGATGTTTGAAAAAATGTATTAGCACTTAGAGCATATAAGAAGTGTTTACTAGGGTCTGAATATGAACTGTAACCACTATTTCCCTGACAACAATGCAATCCGGTGTTGGTACCCAAATTGATTCTCCCTCAGAAGCTGAGCAGCATCAAAGGTTTGGATAGGAAGCTTAGAGACAAGCAGAGCATGTAATGTGTCATTTTGTAGTCGGGGATGAAATGCAACTTGCTCTTTGTCACTCAGATGTGGAGAAATGGGTAGCACCCTCAAGAGGATTTGACCTATCCTCACTACTTTATGGTTGTGCCTTTCAACCAGGGTGAGAGGACCCTTTTTGTAGCCTGTTTTTTGTGGAGGAGATGGAGATATCCTTCCTTGTGAAATTATTAAGAAGACCTTGAAGAAAATATGATCAATGTAACAAAACCTAACTCTCACGAGTTGTCACTCTAGATAATGGAGATATTTTCTAAGAAAGGTTCAGGCCACTAAAGACAATGAAAACCTGATTGTTTCTACATGTTTTGGTAGTAAAAATTATGCATTTGTATACACACATGACAAATAGGGGTAGTATGGGTATGATTGGTTGTTTTTAAATGAATTTTTGGTGGGAGGTGAGGTAGAAATGAACTTGATTCACCAGATTCTTGAGAAATTTTACAAAAATGGAGAGCTTGAACAACAGAATGCTTCGAGATAGCTAGGATATTCCTTTAACCATAATATGTGCTTCAATGGAGGCCCAAATCAGCACTTTTCACACAAACTTCAAGGATCCAAAATGAAGGCTCAAATTGGAAAACTTAACTAAACATTATCAACCTCTGTTTCATCACGCCTAAGATACCCTCAAAGGCTAACAAACAATCTTATAGTGATGCTAGGAGTCACAATGATTTTAAATTTGTTTATTTCACTATCAAATGAAAGCTCTTATGATAAATGAAATTGTAAATGCCACCAAACTATCACAAGGATAAGATCTTGTGTGATTCACAAAGATTTCAATGTAAGATTGCAACGAGAACAAGAAAACTACTTGCAGACATTCATAAATGAAGCAAACACAAATTTTTCCCAAAAATAACATAGATTAACTCAAGTTTGATTAAATTTATCAGCAGGGGAAAGTTTCTAGAACAATCTCAGAGCTTTTCAATGGTTGTACACTTGCAACCACCTTGACATGATCAAATTTAACACAAAGGAGATAAACAGGTTTCTTTAGATGATTTCTTAGAAGGACGGGTTCTATCAAGATTTTCTTTTAGAAAAATCAGTCCCGACCTCTAACACTCCAACCATTTGCATGAAAAATTCATGCAATTTATAATACTTCATTTACAACAGAGTTTTCCCCCCAAAACAATAGACATTCAAAGTGCCATTACATGTTGAGACTCCCAGAATCAGATTTGTGAAAAAGTTGTCAGGTGTGCAGAGGGAAAATCTCTCCAAATATTTCCAGCATTCAATTCTTCACCTGGTAGGTCATTTTTCATCTTGCGCTGCCAACTACTTCCTCCTCCAATCTGTCAAATTTGGTTCTTTGCATGCCAAGGAAAGAAAAATTGAAAATCAGATTGAAGCCAATGATCAGATCACGTCTTGATTGTAAAATACATCTTCAGATTTTTCCCACCCAACCAGGATACCAAATTAATGTTCCTCTTCATTTTACGTGCAAGATACTCCAAGAAATGATAAAAAACTGTAAAAATTTACATCCCCAAGAGATTTGGAGCAGAAATGGTGGAAAATCAGATATAGATGCACAGTTTCCATTGATCTCTCTTTTGAATCTGGACCGTCCACGTGGGAGATCCAAGTAAGATGGGCCTAAGGGTTCCTTTTTACCTTTTACACTTTTTGGAAAAAATGCAAAATTTCTCAATTTTCTCCGCCCCTCCACCTTTGAAAAATGGGCTTGACACATGTCCCAATGTGGGTCCCAAAGGAACCGTGGCTAAATTCTGCTATTTCACCTCTTTTTTGGAAAAGGGAAAATTTTTCCAAGTTTTCCCCTGCAGCTCCGCCCTTCCGCTTCTAGTTTCTGATGTGGGTCCTAGTGGAACCACACTTCCTTTTACACTTTTAACTCCTTTTCCCACAAAAGGAAAATTTTCCAATTTACCCCGAAAGTTTGCACCTCCGCCATTGACTGGAGCAAATTTTGACTTTTCTCTATCAGGCCTGTGGGTCATTTTGATGATTTCAGTCTTTTAAATAACAAGGGGAAAAAAATCCAAGTTCCCCCGATGGCCCGCCTCCCCGATTGCATCCTTGATCCTCCTTCTTTCAGGATTGTGGGCCATTTTGAATTTTCAAACTGGTCTGCTTCCTTGCCCCTTTGACTTTTCTGCGTCACACGCATCACAATGGCACATATTGAGGGTCCCCAAAAGTTGAGACCTTAAATGACCATGTGTCAGGGGGCTCACCATTGAAATGTCAAGCCCTCTTAGGACCTTTTGAGAAAGATGGTCTAAGGAAAGAAGACCCGACGGAAGCCTCCACGTGTCTTTATGGTGCAACTTCAAGAACCTTATAAGGCTTCAAAATGATTTGGTGGGGGTACGCTTCCATTTTAGAATTTTACTCCATTTTTCCAAAAGGGAAAAATATCCAACCTGCTTTCGAAGGCCCGCATCTCCGCTTTTAACTTTGCCACGTGTCCTTTCTATGGGGTCAAAGTAAGACTTTTTCCCTGCCGCTTAAATTTTACTTTAATCAAAGCCTGGCGGGGCCGCGGGGTGGGTTCAATTTTTTTTCCAAAGTAGCCAAAAAGAACAAGTTCAAAAAATAAATCCGCCGTGCCCCATCCAATTAGAAGAAGCCACGTAAGTACCAAAAGAACCAATCAGAATTGAGCAGAGCTACGGGACCAAATTTGCCTTTTTTCCAAAAAAGAAAAAAGTGACAAGTTAAAACATTTTCCTGCCATCCCCTAACCAACCAAAAGAAGCCACGTGACTACCGAATGCTAAGGAATAATTTTGACAGAAAAAGACGCCCACTAGACCGTCAAAAAACACATAAATTCACCATTCATGCCCAGAAACCAATTTTTCGTTAAGGATGAAATTTTTTGAAACAAAACCAAGTGAAGCATGGTTCCAAGCATCTTTCGACCATGGATTTGGATTTTCAAAGGCATACAAATATAAATTGATCATTCTTGAGCTTCCATGGTTGGGGAAAAATAGGAAAAATGATAGAGCCCATGGATTTTGAAGAAATTAGGGCAAAAACATGGCAAACTCAGAGACTTCCTTCAAAAAAGGGCATGACAATGGATTCTGCAAACAATTCAAGGTATTCAAATGGAGGTAAAAGCTTTCAGAACATCCACATCGAGAGACAAAATGTTTCATAACATGCAGATCAAAGGAAAATCAAGGGCAAATGGTGTGAGATCAAAATGAGCACCAACATAAGGCATTTAAAAAATTAAATTACGCTCGAGCATTAAAAAATGCACTAAATGAGGATGAACCTAGCCTTCTAACCATTTTTTGGAATTGACACAGAATGTAGATTACAATGGTTTGATATTGTGATGGGGTGTCAGCCTCGTATCAACCTGGTCCCCCACCCTTCTTCTTTGTTAGGTGAAGATATAAGCTTAATTAAACACTTAATTCCTTTGAATGCAATTTTTTTCCAAATGATTTTATTTTCCAAAAAAATAAATAATGATAGGTTTTGAAATAAATTAAGAGTCAAAATTGGAGATAATTATAATAAAATAAACTACTAGATTATCTTGGGCATGTTGGAGTCTTAAGACAGCTTAGCAAGGGTTGTTTTTAGCAGACCAAGGGTTGAAAATAGGTCAAAACTAATTTTTTATGCTGCCATGAAAGGGAAAATGCCTTTCCAATAGTCTGTAAAGATCCTAAAACAAAATAAAATTCTCCTTCATATAAAAAATTCCCCTCCAAATGTAGATTTAAAAAGTGAAAAAGAGGATGCAATAGGTCTGATTTTAGTAACAAAATGTCATCTCAGCCAAAACGAATGGCACCCATGTCTGTAAATTAGGAAAGAACAACAATTAATGGAACTTAACAAGGTTGAGAGTGGTGTTCTAGGGGGCTTATGAATCTTATAGAGGTATGGAATTCCCAATATAGGTTGTATTAATCCTTGAGTGGTCTCAAACACCGAATATGGAATGTGTTTTCCATTTTTACCCCTGGTAAAAATGGATAACTTGAGAAAAGGGACTTGGGCAGTTAATGGGTTTCAATGATGAATCTGGAAGAAATCAAGATAAATTTCATGATCTTCGGCACTTGGAATTATTTCAAGCACTTCACATATTATCCCTAGGCTTCACAAGTTCAACACTTAGCCAAGGAATAACAAAAAATGGTTAAAAATGGTGAAGTTGGCTTGGGGACACTTTAATGAAAAAATTTCTAATTACCTATGATTGGAAGTGTTTCTTTGAAATTTCTCCCACTTAATCCCCTAAAAATATGGTTTTCATGATTTCAATGTGAATATGAGGTTGAGATATTTCAATAAAGTCCAAGATCTTGAAAAACAGAGCATCTGGTCAAAAGTTATGGCCCATTACTGCTTTCCTTTGTTAAGTGGTGAATTGGAACTGCTTTACTTATTGTAAGTAAAGCAGTATGAAATCGACACAGATATGCAGATAAAAAGTGGTTTTAAGTGGTGAATTAGAACTAATTTACTTATTTTGAGTAAAGTAGTATGAAATCAACGTAGGTCTGGGAGGAAAAGCAGTGTTAAGTGGTGAATTAGAACTGCTTTACTTATTTTGAGTAAAGCAATAAAACACATCGAAATAACCAATTAACAAAGGAAATGGAAAAGAAGTAAAGCACATTGAAATCACCACTTAACAAAGGAATTGAAAAGTAAAGCAAAGTGGTAGACTCAAAACTGATTTACTTATTTTGAGTAAAGTAGTAAAGTAAAGTGAAATCACCACTTAACAAAGGAATTTCAAAAGGTAGTAAAGCACTTTCAAATCAATGCAATGAAAGTAAAAAGAAAAGTAGAGTCCTGTGGAAAACACAAAATAATTTATTTCCCTAAAAAATGAAAAAAAGTAAAGTAGTTGGAAAATTTGGATGGAAAACGCAGTAGTAAGGGGTCAAATCGCCGCAATGAATAGGAAAAAATTCCAGAACTTCAAACGTCCATAACTTTCTGTTCGGAGCTCCATTTTGCATGTTCTCATACTTTTCAGAAATTTATTGGAGCCCTCTATGCACCAGAAAATTCAGATTTAAAATTTGGTGAAGGGAAGGTGGTAAATATTGATGTTTCTTGTTCAGCACGCCTAGCCACAGTTATAGTCAACCATCAAGTTACCAAAGGAGCCCGACCGAGCTTGAAAGATCAAATGCAAGGGAAAATCAAATCGATGCGAAAGGAGGTGGCCGAGTTAGTAGTTTTGAGCCAATGAACATGAATGGAAAGTTTTTTCATCCTGCGGGCCAAAAGAAAAGTAAAGTAATCTCGGTTCAATGCAATGAATGAAGGTGCTCGCCAGAGTTACATGTAATGTGGCAAAATGAGGGGGAAAGACTCACGTTGGAAGTAAGAAAAGGGAATCAAAGCTATGCCAAATCGATGAAATGAAGTGTGAGGTAGTTATTGCTAAGAGGTAAATTAAGAGGATTTTACTTCTCCAAGGTATGTGAAGTAAAGCAATGTGTATTCAACACAATGCAAGGAGGGTGAGTTGGTCCATACCCCAAGGTAGTAAAGCATCTCTAAATCACCGCATTAAAAGAAAAAGAAAAATAGAGTTATGTGGTGAAAGTAAGTTTCTTTAATTCAAAAAAAAGGTGAAGTAAAGAAAATGGAAAAAAATGATAAAAAAGGAGCAGTAATACATGGTCGGATAACTTAAATGAACTAGGAAGTAACTGTGATGGGCCTTGGCTCTCCCAGTGGTCTGCATCTTCAAAAACACCAAAATGTTTTCCTCAGAGCTCTGTTTCATGCAAAATTGGACTTTCTGGAAAGGTATTTGAGTCATCTACATGCAAGAAGCTTCATATTTCAAATTTTGTGAGTGAAAGGGGGTAAAAATTAGCGTTATCTTCTCTTACACTCTAGGGCACTTTACAACCAACTACCACCATTAATGGAGGATGGGGGCCAATTTCTTATCCCATAAGCTATAGTACAATAATGATGGGCTATGCAGGTGTCACATGATGTTTTAAATTGAATATTTCACTTTTTAGGTAAAGGAGGCATGCATCCGAGAACTTTAGTTTTCTCTCTCTTCTCTCTAATTGTTATATATTGTAAAGGGGGTGGCATTGTAAAGGTTAGTTGGTCATTTTTATCCCCCATGCTCTCCTCTTATGGGGCTTCAATACTTTATCCAAAAATATTTAATGGAATTTATTTCCTCATTCTAAAGAAATGTACTGTGCATACTTAGAGTACTAAAATTGTGTTTTGTGATTCATCTATCAATCCTTCCATCATTTCATATTACTTTTCTTGCCTCTCATTTTACTTGCAGGACATATGCATATATTTTGTTTCATTGTAGGATTTGGTGTTTTGTGATTACTTAGGAATGGTGAATATTTATTTCATGGTCTATTAGACAACTATCTATCCTCTCCAAGTTCATTCCTTCGATATTTTCAGGTCGAGGAAGTGGCTAATATATCCTTTTCTGGTGCATCACTGCTTCTAGTGTAGGATTTCCCTTTCCACACAAGTTTTTCTCTCCATGTCTCCTTAGAATGTTAGAATAGGTGTAGTTAGTTTCTTTGATTGCATTAGGATTAGTTGTGGTAGGTAGGATTAGGAAGAAAAACCATCTTTCTCTAGAGAGCTATCCCATTGGAAAAGACCTACACTTGTAAGATAGCTCCATGTTATGTAGATTACACTGAATGCCCCAGTTTCACAGGCTAACCATTTGGGGGGGTGGTATAATTTTATGATAATAGTTCATGGCATGCCCGGTGGGATAAAAATTGAATTCAAATATTTAGCTAGAGTGTGGTTGAATAATCTCCATTTTTGTTGAGTTGATTGTTCTTAGCAGAAAATTGTGGTTTTAGAATATCGCAGTGAAGAAATTGCAGCAAAGAGAAGTTGAAGTATTGAGGTCCTCCATCACCTCACAGATAAGAAGAATTAATTGGTGATTTCATGTTGCTTTACTGACCCATTAATCAGTAGCCTAATTAACATAGATAAGGAGTAAGTAATTGCACTTGAAATCACCGATAAGAAAGGAAATTAGAAGTACTAATTTCAAGTTGTGCATTACTTAAAATTGAAAGTCTTTACTTCAAGTTGTGTGAAAATGTAATTTAGTTACTTCAAAGTGAAAGAATTAAGTAATTACACTACTGAGTTGCATTACTTTAAGTCAAGTTATAGTGGAAAATATTTACTTTCAGTTGTTAGAAGAAAAGACTTTACTTTACTTCAAGTTTAAAGACTTAAGTAGTTGCACTCCAAGTTGCACTACTTCAAGTAACGTCATTTCTCCAAAGCGAAAAAATTTACTTCACTTCAATTTGTGTCATTCTAAGGAAATATTACTTAAGTAAATTAGTTGCTCCAAGTCAAAGGACATAAGTAATGCAGGATGAAAACACCACATTTAACTAAAGGAGAAGAAGTAAGTAAAGTAATCAAGGATCAAATCACCACAGTAAAGTGAAGTAAGTGCATCTCAAATCAACCCAACAAGGGGAAGTAAAGTAGGTTCAAATCAACGTAGAAATATGGAAGTAATAAACTTTCCAATCACCGCAAAAAAGAGAGAGACGTAAAGAAATTCCAAATCAGCGATGAACAAAGAAGAAGGAATTTAAAGTAATCAGCCCTAAAAAGACCAATGAACTAAGGGAAAGTAATGCAGGTCTAGATCACCGATAAGAGAAGCAAGAGGAAGAAGTAAGTTGTATTATGTCAACCAAGTTGATTACTTCAAGCTGAAGACTTATTTCAAGTTGCAGTAGATTGAAATCTTAAGCAATCAAGGCTCCAAAACCCAAACACATATGGAGAATGCATTGATCCAAACAACTTATTCTCTAAGTTTAGACCTTCTTTCCATCCATTTCCATCCATTTTCTTTCCATATCTTCCCACTTTCTTCCATTCTATGAAGTTATGCAATCATGACTTCATTCCTTGCATAGAATTCAAACTTTTAGCAGTAATACAACCCACCTTTGATGCAATTCTCAAATCCTCCAAATCAGTTTTATGATCAAATTTGGGTTCACTATGCCTATCCTTGTGAGCAATATCAAAATCAATTTGGCTATGGAGCCTATCAAGAAGAAATATATGCATATGGTGACAACAGTTATGTGGGGAACAACTATTTACAGGAGACAATTCAAAGTATGGAGGCTAAGATGGCGTAGACAAGGGCCACAACGCAACTTAAAGCATCCAAGATTGGCTTCATGACACCTTGTCTTTGGATTGGTCCCATGCCAATGCATTATAGCCCACACCAAAAGCTTGGTTTCATAGTTGAGATGTTGCCTCAACTTCAAAGATGGGTCTTGGAGATAGAGGCTTATCAATCCAATGGTTGTCCATCCTTTCAATGGGAGACACATGCATTGTCATTCAACAATCCTCTCCCCATTTCCCAACTAGGAACATCCCATCCTAAGCTTCAATTTCAAAGCTTCTCACTTGCTACCCCCCAATTCTAGAATCCACTTCCTCATCTTCTAGTATTCCATCTCATCTCATTTTTTCTACCATTTTCCATTCCAAGAAACCATCTGTTGGTGCAAATTCTGAGTTTGCACACTTTTCCTTAATTTTCTATATCCATTTTTGCTCAAAAACGTTTCATTTCTCGAGTGGGTGATCTGACAACTCATTTTATCCAGTTGAATGCCTTCAAAATGCCCTCAATGTTGTTATTCTGCCCCATTTTGAAACAAAATCCATGTTTCCCCCCCATTTGTGCCCTAATTTCTTCATTTTTCTTGGGCTATGTCATTTTTTTCCTTGCCCAAATCGTGCAAAAACTTGAAATGGATCGAATCCAAGTTTCTAGAAGTTGAAATCCTAATCCCCAGGCCGAAATTGATGATAAAAAGTGATTCAATTGATTCAAAACAAAGAATTCTACCTTCCCTATCAAAAAAATTTGGTTTCTAGGGCATTCCCTATATTTTTCACGTTTTGATGGGCTCTCGGGCCGTCAAATTTATCATTGCAACCTTTATGCTAACGTGGCAGGCTCCTATTGGCCGAGGATGGTTGAAAAAATGTTATAACTTGTCACTTTTTGAAATTTTGGCAAAGGAAAAAATTTTGGCTTCATGGCCCCGCAGTTTGCTACAGTGTTGTGCCTACGTGGCATGATTTGATTGGTTGATGGATCGGTGGGTGGCAGGGGCCGTCACTTAGGAAATTTTCTTCCATTTTGGAAAATTTCTTGAAATCAAATTTTTCCCGAATGCCCGCAGTGAATGGTATGATGACACGTGGCTCAGAGGATAGGTGGAGAGGTGGGGGACTTAGAAAAAATTTATTGTTTTTTGGAGGCATTAAGGGAAAATTTTGACCCTAGGGCCCGCCTCTAATGAAAAATGGACACGTTTCTAAGAGGTCAAAAGGAAGAGGCGAAGAGTTGGAAAAATTTGAGGTTTTTTTTGACTTCGAAATGCCAAAGGAAAAATTTGGCTAGAGAGCCCGCGATCAATTAGAGGAAGCCATGTGTCCAGGAGGAAAGATGGAAGAAGAGGCCGAAGGAAAATTTTATGAAATTTTGCCTTTGTGTTTGCAAGGTAAAAATTGAAAAATGGGCCCACCTCCAATGAAAAATGGACACGTGTCCAGGAGGGTCAAGTGGAGAGGTGGGGACTTCAAAAAAAAATTTTGTTGTTTTTGGGCTTAATGTTAAAAAGTGAAACTTTTTCCCAAAGGCCCGTGTCGAATAGAAAGAGGACACGTGTCCCGGATTTGGCGGATATTTGGAGCGCGGAAGAAATATTGGAAAATTTACAAATTTTGGTGAGAAATTTCAAAGGGGAAAATTGATCCGTGGAAAATATTGGAGGTGTCCCCCCATAGCCAATCAGGGGGAGACATGTGGCACTGTTCAAAGGGAAAAAGGGAGAGCATGGGCCCGCCAAAGGATTTTGTGCTCACGGAGGTTTGGAGCTGAAATTGGAGGGTTGGTTCCACAATGAATGGGAGACTGCCACGTGGCAGAAGAAGTAGCAAGTGTTTGGGCCCACGGAGAATTTTGAGAAAATTTTCCTTTTCTCAAAAAAGTGGCAAAATTCATCAAATTGGCCCCGGTTTTTGTGGGGCCCACAGGAGGACACGTGGTGTCCAGGGGGCAAGTGGGGAAAATGTTCAAAATTTTCCCGAAGTTCAAAAAAGTTTCAAATGCAATTTTAGAGGGAATGGGCCCGAGCCAATCATTTTGCGACATGTGTCCACCTTATCTAAGGGTTTCAAAAAAGGTAATTTTGGCTTATATGTGTGTGAATCCCACCGGACACGTGGAGGGGCAAATTTAAAATTGATTTAATCAACGGTTGCTGAGTGTTCTTCATTTCTTGCCGCCATTGGAGCTCCAAAGAACTTGGAATCATCATTTTTGCACCAATTCACATGAAATTTTATATGAATCCGCATCCCCTCGGCCTTCTGAGTGCAATGACATCATTCATTTGAGCTATTTTGGTGCCTTATAGTTTTTTCATGAAATATTTTCCTCAGACCCGTGAAAAACACGTGAAAGGTGAAAATAAAAGTTGCAGAGTTAAAAATGATGAGGGAAAAAGGTGAAAAATGATTGCAAAAGCATGTTGGCATGTCTGAATGCCAAAAACATGACCCTGGGATGGATAAGGATCCGAATCCATGCAATATTTTAAAATATTTGTGCATATCTGGCATTTTGTGAGTTGTTTTACAGTTTGATGTCATTTTCATGAAATGGATAGAGTTTTGTAACAAATTTGATCCCTTGAGCATATTCTTTGCTTGGGATGCAAGGATCCAAGTTGGCATAGGGTATATTATGTAGTTTGGAGGCATTTTGTAAAGTCTGTTGAAAATTTTGGAGAAAGAGAGAAGAATTTTCAAGGAGGAAAACTAGAAGTGTTCCATTTCTTTTGGAGAAACTGCCTGAGAGCCATTTTTTTGATTCCTTTTTGCATCAAATGTTCATCATGTTGAGTTGGTTTCAGCTGTAAAGCCATCAACAAGCTTTGAGATTGTCTTAATAACATTCCCTTACTGGTGTATTTGATCAAAATTTATGGATTGACTGGTTTTATCTCTTGGCAAAGCTTGCATACACTTGTATTTCAGTATGTTTTCAATTTGTGTTTCATGCTCATGTTGCAATCTTGTGTTTGGGATATTTGTTGGTCATACATGGTCTCATTTCTTGTAGAGGGTTTGAAGGCATCTACAATCTTCCATTCAAAAGAGCATTCATTTGAGTGAAGATAAACAGATTTAAATTCATCTTACCTTCCTTGTAAATTGAGGGTGTTTGTAAACTTTTGGGTGTACCTTAAGTCATGATCTAACAAGGGTTTCTAAATGCTTCATTGATATTTTACTTCAAGCCTTTGTGGCAAGGTTATCAAAGTTTGTGTGGAATAGTGCAGATTTGGGCCTCCATTTGTGCACACATCCTGGTTGAAAGAGTACTTCAAACTCATTGAAACATCTCTATTGTTTAGGTGTTGTAATTATTTTGCAAAGCTTCCCAAAGAAGTGGGTAATTCCTTATCTTGTCTTGTCCAAACTTCTCCCATCAGAATATCATTTAAACTAACTCATCCTACCTATACTACCCCTGCATTTGCATTGTGTGTCCACAAAAGAACTCAATCCTTTCACAAAAATGCACAAAGCATATCAGGGTTTTATCATGTCTTTAGTAGCCCTAGCCTTGTTTTGAGAACATTTCCATCATTTAGTAGTGACAAACTCCTTTGATTTTGGATAATGGATACTTGATCATGTTTTCACAATGCCTCTTTCATGTCATAATGCAAAACACAAGGATATATCTACCTCCTTTACCATACAAGGGCTGCAATATAGGTTCTCTTGCCTTGGTTGATAGGCACAACCTAAAATAGTGAGGGTTAGATCAAAACCCTTATGAAGGTGCTATCCACTCCCTCAATTCTTGAATGCAAACAAGTAGATAGGTGTGCTCCCGGCTACAAATGACATACAAACCATCTATCTATCCTTGAGTGTCTTGTGCAAGTTCATGATGTTGTTCAAGTTGTGAAGGAGATTAAATCTGGATACCAACACCCAAGTGACACCGCTTCCAGGGAGTTTCTTTGATTTCTTAGTGGTTTTGAAGTATTTGAAAGGTTTGAGCATTTGTGTGATCAAGTATTTGAGCTGTTACATTCTTGAGATATCATTTCATACTTCAGATCTGCATGTTTTGGGTAAAAAGGATTTCAAACTCAGTTTTCTCTTCTCATTTACTAGCAGTTTATATGATTTGGATGCATTGTTTTTGGTTGAATCAAGAAGAAGAAGATATGATTTGTAAATCCTTGCAAAGTTTTCAGTCATAGCATACATTTGACAGAATATTTTAGTGCTTTCTTGCACAACTAAGGTGGAAATCCTTAGTGGTGACTCCATGTTGTTTGGATCTTGAAATACCAGTTGTCTTACACATTTCTGTCATTTGAAACTTGTTGTTTAAATCTATCAAGCTGGAGGGAAGGAGATCCCTCTTCATCAAGGACTCTTCTAAGAAGTTGCTCACTGAATCAAGAAGCTTAGAACTAGAAGGAAGAAGAGTGTGGAAAGTGGTTGGTGATTTGGTTGCAAGGAAAGAGATCCCCATAGTTGAATTTGAAGGAGAGCAACCTATTATTGAAGATTATAATTCCTCTTCAAGTAGATCTGATTCAGGCAATCTTCTTGCTGATTTTCATTCTCCATCAGGTGAGGGACCTTCTTGTGTATTTAAAAAACTTACTCCTAGATCTTCTCCTGTGGTTTCTAAGTTTTCTAAAGTTTATCAAGAGAGAGAACCTTTGGGGTTGTCATTTTAAAGATCACTCATCTATTCCAATCAAACCCATTACTACTCCTAATCATCTTGTTTCACCTCCAAGATCACCCCCACCAAACAATATGGCTCAGCCTAGACCTCCATTTGTTGTTAACACCTTTGGTCTTATAAATTTTGGAGGAATGGATGGTTATCCAAATGCTGTCCCAGTAAGATGTGAGAAATAGGTTACCAAAATTCCAAGGTAACAATGTCCATTACTGGAGATCAGCATCTCAAACTCTTTGTTAACATGATGGAAGATTTTGAGATAGAATTTGAGGATGTGTATATTAAGTTGTTTATCCATACACTTGAGGAAGATGCAAGAGATTGGTACAAAGATCTACCTAATAACTCTATTGACTCATGGATTGAGATGAGTAATGCATTTAGATTACAATATGGAGATAAAACAGATCCAAGGTTCCTTCTATCTGAGTTTGAGAACATCAAGAAGAACCCTAATGAGACCGTTCATGATTTTAATACAAGATTTAATAAAACATTGAGAAGGATGCCTATCATTTTGAGGCCTTGTGATGAATCTTGCTTGATCAAATATGCAGATGCATTTGATAAAAAGGCAACCTATTACTTGAGAGACAAAAATCCTACAAACTTGAGACAAGCTTTCACCATGGCACTTCAAATTGAAAATAATATTAAAGCTATTGGTAAACCACTTAAGAGGGATGGTGTGAAGCTGATAAACCTTGAGAAGCCTCAAGCTAGCAAGGGTGCTGATTTAGAAGATGTTGTCAAGACTTTGGCAGGGGATGTTAAAGAAATTTCTTACAAGTTAGCCCAGGATGAGAAAGGAATTGGGAAAAGTTCACAAGGACAGCAAAGAACTCAAAACCATGATAGATTTGGCAATCATCCTAGGGGTGATCAAAGACAAGATGATAGAGGTAAAGGGCCTATTGGATCTGCAAATAGACAACCCCAAGCACGTGAAAATAGAGTGGTGCCTGACCCTCTGACTGCAAGAGTGGTTGTTGTTCAAGAAATTGCTGATATGGATTGGTGTGATAGATTTTTTCTTCCTCATCCTCCATGTGAAATGGACCAGAAAGTTATTGAAGATGATAATGAAGATGAAATGGATGATGACATTTGTATGATGGGTCAGCTCTTCAGGCTCACAACAAGCAGCAACATCAACAGATGTGATAAGTGCAAGGACTGCTGCAACCTTTTGGGATTGTGTAAAGAGGGTACCATTTCTTTCTCTTCCTCAAACTCATGATGTAGATGTAGTTCAAGCCTTTGAAATTCCTAATAATGACTTTGAATATCTAAGGGCTTTAATGATCAAGAAGTATGATGGTGGTATTCCTTCGGAGGAAGATAGACAATTGTTAATGAATGTTGTGGTTGGTCAAGAGAAAGAGTACAATACTAGAAGTAAAGTTGTTAGAGGAGCTGGTCCTCAAGCCAAGCCAAAGACACCCTTGTCTCACAAGCATTCCCAAAGACAATCCTAGAAAAGAAACAATTTCCAAGAACCCTGTTGTCCCATGCAAGAATATCAGTCCTCTTCATGCCCAGGCTACCAAGAACACTTCTCCATCTGATGAACCTTCTTGTTTCCCTTCTAATGTTGTTTTACCAAAGAATGTTCCATATGATATAGCCCAGGTATTGAGCCAAATTAAAGTGAGTGTTCCCATCATTGAGTTGCTTAGAATACCTGAGCATAAGAAGAGAGCATTCGAGTACTTGGGATTGAAAGAAGAAAAGGTTACCCCAAGCAGAAATATAAATGTTGTTGAGAATCCTCTTCAAAGCATTGACTGGCCTTGAAACACCACCACCAATGGAAGATCTTGGAGAGGCACCTGAAGTATATTTGGGGACATCCTTGGTTGATTCCCAATTGAATGTTGATCCATTCTTCACAACTTTGCTCATAAAAGATAGGTTGCTTCACAACTACATGTTTGATTCCGGTGCATCATGTAATGTCATGCCTCTAGAGGTCATGAATGAGTTGGATATCAAAGTGACAGCAGCATATGGGAAGTGTACAGCCATGGATTCAAGGGAAGTGTTAATTGTTGGTTGTGTGAAAGGTTTAGTAGTGCAACTTGCAGCCTATCCGGGTAAGAATTTAAAACTTGATGTTGTAATTGTTGACTGCCCTGCCAAATGGGGTATGCTTTTGTCAAGAAAATGGGCTGCAAGTGTTGGTGGTAGTGTTCAAATGGACATGTCTTTTGCCACCATTCCTATTGAGGGCAATCTTGTCAAGCTCTATGGTGAGAAGAAGATGTTACACTTGATTGAAGATCCCAACAATGCTTCTTATGAAGTGTTGTTTGCTGATGTAGATGTTGATAACTTCATTGGTTTTGCTGATGGAAAAGAGAATAAGATGGACAAATCAGAGTGCCTTGGTATGGTAGGTTCTCCATGGACATTACTATTTGATGGAGCTTACTCCAAAGTTGGAAATGGTGCTGGTATAGTGTTGGTTTCTCCTAGTTTGGAAGAATTTCTTTTCTCCTTCAAGCTCAATTTTGAATGTACTAACAACATTGCTGAGTATGAGGCATTATTATTGGGATTAAGGATTGCATGGAAATATGGAGTGAAGGATATTGTTGCTAAAGGAGATTCAGAGCTAGTTGTCAAGCAAGTAAGAAAGTTGTATGCTACAAAAAATCAGCGTATGAAACAATATAAGCATGCTGTTTGGGACTTGATTGAAATGTTTGATTCCTTTAACATTGTTTATCATGATAGAAATCTTAATGCTACTGCTGATAAGCTAGCTGTCCTTGGTTCTAGATTTGACAATTGCACCATTTCACCTTTTTGTGAATATAACATTGAAGTGTTAACAAGGCCAGCTGTCCCAGATAATGTGAAACATTGGCAGATTTTTGATGATGATGCACAAGTATTGAGATTCTTACAATGCCAAGGTGAGTTTTTTGGTCAGAATATTGATTGGGAACCAATGGTATGCATGAATGAAGGTAAAGAAACTTTGTTTGACAAGGATATTATACAATTGAAGACAAACACCATTCCTAAAGGTCTTGTTGCACTTGAATCCAATTTTAGCAATGATGATTGTATCATTAATAGAAACTATGTTTACTTCAAGGGATGTGGAAGAGCACAACTTGGGAACCTAAGGAAAAACCAAGGAAGATCTGGTTGGGCAGCCATCTCAGCAAAGAGGAAAAATAGTCCTATGCCCAACTTTTAAAGAAGTATCAAGACTACCTTGCCTGGTCTTATTCAGAGCTGAAGGCATATAGAGAAGATTTATTTCAGCATGAGATCCCTCTTGAGGCCAAAACCAAGCCATTTAGACAAAAACAAAGGCCTATTAACCCATTGCTTTCCATGAAAATGCAAGAAGAGTTGAAGAAATTGAGAGATGGTGGCATCATTCAGCCTACTAGATACTCATCTTGGGTAGCAAACCTTGTCCCAGTTAGAAAGAAGAACGGAGATATTAGACTTTGTGTGGATTTTAGGAATCTAAACAAAGCATCTATGAAGGACAATTACCCCTTGCCAAACATGGAGAATATGCTGCAGCTTGTAACAGGGTAGAGATGCTTTCAACTTTGGATGGTTTCTCCGGATACAATCAAGTAGTTGTCAAAGAATCAGAAAGACTTAAGACAACCTTCACTACTCCTTGGGGGACTTATGTTTTTGTAAGGATGCCTTTTGGATTGATGAATGCTAGTGCTACTTTTCAAAGGGAAATGGATGTTGCCTTTGCTGGTTATATCAATGAGTTTATTAGTAGTTTACCAAGATGATGTGACTATTTTTTAAAGGCAGCGAGCAGACCATTTGCACCACCTAGAAAAGATGTTGATTAGATGTAGAGAGTATGGAATTTCACTTAATCCAAAGAAGTGTCATTTTGGTTTGCAAAAGGCCAAGTTGCTGGGACATATTGTGTCTAAATAAGGTGTTATGATAGACCCTAAGAGAGTGGAAGCAATCAGCAAGGTGCCTATTCCAAGAACCAAGAAAGGTATCCAATCTTTCTTTGGCCAAATCAATTTCATTAGAAGGTTTGTTTCCAATTTTGCTGAGCTAACTCTCCCAATCACGAGCATGCTAAGAAAGGATCAAGTTATTAAGTGGGATGAGGCTTGCCATCCAAGATTTTGAAGGAATAAAGGATGCACTCAAGCATGCACCTGTTTTGGCAGCTCCAAACTATAAGAGGCCTTTCCAAATCTTTTCTTTTGCCTCTGAATTCACTATTGCTTCAGTTTTGTTGCAAAAGGATGAGAATGGAGCTGAGAGGCCTATTGTTTTCTTTAGCAAGGCTTTACAAGTAGCTGAGTTGAAGTATACAATCATGGAGAAACAAGCATTTGCATTAGTAAAAGCAACAAAGATTTTTAGGCCCTATGCATTTTGAGTTCAAAAGTTGTTGCTTATGTTCCTCATACAATGGTTAAAGACATCTTATCAGACATGGAGATATCAAGCAAGAGATGTAGATGGGTCAAAAAATTACAAGAATATGATATGGATATCCAAACAACAAAGTTGGTAAGAGGTTTGGGTCTTGCCAAGCTCATGGCTGAGAGTAATTTGCAAATGTAGAAGTGAATCAGCTAGAGGAAGAAAGGGCAGGTCTACTTGAAAAATTGATGAATTCTGAATGGTACAAGGATGTGGTCTTCTACCTCAAGAACCTATGTTGTCCTAATTACTTGAATAAAAATTAGAAAAGAGCCCTCAAGCTAGCTTCTCAGAAATATATCATAACAGACCTTGGGCTGGCTTGGAAGAACCCTGAAGGTGTCCTCTTGAAATGCATAACTGAAGATGAAGCTCCCAAGTTGATTGCTAATTTCCATGGGGGAGTTTTTGGAGGAAATTTTTCTGGTAGAGTGACAACACACAAGATTTTAAGAGCTGGTTATTGGTGGCCTACTCTTTTTAAAGATGCAACCCAGCTAGTTAGAAGATGTGATAGTTGCCAACGTTTCTCTGGAAGATTGAAAGCTTCAGGATCCCTTCCTTTATAGCCTGTATCAATTGAAGCTCCTTTCAAACAATGGGGAATGGACTTCATAGGTGAGATCTCAGATCCTTCTAGTGCTGGTTACAAATGGATCCTTATAGCAACTGATTATTTTACAAAATGGGTTGAAGCAATTCCATCTAGAAAAGCAACACACCAAGTGGTGATGGATTTCTTGCTGAATCATATCATATGTAGGTTTGGAGTTCTAGTTAAGATTGTATCTGATAATGTTATGTGTTTTAGATCCAAGCCTTTGATGGACAATGTGCAATGAATATGGGATAAATCTAACTTATTCTTCAAATTACAATCCACAAGGGAATGGGCAAGTTGAGTCAAGTAACAAGAACTTGCTCAAGATTATTAGAAGGACGTTGGAGATCAACAAGAAGAAGTGGGGAGAGAAATTGAAATTTGCAGTATTGGCTGATAGAATAACTCCTAAAAGAGCAACTAGTAAAAGTCCATTTGAATTGGTGTATGGAAGTCAAGCATTTGCTTCCATTACACCTATAATTGTCAACTTTTCAGACAGTTGGAAGATCAAGAACATGAACCATATGAATCAAGGAATCAATTAGATCATTGAGTTGGATGAAGAAAGAAGAGCCTCTCATCAAAGGAATGTCAGATTTAGGGAGAAATTGAAGTTGTTTGATAAGAAGGTCACCCCTAGAGCTTTAATTGTTGGAGATATCGTTTTGTTGTGGGATAGTAGGAATGAAGACAAGGGCAAGCATGACAAGTTTGATGCTCTATGGATGGGCCCTTATGGCATTGATATCAGGATTGGAGAAAATACATTTTTTCTCAAGGATTTGGATGGGGATTTGTTGGAGCTGCCTGTTAATGGCAGACATTTAAAACATTTCTTGGATTGAATCCCCATGTGAGGTATGCACAAGTTGTACATTTTGTATATTCCTTGTCCTTTTTTTTTGTCCTTTTGTTGTTGTTGGCTTGTGGTTTGCCCTTTTGTCCTTGGCAAACCATTTTTGGTATGGTTTTCTCGGTCCTTTTTGGTGAATTTCTGGTTTTTTGGGATGCTCTGCATTTTTAGACTCCTTGCCCAATGGATTTTTGGCACTTGGTCTACGTTGTGATCTTGTGGCACTCACTAGGAGTGCCCATCCCCAAGTAGGAGCCAATGTTGGTGCAAATTTTGAGTTTGCACACTTTTCCTTAATTTTCTATATCTATTTTTGCTCAAAAACATTTCATTTGCTTGAATGGGAGATCTGCAACTCATTTTATCAGTTCATTGCCTTCAAAATTCCCTCAATGTTGTTATTATTGCCCCATTTTGAAACAAAATCCATGTTTCCTTCCCATTTGTGCCCTAATTTCTTCATTTTTCTCGGGCTATGTCATTTTTTTCCTTGCCCAAATCTTGCAAAAACTTGAAATGGATCGAATCCAAGTTTCTATAAGTTGAAATCCTAATCCCCAAGCTGAAATTGATGATAAAACATGATTCAATCGATTTAAAACCAAGAATTTTGCATTCCCTATCAAAAAATTTGGTTTCTAGCGCATTCCCTGTATTTTTCACGTTTTGACGGGCTCTCGGGCCGTCAAATTTATCATTGTAACCTTTATGCTAACGTGGCAGGCTCCTATTGGCCGAGGATGGTCGAAAAAATGTTATTACTTGTCACTTTTTGAAATTTTGGCGAAGGGAAAATTTTGTTCGACGGCCCCGCAATGCTATAGTGTTGTGCCTATGTGGCATGATTTGATTGGTTGATGGATCGGTGGGTGGCAGGCTGCACTTAGGAAATTTTCTTCCATTTTGGAAAATTTCTTAAAATCAAATTTTTCCTGAAGGCCCGCAGTGAATGGTATGATGACACATGGCTTGGATGACAAGTGGAGAGGTGGGGGACTTAGAAAAAAATTTGTTGTTTTTTGGCTCAAGGCGTCAAGGGAAAATTTTGACCCTAGAGCCCGCCTCCAATGAAAAATGGACACGTGTCCAACAGGTCAAAAGGAAGAGGCGAAGATTTGGAAAAAATTTTAGAATTTTTGACTTCAAAATGCCAAAGGAAAAATTTGGCCAAAGATCCCATGACCAATTAGAGGAAGCCATGTGTCCAGGAGGCAAGATGGAAGAAGTGGTAGAAGGAAAATTTTATGAAATTTTGCCTTTGTGTTTGCAAGTTAAAAATTTTGAAAAATGGGCCCGCCTCCAATGAAAAATGGACACGTGTCCAGGAGGGTCAAGTGGAGCGGCGGGGACTTCAAAAAAAAAATTGTTGTTTTTGGGATTAATGTGAAAAAGTGAAACTTTTTCCCAAAGGCCCGTGTCGAATAGAAAGAGGACATGTGTCCCGGATTTGGTGGATATTTGGAGTGCGGATGGAAATATTGGAAAATTTACAAATTTTGGTGAGAAATTTCAAAGGGGAAAATTGATCCGTGGAAAATATTGGTGTCCCCCCACAACCAATCAGGGGGAGACACATGGCACTGTTCAAAGGGAAAAAGGGAGAGCGCAGGCCTGCAAAGGATTTTGTGCTCGCAGAAGTTTGGAGGTGAAATTGGAGGGCCGGTTCCGCAATGAATGGGAGACCGCCACATGGCAAAAGAAGCAGTAGGTGTTCGGGCCCACGGAGAATTTTGAGAAAATTTTCCTTATCTCAAAAAAGTTGCAAAATTCATCAAATTGGCCCGTGGTTTTTGTAGGGCCCACAGTACGACACGTGGCATGTCTAGGGGGCTCGTGAGGAAAATTTTCAAAATTTTCCTAAGTCAAAAAGGTTTCAAATGCAATTTTAGAGGCGTGGGCCCGAGCCAATGGTCTTGTGGACATGTGTCCAGCCCTTATCAGGGTTCAAAAAAGGTAATTTTGGCTTATGTGTGTGGGAATCCCATCGGACACGTGGAGGGCAGAGATTTAAAGGTTGATTTAATCAACAGTTGCTGAGTGTTCTTCATTTCTTGGGCGCCATTAGAAGCTCTAAAGAACTTGGAATCATCATTTCTTGCACCAATTCACATGAAATTTTATATGATTTTTGCATCCCCTCGGCCTTCTGAGTGTAATGGCACCATTCATTTGAGCTAATTTCAGTGCCCTATAGTGATGTTTTTGGATGAAATTTTTCCTCAGCCCGTGAAAAACACGTGAAAGGTGAAAATAAAAGTTGTTGAGGTTAAAAGTGATGAGGGTAAAAGGTGAAAAATGATTACAAAATAATGTTGGCATGTCTGAATGCCAAAAACAGTGACCCTGGGATGGATAAGGATCTGAATCCATGCAATATTTTAAAATATTTGTGCATATCTTGAAATATATGAGTTGTTTTAGAGTTTGTTGTCATTTTAATGAAATGGATAATGTTTTGTAATAAATTTGATCCTTTGAGCATATTCTTTTCTTGGGATGCGAGGATCCAAGTTGGCATAGGGTATATTATGTAATTTGGAGGCCTTTTTTGTAAGAGTCTGTTGGAAAATTTTGGAGAAAGAGAGAAGAATTTTCAGGAGGAAAACTAGAAGTGTTCCATTTCTTTTAGAGAAACTACCTGAGAGCCATTTTTTATTCCTGTTTGCATCAAATGTTCATCATGTTGAGTTGGTTTCAGCTGTAAAGCCATCAAAAAGCTTTGAGATTGTCTTAATAACATTCCCTTGCTAGTGTATTTGATCAAAATTTATGGATTAACTGGTTTTATCTCTTGGCAAAGCTTGCATACACTTGTGTTTCAGTATGTTATCAATTTGTGTTTCATGCTCATGTTGCAATCTTGTGTTTGGGATCTTTGTTGGTCATACATGGTCTCATTTCTTGTAGAGGGTTTGAAGGAATCTGCAATCTTCCATTCAAAAGAGCATTCATTTGAGTGAAGATAAACAAATTTAAATTCATCTTACCTTCCTTGTAAATTGAGGGTGTTTGTAAACTTTTGGGTGTACCTTAAGTCATGATCTAACAAGGGTTTCTAAATGATTCATTGATATTTTGCTTCAAGCCTTTTTGGCAGGTTATTAAATTTTTTGTGGAATAGTGCATATTTGGGCCTCCATTTGTGCACACATCTTGGTTGAAAGAGTACTTCAAACTCATTGAAACATCTATGTTGTTTAAGTGTTGCAATTCTTTTACAAAGCTTCCTAAAGAAGTGGGTAATTCCTTATATTGTCTTGTCCAAAATTCTCCCATCAAAATATAATTTAGACTAACTCATCCTACCTATACTACCCCTGCATTTGCATTGTGTTTCCACAAAAGAAACTCAATCCTTTCACAAAAATGCACAAGGCATATCAGGGTTTTATCATGTCTTTAGTAGACCTAGCCTTGTTTTGAAAACATTTCCATCATTTAGTAGTGACAAATCCTTTGAGTTTGATAATGGATACTTGATCATGTTTTCACAAGGCCTCTTTCATGTCATAATGCAAAACACAAGGATATCTCTACCTCCTTTAACATATAAGGGCTGCAATATAGGTTCTCTTGCCTTGGTTGATAGGCACAACCTAAAATAGTGAGTGTTAGATCAAAACCCTTATGAAGGTGCTATCCACTCCTTCAATTCTTGAATGCAAACAAGCAGATAGATGTGCTTCCCGGCTACAAATGATATACAAACCATCTATCTATCCTTGAGTGTCTTGTGCAAGTTCATGATGTTGTTAAAGTTGTGAAGGAGATTAAATCTGGATACCAAGACCATCCCCTCCTCATATATAATAAGTTGTGTCTCTCCCACCACCTCAAACATTATAAAAACTAGTTGAATATGATTTGATTGATGTCTATGGTAGAGGATAACATCCAGGAAGACCTCGCTAACCATAACAGACCTCTAGAGCAACTAGTTGAGGATTTTGATTTATCATACTTCATGTTAGAAGAGGAGATCATTCAGGAGTAGTTTTTTCTTCAAGTGGTGGAGTTCCATGTTGTCAAGGAGGAAGGGGAAAGAAATAATGACAATCATTTCATATCAGTCATCAAGGCAGAACATTAGTTTTCTCTAAATGAGAAACAAGAGCAAAATTAGCTTACAAAAAACCACCTTTTCCAGGAAGGCTTGTAAGAAAGCTTCCTTTTTGGAGTTGGAACTCAGAGCAGCAGGAAAATCGAGCGGATTAGACCTTTCCAATTTAGGTATTTGTCTTCATTGGTAATGTGGTCAAATTCTAAACAAACTTGATATACTACAAATAATATGAACTCCAAAAGAAAATAGATATCCTTCTTCATTATCGAATAATGAATTAAAATTTTTCCTAAATAGGAAAACAAATCGCAACTCAAGTTTCCAAGCAAAATCTAACTAACTTTGACTAAATCTACTCTAGGTGGCGGAAATTACTATTTTTAGTAGTTTACTAGAACCTGCTATTATTAGTAAGTTCGCATGCTTATTCGTACAGGAACAAAAATTGCCATGCATCTTCTACATTCCTAAATTAGAGGAATTTCCAACTTTCTAACTCATAACGCAACTAATAGACTAAAATTAACTAATGCCCAAAAATAGGAAAAAACTGAACTACAACTTAAATCCTAATTTTAGGCCTCAAGATGGTGGATTTAGGGCCCGAAAATGTGTTGAACCTTGCACCAATCAATAGGGATGGTTGTCGGTATGTTCATCTCATCAAAACATGTAGTTAAAAAAAAAGAACCAAATGGACACCCGGAGCTCAAGTTATGACCTTGTCAAGTTCCTAATAACTTTGGTGCATCATTCTCCCATGCTTGAAAAAAATGCAGATCCTACAAGTTGTCTTCTTCAAACTCCTTCCATTTATCTGCATCCAAATTCTTAATCTCCCACTTTGTGACCCAATTATTTTCCTCTTTTTCCAGTCCTTTTGAATGAACCAAATATTTGTTTTGTTTTCCATGTCGCATGTCCATTGTTTTCTTATCTAGAATCTGATCCAATTCTTCTTTCTTCTTCACCAGAACCTATTGCCTCCAATCTACTACATCAATAGAATCCCCTTCTACACCATCCCCATGAAAAGGATACAAATCTAAAACATTAAACACTGGAGAAATATCAAAATTCCCTGGCAATTCTACCTCATAAGGATTATCATTTATTTTTTTCATGATTTTGCAGGGACCAATCTTCTTGTACTTCATCTTGTTATAGGTTCCTTTTGGAAACCTTTCCTTCCTTAGATATACCATAACCAAGTCACCAACTATAAATACCTTTCTCTATCTGTACACATATGTTATTTCCTTATACTTATAATTACTATTCTGCATCTTCATCCACACTTCTTCCTATAATTTTTGTATATGTTTGGAAAATGCTTGTGCATCATCACTGACTTTTCCATCGACTGATAGCTATATTAAATCTAACACCCCATTTGGATTACTCCCATACATAATTGAAAATGGATACTTTCCTGTGGATCTATTTATGGAACTGTTATAAGTAAACTCAGCTTGTGGTAATGCTAACTCCAATTGTTTCATCTTTTCCCCAATGATGCACCTTAACAGGTTTCCCAAACTCTAATTTACCACCTTTGTTTTCCCCTCAGTCTGAGGATGATAGGCACTACTGAACCATAGTTGAGTTCCCAATTTCTTCCATAAAGTCCTCTAGAATTGACTTAAGAACCTTGTGTCCCTATCTGAATTAATGGTTTTTAGAACACCATGCAAATGAACAACTTCTCTGAAAAACAAATATGTTACGTGTGTCACATCACAAGTTTTCTTGCAGGAAATAAAATAAACCATCTTAAAAAACCTATCAACAACAACAAAAATTATGTCATTTCCTCATTTTTTTTTTGGCCCAAAACAAAATCCATACTTAGATATGTCCATGATCCTTTAGGAACAGGAAACAACATATACAACCTTGTATTTTGTACATGGCCTTTTGAGACTTGACAAATTTGACACTTCTTCACATCTCTTTTCAGCTTTCGCCAATAGTATTTCTCTACTACTAAGGCTATCATCTTATATTTACCAAAATTCCCAGCCAATCCTCCACTATGAAACTCTGTCACTATATTCTCTCTCATAGACCCAACTGGAATACATAGTTGGTGTCCCTTGAATAGGTATCCATCCTGTAAAATGTACTCTTCCAGGAAATTGCTTGCATTTTCTGCCAATGGATGAATTAACCTTTCAAAAATATCCTTGAAATCAAAATTAGAAGAATTCAAACCCTTTATTACTTCAAAACCCACCACCTCATTTTCCATAGTGGTAAACAAAGTCACACGCCTAATCAATGCATCTACAACTTGATTCTGTTTTCCTTGTTTATGTTCTAGAGAAAAAGTATAACCCTGCAAAAATGATACCCACTTTGCACGCCTATTATTCAACTTCTTTTGTGTATTCACATACTTCAGGGCTATGTGGTCTGTAAATAACACAAACTCCTTAGGTAATAAGAAATGCCTTAATGCTTGAACAATTGCATAAAATTCCACATCATAAGTAGAGTAGTTATTTCTTACCACATTCAGTTTCTCACTAAAGAAAGCTACCGGCTTTCCACCTTGACTTAGAACAGCACCAATACCCATATGTGAGGCATCACAATCAAACTCAAACACTTTATCAAAATCTAGTAGTGCCAAAATGGGTGCCTCTATCACCTTCTTCTTCAAGAACTGAAAACTTTCCTCAGCTTCCTTTGTCCACAAAAACTCCCTTCCTTTTGTGCAATCTGTTATAGGTGCTACAATACTGCTGAAAATTTTAATAAACTTTCTGTAAAATGTTAATAAACCATGAAATCTTCTTACCTTTTTTATACTTTATGGAGTAGGCCATTCAATAATTTCCTTTATCTTTTCTGATTCCATCTATACCCCATATACTAAAATAATAAATCCCAAGAATACCAAACTCTCTTGCATAAAAGTGCACTTATACATATTTGCATAGATTTTCTCTTTCCTTAACACTTCAAATATCACCCTTAGATGCTTCAAATGTTCTTCCTTAGTTTTACTAAAGATCAAGATATCATCAAAATAAACCACAACAAAATTACCATTATACTCCCACAACACGGTGTTCATTAGACTCATAAAAGTACTAGGTACATTGGATAACCTGAATGACATCACCAACCACTCATATAATCTATTTCTTGTCTTGAGTTTTGTTTTCCACTCATCTCCTTCTCTTATCTGAATCTAATGGTAACCACTTTGAAGATCAATCTTGGTGAAATACCTAGATCTAGCAAGCACATCCATCCTATCATAAAGGAAAGGTATTGGGAAACTATACTTGATTGTAATTTTATTAATTGATCTGTTATCCATGCACATTCTCCATGTTCCTTTCTTCTTTGGTGTTAATAAATTTGGGGCTGCACTTATGACCCCCTTTCTCACGAGCTCTGCCACTTGCCTATTCGACTCTGCATGCAATGTTAGGATCATCCTATAAGCCACTTGATTTGGGAGTGAACACCCTGGAATCAAATCAATATGGTGTTGAATATCTCTTTTGGGTGGTAATTTTTCTCGTAGCTCATCAAGAATAACATCAAAAAATTCTTCTATTAATTCGGTTGTTTCTACTAGTATTTGTACACTTGCAGGTTCATCCTTATTTGTGAATAGTGCATAACAAAAACTTGTTTCCTTTACCTCCTTCACAAATTCCTTTGCAGAGAGAATATTTTCAGCCTTCCCTTCTTCCTTAAGAGGTAGAAAAACTATTTTTGTGCCATCCTTATAGAAAGTATAAGTATTCTTTCCCCAGTCATGAATAACTTTAATATCAATTTTTCATGGTCTTCCTAGGAACATATGACATGCATCTATAGGAATAACATCACACCAAATCTCATCCTTGCAACTATTCCCAATATAAAAACTTATTAAACATCTCTTATCAACAGTAACTTCATTACCCTTCTTAAACCATGCAATATGGTAAGGGTTAGGATTCTTCTCATAATGCAGACCCATTTTCTCGACCATCTCATTTGAAACCATGTTCTCACAACTACCACTATCAATAATAATATTACATACCTTTCCTTCTAAATTGCATATTTTTATAAAAATATTTGTATGCAGCCATGCATCCCCCTTGATATCCTTTCTTAGAGTAATCAACGTCCTCTTGATCATCATATTTTCTCCAACATCTGGTGGAATTTCTAGGTCATGTTCATCTTCTACTTGTTTAGGTTCAACAATATTTACTCTTGGAGCATCTCCTTGCCTCTTTTCATGTGTATAAGAATGTGGGAATTCAAAATCCCAATGCCCCTCTTCACCACATCTGTAATAAATAAATGGTCTACTTGGAGCCTCCCATCCTCTATCACTAGCATATCCTCTGCCCCTAGAAAATCATCTACCTCTTTGTTGATTCTGGAAATCTTGTCTCGTATCTTCTTTCTTTTCTAATCCACGAGATGATTCTCCCCTACCTTGGCTGAAACCATCTCATCCCTGAAAGGAAGATGAGGCCCCCCTATTCATTCCAGGTGATCTTCTAAAAATTTGACAATTTTGTTTTTCCTTCACCTGTAAGGCTAATTGATAAACATCCTTTATGCTCTTAAGCCTATGCATACTTATCTCATGTTGAATAGAAAATTTTAATCCATTTACATACCTTGAAGCCATTTGTTCCTCAGTTTATTCATGATCTACATGAATGGACAACTTGTAGAACTCATATGTGTATTCTTGCACTGTTTGTAAATTTTGTTTGAGATTCTAAAACCTCCTGTAAAGGGTTTGTGCATAACCCCTAGGGGGAAATTTATCTTTCAGCTTCTTCTCCATTTTTTTCCACATCCTAATTATTTCTTTCCCCTTTCTTGACCACTCTTTCTGTAGGTGATCCCACCATAACATAGCATGACCTTTCAATTTCATGTGTGAAAATTCTACCTTCTTTTCTTCTGACATAGCCTTCCACTCAAAAAATTTCCCCATGCTAGTCAACCAATCTATTAGCTCCTCTAGTTTTAGACTACCAACATACTCTAAAACATCAACTCTTTTCCCATCATTCTTTCCTTCTAATGCTTGAAGCATCCTTTCTTGAAAAGCTAAAGGTGGTGCTGGTGTTTCCTCCTCTTCACAAAATTCTTCATTTGTGTCATCTCCACCATGATTTCCTCTCTGGGTTATCATTGTAGCAAGCACAACAACTTGCCTTTGTAGATCTTGCATATTTCTATTCATTTGAGCAATACCGCCTCCTCTTCCTATTCTTGCCATTTTTTTAAAGACTCGAACCACTTCTAATACCAGATAATGTAGCCAAATTCTAAACAAACTTGATATACTGAAAATAATATGAACTCCAAAATAAAATAGATCTCCTTCTTCATTATTGATTAATGAATTATAGTGTTTCTTAAATAGGAAAACAACTCCCAACTCGAGTTTCCAAGAAAACTCTAACTAACTTTGACTAAATCTAATCTAGGTGGTGGAAATTACTATTTTTAGTAGTTTACTAGAACCTACTATTCTTAGTAAGTTCACTTGCTTATTTGTACGGGCACAGAAATTGCCACACATCTTCTACATTCCTAAATTAGAGGAATTGCCAACTTTCTAACTCATAATGTAACTAATAGAATAAAATTAACTAATGCCCAAAATAGGAAAAAACTAAACTACAACTTAAATCCTAATTTTTTGGCCTCATGATGGCTGATTTAGGGCCCAAAAATGTGCCAAAACTTTCCCCAACCGGTAGGGCTAGTTTTTGGTGCATTCGTCTCATTGAAACATGTGGTTTAAATAAAAGGGACTCAAATGGACACTTAGAGCTCAAGTTATGACATTTTAAAGTTCCTGCTAATTTTGGCGCATCAATTGGATCCAAATGAAGAGTTGCATCCATTCATGTTTGCTTCTAAGCATGAGGATGAGCCATAGAGTGCCAAGGATTAGATACAATGCCTCTCAGAGTTAAATGAAGAGAAGCTAGAAGAGGTATTTTTCTTGTTTTCAATTGATAACTTGATGAGTGGAGTGGAAAATCAGCTGGAAGTTAGTTTTTCACTCTTAATAAAAGTTACGTCTAATGCCAAATCATCTACTTGGCTGCAAGTTGTGAGAAAGGGAAACTACTTTGTGTTACGAGTATCAGGTTTTGTGTGAAGTTTCTCATTTCTTTGGTTAGATTAGGGTAGGAGTAGTGTTAGTTCTAGGATTAGGAAGGAGAAGTTAGCTCTTTCCGGAGGTCCACCTCAAGCCATAAGTCCCATAGCTTGTATGGTGGTACCCATGTTACCCAAATGCACCAAATGCCCCATTCTCATAGATAGCAATCTGGGGAGTGTTGTATTTTGGTGATAACAAAATGCATTTGAATGATTTTAAGATCTGCAATAATACTTCAAGATGTGCAAAAAATCCACTAGGGACTTGCACAAGATGTGGGAAATATTTTTGGGTGATGGTAACCTGGAGATGAAGGTCTTTGTGGAAGTCTGAAATTAAACCAGAGATCCAATGAACTGTAAATAAATAAAAAACTAATCCAAACCAACAAATAAAACCAATCTTCAACTTGAAAATAACTAGCTGATTTTAAATAAAATTACATAATAGAACCTGACAAGTTCAATATTAGTGTGGCTCTGATACCATATCAAAAACACAAGGATCCATTGAACCGAAGATTGCACTGGTGAATATTGTGAAACATGAATTACAAAAAGGTAATCCTAAGCACACACATACAAATATGTAATTTATAAAAAAATGAGATAAAATGCAAAAGGATAACAATGGCTCCAAATCAACTCAATGCTCCACATAATAGAATTAAGAAAATTATGCACATATAGGAGGTTAATGTGTTCCACCAAATTGTGATGCCTACAGAAGAGAAAAAGAGATAAGGTAAAGGTGAGGAGGAATACTTGTGAATGAAGGTGGAAGGTAGAGTGCGCACATTCTAATTGCCTAATCCAATGGTGATTGCGAGAACTTCATTTTTTATAGGAGGAACTACCTATGAATACAAAACACTACCACAAGAAGAATATTAAGCAATATATGTCAGTGGATTGCCTAGTGTATGTTAGATCTGGGAAGTGTGATACTTCCTAGATGGCTGTCAATCCATTATTTAAAATAACTTAATGCAAGAAATAAGGTGAACCAATAATTTCCTACTATAGTTGATATGATATAGGTGTCTCATTCAAGTACAATAAGAAAATCTAATCTAATAGGCTAGATTATGATCAGATCTGGAATTTAGACATGTAAATAAGGTGGTTGGGACAGGTCAAGGTCAAGTTTTGGGTGACTTGGGTTATTTTGGAGAAAAGGTATGAGGTTGTTGTTACAGGTAGGTTTTCTAGACACATAGACCAACATCGGTTTGGTATGATTGATGCCGGTTACAAGGAGAGCAATGAAAATTTGGGTTAACTGGCGTCATTAGGGTCGAACTGGTAGAAACTTAGTGAAGTTGGGTTTTGATGATTTTCTAGGATTTCCTAGAGAACGGATAGATAATGGGGAGGTAGATGACAATGTTGTGGGTAGTCATAGGTGTCTGGAGTTAGGTATGGGGGCTTGGGAGGTTGTAAGTGGTTGGGTGAAAGGGATTGACAGGGTGGTGAAATGTGATGGGGTGCAATGGAGATTAGAACTCCTAAAAAGAGATAAAGAAGCTAATCTAAATAAATATGGAAAAGTGCAGATCTAAATGTACTTACTAGTGTTTGCAGACCTGGTGGTTGGATGGAGGTCATGGTTTATCCATGGAACCGATGGTCAATGCCACAAATTTTCTTCTTGGAATGTTACCATGAAGGCTTTGCTTTCAGATCAGTGCTTGGTTGGTTGTTTTGGGTGTCTGGATGTGCAGGAGTGCTCTGGTGCATGCTTTCATGCAATTCTCTCTCTCAAACACTTGAATAATTCTTCCAACCCATCAAAAAAGGTTACCTAAATGAATATATGGTAACCGAGGATGGTTTAGGGTGACCGGTGTCGGTTTAGGATTGACTAGAATTGGTTAAGGTGGGAATTCCTAGGTTTACTAAAAACGACATATCTTGGAAACATTTTTGGCTAGCTCTATCTATTCTCACAGATCGAAACAAAATGTTACACTTATACAAGCATGAATGTGGTTAGAGGAAGAATAGGCATGTGATTTTAGGGTTGAACTAAGTCTTATTTAATTAAGGTAGGTAGGACTAAGTCTTAGTTAGTTATGGTGAGTGAATATTGAGTCCTAGTAAAAGGGAAATATGCTAAGAATAGGTTTGTGATGAAGTGTCTAGATGAGGTGGAAATTACTTTATTTAAGGTAATTAAATAATGAATATTGTGAGCATGGGACTTAATTTAATTATGGGTAATTAAATTAATATACATGTGGGTTAAAGGGGGAATGTGACCTAAATTTGGTGTCTACATTTTACCCCTTTTTGTCACATATCTTGTATTGGTAAGTGATGGTGAAAAAAACAAGAAGTGGTTTCCCCATGTGCGGGTGAAGGTGATCCCCATCAAACCAGGCATTGATGAGGTGTAATATGGAATCGGTGAGTGGGTTGATAAATGTGTAGTTGCTAGAAGTTAAGGTAGGTGGGGAAGGGTAGTGGTCAACTTGGGTAATAGGTAATAAGCTACGGTTCAAAATTGGGGATGGGTAATGACAATCAAACACACGCACACATATAGATTGCAACGTGGTACCAGTTTGAAGAGCTTGCAAACTCTACCTCGTATAAGGTCGATAGGTTTATCCAAACAAGGGTGAAGTGATTCAGGTATCCAAAGTATAGTATCTGTTCTGGAAATATAATATAATTCAGGTGCATGAACGTTTAGGTATGTTCCGGTACACCAAAGATTTGGTAGGATAAACGAAAAGTAGGTCAGGTTTAGGAAAATAGTTCATGGCACGGGTAAGGCCAAGGCATAGGTAAAATAAAAAATCCCAAGATGCAACTAAGGAAATGTAGGGCTAGTTTGGGCTTGTAGGTATGGTTCAATAAGTGTTCGAAATGATAAAAGGTGTGTGAGAACTAATGGTTGTAGGTAAAAAGGAGGCTTAGCAAGGGGAAATAGCTAAAAGGTTACTGATGTCAGTTATATGGTGATCGACGTCAGTTGGCTAGGGCACAAATATGACCAATGTCGGTCATGTTGATTTGGGTTTATATAATAAAGATTTATTATTTTACGAAATCAATGTTATGTTGTGAATTTTGAGAAAATGATAGATTCATTTGACCTTGTAGCACTTTTCCTATAGAGAAGAAGAAGGCATTGTACCAGGTTGAGGTGGAGATTATGATTCGGTGAGAAGAGCGAGTAGACGGGTCCATGAGAGCAGTGTGATAGATTTAATTGGTTGGAGGTAAGGAGTGGATTTTTTGATGGTACAGGCGGGAGAGGGTTTGGGTGGGCCACTGGTGTAGTAGCCAACCATACCACCACATCGACGGAACCAATATGAGGTAAGATCCGATCAATTCTACACTTGGTTGAAATAGTTTGTAGAAATTGGTTTGAGTAGAAATGGTTTTGGGTAGGAATTAAATTTGAATTTGGAAGTGAAATTGATGAAATGGGAAGGGTAGGAAGTATAATGTGCATTAAATAGGGGTAGAGAGAAAGGTAGTGAAGGTTTGGGTAGGATAGGGTAGGTATTTAGGTCAGTATGGTCAAATATTTGAGAAATGGGGGGAGGGGTTTACGGGTTTGGATGATGTGACAGTGACCGATGCCAGTCAAGGTTTGGCCGATGTCAATCGGCATTGGCTGACATCAGTCAAGTATGAGGTGATCTATGTCAGTAATAATGGACCAATGTCAGTTGGTTCTAGAGGGAAATAGGTCAATAAGTTATATGGGGTGTGTTGTCCACTCAAAATTTCCCACTCTGATAAGAGTAAAATTTTCAAAATTTTGAGTTGAAGAGTTTTTCTCTGAAGTGCCTAAGTCGTGAAAATAAAAAATTTATGTTTTGGGTCATTTTGTGTGATTTTCGGGCCTGTCGGAACTTTTTGTCCCATCTGTCCCAAGTACGAAAGTGCATTTTGTTCCCCGATCAGCCGAAATCCCCGAAGCTGTCTCATTTTCGGGCCCGTCGGAGAATTTTGTCCCAAGTGTCCCAAAACTTTTGTGCGAACTGTTCCAATTTCGGCCAAATCACTCTTCCCGCGTACTTCGCACTTTCCTGTCCCGAATGTCCCAAAGTTAAAGTGCGAGCTTTCACATTTTCGGCTGAAACTCCCGAGTCGCGTACTTCCGAGCTCTTTGTCCCAAATCGAAAAATGCAAACTGTTCCAATTTCGGCCGATTTGCCCGAAACGCGTCCTTCGCGCGTTTTCGTCCCAAATGTCCCATTCTCAAAAGTGCGAGCTTCCCCAATTTCGGCCGAGCCGGTCAAGTCGCGTACTTCGGAACTTTTTGTCCCGAATGTCCCAAGTCCAAACGGGCCCTTTGTTCCAATTTCGGCCGAAACACCCGAATCGCGTACTTCACACATTTTCGTCCCATTTGTTCCAAATGCATTTGTGCGTCTTCTCCCTGTTTCGCCCGAACCGGCCGAGCTGCGTGTTTCGCGCATTCGCGTCTCACCTGTCCCAAGCGTACCAAGTGTCATTCACACTTAGCTTTTCCCGCTCATTCTGAATATGATGTTTTTTCAAATTGGTGGTTTTGTATTCAATGCGCATTAAATTCATTCTGCTCCTCAAACGGCTATATAACCAAGCATACCACCTTCGCATTTTTCGCATTTCTTCCTTGCTATCGTTTGCTCAAACCCTTGCAATCTAGTTCCCTGCGCAAATATCCCTTCCCTTTGCAAATTCCTTCCATAGTCTAGGTCGCAGCTCCGAATCTATCAATATGAAGATCATGTTTCAGGGACAGGAGAAAATTTCTCCACTTGAGTCTGCCGTTAGCAATATCGGAGACAGTGAAGCTCGTCATCTCGACTTCGGTGATTTTTGGTCAAGAATGACAGATGCAAACCCTATGCCAATGGCACAGATGATTAATGATAGCGGTTTAGCTTTCGCCGGAGGATTCCCTATCTCATTGCAGTGTGCTGATACTGTACTTTCATGCGGAGCTCACTTCGACCCCGCTACGAGCGAATTGACAAATGTACACGGGGAGCTCATTGCCAAGCTGGACGCTGCCGCCATTGGAGCTGCTCTGAGGATTCCGGAGATGGAAAATGCTATAGTCGTCTCTCGGGATCAAGCACAGGCCATGTTCGACCAAGACAGTGATAAATATAAAGCTCGAGTGGCGAAGTCTTGGTTGAAGAACCCTAAGAAAGGTCCTTCTCGTCTGACCAAAACCCTCTTCCGGGAAGATTTCAATGAAGAACTGTCAGAATTCATAATCCTGCTAGCTCAGGTTATGGGTTTTCCCTCCACCAATGAGTTTCATTTCTGGATGTGCCCGCTCATCAGCATGGTGTGCGAGGGAACACAAAATATCAACTGGGCAGAGATCATCAGTATGAATTTGGTTGAGCAGCTATCTAACGTTCAGCAAACAAAGAAGTTCTATATGACTTCATATCTGATGTATACCCTAGCAGCGTCAAGGCAGTGGTTCGGCTTCTCCTATATAGATACACACAAGGATGATCCAGTGTATGCCTATTGCCCGCAGTTCACCCTAGAGACCAGCAATCGGAATTTCAGAAGGGTCAATGATGCTTTCACCATGTACGTGGTCAGATTGCTTGAAGGTGATACTGCTAGGATATTTTCAGATGAAGCCATGAACCTGATATCACAATATGGAGCCTATTTCATTCAGTTCAGGAAATTTCTTATATCAGGCTCACTGGTTATGAGAACACCCCTCTGCGGCTTCCCATGTTCTGCAATGACAAAATGGCCCTGATTGAAATATGCAGGAAACTAGACAAGTTGCACAGAACTTGCAGAGACAAGAAGATTTCTGGCTTGCACTTTCCCATCTCTCTGGGAAACTATACATGCAAAACATCTCTGGATGCTCAGAACATAGAAAGAGCCCTGGTCCCTATCACTGTTCATTTTTTCAAGCCAAGAACCTGCTTTGACTTGAAGAGGTTTATCGAACAGAACCTCAAGATAATGTATCATCATAGGGTAGATACAGAAGACTACTGGGCTGACTGTGCAGATGATTTTGAAGCCAGAAGAAGGCATTGTGGCAGGTTGTACCTGTAATTGATCCAAGAACTCAGTCTGTACCAAGTTCCTGAAGGTCTCCAGGATGACAATTCTGAGCTATACTTGTATGAGTATGAAAATTTGATTAAGCACACCCCTCTGGAGGACCTAGACTGGAACAGGAAAGAGAGAGATGATCTGGCTGAGATTCTTGCTCCAGTCTTAATCAGGACTAGGGTCTGGTTCAGTAAGAAGATCCGAGAATTCAAGAGGCACTCAGGAGAATCCAGCTCCAAGGATGACTTAAATCCCATAAGAGAGGCATCAGTTCCAGAGTCTGGAACACCAGTGAAACCCCCTTCTGCCTCAACAGCTCAGGGACCTGTGGAATCTAATCCTTCTCCATCTACCCAGGTATACAAAAAGAAACTCAAAGAGGTAAAGAAGGAGCCTGCAGAGAATGATCCTCCAAGAAAATAGGCAGAGTTGCCTATGGGGCCAGAGAACATCATTGTTCTCAGTGAAAGTGAAGAAAGCGAGATGCCAACTCCTGCAAGTGTTCTTGAAAATCCAGCAGATAAGGAGGTCCAGAGCACTGAACTTCCAGGTACTACTGATTCTTCTACCGCCATTACCTCCAGTGTTCTACCCACATCTCAGCTTGAGTCAACAGCTGCACAGACCTTGAGTGTCATGAGCTCCCTGTCTCTTGGTCCCCTTGCCTCTCCTAAAGATTCTTCTTCCTCTTTTACGTGGGTGCAACCTTTGGTTGACAAAAGGAAGAGGAAACCTTCTTCTCAAATCTTGGGACCAAATTTTGATGCTGTAGCAGCCTTGTTGGGCACCACTCCTTCTCGTGCCAAGAAAGCCAGAACTACTTCCAGGATTGTGTCAGATGCTCAAGGTCAGCAATTCCTGGAGATTGCTAAGCCCACAGTAGACAAATCGGAATCAGACTTGCTGACATCTGACTTGGAGCTTTCAAGGATCCCTATGGGAGAGTCTACTCCTGAAGGTGAGATTCATAACCTCCAGGAAATAGTCACAAGGGTCATTGGAAGGGTAGAGAAAGGGCAACAGACTATTGAACAGCTGGAAGAACAAGCCCAAGTTCTTACAAGTTTTATCAAGTCACTTTTGTCTAAGGACAAAGTTTTGGACCCTACCCCCTTGACTGCTCTACCGCCTCCTGTAATTCTAAGCCAAGATGAAGTGCAAAGTATTAAAGATATGCACAAGTATTCTGTCTATGGTAGAGCTATCGAAGCCATGGTGGATGACATGCTTGTTGCCGGACTAAACTTCATCGATGAAGCTTTTAAGCTACATGGAAAGGTAGACAATTTGCAACAGAAGTTGTCCTCTACTATTGGGGTAATGGATAAAGAGCTTAAGCTCTAGAGTAGTTGCATTGTAGACCTTCGCCTCATGGGCCAGACAGATGAGAACATCTTACTGGCGAACAAGATTTTCGATGATGCTAAGGACAATCTGTCAAAATCTTGGGTCTACAGCGTGGAGTGGAAAATCAAAGTCCTGGAGGAAGCTGTGGGAGAAATGAAGAATATCTGGCAGAAGGGAGAGGCTTTCAAGACACTGGCAGCTGCTGCGTTCAAAGATATGCATTGTCATCTTCAGGATGAAAACTCTGGCGTTCCCTTGTCCTTGCAAGAAATCAAAGCTCAGTTCAGAGCTTTTGTCAAAGATAATCTTTTCAAGGAAGACTCCATCTCTAAGGACAAGATAAAGGAAATTTGTTCTCTTCAGTCTGCCATTGAAGAAGCAAACAAAGACTATCATACTCACGTCGAGTTTGATAAAGAGATGGAGAAATGTCTGGGATTTTGGACTCAGTCTGCAACCAACACATCAGTCCCTCGTGGCAGAGATATAGCTGAGTCATTGAAGAAGTTCAGGCAGCGGATTCTGAAGATAGTGGGTCCCTCCCAGTAGCCGGCCACCTGTCTCCTTCTCCTTCCTTTCCTCTTCTTTCCTTTCTTTTTGTATTCTTTGTTATTAGTTAAGGTATTGCAATTGGCGGTACTTAACTATTCTCTAGTTAAAAGAAACGGTTACGAAGAGTAACTGACTTGTAATCTATATAATGGCCTTTCCACGCCATTTTACATGGAGGAAGAACTTGGTATACTTACTGAAAGTGTAAATAGATCAGAAAGTAATCAATACAAAAGGGCTTTTCGTTTCATCGTCTATCTATCTCTGTTATCTCTGTGTTTTAGTTTTATCTCGTGAAGATAATTTGATTCTAGTTCATTAGTCTCACTAATTGCATGATTTTTCAAATATTGCGAATATAGTGATCTTGTAAAACCAAGAAGGAACTTTGTGTCCTTGATTGATGAATCTGAAGAAGATTAGTTACAGAAATTTGTGTCTAGAAATCTCGTCTTGTTCATTTAATACAAACGATCTTGTCTTAAATTCCTTAAAATTCCGCATACATAAAGAATTATTCTGCCATCTATAATTCCGAATGTTGCTATTCTGCCCGTCTTCTAATTCCCTTTCTTCAGCCCTTGTGTAACTGATAATCCTTGTAAAAGAACACTTTCGTAATATCCAAGTTCGACCATAAAATAATGTTCTGTACTTTTGTAAATAAGTTTGTTTCAGAATAAGGGAACCTCTCCCATTAAAGAGGAGGGACTTCTTGTCCCCTGACTATTGTTCTTCTAAAAATTCCTATTTGAAAACCAACAATTTTTGGCGACTCCGCTGGGGAAAATCGCATTCCAGTACTGCATATTTTTTTTCGATCATCCTTTGATCTGGCGACTCCACGTTTCACTCGAGGGAGAAGGGCCCTTGGTATCGAAGATTCTCAGTTTCAGATTTTGGAGCAACAGGGTTTTCCTTTCCCTTCCAATAGAAGAACTCGTTCGACGAGCACTCCACCTGTCCGAGATAGAAGCCATGCGGGTGGTATTCCTTCAAAGCTTGCTAGTCCTAATCTATGAGCTTTGATCCTTTCCGGTGTTACAGTTCCCCTCCAAGCCGTATTTCCAAGAATGGCACAATTACCATGGGGTCAACGTGTCGGGCCCCTGGCTCTTGCGCAGCCCTTTGCATGAGTTACCTAGAGGTAACCGAAAGAACTTCCCAAAATTTAAAGGAGATGGCAAAGTACACCCTGATGAACATATTGCAGCCTTCATAGTTGCATGTGGAGTTTTGGGGGTTGAACATGAAGACGTCTCAGTAAGACTGTTCGTTGAGACGTTACAGGATAATGCTGCTGACTGGTTCTATCACCTTCCGGCTGGTGCCATCACCGAATGGACTACCATGAGAACTTAGTTCGAAAGCTGTTTTGAGCCGGCAGAAGATGTGCATGCCCTGCTTGCCTAGATTTCTCAGATAAAGAAAGATCCATCAGAACCTATGAGATAATTTGTGGCGCGATTCAACATACTGATCAACAAAATCCCTATAAATACTCGACCGGTTGATCGGATTCAAAAATGTTTCTTTTTGAATGCTCAAACGCCTAAAGTCAGTTATGCTCTAAGAAGGGCTAATCTCGGAACGTTAATTCTAGATCAAGAACTGGCTGTTAGTGTCGAGGATGACCTGATCATGTCAGGGAAGTTGAGAAGAGATCCTCCTAAATCTAAATCTGCTGCTTCTTCCTCTTCCACCTCTGGACCCAATACTGATCCATTAGTCCAGAAACTTGTAAATGATCTAGTGGCCATAAAGAAACAATTAGCTCAGCATGCACCGTATGCAGACGTTCCGAGAAGAAATTTTCAACCCAGAAACCGTTTGCCTGCTCCCCACACAAGACTGGCACTTGAAGGACCTCCTATCAAAGTTCCTGTGAATGCAACCTGTGAGGTTGAAGAGCCAGAAGATGATAATGAAGCTTGTGAGGAGTTCCTAGAGGAATTCGATGATGAGGCAGAAGAACTTGAGGGATCTCGAGTCAATTTCTTTACCACTGAAGGCATTGATGATGGAGATGACTATGATGAAGTGGTAGCAGACATGAACAGCGAGTCATTTTCTGTCATGACTCGAGAACAGACACATCAGAGGGAAAAGGTGACACATCCCCTAAAGAAATCTAAGGAGCAGCCCGCAACTATTCCCGTGATTGCAAAAATAGGTTCTCCTCTTCCTACCTCATCTGCACCAAAGGTAAGTACTGTCAATCCTGCTCCTAAAGTTGCTTCTTCTTTTTCTCCTAAAAATGATAGGCCTAGAATTCCAAATGATGATGGCCCATCCACCTCTGGATCCTTTGATATTGTTGATCATCTTAAAAGGACTAAGGTTCAAATTTCAGAAGCTGAATACTACCAAACCCATCCTAAAACTTTCGCCAAGGTGATCCAATTTGTAAATTCCCATTCCAAGACCACCTCTAAAGGCCTTTTGCCCACACCTCCTTCTGCACCACAACCTAGTCTGGTAGCAGTTGTCACCTCGCCTGGCGACAAAATCAAGCCTTTTTATGTAACACTTCTTATAGCTGGCCATAGGCTCAGTAACTGTGTCATAGATTCCGGAGCCTCAAATAATGTGATGCCCGCTAAAGTAGCTCATGCTTTAGGCTTAACCCTTACCCGCACTTATGGATCTTGCTACTCCATGGAAAGTAAGGAAGTACCTTTAGTTGGAAGGATTAAAGATGCACAAGTGGCTTTTGGTGCTTTACCTGAGAAGAAGGTCTTGGCTACCATCCTAGTAGCAGACATTCCTCCTTCCTATGGAATGTTGCTAAGTAGGAACTTCTGTAAAGATGTGGGTGGAGAGATTCAAATGGATTGGTCACACACACTCATACCTGTCAATGGACAAATGAAGAAGTTACTACCTGAGAAGCAGTCCGAGTATATTGTGCAGAAGACTGATGATCCTAAGGCACAAATACTCTATGAGGACAGGGGCCATGGTAATTACATGATTTTATCCCCTGATGAAATCCAAACCTCCAAAGTATCACCAAAATATCCTAACGGCGTCTGGACTTTAGAATTTGATGGAATTTGTTCCTCGGCTGGTTCTGGAGCTGGTGTTCTACTAATATCACCTGAAGGCTACCTACACCCTTTTTCATTCAAGTTGCAGTTCGAAAACACTAACAATACAGCAGAGTATGAGGCTCTCCTTCTTGGACTGCAAGTAGCCAAAGAACGAGGTGTAAAAAATCTCTTGGCTCGTGGTGATGCAGAGCTGATTGTGAAGCAAGTCAGAAGCCTTTTTCATGTAAAGAAATGGGAGGCTGAAGCATTATCGAAATCAGGTTTGGGATTCAATTGAATTCCTTGATGCTTTCTCTATTGAAGCAATACCTAGAGAAAAGAACAACAGGGCTGATTCATTGGCTGTCTCGGGGTCACTACTGATTCCCCATCCTGAATTCTCTTAGGATAAGTTCACTATTGAAATGGTCCATCAGCCTAGTGTCCCTGACAATACCAATAACTGGCAAGTTTTCAACGATGACCAGCATCTGCTTTCCTTCCTGGAACTCAAAGGTAACTTCGAACAACTTTATTTTGAGGGAGGTGACAACCTGCCTCGTGAGAGTGTGTCTTCTGACCAAGCTGTCACCCAAGGAGAAGAAACTGATCAGGAAGGGTGCATTAAGCTCAAAGGAAACAAGATTCCCAAAGGTTTGGTGAGTTTGGAGGAGTTGTTTGATAAACATGATAGATACGTGAGATCTAAAGCTTCTACTGGACCTCAGCAATCAGCTGAGTATGATAAAATTGATATTGTGAGTTCTGATGACCCAAAGCTGGTGAATATTGGGAAATGTTGCACATCAGATGAGAGGAGAAGAGCAATTGATCTTCTAAGGAAGTATAAGGATGTTCTTGCATATTCTTATGAAGATCTAAAAGCTTTCAAGCCAAAAGAAATGCAGCACTCTATCCCTCTCAAACCAGGAATCAAACCTTTCAGGCAGAAGCAGAGGCAGTACAATCCAAAGATAGCTGACACCATCTTTCAGGAGATTCAAAAATTATTGAAGGCTAAAATCATTTTTCCCATTCACCATTCAACATGGATTGCAAACATTGTGCCTGTTAGGAAGAAGAATGGTGAGATCCGCATCTGTGTTGATTTCAGGAACCTGAATCAGGCTTCTCTGAAAGATAACTACCCTCTGCATATGATCGATCAAATATTGCAAGCAGTAACAGGTTCTGAAATGTTATCTATGCTTGATGGATTCTCGGGATACAATCAGGTAGAGGTTGATACTGCAGATTAACACAAGATAGCCTTCACCACTCCTTGGGGTACCTTTGCCTATAAGAGAATGCCTTTTGGGCTGATTAATGCTGGTGCCACTTTCCAGAGAGCTATGGATTTGGATTTTGGAAGCTTGAAAGGAAAATGTATTGTCATATACCTTGATGACCTGACGGTGTTTTCAAAGACAAGAGCAGATCACTTTGACCACTTGGAAACAGTTCTGCAAAGATGCCGAGAGCATGGGATTTCCTTGAATCCTAAAAAATCTATCTTCTGTGTTACAGAAGGAAAGCTATTAGGGCACATTGTCTCAAAGGATGGCATCAAGATTGATCCTGAACGAGTTCAGGCCATCCAGCAAATTCCTCTCCCGACCAATAAAAAAGGAGTGCATTCCTTCTTCGGTAAGATCAATTTTTTAAGAAGGTTCATCCCTGATTTTGCAGAGTTGACCCTGAACATTTCTCAGATGATGAAATGGAAGAAAACATTTGGTTGGTCTTCTGAAGGAAAGGAATCTTTTGAGGGTATCAAGAAAGCCATTGCTAAAACTCCAGTTTTGTCCTGCCCTGACTTCAGCAAAGATTTCATCATCTATTGCTACGCTACAGACAATACCCTGGCTGCTGTCTTAACCCAAGAAGATTCTGATGGACATGAGCTACCAATTTCCTTCATGAGCTATATCCTGAAGGATCATGAGCTAAAGTACACCATGATGGAGAAGCATGCTTTTGCAGTAGTCAAGGCTGTTAAGCAGTTTCGCTTTTATATCCTCAATTCTCACTCCATGGTGCTGGTTCCAGATACGACTGTTAAGTCAATTCTTACACAACAAGAATTTGGATCCAAGAGGGGAAACTGGGTGGCTAAGGTCCAGGAGTATGACATTGATATCAAACCGACCAAGCTGGTTCGTGGCAAAGGGTCTTTGCGAGCTCATTGCTGAAGGAGCCAAACATGAGTTGCTGGAGGAGAAAGCTAACATTCCTACTGTTCTATTCCTTAGTTTAGTTGATGAATGGTATGCTGACATCACCCATTTTCTCACCTATGGGGAATGTCCATCTCATTTTAACTGCCAAGGAAAAGAGGACTGTTAAATTGAGATCAACACAATATGTACTGTGGGAAAATGCCTTGTTCAAACGTGGCTTAGATGGAAGATTCCTGAAATGTGTTGATAAGGAACAACAGAGGAAGTTACTCTCAGCTTTCCATGATCAGGCATGTGGAGGGCACTATTCATCAACAGTCACAGCTCACAAGATACTTCGGGGAGGATATTACTGGCCTTCTTTGTTCAGAGATGCATCCAAGTGGGTGGATAAATGCGAGGCTTGTCAGACCTTTGTGGGAAGACCCAAACTGGACAACTTTGCCTCTCAAGCCAGTTGTGATCGAGGAACCATTCCAACAGTGGGTTCTAGACTTCATTGGTACACTCAACCCTGTTTCTAGTGTTGGGCACACTCATGTGCTAACTGCTACTGACTACTTCACCAAATGGGTGGAAGCTATCCCAGTCAAGAGCACTACTTCTGAAGTAGTGTGCAACTTCATCAAGGAGAACATCTTGGTAAGGTATGGTGTACTTAACAAGATTGTAACAGACAATGCTTCGAACTTCTCCTCAACTGAGATCATGGATTTCTGCTACGGGTATGGCTTCTCTCTGGCTCATTCTTCAGATTATTATCCCCAGGGGAATGGACAAGCAGAATCCACCAACAAAAATCTGGTGACTATCATAAGGAAGTTGGTCAATGAGTCTCAGCGAAACTGGCATAAGAAGCTTTATGATGCTCTTTGGGTAGACAGGATCACACCTAAAAGAGCCCTTGGAATGTCTCCTTTTCAAGTGGTGTATGGAGTAGGAGCTCAATTGCCAGTGACAGTGGAACTACCAGCCTTGCACCTGATGAAAGCCATTGAAGACACTAGTTTCAGTGATGCTATGGATAAAAGGATCATGTACCTTCACAAACTGAACGAGGATAGATTGGTGGTTGCTGACAAGGATATTCTGCTCACCAGTAGAAGGTGAAGGTCCTATGTTCGACAAGAAAGCTAGGTCCAGAGAGTTCCAAGTTGGTGATACCGTGCTGTTGTGGGACAAAAGACATGAACCTCGTGGCAGCCATGGAAAAATTTGATTCTCTGTGGCTTGGCCCTTTCAAGATAAGACACTTTGCCGGTAAGAACTCTTTCTATCTTGATTACATGGATGGTTCTCCCTCTCCCACTTCCCTATAGTGGGCAATATTTGAAGTTGTTCAAGTCCTAGGTGACTAGGGAGTCCCTTTGTATATTATGTACAGTGTTTTTGCTTTTCCTACTTTTGGTGTGTTTCCCTTCTGTCGTTGTGCGTGTTGCCCTCTGTATTGGTTTGTTTTTTGACTCCTTTGCCCAATGGATAAGGCACTGGTCCTGCTTCACCGAGTTTATCTAAGTCCTTGCCTTGTCTCATTCCATGAATTTACACCAAGTCATCCCCAGAAGGAGCTAGCTGTTGTCCACTCAAAAATTTCCCGCTCTGATAAGAGTAAAATTTTCAAAATTTTGAGTTGAAGAGTTCTTCTCTGAAGTGCCTAAGTCATGAAGTTGAAAAAATCTGTGTTCTGGGTCATTTTGTGTGATTTTCGGGCCTGTCGGAACTTTTTGTCCCATCTGTCCCAAGTACGAAAGTGTCATTGTGTTCTCCGATCGACCGAAATCCTCCGAATTTGTCCCATTTTCGGGCCTGTCGGAAGAATTTTGTCCCAAGTGCCCCAAAGCCAAAAATACGAATCTGTTCCAATTTCGGCCGAATCATCTCTTCCCGCGTACTTCGCACTTTCCTGTCTCGAATGTCCCTAAGTAAAAGTGTGAGTCGTTCACATTTTCACCCGAACCGGCCTGAACCGCGTACTTCCGGAAGCTCTTTCGTCCCAACTATCCCGAGTTCCAAATTGCTCTCTGTTCCAATTTCTGACGATTTTCCCGAACCACGTCCTTCGCACAAATTTCGTCCCGAATGTCCCAAAGTCAAAAGTGCGAGCTTTCCCATTTTCGGCCGAGCTGGTTAAGTCGCGTACTTCGGAACTTTTTTTCCCGAATGTCCCAAGTCCAAACGGGCCCGCTATTCCAATTTCGGCCGAAATACCCCGAATCGCGTACTTCGCACATTTTCGCCCCATTTGTCCCAGATACATTTGTGCGTCTTCTTCCATGTTTCGCCCGAACCGGCCGAGCCGCGTGTTTTGCGCATTCGCGTCTCACATGTCCCAAGCGTACCAAGTGTCATTCACACTTAGCTTCTCCTGCTTATTCCGAATATGATGCTTTTTCCAAATTGGTGGTTGTGTATTCAATGCACATTAAATTCATTCCGATCCTCAAACGGCTATATAACCAATCATTCCACCTTCGCATTTTTTCACATTGCTTCCATGCTATCTTTTGCTCGAACCCTTGCAATTTGAGTTCCCTGTGCAAATATCCCTTCCCTTTGCAAATTCCTTCCAGAGTCTGGGTCGCAACTCCAAATCTACCAATATGAAGATCAAGTTTCAGGGACAGGAGAAAATTTCTCCACTTGAGTCTGCCGTTAGCAATATCAGAGACAGTGAAGCTCGTCATCTCGACTTCGGTGATTTTTGGTCAAGAATGACAGATGCAAACCCTACGCCAATGGCACAGATGATTAATGATAGCAGTTTAGCTTTCGCCGGAGGATTCCCTAACTCAGTGCAGTGTGCTGATACTGTACTTTCATGCGGAGCTCACTTCAAACCCCGCTACGAGCGAATTGACAAATGTACACAGGGAGCTCATTGCCAAGCTGGACGCTGCCGCCATCGGAGCTTCTCTGAGGACTCCGGAGATGGACGATGCTATAGTCGTCTCTCGGGATCAAGCACAGGCCATGTTCGACCAAGACAACGATAAATATAAAGCTCGAGTGGCGAAGTATTGGTTGAAGAATCCTAAGAAAGGTCCTTCTTGTCTGACCAAAACCCTCTTCCGGGAAGATTTCAATGAAGAACTGTCAGATTTCATAATACTACTAGCTCGGGTTATGGGTTTTCCCTCCACTAATGAATTTCATTTCTGGATGTGCCCGCTCATCAGCATGGTGTGCGAGGGAACACAAAATATCAACCAGGCAGAGATCATCAGTATGAATTTGGCCGAGCAGCTATCTAACGTTCAGCAGTCAAAGAAGTTCTATCATGACTTCGTATCTGATGTATACCCTAGCGGCATCGAGGCAGTGGTTTGGCTTCTCCTACATAGATACACACAAATATGATTCCAGTGTATGCCTACTGCCCGCAGTTCACCCTAGAGACCAGCAATCGAAAATTTCAGAAGGGTCAATGATGCTTTCACCATGTATGTGGTCAGATTGCTCGAAGGTGACACTGCTAGAAGGTTTTCCGACAAAGCCATGAACCTGATATCACAATATGGAGCCTATTTCATTCAGTTCAGGAAATTTTCTTTATATCAGGCTCGCTGGTTATGAGAACACCCCTCTGCGGCTCCCCATGTTCTGCAATGACAAAATGGCCTTGATTGAAATATGCAGGCAACTAGACAAGTTGCATAGAACTTGCAGAGATAAGAAGATTTCTGGCTTGCACTTTCCCATCTCTCTGGGAAACTATACATGCAAAACAGCTCTGGATGCTCAGAATGTAGAAAGAGCCCTGGTCCCTATCACTGTTCATTTTTTCAAGCCAAGAACCTGCTTTGACTTGAAGAGGTTCATTGAACAGAACCTCAAGATAATCTATCATCATAGGGCAGATGCAGAAGACTACTGGGCTGACTGTGTAGATGATTTTGAAGCCAGAAGAAGGCATTGTGGCAGGTTCTCCCTGCAATTAATCCAAGAACTCGGTCTGTACCAAGTTCCTGAGGGTCTCCAGGATGACAATTCTGAACTATACTCATATGAGTATGAAAATGTGATTAAGCACACTCCTCTGGAGGACCTGGATTGGAACAGGAAAGAGAGAGATGATCTGGCTGAGATTCTTACTCCAGTCTTGATCAGAACTAGGGTCTGGTTTAGTAAGAAGATCCGAGAATTCAAGAGGCACTCAGGAGAATCCAGCTCCAAAGATGACTCAACACCCATAAGAGAGGCATCAGTTCCAGAGTCTGGAACACCAGTGAAACCCCCTTCTGCCTCAACAGCTCAGGGACCTGTGGAATCTAATCCTTCTCCATCTACCCAGGTATACAAAAAGAAACTCAAAGAGGTAAAGAAGGAGCCTGCAGAGAATGATCCTCCAAGAAAACAGGCAGAGTTGCCTATGGGGCCAGAGAACATCATTGTTCTCAGTGAAAGTGAAGAAAGCGAGATGCCAACTCCTACAAGTGTTCCTGAAAATCCAACAGATAAGGAGGTCCAGACCACTGCACTTCCAGGTACTACTGATTCTTATACCGCCATTACCTCCAGTGTTCTACCCACATCTCAGCTTGAGTCAACAGCTGCACAGACCTTGAGTGTCATGAGCTCCCTATCTCTTGGTCCCCTTGCCTCTCCTACAGATTCTTCTTCCTCTTTTGCGTGGGTGTAACCTCTGGTTGACAAAAGGAAGAGGAAACCTTCTTCTCAAAGCTTGGGACCAAATTTTGATGCTATAGCAGCCTTGTTGGGCACCACTCCTTCTCGTGCCAAGAAAGCCAGAACTACTTCCAGGATTGTGTCAGATGCTCAAGGTCAGCAATTCCTGGAGATTTCTAAGCTCACAGTAGACAAATCGGAATCAGACTTGCTGACATCTGACTTGGAGCTTTCAAGGATCCCTATGGGAGAGTCTACTCCTGAAGGTGAGATTCATAACCTCCAGGAAATAGTCACAAGGGTCATTGGAAGGGTAGAGAAAGGGCAGCAGACTATTGAACAGCTGGAAAAACAAGCCCAAGTTCTTACAAGTTTTATCAAGTCACTTTTGTCTAAGGACAAAGTTTTGGACCCTACCCCCTTGACTGCTCTACCACCTCCTGTAATTCTAAGCCAAGATGAAGTGCAAAGTATTAAAGATATGCACAAGTATTCTGTCTATGGCAGAGCTATCGAAGCCATGGTGGATGACATGCTTGTTACCGGACTAAACTTCATCGATGAAGCTTTTAAGCTACATGGAAAGGTAGACAATTTGCAACAGAAGCTATCCTCTACTATTGGGGTGATGGATAAAGAGCTTAAGCTCTGGAGTAGTTGCATTGTAGACCTTCACCTCATGGGCCAGACAGATGAGAACATCTTACTGGCGAACAAGATTTTTGATGATGTTAAGGACAATCTGTCAAAATCTTGGGTCTACAGCGTGGAGTGGAAAATCAAAGTCCTGGAGGAAGCTGTGGGAGAAATGAAGAATATCTGGCAGAAGGGAGAGGCTTTCAAGACACTGGCAGCTGCTGCGTTCAAAGATATGCATTGTCATCTTCAGGATGAAAACTCTGGCGTTCCCTTGTCCTTGCAAGAAATCAAAGCTCAGTTCAGAGCTTTTGTCAAAGATAATCTTTTCAAGGAAGACTCCGTCTCTAAGGACAAGATAAAGGAAATTTGTTCTCTTCAGTCTGCCATTGAAGAAGCAAACAAAGACTATCATACTCACGTCGAGTTTGATAAAGAGATGGAGAAATGTCTGGGATTTTGGACTCAGTCTGCAACCAACACGTCAGTCCCTCGTGGCAGAGATATAGCTGAGTCATTGAAGAAGTTCAGGCAGCGGATTCTGAAGACAGTGGGTCCCTCCCAGTAGCCGGCCACCTGTCTCCTTCTCCTTCCTTTCCTCTTCTTTCCTTTCTTTTCGTATTCTTTGTAATTAGTTAAGGTATTGCAATTAGCGGTACTTAACTATTCTCTAGTTAAAAGAAACGGTTACGAAGAGTAACTGACTTGTAATCTATATAATGGCCTTTCCATGCCATTTTACAGGGAGGAAGAACTTGGTATACTTACTGAAAGTGTAAATAGATCAGAAAGTAATCAATACAAAAGGGCTTTTCGTTTCATCGTCTATCTATCTCTGTTATCTCTGTGTTTTAGTTTTATCTCGTGAAGATCATTTGTTTCTAGTTCATTAGTCTCACTAATTGCATGATTTTTCAAATATTGCGAATATAGTGATCTTGTAAAACCAAGAAGGAACTTTGTGTCCTTGATTGATGAATCTGAAGAAGATTAGTTACAGAACTTTGTGTCTAGAAATCTCGTCTTGTTCATTTAATACAAACGATCTTGTCTTAAATTCCTTAAAATTCCGCATACATAAAGAATTATTCTGCCATCTATAATTCCGAATGTTGCTATTCTACCCGTCTTCTAATTCCCTTTCTTCAGCCCTTGTGTAACTGATAATCCTTGTAAAAGAACGCTTTCGTAATATCCAAGTTCAACCATAAAATAATGTTTTGTACTTTTGTAAATAAGTTTGTTTCAGAATAAGGGAACCTCTCCCATTAAAGAGGAGGGACTTCTTGCCCCCTGACTGTTGTTCTTCTAAAAAGTCCTATTTGAAAACCAACAGGGTGGAAGGTAAAAAGGTAGCTAATGGGATATGACGGCAAGTGTACCGAAGATGGGTTTGGGTAATATGCTAACATAGGATAATAAGTAGTAAGGGTTTTTGGAGTAGAGTGGTTGGTTATGAGTGATGTTGGGTATGGAAAAGGTTTAACAATGTTGTGGTGTGTTGGGTGCAGGATAGAGACCAGTTGTGGATGAGAGATAGAGTACCGCCTCTATTACTAGTAGTACGAGGGAGCGTGATGACAGAGGAGTGGCATCACGTTACATATGTTAGCCTGATTGGGGTCAGATGCTACAGGAACATAGTTTGGGAGTTGAGCTTGATGGTCACACTCATCGACAGATGGGATTCAATGACCAACATATTTGATCTACCGACAAGTGAAATCATAGTCACCCTAGAGGATGTGTATAGGATCTTGCGGTTACCGATAGTGGGGACACAAGTTTATTCTATTTCTTCATAGGCACGGAGATAATGTTGACGTTGTTTTGAGAGGGGATGGCAGAGATGAGGTTCCATAGTGTGATCATGAGTTAAGGAGATTTGTACACGACCCATCATGAGAGATGACGTTAGTGGTCTTGATTATGGAGACAGTGTGTTATTTTTCACTTCCAGATGCAGAGGGTGGGAGATTCCCACGAGCATTGATGGGGGTCCTCCATGAAATGATGGAGGAGAGGACCCATTTTGCTTGGGCACCAGCATACTTTGTGTAGTTATACAAGGAGTTATGGACCTATGGGAAGCTTCGGAGGTTCAGTCTGTGCTACACATTTCTTCTCCACTGCTAGGCATATGAACACATTGTATTTGTGCGTGTAGTTAGTATGCCCCTACTAGATGCATTCGATGCAGGATTCGTTCGAGTTGGATATGGGTGGTGGGTGCATGTTGTTGGAGAGAGCAGGGTTGTTAGGGCTACACATGATGTAGTGTACTATAGGTGTATACTGCATGGATTTTCCAAAGTGGACATTATTTGTAGGCCATATGTTGGCTTCCCTTCCTATAAGAAGATGGCAGTAGAGTTAGATGAGTTAAAACTACTCAGATGGGTAGAGTGGAATCGTGTTGAAGAGAATGAGATGATACACGTGGATAGGGTTAGATGGTAGTTTTGGATACCTCTGGATGTGCCTCCACCATTCCCTCAGTACAGGAGAGATGACATGGAGATGCATATGCCTCTACCGTAATCGATAGTGCCAACAGGGAAGGAGGAGTAGGCAATGGACTGGCAGATTGATAATGCTAGAGTGATAGATAGATACAGGTAGTGGTGGTCCGGGAAGCTACAGGAAGCACCACCGAGACTATGGAAGCTAAAATTGGTAACCCTTACAGTTCAGAGGGTACTCTATAGTGGCAAGTTACCACTTTACAGGCCTAGATCATAGTATTACAGGGGCAGCTGACAGGGTCTGAGGCACAGGTTGCCACATTACAGGTCCAGATAGTAGGTCTGCAGGGCTAGGTCATAACACATGCAGCACCTCGGGCTCAGGGATAGGGTCCCATGGTACAGGCATCAGTAGGAAAGGGTCCAGTGGTACAGAAAGGAGGTCAGGGTTCACAGGTACAGTGGTCGAGGCCACCAGTAGCAGGGTAGAGCTCGTAGGTTATTGCGAGACCCATCGCACCACCACAAACAATGTCGATGGCCAAATTTAGGGATGCTCTAAATGAGGTCAGGTACTACCAGGATCATTTGACTGCTTCTGGGATAGACGCCCCATCCTATGTAGAGTATAAGGTACAACAAGCCTCAAGTGAGAGGAAGAGATCTCACACACATAGTACAGAGAGTATGGGGGTGGCAAGCCCAAAGACAGGGTCAGGAGGCCTAACTCAGCTGTAAGCCAGGCATAGGTGAGGGCTAGACCCATAGAGGGTAGAGAGATGATGGCAAGGTGTCAGGATAGAGGAGAGGAGGAGGGGATAGATGAGATCGACTTGGTCATTAGATGGGCCGATGATCGATGTTGTCATTTTTAAAATTATTTTTGATATATATTAGCCTATGTGTCGATGATAGCGAGGATGTACATGATATTTTTTGAGTCTTTTAATTATTATATTGTCTTTCATGCCGAAGATGTTGAGATAGTATACGAGAGGCACATGTATTGATTTTGTGTCTATGCACATATGTATGGACACACAGATTCTGATGATTTATATAGAGATGGTGATATTTATGGTATGATGTTGTACTTATGTGGTAAAATTTTTATTGTTATATGTAGGTGGGTGAAAACTAGGTGGATTAGGCATGATGGATACAGGTCAGTTTAGGCATGATGGAGTCAATTCGGTTTAGGCATGACAGAGTCAATTTAGTTTAGGCATGATGGAGTCACGTCAGTTTAGGCATGATGGAGTCAGGTTGGTTTAGGCATGATGGAGTTAGGTTGATTTAGGTATGATGGAATTAGGTTGGTTTATAAATGATGGAGTCAGGTTAGTTTAGGCATGATGGATTCAGGTTGGTCATGTTTTTGGTTTTGATTTAATTTCCAAGTTATTGGTAACATGGGAAATAAATGATGAGTTATATGTATATTATGGTGTAAATTTCTAAAAAAATGTGATATTATAGAAATGTGGAATGATTGATTATATATTTTGATGGCGTGATAAAATTGTAGATATGTATGTGTGGTAAATTTCCAAGTTATGGTAAAATTTCAATAGACAGACCTGTAGGAGGAAATAGGTTAGGGTAAAGATTGGCCAAGCTAACCTCTAAGGGCCCCATGCCCTAGGAGTGCTGCCTACATAGGCCTGGTGAAAAGGGGCCTCAGGCCGATGTAGTTCTCCCATAAACTAGGGAAGAATATGATGAATTAGAGGAATGGGTTGGTGGTTTTTAAGCATGATTGAGTCTAGGTCATAGGCATGGTTGAGTTTAGGTCATAGGCATGGTTGAGTCTAGGTGATAGGCATGGTGGAATCTTAGGTGATAGTGGAAATATTTTAAAATGTAGGTGTCGATGGTCTGGTCTTGTATACGGTAATCAATAAGTAATGAAGAAGGTGAATGGTAAGAGGTGGTTAAAAGAGCCGCTTAATTGATAAGAACCCTAATGAGTCTACCACACCTAAGATGGGCTTATGAACGTAACACCCTAAAGGTGTTGCATAATGGACTATTCTAAGGATGAATAAAGTCACATGATCATGAAATGTCGCAGTTACGGCAATTCCCTTAAGTAGATAGGAAGCTAGGGGGAAAATGCAATGAGGTGAAACTAGGTGGTTTAGCGTAAATTAATGTACAGTGACATGTTTACCTAACAAGAAACCCATGATCAAAAAAAGGAAAGTCCATGAAAAAAGGTTATCATTTTCTTTGTTTATTTTTATTTTTGATAGACTAGTTGATGCGGGAAGTCTATATGGGATGAGTATATTATCTCCTTGAGGTCTTTGTGAAGTTGATCGATGCGGGAAGCTTCTGCACATTTTATTGTATTTTTGCAATGATTTTATATAGTTTTCCTTCAAGGGAGCAGTCTATTTATAGCGGTGAGATAGAGAGAAAAGATGTCCCTATTGAGGGAGTCATATTTTTGTTGGGAGCTTGACTCTAGGAGTTGAATCCCATTTTTCTTTTCGACGTTTAAGTCATGGACAAGAATATAGAGGAAGATTACATTCTTGTTTAGAAGACAAAACCATAGTACATAGAGGTTAAATATGAAAGAGATGGTTTCAAGTGGCGAACAACCATGGGATTCCATCTTTGAAAAAGATGAAAATTATCCATGAGAATCATGCCATGAGTAGGTCCACGATACTCATATTGAAGATAAGGCTAAAAGGTGACATGTAATCCCATGATTCTTGTTTATTCGTTGATCCTTGAAACATGTAACCTTGAAGGTGAACGATGCTCAAGGGATGAGCGGTCAATAGAAAGAAGGTGATATAGGACTTGATTTCAACAGTAAAATTGTCTAATATGAAAGGCATTGAGGGGCTCAAGTTCGGGTTAACTTCAAGTGAAGAAAAATGATAAACACATGATCCATAGGCATGAGTAACGATATAGGGTCCAAGCCAATTAGGAGAAAATTTTCCCCATTTACTTTGATCCTCTTTGGTTACATGTTGATTTTCCTTTAGGAAGAGGTCGCTGACCTGGAAGTTTCATTCATGAACACATTTTTTGTAGGCATGTTTGATACATTTTTAGTAGATTTGGAGAATATCCAATGCATTAATATGACGTTCATTGAATAACTCAAGTTGTGCCAAATGGTCCTGGCAAAATTCATCGGCACTGAGCATGTCTTGTAGTGAGATGTGGAGAGATGGAATCTGGACTTCGAGAGGAAAGACAGAATCGGTACCGTAGATCAAATAGAAGGGTGTGGCAGCAGTTGAAGTGTGAATACTAGTGTGGTAAGCCCATAAGGTGAAAGGAATGTCCATATGCCAATCCTTCCCAGTATCATCAACTAATTTCATAAGATTTTTTAAAAATATTTTATTGGTTGATTCTACTTGGCCATTTTTTTGGGTAATAAGGTGACAATAAACTGAGTTGAAATCCAAAAGTGTCGCAAAGCTTTCATAGGGTTTTGTTTTTTAATTGATTTCTATTATTAGTGATGTGGCGGTGAGGGACACCAAAGTGAAAAATGATGTGATGGTTTATGAATTCACATATTTTCTTGGATTTTGTAGAAATGAGGGGAATGGTTTCTACCCATTTAGTGTAGTATTCATTAGCAGTTATAATTCATTGATGGAATTATGAAGAATGAGGATTGATCTCTCCGACAAGATCCAAACCCCATTGAGAGAAAGGCCAAAGGTCTCGTGTGACTTGTAGGGCATGACTAGGTGTGTGATGAAGATAAGTATGTTGTTGGAATTTCACACAATGTTTGACATAGTCACAATAGTCGTGGTTTAGGGTTGGCCAATAATAGCCAAGGTGAAGAATGTATTTAGTAACAGTTTAACCACTAAAGTGGCCTCCATAAATTTTATCGGGAACTTCCTTGATGGTGTAAGGAATTTCAGAACTTTTAAGGCATTGTTGGTTGTCAAATAGGACTTCAAGAAGAGCAAAAGTCAGGGGACAAGAAGTCCCTCCTCTTTAATGGGAGAGGTTCCCTTATTCAGAAACGAACCTATTTACACATATACAAAGCATGGTTTTACTACATAACTTGGATGTTATGAAAGTGTTTTCCAAAAGGATCATCAATCACAAAAGGACTGAGGAATGAAAATGTGAGAATGAGTAGAAAGGCACCATTCAAAATTAAAGATGATAGAGTAATTCCTTATGCATGTGAGGGTACAGTGAATTGGAATAAGATCATTTGTATCACATTAATAAGATGGAATTTGAAAAGACACAAAGTTCTGTAATTAACATCTACAAGAAAACAAAGCTTCTTAGCATAATATAGACAAATGATCTAATAAGATTAAACGAATAGCTTGAGAATAAAGGAAACTAGATAGACAAAGAATGAAAAATCCTTCTGTATTGATTTCTTTATGATTCATTTACACTTTCAGAAATAAGCCAAGTTCTTCCTCCCTCAAAATGGTGAGGAGAGGCCATTATATAGTTTACAAATTAGTTACTCCCAGTAACTACTTATTTTAACTAATGATTAGTTAGAGGGTTGCAAATCGCAAAACCTCAACTAATTACAACAAATCCAAGAGAAACAAGGGGAAGAGAAGAGAAGAATTAGGAGAAGAAGACAGGCGTTCAAGATTGGGAGGGACCCACTGATTTAAGGATCCGCTGTCTGAATCTCTTCAACGCCTTGGCTATGTCTTTGCCATGTGGGACTAATGTGTTGGCGGTAGACTGAGTCCAAAATCCGAGGCAATTATCCATTTCCTTATCGAACTCGACATGAGTATGATAATCTTTATTGGATTCCTCTATAGCCGATTGAAGAGAGTAGATGTCCTTCATCTTTTCCTTGGAAATGGAACTCTCCTTAAATAGATCACCTTTGACAAAAGCTCTGAATTGAGCTTTGATTTCTTGTAAGGAGAGAGGCACACCGGAAGTCTCATCATGAAGATGGAAATGTATATCTTTGAAGGCAAATATAACTAGTGTTGTGAAGGACTCACCCTTCTGCCAGTTATTCCTTAATTCTCCCAAATCCTCCTCCAGGACCTTGATCTTCCATTCCACGCTGTAGACCCAGGACTTTGACAAATTATCCTTTGCATCTTCAAAGACCTTTCTTTCCAATAAAATGTTTTCATATGTTTGTCCCATGAGGCAGAGGTCTACTATGCAACTACTCCAAAGTTTAAGTTCTTTATCTATGATCCCAATAGTGGAGGAGAGCTTCTGTTGCAAATTACTCAGCTTCCCATGGATTTTGAAGGCTTCATCAATGAAGTTTAATCATGCTACCAGCATATCATCCACCATGGCCTCCATAGCCCTTCCATATACAGAATACTTGTGCATGTCTATGATACTCTGCACTTCATCTTGGCTCAGAATTATAGGTGGTGGAAGAGTGGTCAATGGGGTAGGATCCAAAAATTTATCCTTAGACAGCAGGGACTTGATGAAATTATAAGAATCTGGGCTTGTTCCTCCAATTATTCAATGGTTTGCTGCCCTGTCTCTACCCTCCCAATGACTCTGGTAACTGTTTCTTGAAGATTGTGGATCTCACCTTCAGGGGTAGACTCTCCCATGGGAATTCTTGAGAGTTCCAGGTCGGATGCTTGCAAATCTTGCTCTGGCTTGTCCGACTTAGGTTTGGCTATCTCTAGGAATTGCTGGCCCTGAGCGTCAGACACTATCCTGGAGGTAGTTCTGGAATTTTTGGCATGAGAAGGAGGAGTAGTGCCTAACAAGGCTGCCACAACATCAAAATTTGGTCTTGAGCTCTGGGAGGAAGAATTTCTCTTCCTACTGTCAACAAGAGGCTGTACCCACGCAAAAGAGGATGAGGAAGAAGCAGGTGGGGCAAGAGGACCAAGAGACAGAGAACTCATGGCACCCAAGGTTTGTACTACTGTTTCCTCGAGTTGAGATATGAGTAGAGCGCTTGGGGATCCTGGTGCAGAGGAATCAATAGTGCTTGGAAGTTCAGTGCTCTGAACTTCTTTGTCCTTATCCCTTAGGGCTTCAGGGGCACTTGCAGGAGTTGGCACTTCACTCTCTTCACTTTCACTAAGAATGATAATGTTCTCTGGTCCCGAAGGTAATTCTGCATGCTTCCTCAAGGGGTCTTCCTCCGCAGGCTCCTTTTTAACTTCTTTGACTTTCTTCTGATACACCTGGGTGGATGAGGAAGGAGTGGAGACTACGGGTCCTTGAGTTGACGAGGCAGGAGGGGTTTACACAGGTGCTTCTGATTTGGGTGTTGATTTTTCCCTCCTTGGTGTTGAAGCATCCTTGGAGGAGGATTCACCTGAGTGCCTCCTAAGCTCACAGACTCTCCTATCAAACCAGATCTTTGTCCTGACTAAGACTGGAGCCAGGATTTCAGCCAAATCATCCTTCTCCTTCTTGAACCAATCCAAGTCCTCCAAGGGAGTGTGCTTGACCACATTGTCATACTCATATGAGTACAGGTCAGATTTTTCATCCTGGAGCCCTTCAGGAACTTGGTATAAGCCGAGTTCTTGGATTAATGGGAGGGAAAACCTGCCATAATGCCTCCTTCTGGCTTCAAAATCATCAGCACAGTCAGCCCAATAGTCCTCTGTGTCTACCCTATGATGATAGGTGATCTTGATGTTCTACTAAATAAACTTCTTCAAGTCAAAACAAGTTCTTGGCTTGAAGAAATGGACAGTAATGGGAGCTAGGGCTCTTTCTATATTTTGTGCATCCAGGGCTGTTTTGTAGGTGTAGTTTCCCAAAGATATGGGGAAATGTAATCCAATAATTTTCTTATCCCTACAGGTTCTATGCAATTTGTCCAATTTCCTGCATACTTCTATCAAGGCCATTTTGTCACTGCAAAACATAGGAAGCTTGAGGGGAGTGCTTTCATAGCCGGCAAGCCTGATATAGGAAAATTTTCTGAATTGAATAAAGTAGGAACCGTAGTGCAATATGAGATTCATAGCTTCATCAGAAAATATCCTTGCAGTGTCACTCTCTAGTATCCTGACCATGTACATGGTGAAAGCATCATTCAGCCTTCGGAAATTACGATTGCTAGTTTCCAGGGTGAACTGAGGGCAGTAGGCATACACGGGGTCATCCTTGCGAGCATCGATGTATGAGAAACCAAACCATTACCTTGATGCTGCCAGAGTATACATTAGGTATGAATTAAAATAAAATTTCTTAGTTTTCTACACATTTGATAGTTGTTATGCTAGATTCATACTAATGATCTCTGACTAGTTGATACTCTGAGTTCCCTCACACACCATATTGATAAGTGGGCACATCCAGAAATGGAACTCATTTGTAGAGGGTAAACCCATGACCTGAGCTAGTAGGATTATAAAATATGACAATTATTCATTTAAATCCACACGGAAAAGAGTCTTAGATAGACGAGATGCCCCCTTCTTAGGGTTTTTTTTCTAGGACTTCGCCACCCGCGCCTTATAGTTGTCACTGTCTTGATCGAAAAGGGCCTGAGCTTGATTCTGGGAGATAACTATAGCATTTTCCATCTCAGTAATCCTTAGGGTAGTGCTAATGGCGGTGGCATCTAACTTGGCAATGATTTATCCATGCACGTTCATTAGTTCGCTTGAGTTGGGACTGAAATGAGCTCCGCAAGCGAGTACAATGTCTGCACATTGTACTAAAATTGGGAAGCCACCAACGAACGCCAAGCCATTGTCGTGAATCATCTATGCCATAGCTGAAGGGTTTTCATCTGTCATCCTTGCCCAGAAATCCCCAAAATCAAGGTGGCGAACTTCACTGTCCCTGATATCAGGAACGAAAGACTCGAGTGGTGAAATTTGTTCATGCCCCTGGAATTTGATCTTCGTGTTGATAGTAACTCAGAGAGCAAAGTTGCAAGCTAGACTTGGGATGGAATTGTAGACGGAATGGATACGCGCGCAAGAATTTTGGTTGCAAGGGTTCAAGCAATAGATAGCATGAGAGCAGTGTGCAAAAAACACATAGGGGGAAGCTCGTTATATAGCCATTTAGGAGAGAGAAAGACAATCAATGTGCATTAAATACACATCTACCAAATTTTAAAAGCAAGATATTTGGGTAGAGCGGGAAAAATTAGCACGAATGACACTTGGTTCATTTGGGACATGAGGGATGCGAAAGTGCAAAGTACGCAGTTTGGCTGATTCGGGCGATGCGGGGAAAAGATGCACAAATGCTTTTGGGACATGCGGGATGAAAGTACATGGAATATGCGATTCGGCCGATTCAGACGAAAAGGGAACAACGGGTCTGGGTGAACTTGGGACATTTGGGACAAAAATTTTCGACAGGCCTAAAAAGAACAGACTTCGGGTAAACCGGCCGATCGGGGAATAAAGAGCCCAAATGAACCTGGGACATGCGGGACAAAAATGTCTGACAGGCCTGAAAAACACACAAAATGACCCAAAAAACATAGATTTTCCCAATTTCCTGACTTTTCACATTACCAAGACAACAGAAAAGACACTTAACCTCAAAATTTTAATTTTCAACTTCATAAAAGCAGGGGAATTTTGAGTGGACAACAGGCATCATAAGAGAATACTGTCTAATCCACGTTTATAAAGAAGACCACCCATGATGACATAGTGAGAGACACCTTTAAGAAATGTGTGTTGTCCATTATGAGTGAGATTGAGAGGTAGAATAGAAAGGGATAGGTATTCTATAAACTATTTATACCACAGGTCATATGGGTCAGGTACAATGGTTCCAATGAAATTTACATCTCAAGATAAATAAGAGGGTGACTGTAACCTGTATTGTGATAAATATTTTGGAGTCAGCAGGTGAAGCGGGTTTCTGAGAAGCTAGGAAGGCCATGGTATTTGAAAATTTATTTGTTGAGTGTGGGGTGGTTTGAAGTTCGTAACCATCAAAGGTAGTCAAAAGTGTGTCGACATGGCATTTGTACTTTTACAGTATTTCATTACGACACGGGTATATACCATTGACTTGGTTTACAACTAGTTGGGAATCACCCAAGATATTAATTGATTTAACATATAGGGAGATGGTGGTTTGAAGGCCTAATACGAGTGCTTCATATTTGGTGATGTTATTACTGCAATCAAAATCCAGTTTGAAAGATAAAGGCATAGGTTCACCATCAAGAGGAATGAAGATAACACCTGTAGTGCCTCCATGCTAACATTTGGAACCATCAAATAATAAGGTCGTCTAGTAAGTGGTATCATCCAAAGATAGGGTAGAAATAGATTTTTTCAGGGAAATCGAAGTTAGAGGGTTGATTCCCAGAAAGAGGTGTGTCTACAAGTTGTTCAGCAATAACTTGGCCTTTGATAGACTTTAGATGGATGAATTAGAGGTCAAGGTTTACAAGAAGCATGAGCCAATGTCCAACACATTGATTTGGTATGGTTTGGTATAAATGTAATGTAGAGGGTCAGTGTTAGTGACGACAAAGGTTTTGTCGTTGAGTAGGTAATGACAAAGTTTAGTGGTGACAAAAACTAAGGCTAAGAAAAGTTTTTTAGCATGGGTGTACCTAGTTTTGTATTCTAGATGTGTATGACTTATGTAATAAACCACTTGTTCTTTGTGTTGCTCATCGTGATGAGCGAGCATGGCACCTAAGGAATGGTCAGTAGTGGAAATATATAGGTAGAAATTTTGGTCAAATTTGGGAGGAATGGGCACCGGTGGTTGAATAAGTTATTGTTTTAAGGAATTAAAGGCTTTGTGGCATTCATCATCCCATTTTAATGAGACATCATTTTTGAGGATATAATGAAATGGTTGGTAGTTGCCGGAAATTTGTGAAATGAAACAAAGAATAGACTGCAACTTACCTTGCAAACTTCGAAGTTGATGGAGATTAATAGGCAGAGGAATTTATAGAATAGTCTTTACTTTAGCAGGATCAACTTCTATGCCATGCAAAGAATTGATGAATCCGAGGAGTTTTCTTGAAAGCACCGTGAAGACACACTTCTTAGGTTAAAGGAGAACATAATACTTGATGAGGCGGTCAAAGATGACCTTATGGACTAGTAGGTGTTCGACTCGATGTTTGGATATGGTAAGAAGGTCATCTACGCAATATTCTAATATGTGATGCCTGATGTCATGGAAGATATAAGTCATGGCTTGCTGATATGTGGTACCGAATTTTTTAAGGCCAAAAGGTATGACTCGATAGCAGAAGGTCCCCCAAGGAGTGATGAAGGAATTTTTGTGTTGATCTTCTAGAGTGATTAATATTTAATTATAACCCAATAAACCATCCATGAGTGATAACATCTCATGGCTGACACTGAGATCAACTATGTTGATCAATTCCTAATAGAGGAAATTCATCTTTGGGGCAAGCTAAGTTAAGGTTGCGGAAGTCTGTGTAAATGCGGGAGTCCCCCTTTCACTTTTGTGACAGGACGATGTTAGAAATCCATTGGGGATAGTCAATGGGTAAGATGAATGAAAATGAGAGAAGGTGCTGAAGTTCCTCTTTGACCAGAAGAGCAATGGCAGGATGCATTTTCTGCAACTTTTGTTTTATGGTTTTGGCATCAGGAATGGTTATGATATTGTGGACCATAATGTTTGGGTTCAATACTAGGCATATCAGCATAGGACCAATCAAAAAGCATTTCTATAGTCCTAGAGGAAAGAAGTAAAAGATTCATGTTCAGCAGTATCTAAAGATTGGCCTATCTTTAGAATGTGTGGGTCTTCCTGAGTGTTAATGTTGATTTCAATGGTTGATTCGTTCAACAAGGGTTTGTGTCTCAGAAGGTAACGAACGGTGAATATAAGAATATTCTACACCAAGGTAGGTGAGGATGGACTCATAGTCTTAACATTGAATGATGTTAATAGAAGGTGTATCATCATCGATCATATCAAGATACGGGAAGGGAAGAGAAGAGGGAGCCTCACCATTGCACTGATAAATCAGCAGGTCCTAGGGAAATTGTGTTCACAATTTTTTTTTTATAGGAGGATTAGATTTGGGATCTATGGACTCCATGGATAAAAGTGGTGATGTGACGTTGGTGAATGGGGGTGGAGAATATTTTCCTCCATAAATGAGGTTGATGTGGGACTTATTGGAAGGTGGTGTGGCAAAATCCAATGTCACTGCAATCGTTATGTTTATGGGTGGCACATGAAATGAAGGTATGGAGACCTTGTTTGTAAAAACTGAAACCAAATCCTTTCCTATGCGTAGCGATGAAGGAAAGTGTGGGAAAAGTGGCGGTTAGTAAGAGATTGGAGGTTAGATGAAAATAGTCATGTTTGGGATGGAGGTTTGGGTGAATATGTGGCAGTATCAAGTCCCCTGTATGTTAAATTGGCGCAAAGGTGGGGAGGACCATAAGGAAAATCCTCACCTATGTGATAGTCATAATGAGGGTGATGACGTATGTTTCCATATTCTTATGGAGTGAGGAATGTATTGATATTGTGTAGGCGGTACTCCCCCAGAGTGAGGCCTTGAAAATACCTTCTAAGGGATCCATATTAGATATGCGGGTAACGGGGATAAGACGATTCAATAGATGATTGGACAAGAGGGGTATCAGTTGGTTGGGAAGTATATGGGTCAGATGCAGAGGATGTGGCCATAGTAGGAATAGAAGAGTTATGGTGTGGGTGAGGTGGTAGAAGAATTGGTGGATGGGGTCCTAAGTGAAGGATAAGTGAGGGTAGTGGAAGATGCCTTCACTGGTACAAGTACATCGTTAGGTCGGTACAACATGTTACAAGTTTTGAATGGCGACGGGTCGATGAGGATGGTATAGTTATGTCCTTCATGTTCAAATTTTACACAGTGGTATAAATTTGAAGGGACACAACCCATGATGTGAATCCATGGTCTGCCAAGCAATAGGTTATACTGAAACTCTCCCTCTAAGACGTTGAATAGGTCTAGGATAGTGTGAGGGCCTAAGCGAACGTGAAGGATAATGGTGTCAAGGGTGGAGGTGATGGTGTCGTTGAAGGAGTAAAACATAACTGGGTTATTATGCATATAATTAAAAGGGATGCATATTTGATTATACGTGTGGAAGGAGATGATATTAATGCTAGCACCACCATAGATCATGATGCGTCGTACATGTATGTTATCAATATAGACGGAAATGAAAATGGTGGGATCAGGGTCATCTAACTAGAGAGGTACAATCTCCTCATTGGAGAAGCTGAGGGCAGTGACTTGAGGCGTGGGCATGGGTTAGAAGAAGGATATGATTTGGTTAGCAAGGGCCACATGGTGAGGGGTAACAATGGAGGCCACTAGTGTGGGGTCATTGGGTAAAACTTCAATGAATTGCAAAACCTCTATAAGGGCTTATCTATGAGATTCAAAATTTTGGAAGAGATCATATAAAGCCATCTTTAGAGGGGACTGATGTAATTGTTTTATCATTGTGTGATGGGTGACTCTGTCAGAGATAGGGTATGTGGGTCCTCAAATGGTGATTTTGGGCACAGGTGCAGATGGTGTATTGGGCATGAGGTTGGTTGATGGGCTAGTTGATTTTTCTTTTCCTTTGTCTTTCTGGGCATGGGTGGAAACTTGGACCATGTTAATATGGGGTGAAGGAGCAGTTGATCTGTTATAATTGTAGCGACATGATGGAAAATAAAATGAAGGATAATATTTTTGTGAAAGAAGTTAAGCACACTGACATTTTGGCACGGGTTTGGTTAACTATCTTATACGGACCTTGTTGATCTCAAATTTTAGATTTGGTATAAAAAGGTTGTGAGGGTGGAGATATTGGTCACTGAATAGGTAATGGAAGAGGATGTGGGGAGATTGGTGAAGGTAGAACATGGTCCTCATCAAGAAGTTCAGACTCATCAAGAAGTGAAGGTAGAACAAAGTTCAATAAGAACGGTTTTTAGATCCTTACAATTTTCTACATCATGTCCCTGGGTATATGATGATAGACACAAATATTGTTTTCGTCAAACCCTTTTGGTTTGGGTTTGAGAGGATTGTAAGGTCAAAGCAACAGTAATGTGATGACAGAAGACTCTAAGAGATTGGTTTAAAAGTTGGCATAGGACTCCACTAATGGAACACAATGGGAAGTGAGTTTTGGTTTGGGTAAAGGTGCGGATGATCGTGAGGGAAGAGGCTTTATAAGAGAAGGAATGGGTTGGATCACTAGTTTGGTAAGTGGTATTGTCTTAGGTTTTGATGGTGTTTTCTTGGGTAAAGGTGTGGTAGAAGAACTAGCACTAGAAGGTTTTTTTGTTTGACTACCTTATTAGAGGGTAGTGGGTTCTTATCTTTGGGTTGCACCTTCTTAGGTAGAGGTGACAAGGGAGTATGGGATGCATAAGGAAAAGAAGATGGTGGAAGAGGATGAGTTACCCATGGGGACAACTGAGTTGCAGTGGAAGTGGTTGGTAGAGGTTCGCGTTATATAGGCAAAGTTAGGGTTATAGTAGCTAGTGGAGGTATAGGTGGTAAGAAAATACATGGGTGAGGGGTGAGGGTGTTTGGTTTTTGGGTGAATGAGGTGTAACAAAGGCTTGTGAAGTAGCAATAAGTTGTTTAGCTTTTGAATGGCCTTGGGTAGGAGACTATTTTTGTTAGGGTTGATGGATGGGGGCTTAGGATTGACGGAAGGGGGGAAGGTGACAAAGGTGTGGTAGCTGAGACTGGTGTATGTGGCCTAGAAGGTTGGGTCTTCCTTTTAGGTGAGGAATAATGTTGGTGTAGGTTTGGGAAGATTGTGGCTAAGTCCAATTTGACAGGAGGGTGAGCAATACTTGATGTCGTTATGACACCCAAGGTAGTGATGGGTCTAGATATGGGTGAGGAGATAGGTTTGGGTAGGTTTTTAGGTTTTGGAATGGTTTTAGTTGTGGGTAGAGGTTTGGATGTAGTTAGGGATGATGAAGAAGATAGGTTTTCAATAGGCATGGTCAATGTTGATCTGGTTGTTGAACATAACCTTTGGGTAGATCGTGGAAGTACTTGAGAAAACATTTCCATTTGGGTCGAAAATGGGAGCCGAAGACATCCATAGAGCATGGAATTATCAACTAATTTAAGTGATCGACTAGCCATGAAAACAGGACTACCGAAGAAGAAGATGGAGTTGGTTTGTGGCAATCCCTGTAAACTATGTCTACAATACAGGGAATTGGCTAGCCTTAGAATCTGTAGGTAAAATAGTTGAGATCATGTTAATGGGGTCCTACGATGTTGAGGGGGAACTACCCCCAATAGGGAGTGGGCATGTATGAAGAGTATCTCATGTGTAGGAGAGATAATATGTGGGATGAGGTAGACTTCTCCCTTGGTGGAGGAGAAGATGAGGATGACTCTCCTATGGATGGTAAGAATTAAAATTGTTTGATTTTCGGTAGGATGTTAGGTAGACAATGAAATTGCAATCGGTAGAAAGTGTGGGTTTCTCTGTGAGAGTGGGGGGATATGAAATGGGACTCCTCTGTAGCTAAAGGAGTAGAAAAGATATGCTCCTCTATGGGTAGAGGGGCTCGTGCCAAAATTTCCTCAATAGACGAAATAGGTGGGATTTGAGAAACGACTGATATAATATCAAAAACCATATGGACTTCACGAACATTGCTATCATTGGATGAAGTTTCACTATTTTATTATATGATGTTTATGGTTAGGGAATCAATTTTTAAAGATGTGAAAATTTTTATTTTTCGGTGCATTTGGGTTATCTACGATGAGGTCACCATTTCTATCATCTCTTGGAAAATGTTCTTAAAAGTTATGCAGTTACCATTACTATGGCCTTTAAATGCGATGGTAATTACAGTAGTTTTCTTTATACCATTGTTGGTTTTCAAATATGACTTTTTAGAAGAGCAACAGTCAGGGGACAAGAGTCCCTCCTCTTTAATGGGAGAGGTTCCCTTATTCAGAAACGAACTTATTTACAAATGTACAAAACATTATTTTATGGTCAAACTTGGATATTACGAAAGTGTTTTCCACAAGGATCATCAATTACACAGGACTGAGGAAGGAATAAGAAGATGAGCAGAACAGCAACATTCAGAATTATAGACAGGCAGAATAATTCTTTATGTATGCGAAGTTTCAAATAATTTAAGACAAGATCATTTGCATTGGCTGAATGGGATTAAATTTAAAGACACAACAACGTTCCATAAATAACCTTCTTCAGATCATTCTCAAGGCCACAAATTTCCTTCTTGGTTATACAATCGTGTAGGTTTGTAAAACTGGACAGTTTGTCAATCAGAGAGACTACCGAATTAGGAACAAAATGATCTTCACAAATATTAAAGAAAAACACGAGATAACCAGAATTTAGATAGACTAAGAAATGAAAGCCCTTTGTATTGATTTCTTTAAGATTCTTTACCTTTCATTCCGCAAATATCCAAGTTCTTCCCCTCCCCTCAAATGGCGTGGAAAGGCCATTATATAGCTTACAAGTCAGTTACTCCTTCGTAACCGTTTTCTTTAACTAAAGAATAGTTAAGACCTCCAGTTGCATACCTTAACATATTACAAAGAACGAAGAATGGGAAGAAGAGGAAGAAAAGAGAAGGCCTAGAAGGTTGGAGTTCTCCTTTTAGGTGGAGGAATAATGTTGGTGAGGTTGGGAAGATGTGGATAAGTCAATTTGACAGGAGGTGAGCAATACTTGATGTCGTTATGACACCCAAGGTAGTGATGGGTCTAGATATGGGTGAGGAGATAGGTTTGGGTAGGTTTTTAGGTTTTGGAATGGTTTTAGTTGTGGGTAGAGGTTTGGATGTAGTTAGGGATGATGAAGAAGAATATGTTTCAATAGGCATGGTCAATGTTGATCTGGTTGTTGAACATACCTTTGGGTAGATCGTGGAAGTATCTTGAGAAAACATTTCCATTTGGGTCGAAAAGGGGAGCCGAAGACATCCCTAGAGCATGGAATTATCAACGTAATTTAAGTGATCGACTAGCCATGAAAACAGGACTACCGAAGAAGAAGATGGAGTTGGTTTGGTGGCAATCCCTGTAAACTATGTCTACAATACAGGGAATTGGCTAGCCTTAGAATCTGTAGGTAAAATAGTTGAGATCATGTTAATGGGGTCCTACGATGTTGAGGGGGAACTACCCCCAATAGGTAGTGGCATGTATGAAGAGTATCTCATGTGTAGGAGAGATAATATGTGGGATGAGGTAGACTTCTCCCTTGGTGGAGGAGAAGATGATGATGACTCTCCTATGGATGGTAGAATTAAAATTGTTTGATTTTTCGGTAGGATGTGAGGTAGACAATGAAATGGCATCGGTAGAAAGTGTGGGTTTCTCTGTGAGAGTGGGGGGATATGAATGGGACTCCTCTGTAGCTAAAGGAGTAGAAAAGATATGCTCCTCTATGGGTAGAGGGGCTCGTGCCAAAATTTCCTCAATAGACGAAATAGGTGGGATTTGAGAAACGACTGATATAATATCAAAAACCATATGGACTTCACGAACATTGCTATCATTGGATGAAGTTTCACTATTTTTATTATATGATGGTTTATGGTTAGGGAATCAATTTTTAAAGATGTGAAAATTTTTATTTTTCGGTGCATTTGGGTTATCTACGATGAGGTCACCATTTTCTATCATCTCTTGGAAAATGTTCTTAAAAGTTATGCAGTTACCATTACTATGGCCTTTAATGCGATGGTAATTACAGTAGTTTTCTTTATACCATTGTTGGTTTTCAAATAGGACTTTTTAGAAGAGCAACAGTCAGGGGACAAGAAGTCCCTCCTCTTTAATGGGAGAGGTTCCCTTATTCAGAAACGAACTTATTTACAAATGTACAAAACATTATTTTATGGTCAAACTTGGATATTACGAAAGTGTTTTCCACAAGGATCATCAATTACACAAGGACTGAGGAAAGGGAATAAGAAGATGAGCAGAACAGCAACATTCAGAATTATAGACAGCAGAATAATTCTTTATGTATGCGAAGTTTCAAATAATTTAAGACAAGATCATTTGCATTGGCTGAATGGGATTAAATTTAAAGACACAAAGTTCCATAAATAACCTTCTTCAGATTCATTCATCAAGGACACAAAGTTCCTTCTTGGTTATACAAGATCGCTGTATTTGTAAAACTGGACAGTTTGCAATCAGAGAGACTAACGAATTAGGAACAAAATGATCTTCACAATATTAAAGAAAACACAGAGATAACAAGAATTAGATAGACCTAAGAATGGAAAGCCCTTTTGTATTGATTTCTTTAAGATCTATTTACACTTTCAGCAAATATCCAAGTTCTTCCTCCCCTCAAAATGGCGTGGAAAGGCCATTATATAGCTTACAAGTCAGTTACTCTTCGTAACCGTTTCTTTTAACTAAAGAATAGTTAAGGACCGCCAGTTGCAATACCTTAACTAATTACAAAGAATACGAAAAGAATGGGAAGAAGAGGAAAGAAAAGAGAAGGAGACAGGTGGCCAGTTACTGGGAGGGGCCCACTGTCTTCAGAATCCGCTGCCTAAATTTCTTCAATGACTCAGCTATATCTCTGCCATGAGGGACTGACGTGTTGGCTGCAGACTGAGTCCAAAATCCCAGACATTTCTCCATCTCTTTATCAAACTCGACGTGAGAATGATAATCTTTGTTCGCTTCATCAATGGCAGACTGAAGAGAACAAATTTCCTTCATTTTTTCTTTAGAGATGGAGCTTTCCTTGAAAATGTTATCTTTGACAAAAGCTCTGAACTGAGATTTAATTTCTTGCAAGGAAAGAGAAACACCAGAATTTTCATCCTGAAGATGACAGTGTATATCTTTGAAAGCAGCAACAGCAAGTGTCTTGAAAGCTTCTCCCTTCTGCCAGCTATTCTTCATTTCTCCCAAAGTCTCCTCCAGCACCTTTATTTTCCACTCCACGCTGTAGACCTAAGATTTTGACAGATTGTCTTTGGCATCATCGAAAACCTTATTCGCCAGTAAGATGTTCTCGTCTGTCTGTCCCATAAGGCGAAGGTCTACAATGCAACTGCTCCAGAGTTTAAGCTCTTTATCCATAACCCCAAATAGTAGAGGATAGTTTCTGTTGCAAATTATCTACCTTTCCATGTAGTTTAAAAGCTTCATCGATGAAGTTTTAGCCCAGCAACAAGCATCTCATCCACCATGGCTTAAATAGCTCTGCCATAGACAGAATACTTGTGCATATCTTTAATACTTTGCACTTCATCTTGGCTTAGAATTACAGGAGGTGGTAGAGCAGTCAAGGGGGTAGGGTCCAAAACTTTGTCCTTAGACAAAAGTGACTTGATAAAACTTGTGAGAACTTGGGCTTGTTCTTCCAGCTGTTCAATAGTCTGCTGCCCTTTCTCTACCCTTCCAATGACTCTTGTGACTGTCTCTTGGAGATTGTGAATTTCACCTTCAGGAGTAGATTCTCCCATAGGGATCCTTGAAAGCTCCAAGTCAGATGTCAGCAAGTCTGATTCTGATTTGTCCACTGTAGGCTTAGCAATCTCCAAGAATTACTGACCTTGAGCATCAGACACAATCCTGGAAGTAGTTCTGGCTTTCTTGGCGCGAGAAGGAGTGGTGCCCAACAAGGCTGCTACAGCATCAAAATTTGGTCCCAAGCTTTGAGAGGAGGATTTCCTCTTCCTTTTGTCAACCAGAGGCTGCACCCAAGCAAAAGAGGAAGAAGAATCTGTAGGAGAGGCGAGGGGACCAAGAGATAGGGAGCTCATGACACTCAGGGTCTGTGCAGCTGTCGACTCGAGCTGAGAGGTGAGTAGAGCACTGGAGGTAATGGCACTAGAAGAATCAGTAGTACCCGGTAGTTCCGTGCTCTAAACTTCTTTGTCCTTATCTGCTGGATTTTTCAGGAACATTTGAAGGAGTTGGAACCTCACTATCTTCACTTTCACTGAGAACAATGATGTTCTCTGGCCCTATAGGCAACTCTGCCTGTTTGCTTGGAGGGTCATTCTCTGCAGGATCCTTCTTTACCTCCTTGAGTTTCTTCTTGTATACCAGGGTAGATGAAGAAGGAGTAGATTCCAGTAGATCCTTGTGTTGATGAGACAGGAGGAGTTTGCATCTGGTGTTTCAGACCTCTGGAACTAATGCCTCCCTGATTGGTGTCGAGTCATCCTTGGAGCTGGATTCTCCTGAGTGCCTCTTGAATTCTCGGATCTTCTTACTGAACCAGACTTTAGTCCTGACTAGGACTGGAGCAAGGATCTCAGCCAGATCATCTCATCTCTTTCCTGTTCCAGTCCAGGTCCTCCAGAGGGGTGTGCTTGATCACATTGTCATACTCATACGAGTATAGCTCAGAATTTTCGTCCTGGAGACCTTCAGGAACTTGGTACAGACCGAGTTCTTGGATCAATTGCAGGGAGAACCTGCCACAATGCCTTCTTCTGGCTTCAAAATCGTCTGCACAATCAGCCCAGTAGTCTTCTGTGTCTGCCCTATGATGATAGATTATCTTGAGGTTCTATTCAATAAACTTCTTCAAGTCAAATCAGGTTCTTGGCTTGAAGAAATGAATAGTGATAGGGGCCAGGGCTCTTTCTACGTTCTGAGCATCCAGAGCTGTTTTGCATGTATAGTTTCCCAGAGAGATGGGAAAGTGCAAGCCAGAAATCTTCTTGTCTCTGCAAGTTCTATGCAACTTGTCCAGTTGCCTGCATATTTCTATCAAGGCCATTTTTGTCATTGCAGAACATGGGAAGCCGCAGAGGGGTGTTCTCATATCCAGCGAGCCTGATATAGGAAAATTTCTTGAATTGGATGAAATAGGCTCCATACTGCGATATCAGATTCATGGCTTCATCTGAAAACCTCCTAGCAGTATCACCCTCAAGCAATCTGACCACGTACATGGTGAAAGCATCATTGACTCTTCTGAAATTCCGATTGCTGGTCTACAAGGTGAACTGCATGCAATAGGCATACACTGGATCATCTTTGTGTGCATCAATATAGGAGAAACCAAACCACTACCTTGATGCTGCTAGGGTATACATCAGGTATGAAGTCATATAGAACTTCTTTGTTTGCTGAACGTTGGATAGCTGCTCCGCCAAATTCATACTGATGATCTCTGCCCAGTTGATGTTTTGTGTTCCCTCGCACACCATGCTGATGAGCGGGCACATCCAGAAATGAAACTCATTGGTGGAGGGCAAACCCATAACCCGAGCCAGCAGGATTATGAAGTCTGACAATTCTTCGTTGAAATCTGCTCGGAAGAGGGTTTTTGGTTAGGCGAGAAGCACCTTTCTTAGGGTTCTTCAACCAAGACTTCGCCACTCGCGTCTTATATTTGTCACTATCTTGGTCGAACATAGCCTGTGCTTGATCCGGGAGACGACTATAGCATTGTCCATCTCCGGAATCCTCAGAGCAGCGCCAATGGCGGCAGCGTCCAGCTTGGCAATGAGTTCCCCATGTACATTTGTCAATTCGCTCGAAGCAGGGTCGAAGTGAGCTCCGCATGAAAGCACAGTATCAGCACACTGTACTGAGATTGGGAAACCTCCGGCAAAAGCTAAACCACTATCATTAATCATCTGTGCCATTGGTGTAGGGTTTGCATCTGTCATTCTTGCCCAAAAATCACCGAAGTCGAGATGACGAGCTTCGCTGTCCCCTATATTGCTAACAGCAGACTCAAGCGGAGAAATTTGCTCCTGTCCCTGGAACTTGATCTTCATATTGATAGTCTCGGAGCTGCAACCTAGACTTCTGGAAGGAATTTGCAAATGGAGGGGGGTAATTGCGTAGGTTTTCAAATTGCAAGGGTTCGAGCAAAAGATAGCATGGAAGCAATGTGAAAAATGCAAAGGGGAATGCTCGTTATATAGCCGTTTGGAGAGAGGAATGAATTTAATGCGCATTGAATACACAACCACCAATTTGAATAGCATCATACTCGGAGTGAGCGGGGAAAAACTAAGTGTGAATGAAACTAGGTACGCTTGGGACATGTGAGACGCGAATGCGCGAAACACGCGGCTCGGCCAGTTCGGGCGAAACAGGGAGAGGACGCACAAATGCATTTGGGACAAATGGGACGAAAATGTGCGAAGTACGCGATTCGGGTGTTTCGGCCGAAATTGGAACAAAGGGCCCGTTTGGACTTGGGACATTCGGGACAAAAAGTTCCGAAGTACGCGACTTGACTGGCTCGGCCGAAATTGGGACAAGCTCGCACTTTTTAAAATGGGGCAGTTGGGACAAAATTGCGCGAAGGATGCGGTTCGGGCAAATCGGCCGAAAATGGGAAAGCTCACACTTTTTAACTTTGGGACATTTGGGACAGGAAAGTGTGAAGTACGCGGGAAGGATGATTCGGCCGAAATTGGAACAACACGCAAAATAAGTTTTTGGGACACTTGGGACAAAATTTTCCGACGGGCCCGAAAATGGGACAGCTTCGGGGATTTCGGCCGGTCGGGTAACAAAATGCACTTTCGTACTTGGGACAGTTGGGACAAAAAGTTCCGACAGGCCCGAAAATCACACAAAATGACCCAAAACACAGATTTTTTCAATTCACGACTTAGGCACTTCAGAGAAAAACCCTTAAACTCAAAATTTTGAAATTTTTACTCTTATCAGAGCGGGGAATTTTGAGTGGACAACAGCCACTGGCTCCTTCTGGCGATGACTTGGTATAAATTCTCAGAATGAGACAAGGCAAGAACTTAGAAAAACTCGGTGAAGCAGACCAGTGCCTTATCCATTGGGCCAAGGAGTCAAAAACAAACCAATACATGAGGGCAACACACACAACAACAGACCGGGAAACACACCTAAAGCAGAAAAAGCAAAAACACTAGCTACAGAATATACAAAGGGACTCCCTAGTCACCTATGACTTGAACAACTTCAAATACTGCCCACTATAAGGAAGTGGGAGGGGAGAACCATCCATGTAATCAAGATAGAAAGAGTTCTTACCAGCAAAGTGTCTTATCTTGAATGGTCCGAGCCACAGGGAATCTAAATTTTCCATGGCTGCCGCGTAAGGTTCATGTCTTTTGTCCCATAACAGCACGGTATCTCCAACTTGGAACTCTCTGAACCTAGCTTTCTTGTCAAACAGAACCTTTACCTTCTGCTGGTGAGCAGATATCCTAAATCAGCAACCTCCAATCTATCCTCGTTCAGTTTGTGCAGGTACATGATCCTTTTATCCAGAGACATCACTGAAACTAGTATCTTCAATGGCCTTCATCAGGTGCAAGGCTGGCAGTTCCACTGTCACTGGTAATTGAGATTCTACTCCATACACCACTTGAAAAGGAGACATTCCAATGGCTCTTTTAGGTGTGATCCTTTCTGCCCAAAGAGCATCATAAAGCTTCTTATGCCAGTTTGGCTGAGACTCATTGACCAACTTCCTTATGATAGTCACCAGATTTTTGTTGGTGGATTCTGCTTGTCCATTTCCCTTGGGGTAATAATCTGAAGAATGAGCCAGAGAGATGCCATACCCGTGGGACGCATTCGGAAAATCCATGATCTCAGTTGAGGAGAAGTTCGAAGCATTGTCTGTTACAATCTTGTTAGGTACACCATACCTTACCAAGATGTTCTCCTTGATGAAGTTGCATACAACTTCAGAAGTAGTGCTCTTGACTGGAATAGCTTCCACCCATTTGGTGAAGTAGTCAGTGGCAGTTAGCACATGCGTGTGACCAGCACTAAAAATAGGGTTCAGTGTACCAATGAAGTCTAGACCCCACTGCTGAAATGGTTCCTCAATCACAACTGGCTTGAGAGGTAAAGACGCCAATTTAGGTCTTCCCACAAAGGTCTGACAAGCCTCACATTTCATCCACCCATATTGGATGCATCTCATGAACAAGGAAGGCAAGTAATATCCTCCCCGAAGTATCTTGTGAGCTGTGACCGTTGACGAATAGTTCCCTCCACAAGCCTGATCATGGAAAGCTGAGAGAAACTTTCTCTGCTGATTCCTTGTCCACACACTTCAGAAATCTCCCATCCAATACCACATTCTTGAACAAGGCATTTTCCCACAGTACATATTGTGCTGATCTCAATTTAACAGTCCTCTTTTCCTTGGCAGTTAAATGAGAGGGGCATTCCCCATAGGTGAGAAAATGGGCGATGTCAGCATACCATTCATCAACTGAACTCAGGAATAGAACAGTAGGAAGTTCAGCTTTCTCCTCTAGCAACTCATGTTTGGCTCCTTCAGCGATGAGCTCACAAAGACCTTTTCCACGAACCAGCTTGGTCGGTTTGATATCAATGTCATACTCCTGAACCTTAGCCACCCAGTTTCCTCTCTTGGATCCAAATTCTTGCTGCGTAAGAATTGACTTAACAGTCGTATCTGGAACCAACACCATAGAGTGAGAGTTGAGGATATAGAAACGGAACTGCTTGACAGCTTTGACTACTGCAAAAGCATGCTTCTCCATCATGGTGTATTTTAGCTCATGATTCTTCAGGATATAGCTCATGAAGGCAATTGGTAGCTCATGTCCATCAGAGTCTTCTTGGGTTAAGACAGCAGCCAGGGTATTATCTGTAGCATAGCAATAGATGATGAAATATTTGCTGAAATCAGGACAGGCCAAAACTGGAGTTTTAGCAATGGCTTTCTTGATACCCTCAAAGGATTCCTTTCCTTCAGAAGACCAACCAAAAGTTTTCTTCCCTTTCATCATCTGAGAAATATTCAAAGTTAATTCAGCAAAATCAGGGATGAATCTTCTTAAAAAATTGATCTTACCGAAGAAGGAATGCACGCCTTTTTTACTGGTTGGGAGAGGAATTTGCTGGATGGCCTGAACTCATTCAGGATCAATCTTGATACCATCCTTGGAGACAATGTGCCCTAATAGTTTTCCCTCTGTAACACAGAAAATAGATTTTTTAGGATTTAAAGAAATCCCATGCTCTCGGCATCTCAGCAGAACTGTTTCCAGGTGGTCGAAGTGATCCGCTCTTGTCTTTGAAAACACTGTCAGATCATCAAGGTATATGACAATACATTTCCCTTTCAAGCTTCCAAAATCCAAATCCATAGCTCTCTGGAAAGTGGCACCAGCATTAATCAGCCCAAAAGGCATTCTCTTGTAGGCAAAGGTACCCCAAGGAGTGGTGAAGGCTGTCTTGTGTTGATCTGCAGTATCAACCTCTACCTGATTGTATCTCGAGAACCCATCAAGCATAGATAACATTTCAGATCCTGTTACTGCTTGCAATATTTGATCCATCATAGGCAGAGGGTAGTTATCTTTCAGAGAAGCCTGATTCAGGTTCCTGAAATCAACACAGATGTGGATCTCACCATTCTTCTTCCTAACAGGCACAATGTTTGCAATCCATGTTGAATGGTGAATGGGAAAAATGATTTTAGCCTTCAACAATTTCTGAATCTCCTGAAATATAGTGTCAGCTATTTTTGGATTGTACTGCCTCTGTTTCTGCTTGAAAGGATTGATTCCTGGTTTGAGAGGGATAGAGTGTTGCATGTCTTTTGGCTTGAAGGCTTTTAGATCCTCATAAGAATATGCAAGAACATCCTTATACTTCCTTAGAAGATCAATTGCTCTTCTCTTCTCATCGGTTGTGCAACATTTTCCAATATTTACCAGCTTGGGATCAGTAGAACTCCCTATATCAATCTTATCATACTCAGCTGATTGCTGAGGTCCAGTAGAAGCTTTAGATTTTACATATCTGTCATGTTTATCAAACAACTCCTCCAAACTCACCAAACCTTTGGGAATCTTGTTTCCTTTGAGTTTAATGCATCCTTCCTGATCTGTTTCTTCTCCTTGGGTGACAGCTTGGTTAGAGGACACACTTTCACGAGGCAGGTTGTCACTTCCCTCAAAATAAAGTTGTTCAAAATTCCCCTTGAGTTCCAGGAAGGAAAGCAAATGCTTGTCATCGTTGAAAACTTTCCAGTTATTAGTATTGTCAGGTACACTAGGCCGATGGACCATTTCAATAGTGAACTTATCCTGAGAGAACTCAGGATGGGGAATCAGTAGTGACCCTGAGACAGCCATTTTGAATCAGCCCTGCTGTTCTTTTCTCTAGGAATTGCTTCAATGGAGAAAGCATCAAGGAATTCAATTGAATCCCAAACCTGATTCCGGTAATGCTTCAGCCTCCCATTTTTTACCTGAAAAAGACTTCTGACTTGCTTCACAATCAGCTCTGCATCACCACGAGCCAGAAGATTTTTCACACCTCGTTCTTTGGCCACTTGCAGTCCAAGAATGAGAGCCTCATACTCTGTTGTATTGTTAGTGTTTTTGAACTGCAACTTAAATGAAAAAGGGTGTAGGCATCCTTCAGGTGACACTAGCAAGACACTAGCTCCAGAACCAGCCGAGGAACAACTTCCATCAAATTCTAAAATCCAAACACCATTGGGATCTTTAGGTGATACTTTGGAGGGTTGGATTTCATCAGGGGACAGAATCATGTAATTACCATGACCCATGTCTTCATAGAGTATTTGTGCCTTAGGATCATCTGTTTTCTGCACAATATACTCAGACTGTTTCTCAGGGAGTAACTTCTTCATTTGTCCATTGACAGGTATGAGTGCGTGTGACCAATCCATTTGAATCTCTCCACCCACATCTTTACAGAAGTTCCTACTTAGCAACATTCCATAAGAAGGAGGAATGTCTGCTACTAGGATGGTAGCCAAGACTTTCTTTTCAGGTAAAGCAGCAAAAGCCACTTGTGCATCTTTAATCCTTCCAACCAAAGGCACTTCCTTACTTTCCATGGAGTAGCAAGATCCATAAGTATGAGTAAGGGTCAATCCTAAAGCATGAGCTACTTTAGCAGGCATCACATTATCTGAGGCTCCGGAATCTATGACACAGTTACTGAGCCTATGGCCAACTATAAGAAGTGTAACATAAAAAGGCTTGATTTTGTCACCAGGCGAGGTGACAGCAGCTACCAGACTAGGCTGTGGTGTAGAAGGAGGAGTGGGCAAAAGGCCTTTAGAGGTGGTCTTGGAATGGGAATTAACAAATTGGATCATCTTGGCAAAAACTTTGGGATGGGTTTGGTAGTATTTAGCTTCTGAAATTTGAACCTTAGTCCTCTTTAGATGATCAACAATATCAAAGGATCCGGAGGTGGATGGGCCATCATCATTTGGAATTCTAGGCTTGTCAACTTTAGGAGAAAAAGAAGAAGAAGCAACTTTGCTAGTAGGATTGACAGGACTTACCTTAGGTGCAGATGAGGTAGGGATAGGAGATCCTCTTTTTGCAATTACTGGGATAGTTGCCGGCTGCTCCTTGGACTTCTTTAGGGGCCGTGTCACTTTTTCCCTCTGATGCGTCTTTTCTCGAGTCATGATAGCGAATGACTCGCTATTCATGTCTGCTACCACTTCATCATAGTCATCTCCATCATCAATGCCTTCAGTGGTAAAGAAATTAACTCGAGATCCCTCAAGTTCTTCTGCCTCATCATCGAATTCCTCCAGGAACTCCTCACAAGCTTCATTATCATCATCTGGCTCTTCAACCTCACAAGTTGTATTCACAGGAACCTTGACAGGAGGTCCTTCAAGTGCTAGTCTTATATGGGGAGCAGGCAAATGGTTTCTGGGCTGAAAATTTCTTCTTGGAACGTCTGCATACGGTGCATGCTGAGCTAATTGTTTCTTTATAGCCACTAGATCAATTGCAAGTTTATGGACTAATGGATCAGTATTGGGTCCAGAGCTGGATGAGGTAGAAGCAGCAGATTTAGATTTGGGAGGATCTCTTCTCAACTTCCCTGACATGATCAAGTCATCCTCGACACTAACAGCCAGTTCTTGATCCAGAATTAACGTTCCGAGATTAGCCCTTCTTAGAGCATGACTGACTTTAGGCGTTTGGGCATTCAAAAAGAAACATTTTTGAATTTGATCAACTGGTCGAGTATTTACAGGAATTTTGTTGATCAGTCTGTTGAATCGAGCCACAAATTCTCTCATGGGTTCTGATGAATCTTTCTTTATCTGGAAAATTTGGGCAAGCAGGGCATGCACATCTTCTGCCGGCTTGAAACGGATTTCGAACTGAGTTCTCATTGTATTCCAGTCGGTGATGGCACCAGCCGGAAGGTGATAGAACCAGTCAGCAGCATTGTCCTGTAACGTCTCGACGAACAGTCTTACTAAGATGTCTTCATGTTCAACCCCCAAAACTCCACATGCAACTATGAAGGCTGCAATATGTTCATCAGGGTGTACTTTTCCATCACCTTTAAATTTGGGGAAGTTCTTTTGGTTACCTCTAGGTAACTCATGCAAAGGCTGAGTAAGGGCCAGGGGCCCGACACGTTGAACCCATGGCAATTGTGCTGCCATTCTTGGAAATACGGCTTGTAGGGGAATTGTAACACCAGCAAGGATCAAAGCTCGTAGATTGGGACTAGCAGGCTCTGAAGGAATACCACCCGTAGGAATTCTATCTTGAACAGGTGGAGTGCTCGTCAAACGAGTTCTTCTATTTGAAGGGAAAGGAAAACCCTGTTGCTCCAAAAGTTGAAACTAAGAATCTTCGATACCAAGGGCCCTTCTCCCTCGAGTGAAACGCGGAGTCGCCAGATCAAAGGATGATCAAAAAAAAATTGCAGTACTGGAATGTGATTTTCCCCAGCGGAGTCGCCAAAAACTGTTGGTTTTCAAATAGGACTCTTTAGAAGAGCAACAGTCAGGGGACAAGAAGTCCCTCCTCTTTAATGGGAGAGGTTCCCTTATTCAGAAACGAACTTATTTACAAATGTACAGAACATTATTTTATGGTCAAACTTGGATATTACGAAAGTGTTTTCCATAAGGATCATCAATTACACAAGGACTGAGGAAAGGGAATAAGAAGATGAGCAGAACAGCAACATTCAGAATTATAGACAGCAAAATAATTCTTTATGTATGCGAAGTTTCAAAGAATTTAAGACAAGATCATTTGCATTGGCTGAATGGGATTAAATTTAAAGACACAAAGTTCCATAAATAACCTTCTTCAGATTCATTCATCAAGGACACAAAGTTCCTTCTTGGTTATACAAGATCGCTGTATTTGCAAAACTGGACAGTTTGCAATCAGAGAGACTAACGAATTAGGAACAAAATGATCTTCACAATATTAAAGAAAAACACAGAGATAACAAGAATTAGATAGACTAAGAATGGAAAGCCCTTTTGTATTGATTTCTTTAAGATCTATTTACACTTTCAGCAAATATCCAAGTTCTTCCTCCCCTCAAAATGGCGTGGAAAGGCCATTATATAGCTTACAAGTCAGTTACTCTTCGTAACCGTTTATTTTAACTAAAGAATAGTTAAGGACCGCCAGTTGCAATACCTTAACTAATTACAAAGAATACGAAAAGAATGGGAAGAAGAGGAAAGAAAAGAGAAGGAGACAGGTGGCCAGTTACTGGGAGGGGCCCACTATCTTCAGAATCCGCTGCCTGAATTTCTTCAATGACTCAGCTATATCTCTGCCACGAGGGACTGACGTGTTGGCTGCAGACTGAGTCCAAAATCCCAGACATTTCTCCATCTCTTTATCAAACTCGACGTGAGTATGATAATCTTTGTTCGCTTCATCAATGGCAGACTGAAGAGAACATATTTCCTTCATTTTTTCTTTAGAGATGGAGCTTTCCTTGAAAAGGTTATCTTTGACAAAAGCTCTGAACTGAGCTTTAATTTCTTGCAAGGAAAGAGAAACACCAGAATTTTCATCCTGAAGATGACAGTGTATATCTTTGAAAGCAGCAACAGCCAGTGTCTTGAAAGCTTCTCCCTTCTGCCAGCTGTTCTTCATTTCTCCCAAAGCCTCCTCTAGCACCTTTATTTTCCACTCCACGCTGTAGACCCAAGATTTTGAAAGATTGTCTTTGGCATCATCGAAAACCTTATTCGCCAGTAAGATGTTCTCGTCTGTCTGTCCCATAAGGCGAAGGTCTACAATGCAACTGCTCCAGAGTTTAAGCTCTTTATCCATAACCCCAATAGTAGAGGATAGTTTCTATTGCAAATTATCTACCTTTCCATGTAGTTTAAAAGCTTCATCGATGAAGTTTAGCCCAGCAACAAGCATGTCATCCACCATGGCTTCAATAGCTCTGCCATAGACAAAATACTTCTGCATATCTTTAATACTTTGCACTTCATCTTGGCTTAGAATTACAGGAGGTGGTAGAGCAGTCAAGGGGGTAGGGTCCAAAACTTTTTCCTTAGACAAAAGTGACTTGATAAAACTTGTGAGAACTTGGGCTTGTTTTTCCAGCTGTTCAATAGTCTGCTGCCCTTTCTCTACCCTTCCAATGACTCTTGTGACTGTTTCTTGGAGGTTGTGAATTTCACTTTCAGGAGTAGACTCTCCCATAGGGATCCTTGAAAGCTCCAAGTCAGATGTCAGCAAGTCTGATTCTGATTTGTCTACTATAGGCTTAGCAATCTCCAAGAATTGCTGACCTTGGGCATCAGACACTATTCTGGAAGTAGTTCTGGCTTTCTTGGCACGAGAAGGAGTGGTGCCCAACAAGGCTGCAACAGCATCGAAATTCGGTCCCAAGCTTTGAGAGGAGGATTTTCTCTTCCTTTTATCAACCAGAGGTTGCACCCAAGCAAAAGAGGAAGAAGAATCTGCAGGAGAGGCAAGGGGACCAAGAGACAGGGAGCTCATGACACTTAGGGTCTGCGCAGCTGTTGACTCAAGCTGAGATGTGAGTAGAGCACTGGAGGCAATGGCAGTAGAAGAATCAATAGCACCCGGAAGTTCAGTGCTCTGGACCTCTTTGTCCTTATCTGCTGGATTTTCAGGAACATTTGCAGGAGTTGGCATCTCACTTTCTTCACTTTCACTGAGAACAATGATGTTCTCTGGCCCTATAGGCAACTCTGCCTGTTTTCTTGGAGGATCATTCTCTGCAGGCTCCTTCTTTACCTCTTTGAGTTTCTTCTTGTATACCTGGGTAGATGGAGAAGGAGTAGATTCCACAGGTCCCTGAGTTGCTGAGGCAGGAGGGGTTTTCACTGGTGTTCCAGACTCTGGAACTGATGCCTCTCTTATGGGTGTCGAATCATCCTTGGAGCTAGATTCTCCTGAGTGCCTCTTGAATTCTCGGATCTTTTTACTGAACCAGACCCTAGTCCTGATTAAGACTGGAGCAAGAATCTCAGCCAGATCATCTCTCTCTTTCCTGTTCCAATCCAGGTCCTCCAGAGGGGTGTGCTTAATCACATTTTCATACTCATACGAGTATAGATCAGAATTGTCATCCTGGAGACCTTCAGGAACTTGGTACAGACTGAGTTCTTGGATCAATTGCAGGGAGAACCTGCCACAATGCCTTCTTCTGGCTTCAAAATCATCTGCATAGTCAGCCAAGTAGTCTTCTGTATCTGCCCTATGATGATAGATTATCTTGATGTTCTGTTCAATGAACTTCTTCAAGTCAAAGCAGGTTCTTGGCTTGAAAAAATGAACAGTGATAGGGACCAGGGCTCTTTCTATGTTCTGAGCATCCAGAGCTGTTTTGCATGTGTAGTTTCCCAGAGAGATGGGAAAGTGCAAGCCAGAAATCTTCTTATCTCTGCAAGTTCTGTGCAACTTGTCTAGTTTCCTGCATATTTCTATCAAGGCCATTTTGTCATTGCAGAACATGGGAAGCCGCAGAGGGGTGTTCTCATAGCCAGCAAGCCGGATATAGGAAAATTTCCTGAATTGAATGAAATAGGCTCCATACTGTGATATCAGGTTCATGGATTCATCTGAAAACCTTCTTGCAGTATCAGCTTCGAGCAATCTGACCACGTACATGGTGAAAGCATCATTGACCTTTCTGAAATTGCAGTTGCTGGTCTCCAAGGTGAACTGCGGGCAATAGGCATACACTGGATCATCTTTGTGTGTATCTATATAGGAGAAACCAAACCACTACCTTGATGTTGCTAGGGTATACATCAGGTATGAAGTCATATATAACTTCTTTGTTTGCTAAACGTTGGATAGCTGCTCCGCCAAATTCATACTGATGATCTCTGCCCAGTTGATGTTTTGTGTTCCCTCGCACACCATGCTGATGAGCGGGCACATCCAGAAGTGAAACTCATTGGTGGAGGGCAAACCCATAACCCGAGCCAGCAGGATTATGAAGTCTAAAAATTCTTCATTGAAATCTGCTCGGAAGAGGGTTTTGGTTAGGCGAGAAGCACCTTTCTTAGGGTTCTTCAACCAAGATTTCGCCACTCGCGTCTTATATTTGTCACTGTCTTGGTCAAACATAGCCTATGCTTGATCCCGGGAGACGACTATAGCATTGTCCATCTCCGAAATCCTCAGAGTAGCGCCAATGGCAGCAGCATCCAGCTTGGCAATGAGTTCCCCATGCACATTTGTCAATTCGCTCGAAGCGGGGTCGAAGTGAGCTCCACATGAAAGCACAGTATCAGCACACTGTACTGAGATTAGGAAACCTCCAGCAAAAGCTAAACCACTATCATTAATCATTTGTGCCATTGGTGTAGGGTTTGCATCTGTCATTCTTGCCCAAAAATCACCGAAGTCGAGATGACGAGCTTTGTTGTCCCCTATATTGCTAACAGCAGACTCAAGCGGAGAAATTTGCTCCTGTCCCTGGAACTTGATCTTCAGATTGATAGCCTCGGAGCTGCAACCTAGACTTCTGGAAGGAATTTTCAAATGGAGGGGGTATTGCGCAGGTTTTCAAATTGCAAGGGTTCGAGAAAAAGATAGCATGGAAGCAATGCGAAAAATGCAAAGGGGAATGCTCGTTATATAGCCGTTTGGAGAGAGGAATGAATTTAATGCACATTGAATACACAACCACCAATTTGAATAGCATCATACTCGGAGTGAGCAGGAAAAACTAAGTGTGAATGACACTAAGTACGCTTGGGACATGTGAGACGTGAATGCGCAAAACACGTGGCTCAGCCGGTTCGGGCGAAACAGGGAGAGGACGCACAAATGCATTTGGGAAAAATGGGATGAAAATGTGTGAAGTACGCGATTCGGGTGTTTCGGCCGAAATTGGAACAAAGGGCTCGTTTGGACTTGGGACATTCGGGACAAAAAGTTCTGAAGTACGCGACTTGACCGTCTAGGCCGAAATTGGGACAGCTCGCACTTTTTAAAATGGGGCAGTTGCGACAAAATTGCGCGAAGGACGCGGTTCGGGCAAATCGGCCGAAAATAGGAAAGCTCACACTTTTTAACTTTGGAACATTTGGGACAGGAAAGTGTGAAGTACGCGGGAAGGATGATTCAGCCGAAATTGGAACAACACGCAAAATAAGTTTTGGGACACTTGGGACAAAACTCTCCGACGGGCCCGAAAATGGGACAGCTTCGGGGATTTCGGCCGGTCGGGTAACAGAATGCACTTTCGTACTTGGGACAGTTGGGACAAAAAGTTCCGAAAGGCCCGAAAATCACACAAAATGACCCAAAACACAGATTTTTTCAATTTCACGACTTAGGCACTTCAAAGAAAAACCCTTAAACTCAAAATTTTGAAAATTTAACTCTTATCAGAGCGGGGAATTTTGAGTGGACAACAACCATGCAGACATAGGATGGGCATGATCACAACCCATATGAGGTTTTCTGGGAGGAAGCGTAATGGCTCCAGCTTTAATAAGCTTTTCCAATATTGAAGAATAGGGCTCTCCAATTGAAGTGTACTTTTGTTGATCCCTTCAGAGCTGAAAATCTTGGATAGGGGAAAGTTTGGAAGAAGTTTGGGCCTGATTAGAAGGGTGAGATGGACCCACCTTGAGGACTACCACGTTGGCAAAAACTTTGGCCTTTGGATAGTTATTATAAGGTTTTGAAGATTAAGAAGAATCGTTTGGTTAATGGGGCGTTCTTGTTTTGTAATTATATTTTCTTTTCTTCAATGGCACAAATTTCCATCTTTCATGCCATAGTGAATGCTTTGTAAAAGGTTTGGAAGGTTTTTACCTACAGAGTTGGTGAGATGTGTCTGGAACAAGCTCTAGTGAAAAACTCAATAAGTTCAGTTTGAGGTAGTTGGAACATTAATTGGTTGATAAGGCTCCACAAGCGGGCAACGAAATTTGTCATAGATTTTTCTTCATACTGTTGTGTCGAATATAGGTTGGTCATGGTGACCTTCTTGACAAAATTGATCGAGAAGTGATCTAGGAATTCCTGAGACACTTGCTTAAAGGATTAGATGGAATGTCTAGGTAAAATGTTGTACCAATCTAAGGAGGGTCCTGTAAGGGACATGGGAAATGTTCATAAGAGCAAAGCATCATTATGGGAAATTAGATAAAACCCATACTTGAATGACTGAAAGTGTTGTTGCGGGTCCTCTTTACTATCAAAACAATTAAATTTAGGCATATCCTAATGTACAAGATATGGGTGAATAGGAATGGATGGATGAATAGGCTCGTTACAGATTTCATCATAGGTTAGGGAGTTACGGGAGCCAAAAACTGATGCTTCTAATGTCTACATATTTTTCATCGTCATTCTAATGAGGTCATTGGTAGGTTGTGAGGAATGGGTGCCTCCTATAGTAAAGGGAGGTTGATGATGTGTGTATGATGTGGATGGAATCCTATTACTTGGAGGTGTTGAATAGGAAAACTACGAAAGGGGGACAGATAAGGGTGCAATGTACCTCGAATAAACAACATATGAGATTGGGGGTTTTCTGGTGATGCATGTAAATAGGTGGGGTGGTCGTGACAACTCTCATGGCAATGGGTGGTAGAGACTGAGGGATAGAAAGAACTAGATTTTGGAAATGGGTGTGGGTTTTCGACACTGGATGTGGTTGTGATGTAACTGGTACATACGAGGAAAAGGGGGTAGATGGGGCTATGTTCAAGGTAGTCAATGAAGGAATGGTTGGTGCCACTAGTGCAATAGACATCATTGGGGCAGTAGTTATGACATATATGGAGCCTAATTGAGAGACTACAGGGGATAATGTGGATGAGAGAAGAGCCAAACTAGTGGTAGCTGATGCGGAAGTGGGTGGGAGGGATGGAGGGATAGATATGGGCATGTCGTATATTAATTTTCCTGAGGAGTCCCAGTTAGATGAGTGGGTGAGATAGTATTGCAGGGCCCGCAAGATTCTAATCAAGGAGTCTTGTGAAATTCTCGCTGCCAATAGTAATGGGGATAAGTTGAGTCAAATCCATAGGCGACAGGATGGATGACAGTGATGGAATGGGGTGGGATTGGTTTGTTAGAGTAGGTATTTACCTTAGCTCATGTTCACCTAGGTACTTTATTTACCTTTATTGTATTTATCCTCACCTACTTATGTGTGTGGATATTTTTTTTTATTTATTTATATATTAGGGGGATATCATATAGTTGTTAGGTATATTTCTTTCCTTGATCTATGGTATGGACTAGATCCTTGATGTCTAGTTCTCTCCTAAATCTATGGACTTGAATAGTTCTTTGATGACTAGTTGTTTCTTTGATTTATGGCTTGATCTATGACTTTGACTAGTTCTTAGATTGTTATTCCTTGCCTATATAAGCAAGGTTCATTCTCATTGTATTTCATTGAGTTCCATAATAATATATGATATTGATGCTCATTTATTTGCAAAAAAATTATGTAAAGTTATTATGGCGAATTGCTTTCATCTTATTGATCATGGTGTTTGATTAACATCTGTGTTCTTGGCTTGGCATGATCTGGTTATCGTTCCTTTTATGGTATCAGAGCAGGAGATTGCTATTGACATTCAGTCTGTAAGTTTTATTTTGTAAATAAGTTCTGTTATATATTCATATATTCTAGGATTTTCTCCATATTTTTGTTGCTGCGTGCTATTTTTATGTAAAAAAGATGTTTCCATTGGATCTGGACAGGTAGCAAAACCCCTAAGGTCGGCTGTAAACTCGACCATTTCAGGAGGCAGTTAGTTTGTTTGGTTTTTTTGTTGTTGCAGAGAAACATACTAGATTCACCTTGGGATTTGTGCACCATGCGGACAAGGAACATCGAAGTACAATTTTTTTTGGGTTTTTTTGAGTTTTCTTGAGATCTGATCTGGGTATTTTTTTGTTGCGGCTGTAGCATTTTCGGTTTGCGTGCAGGAGGTCTTTTTCGAAAAGACGTTTCTTTCCTTTTTTGGCGACTATTACTATTTCGGGAAAATCTGCAAACTACTATTTTGGGCGGCGAAGGTCACTTTCAGCACAGTCCAGAAATAGTAGTTTTTACAAGAAGAAGCAGTTGGATGTGACTTTCTCGAAAACTAGCAACACACACCCATTGAAATCCTTAGCCCTTGGTCATATGGTAGGGTCATATGAGGGCTTAACTACAGCCCCCTTTCATTTTATTTGTGTGGTGAAGGCAAGAGCATTTTATTCTGTTTTAGTGGCAACTAAAATAAATAGTAGAGCATAATATTGAAAAACTTGTATACATTTGATCGGTAACTTGGTTTTGAGTGCCATTTTTTTGTAAAAGTGCATAGTTTTTATATGCTCTTTCCATTGGAAAAATTTATTTTGAGAATCACACTATAATTATAAAGTGGTATATTATAACACACACTCGTTATAAAGTGCTAAAATCTGGGGGGGCTCTTACTGCATTGTCTTGGGGGTCTTGTTGCATTGCTTGGTTCTTGCATTTCTTTTGGTGATTTTTTGAGGATGACATCTTTATCTACTTCTGCATTATTATCATGTTGAGCCATTAACAACACATAATTACCACACATGGAAACCAAGAATGGAAACAATAATTAAGTGGAAAGGATTATGGGCTTTAACTTCTTTAGAACAACCAGTGTTCACTAGAGAATATGAGAAATTTCAGTACCAGTGCAAATTTGATGAGTGTATGGGTTTGATAGGAACTTATGTAAGTGACAGTCTTTTATTTAATTTGGAAAAGTGTGACTCTCCTTTCATAATATGGGAGAAATTGAAGGATTTATTTGGTAAGGTGGATCATATGAGAGCCATGCAACTTGAAATTGAGATCACCTCTCTTAATCCTGAATATTTTCCAACAATTATAGACTATCTTACCAAGTTCAAGCATTAGTTGACACAGTTGAAGGGGAGTGGAAGAGATAAGAAAGATGAAGAGTGTGTATACTTGATTCTATCCAAGTTGAGAGGACCATTCCAAATTTTTACTTCTACCATTTTTCTCTAACATGGATGCCTTATATGACACCTTCAAAATTCCTAACTTAGAAACATTTTGTGAAAGACTTACTAGGGAAGAATTCAAATTATCTCACCTTGAGTCTTCCACCTCTCAAAAGGCATTAGTTGCATCTAATCCTAAGGGCAAGGGAAAAACCAAACAGTAAAACCAAATCCACACCTTCTCCATCTCAAAATTCTCCTAAACCCAAAGAAAACAACTCAAAACCCAAGGAGTCTTCTAAATCAAAGAATAAGTCTAGCCGTTCATGCTCTTTTTATGGGGGTAGTAATCATGAAGAAAATAGGTGTTATAAGTGAATGCAAGCCTTAAAGGATGCATTCAAGAAACAAAAAATTTCTATCTCCACTCCACCTCCTTCTAATCAGCATGGACAAAACAATTAATGTTGTTGGAAGATATCAGTCACCACTTGCAGACAATTGGGTTATATATTCTGGTGCTTCTCATCACATGACTTCTTCCAAGGAGTCTTTTGTTTCTCTAGGTTTGAGTTCTACTTCCAAAATTGAGGTTGGAGATTCTTCCTTTATTTTCTGTTGAGGGAAAAGGTGATATACAACTTGATGGTGGCAATATCCAAGATGCACCATATGTTCCTAACATCACTACAAATTTGTCTTTTTGTATATCAAATTTGTCATTCTGGTCAAGGGAAAACAATGACTTCTACACCACATGGGGCAGAAGTAAGAACTTTTTTGGAGCCTTATTCACTTGTTTCTCAAGGTATTGTTGATCATAGTTCAAGACTATATCACTTTAAGGGTTTTGATGACACATCTTCTATAGGGACAGGATTGGTTTCTCATTCAGATTCAGTGAGTAAGCTTTGGCATGAAATATTTGGACATCTCAATTACAGATATTTGAAGGAGTTGAGCACTCATGGTATGGTAGATGGTCTTCCCAGAGTTTCTTGTCTTGAGGGAGTTTGTCATGGTTGTGCATTAGGGAAACAACACCAAGATTCTTTTCCTAAGAATTTTTCTAAGAGAGCTTCGTCACCACTTGAGCTTGTGCATAGTGAATTGATGGTGTTTTCCTACCCCATCTTTCAATGGAGCTAAGTATGCACTTACATTTATTAATAATTTCTTGAGGCGTACTTGGGTTTATTTTCTCAAGTACAAAAGTGATGTTTTTTCACACTTCAAATTCTTTAAGGCTTTGGTCGAGAAACAATCTTCTAGTAGCATAAAGAACCTTCGCACTGATAATAGGGGGGAGTACTTCAGCAATGAGTTTTCTAAATTTTTGGCAATTCAAGGCATTATTCACCAGCATTCTGTTCCTCATACTCCACAACATAATGGATTAGCAGAAAGGAAGAATAGAAATTTGAAGGAAATGGATAACTGTATGATGCATTATAGATATATACATCCTATCTATTGGGCAGAAGCAGTTAATTGTGCTAACTATATTCAGAATCGTCACACCACACAGAGCACTTGAGCATTTGACTCCAGAGGAATCTTGGTCCAACACTAAGCCAGATGTCTCATTTTTTCGATTCTTTGGGAGCCATGCTTTGGCCTTTGTGCCAAAGAAGAAAAGGAAAGCTTTGGATAAGAAGAGTAAACCCTTGATCTTTGTAGGGTCTTGTGAGGACATGAGAGCTTATTGTCTTTTAGATCTTGATACACGTGCCATGTTCTTTTTCAAACACATGTTCAGTTTGATGAGCACTTCACTCCTTATGATTCTTCATCTTCTTCCATGCCTCCTGTTAGTACCTGAATTTACTCTTCTTCACAAACGAAGAAACATCATGGATTTGACAGGATACTCAAAACTAGATAAATGATTATGTATGCCGTTTTGTAGCTGAGGAAGAAATTTATCTGAATTTTTAGCAATCAGGCCTTGAAGAAGTGGGTAGCACCTTAAAAGGATTTGATCTTATCCTAACTATTTTAGGTTGTGCATTTCAACCAAGGTAAGAGAACCTATTTTGTAACCTTTTTTATTGATGTAGACGTAGATACCTTTCTTTTGCACAAATTTTATAAAGAAAACCTTGGGAAAATATGATCAACGTACCAAATCTGACTCTCATGAGTTTTCACTTCTAGAAGATGGAGATATTTTCAACACAAGGCTAAGGTTACTAAAGAAATTATGGAATCCTTATTATTCTACATTTTTTTGCAAGTAGATTTTTGTTCCTTTGTTGATACACAAGGAAAACAGGGGTAGTTAAGGGTGGATCAATGTTTTTTTAAATGATTTTGGTGGGAGATGAAGTAGGGTAAAGCTGATTATACCAGATCTTTAGAGGGACTTCACAATAATGAACAGTTTCACAACAAAATACTCTAGAACAGTCAAGAGGTTCCTTCAATCAGAAGGTGTGCTTCAATGGAGGCACAGATCAGCACGTTTTCACATAATATTTTAGACTATAACACGAAGGCTTGAATTTAAAGAATCAATTAAACACTAAATTTTCTGATTAATCATGCCTAAGGTACACCCGAAGACTTACACACAATCTTTATCAACAAATGACAGTGAATTGATTTTAAATTTGTTTATCTCATCCAAGATGAAGTTTCTTCTTGAAATGAAATTGAAAATACCATTAGACTGTCACAAGGATGAGATACTGTGTGATTTCACAAAAAATTCAGTATAAGATTGCAACAGGACTGAAAGAAACTATTTGTAGACATTCTAAAAATAAAGAAAACACAAAATTGCTAGAGATTAGACACAGATTAATTCTAAAATTGCTTAGATTCATCAGCAGGGGAAATATTCCAGAGCAATCTCAATGATTTTCAATGGCTATATAACTGTAACCAACTTGACATGATAGAAAATCTAACACAGAAGAAAATAACAGGTAATCTCGGTTTTGGCCTCACGGGAAGACGTCTTTCTCAAATTTTTTCTCATGAATTCATACTCTGACCATTTGCAAGAGTAATCTCATTGCATTTATAATACACCCTTTACATCCAATTTTTCCCCCTAAAAGAGGAATATTCAAAGCACCTTTGTTGTACATATCAGATCATGATTTGGAGAAAGTGACATTCAACAGATTTAAAAAAAGGTTGCCAAGTGTTTTCAAAAATGGTGAATCATTACAAATATTTGCATCATTGTTCTAACTGGAGGCATATTCTTCACCCTTGGCACCTGTAGCACCTTTTACCCTCAAAAGAGAAGAATATTTGAGGGACCTTTGTTTATTACCAATTTGTTTCAGACATAGACATTTAAAAAATTCAGATCCGAAATATGCCAGGTAGACTAACTGTGAACAGATCATGTTTCTTGGGCCTTCAACTAATGACTATGATACCATGCGACAACTTTTTGAGATTCCTTTTAATCATTCTAATTTTTTCATGTGAGAAATCCCCTTTTTAATCATTTTTCAAAGCCTCTGCATAGCTAGAATTTGACAGGTCATCCCTTTTTCTCTCGAGGCAATGTCCTCTTCACCTTTTACGCCTGCACTTTCATCATTTCATCCTTTTTCCCTCTGAAATTTTACTCTACAATTTTTGGATCTAGAATTTTCTATTTTTATATGAGCTTGAGAAAAATCCACTTCAAGATTACTTCAGATTTACAAATTAAGATCCAAAATTGATTCAATTGAATCTTGCAAACTAAACCAACACAAATTTGCCAAAAATTTGATGAAGAATGATGCAAAAATGCATCTCCAAATATCTTGGAGCTTCAATGGAGGAAAAATCAAATGAAATGCACAGCTACCATTGATCCTACCTTTCAAATTTTAATTTGATCCCTTCACATGGCAAAATGTGATTGGAAACGGGCATGGGAACACCTTTTTGACATTTTATAACTTTTGGAAAAAAGGACAATTATCCAAATTTTCCCCACGGATCCACACCTTCATTTTTGATAATTCAACGATGGCATTTACTTTCCTGTCAAGGCCACGCTTCAAATTACAATTTTATCCCTTTTTTACAAAAGGCAAAAAACCTTAAATGACCCTGAAGCTCCATTTCTCCATTTACCCTCCTGCTACATGTCTCAATGGCACATTTTGAGATGGTCCCAAAAAGTAGAGACCCCAAATATGCGTGATCCCTCCACATGTCCCAGGATCTTTCAGAAGTTGCTTAAAATTTCTAATTATGGGAAGGCCCTGTGGAAGCCTCCACGTGTCTTTATGGCACAACTTCAAAATCGTCCCCAAGAGCAGAGACCCTGAGCAAGCGTGGGCTCACCACGTGGACATGTTTTGGGTTGAAGTGAGCCTTAGAATTTTTAAAGTGCCCCATAGAGCTGAATCTAACCAGATAGGGCCACGTTTGAACTGATGCTGAGAAGTGATTTTGACCGAGAAACTTCACTTGTTAAACCATAAAATGTAGGATAACCTCCATTTGAGCCTGGGGAGACAGGAAACATAACAGAGGCCACAAACTGAGGAATTTCAATGAAAAATGGGGCGAGACTAATTTGAGCACCAACACATCCTTCTTATTATTAATCTCATCTTGAGGATAATTTCTTTGAGGAGATTGATGAGGAGGTTATATATGTCATTGAGGATCCTATTCCCATTGATGTTGTCACTATGACTAAGCGGGCTTGTACTACAATTTCTAACATAACACCTTTCATATAGGATCTTCCACCACTAGGCATCATCACACAAATTTAATAGGTTGTGGAATTTTGTGTCATGCAATTTTTGAGGATCCACAGTCTTTTTCAAAGGCTCTTGGGATACAGGAGTGGGATGATGTGATGACAGCTGAGTATTCTTCTTTGATGAAGAATCATACTTGGCATTTGTTATATCTTCCTAAAGTAAGAAATATGGTTAGGTGTAAGTGGATATACTGAACCAAATATGTAGTTAATGGGTCCATTGACAAGTATAAGGCTCATCTTGTAACATTCCCATTTTAAAACTTTAGAAACAAGGGAAAAAAATTTGCATGAATAATGTTCTCTGTTCTAAATTCATAATTTAGAACACACATTCCATAACAACCATTCTTATAACAGATAACCATATGCAGCTGTAATTACTCGGTGAGCTACCGATAAATTCATTTCATGACTCGGTGAACTACCTATCTATTCATGTTTAACATTAAGTATTGAATACTTTTCTGTATACTATGTATACTTGGTTCTATTACCCTATTCTAGGGTTCGAATGGTCTGTCTAAGGAACCTATCTGAATATCTTCTACCAATATTCATCTGTATCACGATCCTTAGACTAGGTGACATAGGACAATGCAATCAACAGCTTGCGATACTTTGGCCAAAGATTTCTAACATATTGTTCGTATTACTTATTCCTTCACAACATACTCATCAATCTGGAATACGTCCTTCACCCCACTCTATTGTTATCTAGAATGTCCTTTACTGACTTTTTTCAGTCCACTTGCCCAAGGTTTAACCATAGATCAAGTAAACAACATAGGTTATGATAGGAAGAGGCTCACGAAGACTTGGGGTATATTGGCATACTGGGTCAACCTAGGTCAACCCCGTGTGCCAAAATACCCTGAGTCTTAGAGGGATAATTCATATCCTAACTATGTTATTATCCAGTCCTAGAGGAAAACTAAGTTCAAGTCCAAAAGTGTGTAGATCTTGACGATCAATGCAGAAGGGTGTTGCCACATGTCAATTGCATCGATGTATCCTCTATAAGATCCTAATCTTCTCAAAGGTATAACCCTGCAATTGGTGTGTGCAAACATCCTACAAAACAACCTCATCGATATGTACATACCCCTAGGAGATTATTAATGTTTAGTTAATTTGGATTATTAAAAACAATATCCGGCAATCTTGACAAACCCCAATCCAACACTCCTAAGTTATTTTCAATATCAGATTCAGTTAATCCTTGAAGAACTTCCTTAACTTAATATTGCTTTCAATGTTTGTTAATTTTGGCTTAACAAACAGTTACCCAATAACAGGACAACAACACCATAAGTTCCCTTTAATGTGACTTAACCATTCAAGGAATTGTAACAACCACCTAGGTTGTAACTTAATAGACTTATTAAAATGAAGTCTAAAGATTAGAATTCATATCTTCCTTTTTGTTTATAACTTTATGAGAGAGGAAGAGTCCTCCTCTTCATGGTCAAGTTCTAGCGTTTAACACACCCTTTATGCTATTTACAAAATTATTATTCATTGGTGTTCATTACACATCACCTTGCTATATTGAATTGTTTAGATAAGAACCTTACATTCTACAACTTATTTAGGGAAATTACTCTAATTCCCTTTTATAATACTTATCCAAGAATACACATTACCATATAAATAATAAGAAGAATATCAACCAGATAAGATTCCATCTTTCTACAAAAGTACAAGATAATTTACACAACCAATGCAAGTAAATCCTCATCTTTCAATTCATTTTCAAAACAAATACATTTACAAGACTTGTGCATTTTAGGAATATTGCATAACAACAGCCTTCCTTCTAAAAATAATATAACTTTTTTTTTCAATACAACTCAAGAACAAATCAAAATTCTTCTCAAAGAATCATACTTAAATAAGCCAATGCATCATATAAGTTTGTGCCTTCTTTTATCACTTACGAAGTCCATCTGTAAAAATTGCTAGCACGGGTTAGTTCAAAGAACTAAGCATGATAAGCACTAATCCTTAAAACAAAGTACATTCCACTAATTGTTTCAATAAAACAACCCTTGTTTAATGAACAATTAGTATATCATACAATAAACATAAGTAATAACAATCAGAAAAGAATAGATTTAATAATCTGATTTCACTTCTGGGAGAGAAGAACATAATATAATCTATAATATCTTTCTTATAATTGAAAGCATAATTGATCCTATTAATTACCTTAAAAAAACAACAAATCATACATCTCATTGTTCTTAAATCTATCAGAATAGAATACAACACTTATCATTATTACAGGACAAAAAAAATGTTTTCAGCATGGTTCTCTTTAAGATGATACTTATAACTTCCAAGAAAATAAGAAGAGAAACCATTTCACTATACCAAATCACATAATGTCCACAAGGTAGAATAGGTTCACATCATGGCCTAATCTGTTTCAACTTAAGATAAACCACCTTAAACTCAATCATTTAATATATTCATTAGAACAAAATCATAAAAAAACCCATGAAGGAAAGATGGGACAACAATCAACCAACAAGCATACCCGGGTGGTTCCCCTTCACCAAGGGCTTATTCTGCTTATTCACAAGCACTGCCTTATTAAATTCCCCGGTCTCCCTTCCTCTCCCGGCCTGGCTTTGTTGGGCTCCGTTGCTGCCAGTCCTGTCTCCCCTGCTGTCCCTGCTGCTGCCCCCGCCTCCGGTGCTGATACCCCCATGCAGGCTGCTCATGCTTCTCCTTCTTTTCCTCCTGCTGTTGCCCCTGCCACCCACCCTGTCTCTACTTCTAAACGTGTCACCAGGGCTTCTAGGAGACTCAACCTTGAGTCTACTGCTGAGGGGGATGAACCTTTGGATGACATTGCTCGTGATCTGCTGAACATTAGTAGTGCCAGTCCCCAGGCGGCACCAACGGATAACCCTTCTAGAAGATTGGAGGCCTTAGAGGCTGAGCTTAAATTGCTGAAGGATGAGGTCAAAAATCTTGCTAAGCAAAAAGGCAAAAAAAGCATTGAGGGAGAAGGGAGCATTGGCAATAGCCAGCTTCATGAAATATACAAAAAACTGACCTCCCTAGACTCCCGCCTTGGGAAAACGAAGACTAGGCATGAGTATAATATTGCAGCATTCAGGGCCATCGAGGAGTTCATCGAAGGTCATGCAAGAAGTGTTTCGCATCTTAGCGGTGTCCCGGTTACTCTTTGGGGCAATGAGAAAGAGAGCAAAAGAACCAGAGAGGAGCTCGATAAGACGGATGCTGCTCATATGACCACGTTGGGCATGTATCATGCTTGGAAAAAAGTAAAGATGAGTATTGATCAAGCAGCCAAGAAGTAGTCCAGGCTACTTTTGCTGGTCCTTGTTTTTACTACTGCTTCTTGGCTGTAGGCTTGCTGTTTTGTTGCCATTGTTTTGCTGTTAAGTCTCGTTTGTGTTGCTGTTTCTGGGCTTCGTTGTTCTTTGCTGTAACTTTTGTGCTTTGCTACAGCTTCTCTGCTCCTCTCTCTTATTCAGGCTTTTAGGCATCCTTTTGTACACAAGGGTATAGTCCCTTTCAAAAAACTATTTACCAATATTAAAAAAACAATCAACCAACAAGTTGCATTTTCTATTCAAGAAACCAGTCATTAATCTCTTCCTAATTGATTTCAGTCAAATGTTAAGTAAGAGAAGACTAATTAAGTAATGATTCTCTTTTTCCTAAAAGAATAATCAATAGAAGGATCCAACATAAATGGACTTATCCCAACTGCATTAGCAAAGAAAGCTTCACAGAAAATGATCCTACCTTGTAATCATTTCCTTCAACTTAATTTACAAATTCCCTTTTCAATACGTACAATTTAAGTTCATAAAAGAGTTTCAAAAGAAGAGAACATGAACAATTCAAAGAAGGAAGAAAACTTAAATTAAATCATTCTCTTTTTCCTAAAAGAATAGTCAACAGAAGGTTCTAACACAAATGAACTTATCGCAACTACATTAGAAAAGAAAGCTTAACAGAAAATGATCCTACCGTGTAATCATTTCCTTCATCTTAATTAACAAATTCCCTTTTCAATACATATGGTTTAAGTTCATAAAGGAGTTCCCAAGAAGAGAACAAGAACACTTCAAGGAAGGAAGAAAACTTAAATGCAATCTTTCCATCAAAATCTTCCCATTATAATGCACGAGTTCCATCTACAAGTCGAAACATTATAACCATGAATTTCATACAAAGCTCATAGTTATAAAGGAATCACAATTAATCTTTTAAAGACTCAACATTCTTTCCTTGGACCCAAAAATAAGTATTAAAACCGAAATAGGAAAAAGCACTCAGACTTACTCAAGAGTTTGGTCCAGACAGGACAGTCTTGCCATCCATATATATATATATATATATATATATATATATATATATATATATATATATTTCTACAGAGTAAACAAATTGGATTCCCAATAATAGAAATAAACCAACAAGATAATTCTAGTAAAGTTCTTGTGGAGTTTACCAAATTATCCCCTAAACCATACCTCCCATTTTTCTTGTGTAACAATTGTTTATAAAAAGACTTCTGAGTTCGTATACTATTCAATAAAATAGAAAACTCAGTTTGTATGCCAAGACCAAATGGACATAATACAAAAAATACATTCTGCACAAGACCTTGTGCATAATGTTAAATCAAAAGTTCTCACAAAGGTTCAAGAGGACCCAAGAGAATATGCTTAATTTTAGGGCAACAACAACAACATGTTCCCTTTTAGTTTACTTCCTAAACAAAGAAAACCAAAATGAAAACTAGGACAGAGCCGATACCTTGCTCGGGTTACCATTACTAACAAAAGTAACAATTCATTATACAAATTTATATCACAATACCTCATATTTGAGTTAATATAAACACCAACATCTTAATGCTAGGTAGGATGTAAAGAATAAATTTTAACAATTCTGAATAAGAAGAGCGTTTTCATTTTTTTCTTTACATCTTATCAAACCCTGTTTCCCAACTCAACGGAATATAAGATCCTTAACAAATCTCAGACCAGAAAAGCAAAAAAAATATGAATGCCATGTTCATAATGGACATTCCATAACAGTCCACGATATTCAAGATACCAAATTCCAACATTAAGCTATATGTGGTCTTCAATAACAAACCCTATTATCTCAAGATAGTAAAACACAACTACCGAGTTATATGCGGTTTTAAACAACAGTCTTAGTTTTTTGAAAAAATAAAAACAAGAACCAAGCCATATACGGCTTTAGCCACAACCCAAATTATCTATGAATAAAACACAAACACCATGGTACTGAGAAACCCAACAACAGTTCTTCAAATACCATGAAGTTCAAACAGAAAACTCAATCACGAATGTAAGCTCTCAGTAAAAACATGAGCTCCTTACTAGCCTGAGATCATAAAACACTAAATCCAACAAAAATAGGTGGAAATTTAGTTCCCATAAAAGATTTCATCAAGTATTCCTCGGAAACGAAGGTCAATAAAATTGAAACCATCAATTTACGAAAACTAAAAATGCTAAGAAGAGTTACCATATTCGTTTTTGCATACATTTTTTCATGTGTCTAAACAACCACAATGTATGTTTCCAACAGAACCACAATATTCATGGATTCGAACCCCAGAATACAAAATTTATAAAATCCTGTAACAAATAACCAGATAGAATATGCAATGTACAAATCTCAACAGAGCAGAGTTGTTTTTATGAAAACACTTATAAGAAAGCAAGAGATTATAACAGTTAGAGCCTATCATGCCTGATAGTGTCTCTGTCAAATCAAAGAAGACCTCCAGCTGAGCTCACTACTTCTCCTCTTCTCCATGCAAGATCAAACAACAAAATTCCTTTTCCAGAATTCCTCTTATAAATTCTATGAAAAAAAAATAGATCTAAAACTTCAAAAATAGCCATGAAGTGCAATTCAATATGCTAGTTCGAAAAACTAGAGAGCATGCAGAGAAAAAATCATGAAACATGCAAAGTGAAACAACCCAAGAAAAAATGACCTGCATGCCTTCTAAGATGGTTTGAGCTCAAAAACCGAAAACAATAAATTCCATTAACTCCTATTTTCCCGCCTATCCTTCCTTCCCACCACCTTCCAATTCTGGTGAATGCCAAGTCCAAAATAACATGCATTTTTAATTTTAGTGATATTGCCACCTAAGCCTCCACCAAGCCAACTAGCCCTTGCCAAAGCTAGCAGTACCGCATTCATTAAAACCTTATCAACAACTTTAATGCCTTAGGAACCATCACCCATAGTACTTGTGACCACTTAAGTCCCCTTTCCTTCCCATTACTTTAGGATAGATTACATTGCTTAGGTTAGATCTTAGGTAGATTAATATTTATACCTTAGGATATAACACTAATAACTAACCCCCACCATAGGCCTTAGCAAATAGATTTAGGTAATTTCCACATAGGTAAATTAATTCAAAACACAATAGTTTTAGGCATTAGGTTAGATCACATTATAACCTTGTAGTATTAGGTTCTAGTTTAGTTTTAATACCTAGAAACCTTTCTAAATCTATTAGCACCAAGCTTAGGTTAGGTTGCCAATCAACCAATCATAGCAAAATAGGAAGATTTAGGTTAGAATCAAAATTATATCAAGTAACATAGCTTAGGTAGGAATATTTTTACCTAGCTTAGGATCCCGTAGGTTATTCCTTTATAGGATTTCGAATCTCTCCTACATCGTGAACAGGCTGCAATTTCATTTTTGTCAGTAACGACCTGCCATGGTCTATCTCCAAATATCCAAGCAAAACATACTACATAATGGAAACATGTTCTCACAAAAATCAAGGAACTTTTATCTACAAAGTTCAGTCCATATATCTCTTAATTCATGGAATGTCAATTTACCATACGTTCAATCTGAACAGATTTAAAACATTCCTTAGATCACTGAAATTGATCCAAGGATGAGTCAGATAAATAGATAAGTGTACAACTCTTAAACCAGATTACAACTTACCTAAAAGAAGTGAAAAATGGATTCAGGAAAGCCATTCCAATGCAGTCAAAGGATCTTAAGAGAAGAAAAGACTTATCCATATCAAGCATGATTTCCAATAATCAAAAGAACATATCCTTATAAGGAAAACCACATGTCAACACTTGAAATGCAAAGGAGGAAAAATAATAACTGTCAAGGGTGTTACATGCTTCCCTCCTAAAAAGAATCATCATCCCGATGATTATCTCTTTTTTTAAAAAAAAATTATATCAAGGACAATTAATTCATTCACATATCGTATCCTAATTCAAATATATCCAAAACCTTTTAGCTCAGAAATCAACATTAAATAACTGTTTATTCAAATCAAATAAATATCTTCCCAAAACTAGCTTACTTAATGTCATATAAAGATAAAATCATAAAAAAAAAATTATCAGTCAACAGATTCAATTCTATTCAAAAAGATATGGAAAATTAGTTTTCATATCCTCTAGATTTTCCCAAGTTGCACTCTCTTCATTAAACTGGTCCCATTAGACCTTACATTGACTTATTTCTTCAATTTCTTAAATGCAAATGGCAAGTTTCCAACACTCAAATGGGTTTAACCACAATTATTCCTGGGTCTTGGACCTGCAAGGAATTCTAATTTAACACATGTGATAAATCTAAAATGTATTTCTTAAGCAAAGAAATATGGAAAACATCATGAATTCGTGACAAAGCATGTGGTAGTGCTAAATGATAAGCTATAGGGTTGATTACTTCAACTATTTCAAAAGGTCCCACATAATGAGGTGATAACTTGGAATCCTTGCCCACAGTTATAGAACTCTTTTTTCAGTTAACCCAAAGAAAAACCTTCTCACCAAGTTCAAATTTCCTATCAACCTACTTTAAATCAGCATAACTCTTTTGCCTATCTGCTGCTTCTTTCAAGCATTCACAAATCATTTTAACTTGTTGTCCCATTTTCATAAGGATTTTAGGTCCAATTACCTCTCTATCCTCCATGCTATCCCAACTAACAGGGGTTCTGCATTTCCTTCCATAAAGTGCCTTGAAAGGTGCCATCTTAAGAGAAGCATGATATGTATTATTGTATGCAAATTCAACTAATGGAAGATACTCTTCCCACTTATACTGTTGATCCATATAATACATCCGTAACATATCCTCTAAAAATTGATTTACTCTTTTAGTCTGTCCATCCATTTCCAGATGATACGCAGAACTGAAATTCAGCTTAGTTCCTAGAGCTGCATTAAGCATTTGCCAAAATCTTGACGTCATTCTAGGATCTCTATCAGATATGATTAATTTAGGTACTCCATGTAATCTGAAAATTTCATGTATAAATATTTTAGCCAAAACAGGAGAATCATCCTTTAGATTTCCAGCAATAAAATGAGCTACTTTCGTTAGTTTATCAACAACTACCAAAATAACATCATGTTTATTTCTTGACATAGGAAACCCTTGTACAAAATCCATGCTTATTACCTGCCACTTGTACTTGCAGTATGCTATGAGGATACAATAAACTGGCTGGGTGCATATGTTCTGCTTTTACATGTTGACATTCAAGACAATGAGTCACAAAATCAATAACATCCTTTTTCATTCCTTTCCAGAAATATTGTTGTTTTATATCAGCAAGCATTTTTTGTAATGCCAGGGTGTCCAGAAAAAGGTGAATCGTGAAATTCAGCTAATAATTTCTTTCTCAAATCATTAAGCAAAGGTATGTATACTCTGTTTCATATCGTAAGATTCCTTCATTATCAAAGTGAAAACCTTTATACCTTTCATCTTTTGGATCTGCAACAAGCGCTGTTTTTACTTGCTGAAAGTAAGAATCAGATTCCATGACACTTTTTACTTCATCCTTAAACTGAGTTCTTAGTGTTATAAGAGTAGAAATGTGCTTCCTATGACTTAGAGCATCAGCCACTCTATTCTCTTTTCCTTTGATGTAACTTATGTCAAAATCATATTGAGACAAAAACTCTAACCACCTTCATTGTCTTGCATTCAGATTTGGCTGAGTGAAAATGTACTTCAGCCCAAGATGATCAGTTTTCAACTCAAATGGTTTACCAAGCAGATAATGCCTCCAAACTTGAAGTGCATGAACTATGGTAACAAGCTCTAAATCATGTGGAGCATAATTCAACTCATGTAACTTAAGTTTTCTACTTTCATAAGCTATGACATGATCATTTTGTAACAAAATACCTCCAAGACCTTCCCTGGATGCATCCGTTACAACAGTAAAGTCTCCATCAGGATCAGGTACAACTAAAATAGGTGCTGAAGTCAACTGACTTTTCAAAATTTTAAAATCCGATTCACATTTATCATTCCAAACAAATTTCTTATCCTTTTTCTGCAATGAAGTTATTGGTGCAGCCACCTTAGAAAAGTCCTTAACAAATTTTCTATAATAACCAACAAGGCCCATGAAGCTTCTAACTTCATGTACATTCTTTGGTGTAGGCCACTCGGTTATAGCTACTATTTTAGAAGGATCTACAGAAATCCCATCTTTACTTATAACATGACCCAAATAGTGAACTTTGGTGTCATAGAAAGAACATTTGGACAGCTTACCATACAACCGTCTCTTTCTCAGAATTTCCAAAACTATTTTCAAGTGTTCATGATGCTCCTCAATAATTTTAGAATATATGAGAATGTCATCCAAGAATACAAGCACAAACTTTTCCAAGTATTCTTGAAAGATATTATTCATTAAGTTCATAAAATTTGCAGGTGCATTTGTTAATCCAAAGGGTAAAACCATGAATTCATAATGTCCATACCTTGTCCTGAAAGTTGTTTTATGAATGTCCTCATCCTTAATTCATAATTGATGATATCCAGACCAAAGATCTATCTTAGAATATACTGATGCTCCATGCATCTGATCAAATAGGTCATCAATTCTAGGAAGTGGGTATCTATTCTTGATTGTTGCTTTGTTTAACATCCTGTAATCAATGCACAATCTAAGTGTTCCATCTTTCTTTTTCACAAAGATCACTGGTGCTCCCCAAGGTGAACACTTTGTCTAATCAAACCCTTAGAAAAAAGTTCTTGCAACCGAGTCTTAAGCTCTACTAATTCTATAGTAGTCATTCGATAAGGTGCCTTAGAAATAGGTTCAGTACCTGGTTTGATTTCAATCATGAATTCAAACTCCCTTTTGGGTGGTAAACCCGGTAATTCCTCTGGAAACACATCACTGTAGTTCCATAACAATGGATACCGTTCCATGAAATCATTGTTTTCTTCTGTAGATTCTGAAATTTTTACTACATATAAGGTATAAGCCCTTATTTTTGGCCTTTTTAAGTTGCATAGCTGACAATTTCCTAACTGAAATTTCTCGTTTTATACCTTGAATCTCTATTTTTTTCTACAGATCATCTAAACAACTAATATGTTTTTCAAAATAGTCCACTTTTGCTTTATGCTCAGCTAACCAATTTACGCCTATGACTATATCATAAGATCCCAAAGGTGCAACATAAAGATCAACTTCAGTGGAAAAGCTAGGTAAGTCAAGGACTGCCCCAAAAAGACACATACTAACTGTATGAACAAAATTATTACCATAATGTACAGTCCATGATTTATCCATTTTTCCAATCTTTTCTTTTAAGTTTCGAAGCAAGTTTACTAGAAATAAAACATTTGGTAGCTCCGTATCAAAAATAATAGTAACAGGTATGCCGAATAACTTACTAGGAACTTCTATGGGTGTAGCTTGCTTGTCAGCTATTAGCTACAAGCATGTATCTTGTGCTGCTGATTACGATCATCCTTCTTTAAAGGACATTGATTCACGTAATGATATTTACCACAATTATAACAGCCTCCTACCAGTCCCTTTTTAGACTCAGAATTATTTCCAGCCTTAAAGTTATCATTTTGACCTCCATAGGACTTCTGTCCGTTATTATTATTCTTGGTGAAATTGTTTTGTGCATTTCTAGTAGACTTATTCATTGTTGTTTTCTTATTATTACCAGCTGAAAACTTAATTTTATTGCCAAACTTCTTCCATGGTCCCTTCTTGGGTGCAAGAGAAGCTGAAGAAGAGTTTGGAACTTTCTTCCGTACTTCCTCCTTATGAGCAGAAATAGCCTTTAATTTTTGTTCTTTCCTTATGGATTTTTCAACAACCCCTTCCATAGTGGTTGGGCTATGAACATCAACCTCTCCCCCAATAATGGGATTCAATCCCATGATGAATTTTGTATCCTAAACTTCTCATCAGTTTGGTACTGAGGTACATACTTGAGGAGTTTCGTAAACCATTCCCAATACTCAGTTACAGTTAACTTCCCTTGAGCTAAGTTCTGAAATTCAGTCATTTTCTGATCATAATAAAGTTGTGGCAGCCAACGTTGCCTAAAGTAACTTTTAAATTGATCCCAAGTGACGTTAGTTTCATCAATATTTAACTCAGCCTTACGGCTATCCCACCATGAAGATGCTTCATGGGAAAGCTGATATGCTCCCCAAATAGCTTTGGTTTCCTCTGAGAAGTTCCTTATTGCAAAGTACTTCTCCATTTCGCTGAGCCAATTCTCAACTCCATCTCCTAATGTGGTGCCATCAAACTTAGGTGGACTTATCCTTTTTATATCATTAGTGAGTTCAGCTTCCAACCTTGCCTTTTTATTTTCTGGCTGGACATGCACATTAACATTGTTATTATCAACACCCATATTGGGGTTGTCCTCAGGAGGTGACTGATTGTTATTACCAGCTTCTTCTTCCTCCTCATTACCCATTACTTGTTGTTCAAGTACAGCCAAATGATCTCTTGTGTCCAACAGGGCAGCAAGGATCTCATCAAGTTTTTGGGCTGTTGTTTCTCCTTCATCAGGTGGAGCGTTATTCGCAATGTTTCCTCTTGTCCTAACCATTTTCTGTTACAAGAAAATTCAAGTTTTTATCAGATTATGGACACAATAGGTCCAAGAGCTGTAACCTTCAGCTCTGATACCAAGATGTAACATTCCCATTTTAAGACTTTAGAAACAAGGGAAATTTTTTTTTTTACATGAATAATGTTCTCTGTTCTAAATTCATAATTTAGAACACACATTCCATAACAACCATTCTTATAACAGATAACCATATGCAGCTGTAATGACTCGGTGAGCTACCGATCTATTCATTTCATGACTCGGTGAACTATGAACTGATCTATTCATGTTTAACATTAAGTATTGAATACTTTTCTGTATACTATGTATACTTGGTTCTCTTACCCTATTCTGGGGTTCGAATGGTCTGTCTAAGGAACCTATCTGAATATCTTCTACCAATATTCATCTGCATCACGATCCTTAGACTAGGTGACATAGGACAACACAATCAGCAGCTTGCGATACTTTGGCCAAAGATTTCTAACATACTGTTCGTATTACTTATTCCTTGATGGCATACTCATCAATCAAGAATACATCCTTCACCCCACTCTATTGTTATCTAGAATGTCCTTTACTGACTTTTTGTCAGTCCACTTGCCCAAGGTTTAACCATAGATCAAGTAAACAACATAGGTTATGATAGGAAGAGGCTCACGAAGACTTGGGGTATATTGGCATACTGGGTCAACCTAGGTCAACCCCGTGTGCCAAGGTACCCTAAGTCTTAGAGGGCTACTTCATATCCTAACTATGTTACTATCCAGTCCTAGAGGAAAACTAAGTTCAAGTCCAAAAGTGTGTAGATCTTGATGATCAATGCAGAAGGGTGTTGCCACATGTCAACTACATCGTTGTATCCTCGAGAAGATCCTAATCTTCTTGAAGGTACAACCCTACAATTGGTGTGTGCCAACATCCTACAGAACAACCTCATCAAGATGTACATACCCCTAGGAGATTATTAATGTTTAGTTAATTTGGATTATTAAAAACAATTTCCAGCAATCCTGCCAAACCCTAATCCAACACTCCTAAGTTCTTTTCAATATCAGATTCAATTAATCCTTGAAGAACTTCCTTAACTTAAGATTGCTTTCAATGTTCGTTAATTTCAGCTTAACAAACAGTTACCCAATAACAGGACAACAACACCATAAGTTCCATTTAATGTGACTTAACCATTCAAGGAAGTGTAACAACCACCTAGGTTGTAACTTAATAGACTTATTAAAATGAAGTCTAAAGATTAGAATTCATATCTTCCTTTTTGTTTATAACTTTATGAGAGAGGAAGAGTCCTCCTCTTCATGGTCAAGTTCTAGGGTTTAACACACCCTTTATGCTCTTTACAAAATTCTATAGTCTTCATTGTATGTTCATTACACATCACCTTGCTATATTGAATTGTTTAGATAAGAACCTTAAATTCTGCAACTTATTTAGTTGCATCTTATTTAGGGAAATTACTCTAATTCCCTTTTATAATACTTATCCAAGAATACACATTACCATATAAATAATAAGAAGAATATCAACCAGATAAGATTCCATCTTTTTACAAAAGTACAAGATAATTTACACAACCAATGCAAGTAAATCCTCATCTTTCAATTCATTTTCAAAACTTATACATTTACAAGACTTATGCATTTTAGGCATACTACATAACAACAACCTTCCTTCTAAAAAGAATATAACTTTTCTTTTCAATGCAACTCAAGAACAAATCAGAATTCTTCACAAAGAATCAGACTTAAATCAGCCAATGCATCATATAATTTTGTGCCTTATTTTATCACTTATGAAGTCCATCTGCAAAAATTGCTAGCATGGGTCAGTTCAAAGAACTGAGCATGATAAGCACTAATCCTTAAAATGAAGTGCATTCCACTAATTGTTTCAATAAAACAACCCTGCTTTAATGAACAATTAGTATATCATACAATAAACATAAGTAATAACAATCAGAAAAGAAGAGCATTAATAATCTGATTTCACTTCTAGGAGAGAAGACAAGAATATAATCTATAATATTTGTCTTACAATTGAAAGCATAATTGATCCTATTAATTACCTTTAAAAAAACAACAGATCATACATCTCATTGTTCCCAAATCTATCAGAATAGAATACAACACTTATCATTATTACAAGACAAAAGAAGTGTTTTCAGCATGGTTCTCTTTAAGATGATACTTCTAACTTCCAAGCAAAGAAGAAGAGAAACCATTTCACTATACCAAAACACATAATGTCCACAAGGCAGAATAGGTTCACATCATGGCCTAATCTATTTCAACTTAAGATAAACCACCTTAAAATCAATCATTTAAGATATTCATCAGAACATAATCATAGAAAAACCCATGAAGGAAATATGGGACAACAGTCAACCAACAAGTTGCATTTTCTTTTCAACAAACCAGTCATCAATCTCTTCCTAATTCATTTCAGTCAAATGTTAAGTAAGAGAAGACTAATCAAGTAATGATTCTCTTTTTCCTAAAATAATAATCAACAGAAGGTTCCAACACAAATGAACTTATCCCAACTGCATTAGCAAAGAAAGCTTAACAGAAAATGATCCTACCCTGTAATCATTTCCTTCAACTTAATTTACAAATTCCCTTTTCAATACATACAGTTTAAGTTCATAAAAGAGTTCCCAAAGAAGAGAACAAGAACAATTCAAAGAAGGAAGAAAACTTAAATGCAATCATTCTCTTTTTCCTAAAAGAATAGTCAACAGAAGGTTCTAACACAAATGAACTTATCCCAACTGCATTAGAAAATAAAGCTTAACAGAAAATGATCCTACCCTATAATCATTTCCTTCATCTTAATTAACAAATTCCCTTTTCAATACATATAGTTTAAGTTCATAAAGGAGTTCCCAAGAAGAGAACAAGAACACTTCAAGGAAGGAAGAAAACTTAAATGCAATCTTTGCATCAAAATCTTCCCATTATAATGCAAGAGTTCCATTTACAAGTCGGAACATTATAACCATGAAGTTCATACACAGCCCACAGTTATAAAGGAATCAAAATTAATCTTTTAAAGACTCAACATTATTTCCTTGGACCCAACAAGAAGTATTAAAACTGAAATAGGAACAAGCACTCAGACTTACTCAAGAGTTCGGTCCAGACAGGACTGTCTTGCCATCCATTTATATATATATATTTCTATAGAGTAAACAAATTGGATTCCCAATAATAGAAATAAACCAACAAGATAATTCTAGTAAAGTTCTTGAGGAGTTTACCAAATTATCCCCTAAACCATACCTCCCATTTTTCTTCTTGCGTAACAATTGTTTATAAAAAGACTTTGAGTTCGTAGACTATTCAATAAAATAGAAAACTCAGTTTGTATGCCAAGACCAAATTGACATAATAAAAAAAATATGTTCTGCACAAGACCTTGAGCATAATGTTAAATCAAAAGTTCTCAAAAGGTTCAAGAGCACCCAAGAGAATATGCTTAAGTTTAGGGCAACAACAACAACATGTTCCCTTTTAGTTTACTTCCTAAACAAATAAAACCAAAACGAAAACCAGGACAGAACCGATACCTTGCTCAGGTTACCATTACCAACAAAAGTAACAATTCATTGTACAACTTTATATCACAATACCTCATATTTGAGTTAATATAAACACCAACATCTTAATGCTAGGAAGAATGTAAAGAATAACTTTTAACAGTTCTAATAAGAAGAGCGTTTTCATTTTTTTGTTTACATCTTATCAAACCTTGTTTCCCAACTCAACGGAATATAAGATCCTTAACAAAGCTCAGACAAGAAAAGCAACAAAAATACGAAGGCCGTGTTCATAATGGACATTCCATAACAGTCCACAGTATTCAAGATACCAAACGCCAACATTAAGCTATATGCGGTCTTCAATAACAAACCCTATTATCTCAAGATAGTAAAACACAACTACCAAGTTATATGCGGTTTTAAACAACAGTCTTAGTTTTTTGAAAAATAAAAAACAAGAACCAAGCCATATACGGCTTTAGCCACAACCCAAATTATCTATGAATAAAACACAAACACCATAGTACTGAGAAACCCAACAACAGTTCTTCAAATACCATGAAGTTCAAATAGAAAACTCGAGCTCAAATGCAAGCTCTCAGTAAAACACGAGCTCCTTACCAACCTGAGATCATAAAACACTAACTCCAACAAAAATAGGTGGAACTCAAGTTCCCATAAAATATTTCAACAAGTATTCATTGGCAACGAAGGTCAATAAAACCGAAACCATAAATTTACCAAAACTAAAAATGCCAAGAAGAGTTACCATATTCGTTTTTGCATACATTTTTCATGTGTCTAAACAACCACAATGTATGTTTCCAACAGAACCACAATATTCATGGATTCGAACCCCAGAATACAAAATTTATAAAACCCTGCAACAAATAACTAGATAGAACATGCAATGTACAAATCTCAACAGATCAGAGTTGTTTTTATGAAAACACTTAGAAGAAAGCAAGAGATTTTAACATTTAGAGCCTATCATGCCTGATAGTGTCTCTGTCAAATCAAAGAAGACCTCCAGCTGAGCTCACTACTTCTCCTCTTCTCCATGAAAGATCAAACAACCAAATTCCTTTTCCAGAATTCCTCTTATACATTCCATGAAATGAAAATAGATCTAAAACTTCAAAAATAGCCATGAAGTGTAGTTCAATCTGCTGGTTCAAAAAACTAGAGAGCATGCAGAAGCAAAAATTGTGAAACATGCAAAGTGAAACAACCCAATAAAAATCCACCTACATGCCTTCCAAGATGGTTTGAGCTCAAAAACTGAAAAACAATAAATTCCATTAACTCCTATTTTCCCACTATCCTTCCTTGCCACCGCCTTCTAATTTTGGCGAATGCCAAGTCCAAAATAACATGCATTTTTAATTTTAGTGATACTGCCACCTAAGCCTTCTGCCAAGCCAACTAGCCCCTGCCAAAGCTGGCAGTACCGCATTCATTAAAACCTTATCAACAACTTTAATGCCTTAGGAACCATCACCCATAGTACTTGTGACCACTTAAGTCCCCTTTCCTTCCCATTAGTTTAGGATAGATTACATTGCTTAGGTTAGATCTTAGGTAGATTAAAATTTATACCTTAGGATATAACACTAACAACTAACCCCCACCATAGGCCTTAGCAAATAGATTTAGGTAATTTCCACATAGGTAAATTAATTCAAAACACAATAGTTTTAGGCATTAGGTTAGATCACATTATAACCTTGTAGTATTAGGTTCTAGTTTAGTTTTAATACCTAGAAACCTTTCCAAATCCATTAGCACTGAGCTTAGGTTAGGTTTCCAATCAACCAATCATAGCAGAATAGGAAGATTTAGGTTAGAATCAGAATTCTATCAAGTAACATAGCTTAGGTAGGAATATTTTTACCTAGCTTAGGATCCTATAGGTTAGTCCTTTATAGGATCCCAGATCTCTCCTATGCCATGAATAGGCTGCAATTTCATTTTCATCAGCAACAACCTACCATGGTCGATCTCCAAAGACCCAAGCAAAACATACTACGGAATGGAAACACGTTCTCACAAAAATCAAAGAACTTGTATCTACAAAGTTTAGTCCATATATCTCTTAATTCATGGAATGTCAATTTACCATTCATTCAATCTGAACAGATTTAAAACATTCCTTGGATCACTGAAATTGATCCAAGGATGAGTCAGATAAATAGATAAGTCTACAACTCTTAAACTAGATTGTAACTTACCTAAAAGAAGTGAAAAATGGATTCAGGAAAGCCATTCCAATTCAGTCAAAGGATCTTAAGAGAAGAAAAGACTTATCCATATCAAGCATGATTTCCAATAATCAAAAGAACATATCCTTATAAGGAAAACCACATGTCAACACTTGAAATGCAAAGGAGGAAAAATAACAACTATCAAGGGTGTTACACGTCTTGTTGCAAAGGGTTTTTCACAAGTTGAAGGTATTGATTACTTTGAGACTTTTGCACCCATTGCCAAGATGGATTCTTTACGCTTTGTACTTGCTATTGATGCATCACAGGGGTGGCCTATATACTAGATGGACATGAAGAGTTCCTTCTTACATGGAGATCTAAAAGAGGAAATATACATGGAGCAGTCAGATGGATTTGTTTCGGATTCTTCTCTTGTTTGTAGGCTCCGAAGGTCTCTCTATGGTATCAAACAAGCCCCTCAAGCTTTGTATGATAAGATGGATTATTTTCTTCTATCTACTGGTTTTGTTTGTTGCCACTTCGATCATACAATTTATGTCCAACACGTTGGTGAGGATAATGTGATACTTGTCTTGTATGTTGATGATCTGTTACTTACTGGAAGCTCTTCTTCCCACGTTCAAAGTATTCATAGGGCTCTTTCTACACAGTTTGACATGACATATATTGGGCTATTGAATTATTTCCTTAGTTTATAGATTTCTCAGACAGATTCAGGGATTCATTTGAGTCAGAAAAAGTACACCCATGATCTTCTTCAGTGCTTTGATATGGATGATTGCAATCCAAGTCCATCTCCTTTTCAGTCTGGAGTTACTCTTACTTCCAAATGTACTACACCACTTTGTGATCCTACATTGAATAGGCAGTTGGCTGGGAGTCTCATGTACTTGAACCCATACTCACCCTAATATTTCATTTGTAGTAGGGCTTGTATCTCGGTTTTCACATTTTCCTTATAGTAGTCACTAACAGGATGCTAAAAGGATTTTTCACTATTTACACAACACTTCCCACTTTGTCCTACAGTACACTAGGGGTTCTACTCAGTTGGTTGGGTATACAGATTCAGATTGGGCAGGTTCTATTGATGACAGACGTTCCACTTATGGAAATCATTTTTTTCTTGGTTCTTCTCCAGTTGCTTGGGCATGTAAAAATCACCAGGATAATGCATTTTCATCTTCAGAGGTAGAGTATAGGGCAGAAGTTACAGTGAGTCAACAGATTCTTTGGCTTTGATAGTTATTGGTAGAGTTTGGATTCCCACAGGATTCACCGACTGTACTTTGGTGTGATAACAAAAGTGACAATTCACATTTCTCGTAACCTAGTTGAGCACCAATGCAGATGAATCAAATTGAGATACACATTCACTTCATTCGTCAACACATTCAGGATGGACTTATCTTTGCTTGGAGTACATTCTGAATTAGTAGTAGGTTGCGAACATTTTTACAAAGCCTTTTACATCACCTCACTACCTTGAGTTGCGTGGAATGCTTGGGGTTTCAGAAGTTGTCCTTGGGGGGTGTTCGTGAGAACATATTCCCTCTTCTTCTTCTTTCTCTTTCCTTATAGCAGGATTATTTCCTTCTTTTGGTTCAAGATTTCTTCATGGATATATTGTACATGATTACCTGATCAGGCTTAGTTTCTCGGGACTCATACTGTGGACATGCCACTTCTATTTTGGCCCCTAGCTTCACTTGAGGGGGGTGTTAGAGAAGGTATTTACCTTAGCTCATGTTCTCCTAGGTACTTTATTTACCTTTATTGTATTTATCTTCACCCACTTATGTGTGTGGATATTTATTTTTATTTATTTAGATATCAGGGGGATATTATCTAGTTGTTAGGTATAGTTCTTTCCTTGATCTATAGTATTGACTAGTTCATTCCTTGATCTATGGTATTGACTAGATCCTTGATGTCTAGTTCTCTCCTAAATCTATGGACTTAACTAGTTCTTTGATGACTAGTTCTTTCCTTGATTTATGGCTTGATCTACGACCTTGACTGGTTCTTAGATTGTTATTCCTTGCCTATATAAGCAAGGCCCATTCTCATTATATTTCATTGAGTTCCATAATAATATATGATATTGCTACTCATTTGTTTGCAAAGGTCTATGTAAAGTTATGCTGGTGAATTTATTTCATCTTATTGATTGTGGTGTTTGATTAGCATATGTGTTCTTTTCTTGGTATGATATGGTTATCATTCCTTTTATGGTTGAAGGCTGACATGAAATACAAGGGCACTAGTTTATCTAAGAGTAAAAACAATGTGAATTAGTGTTTCCCTGGTAAAACTATATTCTGCAAATGGCACATAAAACAACAGAATTAGAGAAGGATAAAGTACGGGGGTAAATCTGGTTAGTGTTTTGATTAAAATCAAACATAGAAACCGATGATGGTCATTATGACTGATGACACTTATAGGGGAACTGACGAAATTTATGATAACTACTACTGATCACTTCGGAAAGTACCAGTTTTAACAAGTGAAATAAAATTGATGAGTATGAACTAGGAAAATTGTATCTGTCATAGATTTCCGAATGTTAGGTGATATGACGGTGTCTTGAGGACCAAAAGTAGAAAAGAATAGGTGATGAAGGCTATTTCAGGTAAAATAACCAAAATAGCCACAAGCCAACACTGGTTAGGTAAACCGATGATGGTCAGATGGAAACTGACAATGGTCGCTAGACCAACATCGGTTACTATGAAATGAGAAGAAATGAAGAAAAAAAGGGTGTTTGTGAATTAAATTAGATAACAGGTCAACCCATAAATTTGATAATGAACAGATGAGGTCCTGACACACTCAGAAATAACCAGAATACTCCATCTATGATGGTGATGGCAAAAGGAAGAAGAAAAATGGAGAATTGTAACTCACACATCAAAACGCAACTAAAGAACAAAGCTAAGAGAGCACATAATTCTAGAAGTGAATTTATGTTTATTTCATCTTATACCTTTAATACTGACTTATGAATTTAGAACAAAGTTTTTGGTTGGGAAGGCTTCACAAAAAGAGGGAAATATAAAGGTGAGGTTTCGGGTTATGTTATGGCGGGGGCAGTCCTTTCTCTTAGGTGCTGAATGGAAAAAGATAACCAGTTGGGCATCCACTGTCAATCCTCTGATCATGTGATCATTGACAACTTCTTCCAGGTGGGATGTTATTTAAAAAGATGTGTAAATTCAAATTTGTGTGGTTTGGAAAAGAGAGAGAAGAGAGAAATGTGCTTTCTACGGTTCAATTATGTCCACCATTAGCTGGGCATGACTTCCAGCAAATAGGTTTCCCTCATTTTTAAATGTGAACTAATAATACAACATACAAGGATGAAATGCAACAAGATTTTAAACCCAAATCCATAAATTATATTCGATGAGAGAAATAATTAATAGGAAAGAGAATGTATTTCACTAATACAATGCAAAATAAAAACAAGTGTTTGTTATAATACCAAAATATGAGTGTCACTGAGATAATTAGGGGAAGAAGAATGTTTCCAAGGGAGAAGACTTAATTTGAAATATATTTCAAAAAGAAATAAACAAAAAATGATTCGCTAAGAATGGGAAATGTAAAGAACCCAAATGGGTCCCACGACATGCCAAAATGTTTTGTTGAATTATGATGCGTACACAGGAGCAAAACATTTAAGATAAAGGTGAGGAGGAATACCTGTGAATGAAAATGGAAGGTAGAGTGTGTGCGTTCTGATTTCTCGATCCAATGATGATTGTGAGAATTTCATTTTTTCTAGGAATAACTACCTACGAATACAAAACAAGACCAAAAGAAAAATACTAAGGAACATATGTTAGTGGACAACCTAGCATATGCTAGATCCAGGAAGTGTGAGACTTCCTAGATGGTTGTCAATCCACTATTTAAAATAACTTAATGCAAGAAATAATGTAAATTGATAATGTCCTACTGTAGTTTATATGATTTAGGTGTCTCATTCAAGTATAATAAGAAAATATAATCTAATAGGCTAGATTATGATCAGATCTGGAATTTAAATAGGTAAATAAGGTGGTTGGTACAGGTCAAGGTCAAGTTTTGGGTGACTTGGGTTATTTTGGAGAAAAGGTATGAGGTTGTTGTTACAGGAAGGTTCTCCAAACACAGAGACTAATGTCAGTCTAGTATGACCAATGCTAGTTACAAAGAGACTGACAACATTTTTGGTTAACCATCGTCGGTAGGGTCGGGCTAGTAAAAACTTAGTGAAGTTGGGTTTTGATGATTTTCTAGGATTTCCTAGAGAATGGATAGATAATGGGGAGGTAGATGACAATGTTGTGGGGATTTAGAGGTGTCTAGAGTTAGGTACACGGGACTAGGAGGTTCTAGGTGGTTGGGTGAAAGGTATTGACAGGGTGGTGAAAATTGATGGGGTGTAACGGAGATTAGAACTCCCAAAAAGAGATGAAGAAGATAATCTAAATAAATATGGGAAGGTACAGATCCAAATGTACTTACTTGTGTTTGTATACCTGGTGGTTTGATGGAGGTGATGGTTGATCTATGGAACCAGTGGCCAGTGTTATGGCTTTTCTTCTTAGAATGTTACCGTGAATGCTTTCCTTTTAGATCAATGCTTGGTTGTTTTCGGGTGTCTGGATGTGCAGGAGCTCTTTGGTGCATGCTTACATGTAGATATCTCTCTACAAAACTCGAATAGTTCTTCCAACCCTTCAAACAAGGTTACCAAAACAAATATATGGTAACCAATGATGCAATTTAGGGTGAACAACGCCGGTTTAGGGTTGACTGGCATTGGTTTAAGGCAGGAAATCCTAGGTTTACTAAAAATGACAAATCTTGGCAATATTTTGGCCAACTCTGTCTATTCTCACAGATCGAAATGGAATGTTGTGCTTAGACAAGCAGGAATGTGGTTAGAGGAAGAATAGGCATGTGATTTTAGGGTTGAACTAAGTCTTAGTTCATTAAGGTAGGTATGACTAAGTCTTAGTTAGTTATGGTGAGTGAATATTGAGTCCTAGTAAAAGGGAAATATGCTAAGAATAGGTTTGTGATGAGGTGTCTAGGTGAGGTGGTGGGGTGAGGTGTCTAGGTGAGGTGGAAATTAGTTTAATTAAGGTAATTAAACAATGAATATTGTTAGCATGTGCCTTAATTTAATTGTGGGTAATTAAAGTAATATACATGTGCGATAAAGGGGGAATATGACCTAAATTTGGTGTCTATAGAATGTATAACCTCGTCCTAGAATAACGACAACCTCCACCTAGAATATTAGTAACCTCCATACCTTAAATAGTAGTCAACAAAAAAACTAGTCAAGGTTAGTAATTATCACTAGCTAAAATAGTGGGTCAAGTGTATATTTAAGATATCATATCCCATGAGTGTAGGAAATCTCCAAGTAAATAAAAAAATACTAGAAAAATGAATATCCTACACTAATAGATGTTGATATCCTTAGGAACACATGCATCATGTTTTTCACGAGTAAGGATGTATCAAATCATAGGTGATCTCTTAGGAAACTCTAGTCCTAATAATATTTTGTTCAGACATCTTCTCTAATTATTTTATAATATCATAAGAATCAAATGAAACATTTGTAATGGATGGTTGTTTAGGATCAACAGTAGACTTAAGATTGGATGTTTGAGGTGTTATGGACATGGAAGGTTGATTTGTTGCAAGTACCTAAACATATTTCTGTCACGTTACTACTGCGTAGTTAGGATAAGATAACACACAAACAAGAGAAACAAATAAATGACATTTTCAAATTAAAAACCTTTCTCAAATAAGTTCCTTGCAACCTTATATTGGACCATCTGAAGAGTGGGGTTGAGTAAAAATCTTGTTGGATCCTGATGAGAGATTGATTTATTTGATTTTTGGATACTCCAAGATATTTTGAATAGAAATAAAACCAAACTATGATAAATGGGATTGATTTTTTTTATATAGGGTAAGAGGTGGGTTTTGATTAGGGCCCAACCTAGGTACAATGAGGCCTGAAAGCCTAGATACAATGATAGACACAACCAAAAGAAAAAAAGGAACAACTTCTTAGAAATAAAAAACAACTAGGTATGAGAAGTGGTTTTCTTTTTTTATTTTTCCTTCCTTGTACCATTTTCCAACCATCTAAAACATATTTTTTAGGAAGCATGAATTCAAGAGCTTTAATCAGCCTATATATGTTTTCATTTAGGGGAACATTTTGTAAAACCATTTTACTAAAATTTATTTTAAAACCTTTTTTGGGGGAAGGAGAGATTGGTGGAACATTCTCCTTACCCGCTTCACCAGATTTTTGTGTCTTAGAAGGCACCACTCGTTCACTGACTGGTGTTTCTAATATTGAATCCTTCAAATCTATATTTGAATCTGATTCTGAAACTAGCTCTCCCTTCAAATTGTTTTCCAATTCAAAATAGCATGGGAGGTCATCTTTCTACCAAGTATTTCTTACGTTATTTCTTTTTTCAAGTTGACAATCAGAGACAATATGACCAAGAGTGAAGAAAATTCTACACCTGAAGGGAATTCCTTCATAATCAAGAGTTTGATTCCAAACTCTATCATGAACTCTAAGCTCCATATTGGCTGGGAGGTTCTTCCAGGTATTAATTTAAACAATGATACAAGAAAAAGTAGTGCGTGTTCAACCCAAGGTTGAAAAGTATATATTTAAGAAGGTGCCTAAAGCATTGCCTATGAAATCTAGGTGATTTGAATCCAAAAACTAAAGAGGAAAATGGGGCATTATAACCCATAACAGTTTAGTTGTAAAATTTTCAGTTAAAGGATTAAAAGAACAAAACCAAGGTTTAATGGCCAAGAAGTGAGATTTGAAAATGTAGTTTTTTCGAGCTATTTCCTTCTTAGCATGAGTTTTTGACAAAAACAACAATAAAGATTCCTCTAGCACAAGGGAAGAGATCTATCTTACCTTCAAGAAATGGGAACCAATTATTGGATATCCAAGCGTGGATATTAGGGAGAGTAGGAAAAAATCCACTAAATGTTTAGATAAAGTTGTGCTCATGGTAATAAAACTCAACTTCAATCACATCCTCACCAAAGGCTAGGCATGGATTAGTAGATGCACCGGTCATGGGTTTGATGGGATGTTTAAACCCCTTCACTACCTCCCAGAATGATCTATTAGTGCTCAAAGATGGCTCTGTAAAACATCCCCAAGGGTAGGGGGATCCTTGCTTCTAGTTTCAACAATCCATGAAATGGGGCACTCAAGATAAGGTGAAACAACTTTAGAAATAGGCTCTTCATCCCTTATTTCTCCTCTAACCAAGTCACAATCATTGTTAGTCGACAGAGATAGATGCACATTTCCACCATAGATAGGGGAAGAGGCTCTGCCACCACCACCTCCCATTCCATTCTCCTTCCCCTTAGGTCCAAATCCTGTGCTGACAGTGGATTTTGGGGTAAAGGATTTCGATGCATTTTTCTGAGTAGCCTAAGTTCTAGGGTTCAATCCAAGTATCATCGACAGCACAGTTCCTCCATCATTATTGATGCACAAGTTTTAACAGGAACTTGAAAATGTCATGACTTGTGCTCTGAGTGTCCATTTGAGTCCATTTTTTTAAACCACCTTTTTTGACCATACAAATGCATCGGCCAACCTATTGGTTGGAGCACATTTCGGAACATTTTTGGGCCCAAAATCTGCCATCTGAAGGTTGGAAATTGGGATCTATGTTGTAATTCATTTTTTTCCTATTTTAGGGCATTAGTAAATTTTAGTCTCTTGAATGCATAGTAGGTTAGAAATATGGAAATTCCTGTAATTTATGAATGTAGATGATGTATGGATTTTTTGTTCCTATACGAAGAAGCATTTGAACTTACTAAGAATAGTAGGTTCTAGTAAACTGCTAAAAATAGTAAATTCTGCCACCTAGAGTAGATTTAGTCAAAGTTAGTTAGAGTTTACTTGGAAACTCTAGCTGGGAGTTGCTTTCTTATTTATTAAGAATTTTAATTCATGATTCAATAATGAAGAAGAAAAATTATTTTCTTTGAGTTCAAGATAATTGCAATGTATTGATTTTGTGTTAAATTTGGCTACATTATTTAGTATCAGAGAAATTTTGAGTCTTGATGATGGAAACTAATAATGGTAGGAAGAGGAAGAGGAAGATGGGGTGGAATTTCCCAGATGAATAGAAACATGCAATATCTCCAGCGGAAAGTTGTTGCACCTTCTGAAACTATATCCCAAAAATGGAATCAAGGTGGAGATGACACAGATGAAGATGAAGTTTGTGAAGAGGAGGAAGCACAAGGATTTCTCTTAGATTTCTAAGAAAGGATGCTTTGAGAATTAGAAGGAAAGAATTATGGGATACAATTTGATGTTTTGGAATATGGAGGTAGCCTAAAACAAAATGAGTTGATCGAATGGTTGAATAGTATGGGAAATGTTTTTGAGGAGAAGGCTATGTTAGAGGAAAAGAAGGTAATTTTTTCATGCACAAAATTAAAAGGTTATGATATGTTATGGTGGGATCATTTATAAAAGGAGTGGTCAAGAAATGGGAAAGAAAGGATTAGGACCTGGAGTAATATGGATAAGAAGCTAAAAGACAAATTTCTCCATGTGGATTATGCACAAACCCTTTGCAAGAGGCTTCAAAATCTCATACAGAAATTGAAAACCATGCAAGAATACACAAATGAGTTTTACAATTTTTCCATTAATGTAAAGCATGAAGAAACTAAGGAACAAATGGTTTCAAGGTATATAAATGGATTAAATTTTTCTATTCAAGATGAGCTAAGCATGCAGAAGATCAAGAGCATAGAGGATGTCAATAAAATAGCTTTAAAGGCTGAAGAAAAAAAAAATTCAAAGTTTTAGGAGATCACCTGGGATGAATAGGGGGGCCGCATATTCCTTTCAAGGATGAGTTAGTTTCAGCCAAGGTAGAGGAGAAAAACCTCATGGAGTGGAAAAGCAAGAATATACAAGACAATACCTCCCAAATCAGTAAATAGGTATAGAATTTACTAGGGGAAGAGGATATGATAGTGGCAAAGGATGGGAGGCTCCATGAAGACCATTTTTGTGCTACATATGTGGTGAAAAGGGGAATGTAGCATTTGAATTCCTACATTAAAATACACATGAAAAGAGGCAAGCAGAACCTATGAGAGTAAATCTTGTTGAAGCTGAATAAGAGGAAGAAAATAATGACCTAGAAATTCTACCAAATGTGGGAGAAAATATGATGATCAAAAGGATGATGATTACTCTAAGAAAGGAGATCAAGGGGGATGCATGGCTACATATAAATATTTCAGAACAAGATGCACTTAAGGAGGAAAGGAATGTAATGTTACTATTGATGGTGGTAGTTTTGAGAACATGGTTTCAAATGATATGTGTAGTGCCCCACTTTCCACACAATGCAATTAACAGGTGTAAGGTTGTACTCGACTATCTTTTTCAGCATCCCTCTTCCATCAAGCCATGCTCTCACCTCACGATAAATTTCTTCCAACTTTTACAGCTTCAGTAGAACATGGAGAACAACACTAACTAGACAACCTTTCAAACATGTCATTTCCTTGCAAAATAATACAAGCACTTTGTTCAAGATCCAAAGGCGTCAACCACATGGAAACCCAAGTTAACATTGTAAATTTAGCAACAATTAGATAGTTGTAGTGAAATAAATATTTTTACGCCATAATAATAAATCATAATGTGACAGGGGACTATTTTAAATGGAGATATCTCCAATACCATCCTAAAATCATTACCATTATGGGTTAAATCAATCCTATATGTAAAACCCAAAATATCCTCATATTCCTATACATAAATTTATTGATGTGAAATGTATCTACATTAAAACCAGTTGTAATTTTTTCTAAGAAGAAAATAAAATACTGCTGCCATTGTTTTGTTTTTGTTTGCAGAAGAGAAGAAAAAGATAGAGGTTTGGGGGGCGCTTCAATCGAGTATAACGTCTTGCTGGATTTATTTGTCTTCTTATACATCTAAACGCTAATGTTACATGTACGATACCATTTTCTGTAAGATTCTTCTCTTTATCTTTCATTCATTATAGTTTTAATATAGATAAAGATAGAAAATGTCATTCCTGCTATCCCACTTAAGTGTCAACAAGATTTGTCTCTTTCACTCTTCCTCTATGGAGAATGCCACAACTAGATGTATCCCCTAGTGTTTCATGGTCACGTGTCCATTCCAAAAGGATAATCCATTAGGTGAAACATCCACAAAAAGTATGTGTTATGAAAATATCTTGTCAAAAATGATTTTGGAATCACGAACCTCTGTACTAGCAAGGAAAATTCAGTGCTTAGAAGCTATCGATTTCTACATCTCTATTTTCTTTAAACCAGGGAATCGATTTTTGAAATAGTTAGCAGTCTTTAATAATTGGCACTAAATGAGGATGTTATAAATGATTGAAATACATTAAAAAAATTCCTCAAGCAGTTTTAAAGCTAGAAGTCCACAAATATTTCCAGATTCCTCTAAGCCTGTTTCAAAATGAGTTTATGTTTTGTTGGTTCACCGGGTGCATGTGTCCATGTGATCAGTTCACCTTTGTCATCACTCTCATCCTATTAATTCGGTGAAAATATGGAAATTTGTCATCTTTTTGGAGCAGGTCAATGAACCACATACCCATATGACCTAGTGGTTTTAGGCAAGAGCAATAACTTGTTGAGTGGTTGCGGTCAAAATGGTTTCTTTTGTTGGCAAATGTGTATGTTTGGTGAATTGCTTTGGTTGGAGGTATAAGGAGTTGGTTTGTTTTATGGAAAGTTTTTTGGTTTAGTGGAGATCATCATGCTTAGTCTCTTCATTTTCATTTGGTGAATGTGGCAAGTTATGTGGTCTCGTCAACTGCAGGGATCACAAATTTGGTGTTAAAAGGTATGGTTTTCCCCTTTTCGCTTGCATTAAATTTCGTTTCATCATTTCCAACTTTTTCAAAATTAAATGTTGAATGATAAGAAGCATAATTCCAAAAAATTAAAAATTATTTCCTTGACATGAACTCTTTAAACATAAACAACAAAAAAACTCTGATATTGAAAGTTACGTGCAAGGAGCGCCACACCCAAACGTACTGCAAAACAAAAACTCTTCGCATGACCCCTGGTATCATGGAACACCTTAGGGAAACTTAACTGAGTTTTTTGAAATTATTTAACACTCTTGCAAGTTTTATTCCTAAACTCCTTTAGCTTATCAGTCACTTATGGTGACATGGTCATTTTAATAAAACACGATCAGTTTCGGCTTACGGTTGTCTCTTAGCTTGAGTGAAACTAAGAAACCACTAACCCCTACCTCTATAATTCCAACAAGAGGATCATAATAGACCTTAAATTCACTGAAAATGCTTTTGGAAACTAATTTTACAAGTGGGTTTTGGGGCCACTGGTCGCTGTGTGACAAGAGCTGCTGATGTAATTACAATATTTGGCCCTGAAGATGCCCTTGTAACTTGAGCTCTGCTCGTCGTAATCAACTTACGTCGGACAAGACAAATTCTATATATATGGGAGAGTAAGTATGAATCCTCAAATTTTGTGATTAAATTTAAACCAAGTGTTTTCAAGACCCAGGTTTGTAGGCACTTTTGATGTTTTGGTCAGTTTCGTCAACCTTAGCTAGAATCCCCCTTTTGAGTCTCGTTTGACTTCTATCTATGCATGTGACCTTGTAATAACATTTAAATGCTATGTATAATTATCATTTGATATTTTATCTTGTATAAATGAATTTTGAAATGTATGGCAATTTTCTCTCTCCACCCTATTCTCTCTCTAGAAACAACTATGATACTTGATTGATTTGAAAACGTAAATGAATTGGGTAATGTGAATTGGTTTGAAATGAAATGATAATGGACATGAAATGCAAATGGTTATGACATTGTGAATGGAAAATAAAATGTCTCTTAACTTTATCTCTCATCCTCTCTCTCTCTCTCTCTCTCTAGTACAAAAATATTAAGAGCAAGTGAATGTAAAAGAGTGAATGCATAAGAAAATCTCTCTCTCTCTCTCTCTCTCTCTCTCTCTCTCTCTCTCTCTCTCTTCTATTTAATTGAGTAACCTTGTCATTCATAGGGTAAATATGACTAACACTTATTAGTGTCATAGGTCTACTCAGTTTCATGGATGAGTTACAATTCAATGTTTGTGTTGGACCTTGGTGGCCTAGTGGTCAACCATATTCTTATGAAGATAGTTTAGGATACCTTCATCATTGAATGAATCCTTTGTAAGATCCTGATGACACAAGTGGGGTTAGTACACTAGTGTACTATGTATTAAACTCTTTTTAATGATCTCTTTATTTCCTCACAAATAAATATGTCACCTTGGCCAGTAATTTGTACCTTTGCTCCTTATGAAGGTTTAGTGGGATAAATATGTTTTCACACCTTAAACGGAACTATAGCCAAATGTATATCCCTGAGTGCAATTTGAATTAAAAAAACCTAATGGAACCCTTTATATGCTAAGCGTTACACGAAAGTGAGGAATTGTAGGGTTGGAATACCTCAAGTGGCACGAAGGCTTTACAAGGAAGGGACATTTGGTTAATCTAATTTTATCTTGTGGTAGGGTGTAGAAAACCTCAAGTAGAAATAAATGTAATACATTAAGTGACCTCTTATGGTGTTAACGAACAATGGAGCTATGATGTATACTAACCAATTATTGTAAATATTACCTTGAAAGTATTTTGAAACGCATAAAATTTTATAACTTTTTCTTTTGAACTCCCTTTTTCCCTCTTAGATAATTGTGACCCTTAGTAGAAAATTACCATGTGTTTTCTCTTAGGGTATATTTTCCCCCATCCATGATTACCTTTGAAGTTATTATATCATGCGGACTCTCTTAAGGGTATTGGTGAAAGAAATGTTGATGAATTTTACTAAATGATTTAACTAGTTCCTTGGAAGAAATTTGAAAAGCATATAGTTGTTAGGTTGTCTTGTTATATGCTTTAATACTTAGGTTTTTAAGAGTGATGAAATGAGTTATTAGGTATAGGGTCATCACTCCTTGTAGTCATGAATCCCTAAGTGTAAATTATGTGGCATTTTAATTACAATTGTTATAAAATAATGTCAATAAGATTCCAAAGTAACCATGTAAGAGTAATGGAAAACAAGAGTAAATAAGATACATGCGTAGAAATAAAGTTATGCTTGAAGTATTCATAATTTATTTAGGCATTATCTTTTTTTAAAAAAAGAATACCAATTATCCTTGGAGAAATAAAGCATTTGAGCTAACAAAAACTCTTTTATGACAAAAAAAAAGATTTATGACATGTAAATTTTAAATCAACTTAAACTAATTGTTAAACTATAATAAACTGTAATAGGAAAAATAGGGTACTATGATGGAAGCATCTTTATGGGAAGAGATATCTTGAATCTAAATCACCCTTTAAATTGTAATAGATCTTCCTTGACCTCACGATAGTTCCCCTTGTCGAGCACGAGTAAATTTTAAACATTGAATATACTTCTTGAAAATAAGAACCTTAACATCTTGTTAGTTTCTTTTCGTAACAAGGATAAAATTTAATGTCAATTAAACATATTTTGAGAAACAAATGTTTAATGTAAGAATAAATATTTGGAGGCTCATACGTGTTTAAAATGTATTTAATTAATAAATGAGTTGTGGATAATTAATGGAAATTGAGAAATGAACCAACTTGTTAAAGGCTAATGCTATACGAAAATAAAGTATTAGAAGTTTTAGAAAAAGTACAATTTACAGCCTTACCATTTTAATTCACTCTAAAATTATAAGGTTTTAGAAAGGAAAAATAAATGTAATGCCATGTTGTGGAGTATGCCTATCCTGTGTGTCTTACCGTAGTCGGGTCATTGTCTTTGTTTACGTCATTTGAGTAAGACATTGATGTGTACCCTATGTTATGTATTGTATGAGTGGGTTAATGATTATGTAAGTGTCTTATGTGATGTTGAATTTTTCTATTTGAGCGCAAGTGGTTTTGTGTTATGAGAAATGAAAAAAAAAAATCCGCAATATTTTATGTTGTACTTTGGTTTCGAAATTGTGGGCATTACATATGGTATCAGAGTAGAGGTTCATGCTCTGAAACCTCTGGGATAGATTGGATTTGTGATGATCTTGTATGGTGGTGCTGGAGATGGGAAGAGTAATTTGATATATGTTGTGATGTGAAATTTTTTATAATTGTGATATTATGAATGCACATGTTGTGGATGTCACTTAGTGCATATTTGATATCATGTTGATGTTTTTGATGAGATTATTCACTCTCTTTTTCATGGATTCAATGAGGAGTTCACGTGTGATGTACTACTTGGTTGTGTGTGAAAATAATGTTATTATAGATTATGGTGTGTTGGAGTGTTGTGGTTATTATGTGGTATGTAGGTGTGTTGATGGGTTATATAAAAAATGGTATATAGTGAATTGGATTGTATCAAGATGTCCCCAACATGTTATGATGAATAATGTGTGTCACCATGTTTTAATTGTAATTGACTATATGTTGTAATGTTAGACATTGTGTTCATTATATGTATAATTCGTGTAATATGTGATGGTTCATGTCATGAATTAGGGGCATATGATGATCCTATGACCCCTATCGTATAGTGCTTGCACTTGGGTGCATTATGTGGAAACATGATGTATTTTAACTCATGAAAGTAATGATTATGCTATACCATGTGTAAGACGCTATGGTTAATGTGTGTGAATCACCATCATGTTAGTAATATAGTTATATGTTATGTTATGAACCTTACACTAACCAACCCTACGGGAAGAAATTGGTAAAAAGTGTATGTTGGAGAGAGGAAATGAGTATCGTTGACCAGTCACTCGAGCTGAGTATGAGATAGGAGGTGGAGTCTTACATAGACTAAAAATCCACCTCTATTTGTTTGGTATGTATGGTAGATTGACCAATGGGCACCATATATATTGTGCTTCGCGGACACCTTAGGCTCAACAGATGGCGAATTTTACTGTTTTATCTCTCCCTATATGGTTTTTGTATAGATGACCTATGTTTACCTTAACATTTTTTTACCATTGAGCATTCACTTGAGCCAAGTACGATATAGGGAGTGGAGTCTTAAATATATTTAAAACCCACTTTTATTCATTTGGTTCATGGCCACCATGTATATTGTGTTTTGCAAACACCATAGGCTTAGTTAATGACAACCTATATACCCCCCTCTTAGACTATGTTGAGACTATGTTGAGCCTTGTGGGAGTATGGAGGTATGGTTCAGGTAGAGATGATGATAATTATATTATTTGATATGTTATTTTGTGAGATGAGGCTCGATATCTGAGTTCCAACAACTCGATGCGTACCCCTTTGGCCGATGTATAAAGCCACATAGTGATTGTAATGTGTTATTTCTCTATATGTATTTTATTCATAAATTGATCATTATCTATTTTCTTGTCAGAACCAGCAGTTTTCTTGATTGATGTGTTTTTATATTTTGGGCATTTTATTTGGTTGTTGCACTAACATGCAGATTTTTTCCCTAACTATGGCTAATTAGCCATATTGTTTTTTTAGTTTTAAATTTGCTTTTCATGTTTAAAATTTTTATAGCTTATCCCAAGGTGTGTGCATGTATAATTTGCTTAATGCTAAATCAAATGAAGCAATAAATACCACCTAAAATAATTCTACAATTTAGCTAAAACAAAGCATAAACAACATCAAGATAGAGAACTCAACAAGATCTGAGCTAACATTATAACTTTGAAAACATGAGATCAAAACTATGCATGCTATTTTAACATCTCTACTCTCCTAGATTACCAACAAGAATGAATGGACCTATTTAGCTCCAATGGAAATCAAAAATTACTTTGTTTGATTCTTAGAGAATGTAAGAATATGAAGCTTTAGCTCTTAACAATGGTGACCTCTCAAGAAAACAAAAGGCAAGCTCTTAGTCTCTTTGCTATATGCTTTGCATTTTCTCTCTTAAGAAGTTTAGGTGTAAGTAAAAAGGTAGGTGGAGGGATCTTTATATAGCCCAAAGGATAAAGGATTCAACACATTCTCATAAATGTGGGATAAAGGTAAAACATGATTAGGAATTGATAAGGTTACTTTATTAAAGGTAACCTTACTTTAGAAGGGTTTAATTTATGCTTAGCAAGTCATGGGAGTTGGGTGGTGTTTTAATTAATCAAAGGTGATTAACTAATAGGTAGATGTAAGCTTATAGAAGATAATTAGAGGAATATTAGTATGATTTAGGCTATTATAAGGGGATTAAATCAATTAAATATTGATTTATTGGTTAAATGGAAGGGAAAGCTAATTAATTAATAATAATTAATTAGTCTAGGTAGAAGGGGTGATTTATTAACGGAAGGTCATTAATTAGGGTATTTTTTGGATAGGAAACTTAATTAATTAGATTAGTGTAATTAATTAATGATGATATGAGGGAAAATGAGTTATTTTGATGATATGTCGTTGATTTGCGAGAAAGGGGATAGTTAGCGCAATTTAAGTATTTAAATTGCTTGGGCATAATTATAGGTGTCTACATTTGCCCCTCTTTGGGGTGGCGTAAGTGATGCCACTTCAAAGATAGTAGATAGAAGAGATTTTGAAGGGATAGAAGAAAAATTAGTAGGAGGGAGAGATGCCCCCTCGAGTGTCGATGGGGTGATGGAAGAAGCAGATCGATGATCAAAAAAGGTGAGATATAGGTAGAAGAAGTGGGACGAGGTAGGATGCCTCGATGAGAGGGAGAATTAGGGGTGAAAGGGAAGTGGTGTAGAAGAAATATGGATGAGGGGGGAGAAGATCTTAGCCTCTAGCCACGTATTTCTTTGAAACAATTTGGATGTCATCATATTGCCATAGGAACTACGTCATCAGTCCTTATGAAAAATATAAGCATACGAAAAAGGTAGAATGACATGAAAAGCCATAATACGAACAATTTTCTATTGTTGAAAATATCAACTCCACACAACATAAAAAAATGTAATGCAATACGAGAAGGAAACAAGATCATCTAACAGGGAAAACAAGTACAAACACACATATCCAACCCAAAAATGGTCAAGACAGTTGTACAAATGTTTTGTTATAAGTGCTGGAGATATCCACAAGTTCATGATTGATGAAAAGGGTTAAAAAATGATTCCCCAAGCAAGGAACATGCAAGGGGAAATGAAAATGGACACGAGGTCCATGAAAAGTATTTGTATACAACAAAACAGCACCAGGCAACCAAAAGTGCCCCAGAGTACAGACGAAGCAAGCAGCTAGCTTTTGTGAATGGTTATGAATCTAGTGATCCACGATTCGTATTAATCAGGGAAGATGTGAGACAAACTAACATGATATAGAGAAAATACCATGCGCAAGACACAAGTTTCATCCGTAAGAAGCAAGTTACCATTTTGTAGGGTGTTTTACTTTTTAGGAATTTTTTGAAAAATTTTGCCTTGTTTTTGGATTTTTTTGATATAGTAAATGTTTGTATTATTTTGGCTTTCTAAACCGTGATAAACAATAGAAGAAAGGATAAGAAGAAAAATAAGGGCCTAGGGGAAACATAAAGTGACAAATAATGTCCTTGTTTAGTGAAAAAATTAAGAAAAAATAATTATTTATGAGGGTGTGAAGAAGAATAAAAATTGCCAGGGAGCAATAAAATTTTCTGGGGGAGAAGAAAGGGGTATTAGACAAAAAATGCCCCAATACGGTGAAAAATAAGAGAAAAATAATTATTTAATTAAAAATAATTATTCCATAGCAAACAGAGGAGAAAATGGTGAGCTAAACGGATGTCCCGACCATCCGATCAATGAAAAATAGGTTAATATACCCCTCCCAAGGGGGGTAAAAACATCGCAATCAGTTCATTTTAACCACTCATTTTATAAAACTTACAGTGAGGCTCTGATACTCAGGAGAGATAGTGATCACACGAGGCATGCTGTAGATTGTAGATGATAGATCTGTAGACAATATCAAATGTTGTTTTCAAGTGTTATTTTGATGTATATGGAAGGGATGATATGATTATATTGGTGCACGGGGGGATATATTTTTTATTATGTGCAACCCCTCTTGCCCCCCTTGATGATATGATATGTGATGATTAGCTTATCATACATGCATGATGTTAAACTTAGTGTTTTTGTTTATATATGATGTATAGATGATGCTAGATGTGATGATGGTGATGGTAATGTGATGTGAATGATAAAAAAATAGAGCACATGCAAGAAACACAGCCAAATGCTAAAAAGAACACCAGGAATTAATGTAATACACCATGAATCACCATGCCTTATTAATAAGTAACAAAACACAACCAAATGTATTAAGAAAGAAATAAAAAATTAACACACTAGCATGTCGAAACCCACTACAATATGCACAAGCAAGAATGAATCTATTCTAATTAAGAAAAGATAAACTATGACAAAGTACACCCAAGAAAAAAATAACTCAAAAGCAAGCACGCAAAACACTATACAAGCAACAAGAAAACAAGACAATGCAAGTAAATGTTTTTGTAAAATATGTTTTCATAAACCGATTTTATATTGTTTAGGTTTTTGTGAAACAATTTTATATTGTTTTTGTGTTTTGTGAAACAATTTTCTATTGTTTTTGTGTTTTCTCAAAACAATGTTCTTTTGATTTTGTGGTTTTAACAATTTTCCAAAGCTATGTGCAGGTAACCAAGAAAGCATGGATGCCCCCAGTGTTAGGTGAGGAATATACAAGGGTAGAAGCCACGTGCTTATGGACAAGAAGGTGAAGTCATTGAGTTTCCCCCAGCGTAAGATGGGAAATAACGAAAGACCACATCCCTTATAGACGAATAGAAGAAGGAAAAGCCAGATCAAGGCTGGACAAGATGGTGTGCACAAGGAAACTCAAAGGCAGAACCAGGTCCAGGCCAAAGAAAACTACCCTTCTAATACAAAATGCTTGTGAACAATGAATCCTCCCAAGGCTCTGGAAATCGGTTTTCACCCAACGACTTGTCCAAAGTGCCATAATTGTGTGGTTTTCACTAGTGGATGACCTGTTTTCTCTTTTTCTTTTTCTAATTTTTTTTTATGTTTTTGTATTTTTTTATTTTTTCCATGTTCAAGCATAGAACTTCTTAAGATGCATGGTGTTCATTGGCTCTCAGAGCTCATCACCATTGGGGTGAGCCAGTTTGTATGCCCTGGTGTTGTACTTGGCAACTATGACATAGGGTCCTAACCAGTGTGGTTTGAACTTTCCTTTCTTTTCTCGCTCTGCTCTGGTGTTGAACTGGTTCTCCTTCATAACTAAATCACCCACCACAAACTGGCGAGGGATGATTCTCTTGTTGTAGTTGCAGGAGATTCTGTGGTGATATACCTTCAGGTGATTAAGAGTGCGAATGCACCTCTCATCCAGGAGCTCTAACTCAGTAAATTTTGCCACTTGATAATCTTCTTCCTTATCCAAATAGTCCCAAAGAGAAATTTACAGGGATGGGAGTTCGATCTCTAAAGGGATGATAGATTATGTCTCGAACACTAGGGAATATGGCGTCACACCCGTAGGAGTGTGAATTGATGTTCAGTAGGCCTAGAGGGCTGGGTGGATTTGTAGGTGCCAGTTTCAACAGGTTTTGCTAACCATCTTCTCCATTATCCTTACGAAAGTCTTGTTTGTTGCCTTAGCTTGTCCATTACCCTTAGAGTAATATGGTGTGGACCATTTCAATCTGATTTGGAACCGTTGGCAAATACCTTTCACAGTTTTGTTCTTAAATGAATTCCCATTATCTGTGACAATGGCTGCAGGGATACCATATCGGAAAATAATGTGATTCATGATGAATTTAGAAATATGTGCTCCTGTGACATAGGTTAAAGGGACAACCTCCACCCATTTTGTAAAGTATTTTGTAGCTGTGATGATATGTGTATGACCATCAGAAGAGGTAGGAGTAAGCTTCCCTATTAGATAAAGTCCCCACTTGGAGAATGGCCACGGGGTAGTGATTGGTTGCAATGGTTGCAATGGAGCATGGATGAAATTTCTATACTTTTGGCAAAGAACACATTTTCTAACATAATTACAACAATCAGTTTCTATGGTGGGCCAATAGTAACCTACTCTTAACAGTTTCTTAGCCAAGACCATTCCATTTGTATGTGCTCCGCATACTCCTTCGTGTACTTCTTTAATTACCTGGATTGACTCCATCACATCCAGACAACGTAACAGATTCCCGTCGTAGCCACGACAATAAAGTGTACCTCCTAAAAGGGTGTAACGGGCTATCTGGTGAATCAAGCTTTGCTTTTCAGAATGGGAGATATTGGGAGGGAAAGTACTATCCTTAAGATAGGTGAAAATGGGTTCATACCATGGGGAATAGGGACCAAAAACCTCACAAGCCAGGAAATATTCCAGCATGTCATATGCGGGTTGGTGTAGATTTTTTATGAAAAATGGCATATCATTGTTCCCTGGTGGAATACGAAGCATAGATCCCACTGTTGCCATGGCATCTACCAATCTGTTCTACGCTCTTGGGATTTTCTCAAAGGTAATGCACACAAAATACTCCTTTAGAGTTTCCACCAACTTCTTGTAAGGTATGAGCTTGTCATCCTTAACTTTATACTCATCATTAACCTATTTGATGATTAGCTGTGAATCACCTACAACCTTAACATGTTGAATGTTCCACTTGATGGCTAGCTTCATCCCTGCAATGAGTGCTTCATATTCCACAAGGTTGTTAGTGCAAGGGAAGGCTAGGTGGAAAGCTTGCGATATAGGATCACCCAAAGGAGTAATAAGGACCACTCCTGCACCTGAACCATGAAATGTAAAAGATCCATCAAAATGTATCTGCCATATGACAGATTCTTCAATGTAGAGCAAAGATGCATCTGGAAAATCTAGACTCAAAGGTTCTGTGTTTTACAAAGGTGCTTCCGCTAGCTATTCGGCAAGTACTTGTCCTTTAACTAATTTTTGATGGGACAAATTCTATATCAAACTCACTGAGTAGAATGATCCAATTAGCCATTCTACTTGTGAGGGCGGGTTTAGACAAAAAATACTTGAGTGGGTCGACCTTGGATATGAGCTTGGTCATAGTATTTAGCAGGTAATGGTGAATTTTCTGAAAGGTAAAAACAATGGCCAAGCAAGCCTTTTCAATCTGAGGATAATTAAGTTCATAGGCGATGAGGGGTGCGACTTAGATAGTAAACTACTTTCTCTTTATGGCTAAGGTTGTATTAGGCGAGCAGTGCACCAATAGCGTATTGCGTAGCAGAAATATAGAGAAAAAGTGGTTCTCCCAGAGTGGGAGGCATGAGGATAGGTGGATTAGCCAGGTACTGTTTAAGAAAATTAAATGTCTTGTTGTTGCTTCAGGTCCCCAGATGAAAGAAACTTCCTTCTTAAGCAAATTGAGTGAATGAGTGACATTTATCCGCAAGCTGGGAGATAAAGTGGTGATTGGCTTGAATTTTCCCTTGCAAGCTACGTAGTTACTTGATATTCTCAGGTGGAGGCATTTCTGTGATGGCAAACACTTTAGTAGGGTCTACCTCAATACCTCTTCTTGACAAGATGAAGCCTAATAGTTTCCCAGATAGCACACCAAAGACACACTTCTTTGGATTCAACCTGACTTTGTATTCGTGCAAGTGTTCAAAGATACGCCACAAAATGATAGGATGATCCTCTCTTGTTTTGGACTTTCCCAGGATGTCGTCTACGTAGTATTCCATGATGTCATGAATCATATCATGAAATATTACTGTCATGGCCCTCTGATAAGTTTCTCCTGCATTCTTAAGGCCAAATGGCATCACCTGATAGTAAAAGGTGCCCCAAGGAGATGTGAAAGCTGTTTTGTGTTGGTCCTCCTCAGCGATTTTAATTTGATTATAACCTAAAAATTCATCCATGAGTGATAGCATTTCATATCCTGCTGTTGAGTCAAAAATCATATCAATGTTGGGTAACGGAAAGTCATCTTTAGGGAAAGGCTTATTGATGTCTCTAAAATCCGTACAGATTCGGATGTCGACAGGTTTCTTCTGGATAGGAACAATGTTTGATATCCATTCAGAATAGTCAATTAGTCAGATGAATCCTGCTGCACGAAACCTTTCCAACTCTTCCCTGACCAACAAGGCCACTCTTGGATGCATCTTTCGGAGTTTTTGTTTAATAGGCTTGGCATCTGTGTGCACGACAAAAGTCGGATCTAGGACGAGCATGTCTTGGTAAGACCATACAAACACATCAATGAACTCTCGCAACAACATAATGAACGTCTTTTGTTCTCTAGCTGAGAGTGATGCCCCCAATTTTACGATCCTTTGATCTTATTTAGTACCAATGTTGACATAAATGGTTTCTTCAACTAAAATTTTTGATAAATCCTCCATATGCGTAGGATTAGGAGGTAGGTTGAGATTTTCATCCAAGGATGTTTCTACGAGATTTTCATCCTTGGTGTGGTCACTTTGTTTGTCCTTTGATTTTCTTATTTGTTTGTCAGCCAGTTCCTCAAAGAGGTTTTCACTGTGTGATTTGGACTTCGATTTTTTTCAAGGATTTTCTTTAGAACTCTTGCCCTCGCTTTTCTTTAAATTTTGTTGACCACAAAGTTCAGCCTCCTCGCCGAAGTAGGCGCAGATGTCTAATTCAATAAAGAAACCCTTCTTGTGATCTCCAATGGGAATTGTATCCCTTATGCCCATGAACTCTGTAAGAGCCTCGTCGTTCTCAAATAAATCTAGTGGAACGTGACGTTGTTGGTCCCATTCAACAAGGGAAGGGTACACAAGGTCAAGGGTTGGTTCGGTGAGGGTTATGGTCAGGACAACATTGTTCATGAAAAGGTTCATGGAGGCCAAATCCTCATATAGGCTACAATGGGAATCTGTATCGCTGTCTAGGTACTCAGAGCTATCCTCATGCTCAGAACAAGTCGCATCTTGATCGTTGGGGTGTGCTCCATAAGGGTGAATCCCAATGCAATATATTTCTATTTTGAAATGTGGAAGAGGGACTGGTTCTCTTTGTCCTTGTTCATTCCTCCCACATCCTAGGCCTTTGTAGCCCATGGAGTACATCATTCTACTAGATTTTTCATATTCCAGGGGTTTGATAACAAGATGACCGAGTGTCCTCAGGGACCCAAGTAGTAGGTGGATCAAGTAATTTTTCCTCAGCTAACAAGCCTCCAGGTAGGAACGACCCAATAGTGTGTTCCTCTCTAGGTCTTCTGAAGCGGTAGTTGGGTCGACCTCTAGTCTTGGGCAACAAGGAGAGGTTAGAAACCAAGAGTGCTTATTGTACATTATACTCCCCACAGCCATATTCTAGAATTTTCATCTCCCATGAATCAAATGGAGATATGGAAGTGGACGCCCCATGAGTGCAAGACCTAAGAGAATCTGAATCCAGCCAGGATTCGACAGCCTCAGACTAAAAAGGAATGGCCATATCCGTGGAGGGACATGCATATGTACCATTTCGTGCAAAGCTATTAAGAGCTCTACAATGAGCAAAGGGCTTTGAGTCTCCTAGTATTATTACCGTATGTCCCTCATGCTTCAGATTGATGCATTGATGAAATGTTGATGGCACGGCTTGCATGGCATGGATCCATGGTCGGGCCTAGAAGCATATTATATGGAAGTTCCAAGTCTAGGACATGAAACTTTGTCTAATGGCAAGTGGGGCCCACCTCCATGGGTAGTGTAATGGTGCCTATTGACTCTCTTTCTGTGTTTTCATATACAGTGATAGTGATGATATGGGACTCAAGATCTACCTCTGTATGTCCCAATTGTTTGACTAATTTAAGCATGCAGATGTTCAATCCAGATCCATTATCCATAAGCACCCATTTTATTTTCCTGCGGGTGACAACTACCTCAATGTATAAGGGAAGATTATGTTTAGGATTCTCGGTAGGGACCTCCCTATGGTTAAAAGTGAAATACTCACTTGGTGCAATATTGGTCACCGCGGCTTGAAGGTACGTAGGATCGAATTCTAAAGGCAGTCCCGACCACTAAAGAGTTTGATACAAAATGTCCTTATGCACATTGGATATCTTGAGAAGATCTAAGATCGAGATCTTAGCAGGTGTCCTCTCAAGTTGTTCTAAAAGGTTATATTTACCAATTTGCTAGGTCAATAGAGAGGGTTTATGGAATCACAAGGTGGGCATGCCTTATTACCGCAGTGCAGTCCTTTCCCTTGATCCGGATGGTATTGACATAGTCAGTAGGGGAGGGAATACATCTGATAAGTGAATCGTAATGATTGTTATCTCTTTTGGTATACAAGTCATTCACAACTTTATAGGTTTTTGATGAGTCTCCCCGATCCGGCTTTGTCTTTTCTGACTTATCATGCTTAGGGAATGGTTCCTTATAAATCCCCATTTTCTCATTAGGTGTTTGCGTTTTTCCAAGGTTATCCACCTTTATCTCCTCATTATCAATCAGGTCCTGAATATAGTGGCGAAGCCACATACATTTTTCTGTCTTATGACCTTTAAAGCGATGCATTTTACAGTATTCATGCTCCTTATACCATGAAGGTTTAGGAGCGTTGTCATCAAATGGTTGCATTGTAGGATAGGTCATCATGTGGGCTGCATCCAACTATTTTAGTATGATGGACAACGGTTCATTGAGGGAGGTGAATGTTCGTCACTTTGGTGGTGGTTGAATTGAGCCCTTGGTCAATTTAAAAGGTTGACTAGTTTGGACAGTTTGAACACGTTTGGAATTAGTGATTCCGTCTCCCACCACATTTTTGTTTTTGTTAAATATCTTCGGATTCCCAGCAGGTTTGACACTTTGGTTGTCTTTAGATTGGGTTTTGAGGGTGCCTTTGGCAATGAGAGCCTTTTCTATTTGAATCCCTTTCTCGATAACCTCCTAAAAGGTGCAGACATAATGCATTTAGAGGTGGAAAGTTATATTTGGGTTGAGATTAGGGATGAAAATACTGACCAGCTGCTTGTCAGGGAAAGTGCAAGGGAAGTGACTAGCTATCCCTCTCCATCGTTGGAGGAAGCTGGTGAAGGTCTCATTTGGGTGTTGTTTTGCGCCGCACAAGTCTGCCATGGTGACATCACTCTCTATGTTATATGAGAAATGACGCACGAATCTTTCCACCAATTCTGGCCAGGTGAAAATTGATCCTCATGGTAAGCACATGAACCATTCCAATGTTTGACCTCTGAGACTCTTAGGAAAAGTCTGATGAGGTAATTATCACTATAATACACCTCTTGACATGCCATGTAGAAATATTTAACATGATCCCTTGGGTCTCCCTTTCATTTGTATTTGTCGAACTTTGGCATATCAAATTTATTTGGAAAGGGTTGAAGGGTCATTGTCTTGTCAAAAGGATAGGGGCATAGTTCTTCGTATTGGTATTTCCTAATACTCCCTATATTGCTTTCTTGTATGCTCATAGACATTGCTTTCATAGATTGCACTTCTTGTGCGAGAAATTGTTCTCTAGTGGGAGAAGCAGGGACATGTACACGATGATACCCCCATTTCTTCTTCTCCTTGGTTTTCTCGATGGAGTTCATGGATCCTAAACTTAGGCCTTGACTTTTGAAAGTTCTTGTTTGTGTCTTTCTGTACCTGGAAAGTAAGCAAAGCTAGTTGTCAGCTTAGGTTACTGAGTTGTTGTTGGATTGTGACTTGGTTTGTTTCTTCTTCTTATAAAGGTTCTTCCTCTTCGTATTGTGGAGGTTCTTCCCCTGTCTCATGTTCTGTCTTGTTTCTTCATGGCACTTTGATGAGGGGTATTCTATGCCCTACCACTTTATCATTTTCTGTGTAAGAAGTGGAAGCATGCCCGCCTGTTAAAATATCTTCCATATTGATAAGGGGGCGTTCTTCCTTAGTAGTGTCATTTGTAGGTAATATTGGTTCATTCTCCGTGGGAAATTTGGCCCCTAATTCCATGACCCTTGCCAAAATTCTATCTTTGTTTCTAAGGAGAAACTCATCTAGTAGAGTGGGGTCAAAATCAAAGTCTACGTGTGGTGATTCTAATTCATTTCCAATATGATCGACTATCTCTTCAGTTTCCTTTTCTGCAGAAAATAGTGGCCCTAAGTCATGTCCAATGAAGGGGTTTGACCCTTGTCTATTAGAGGTCTCCCAAGCATGTGCTTTTTGTTCCTCATATGTCTGTTTTTGTGATAGTTTCACTAGGGTTAGTTGTAGATATGTGCAAAGCCTAGTGACTACCTCTAAGTGAAATGCAAAATGAAATTGCTAAGAGTATGAATATGTCAACAATGTGAGAATACCAATATGATAGAGTGATAAATCACCCATGATACAAGAGTTTGGTATTAAAACTTGATCAAAGTAATTACTTCCTAGACTACATTTCAAAAAGTAGATTGCGTCACAAGATGATCAACAAGTTGTTTTCACTTATGCTAAGTTCAAGGAAATGAACAAAACGTAAGAAAATAAAAGAAGTCAATGCGATATCCCAATCAATATATACGATGAGTGAGCTCAAACTCGATTAAGACCTATATCTCAAAAAGTGTCAATTACAATTTGTGAATGACACAACAATATCACCAAGATATGTTAACCCACTTTGCTAGAAAGTGAAGTATTGATATCGAGGTGTTATTGATATAACACTCACAAATGGTAACACCTAGCACTCTTTGAAATCAAGGTAATAATAGAACCAAACTAAAAATCTCAAATTATAGCTAGGAATAGTTAAAAATGTGTGCAGCGTAACCATACAATATAGGTATTTATGTCAAGTTTACAAGAAACAAGACGTAAATATTCAAATTGTAATGATACGAGACAAAAAAGATAACTCCTATATGGAAGTCCATGGTGATGAACCATGCCTAACTATAATGACGATATTGATGTGGGTATCAAGATCACAATGGCTACCAAATGACGTGAAAATACCTCCGATCACTTTAGACGTTTAACTAACCCAGCCGCAAACATGGATGGGCGTAAACAGACATAAAAGTGAGAGAAACAGTCGAATGGCAACACAAAGGTAATCACACCTCTTTTGATCAAAAAAGTGTCAAAATAATATGAAGGAAATAAATCAAGAAAAATGACAAAAAATGCTAGCCTCACTTCGATAGAGTTTCCCCTCGCCCTAAGGCAAGTAAAAACTAGGCGAAAGTAATACGTCACACGTTTCTCAAAAAGAAGGTTCACAACTCAACACTATTTTAAAATGGTTAAAGTGGGCTTCTAGCCAAAGTATATTCTCCTAGGTGGTTCTCTTGCCCTAGGTGTTACAAAGTTTCCATGAGTGAGTGTGATTTACCGAAAAAGTTACACTGACTAGTTTGGGAGTATCTCGACTTTACTTTACCCCCTTCAAGAACAATAGGAAACTAGTGCGTCTACATGTACTATCACTAGGGTCGCCACAATAGAAAACTTGTAATGCTATCTAACAAAGGAATCACTAATCAAGTAGATAGTGTGGAGCACTTCCCGTTTCGTCCACAAGGTTCCCTCTTGCATGGACTACTTTGGGGTTCTTGGAACCACCACCATTGTTGTAGCTTAAGGCGTTATGCCAAAGGGGTTATATTCCAGTTGAGCAGAAAGGGACATACCCTTTTCCGAAACCTGTAATACAGTGTTTTGAATATGTTGTTATTTTTATCTTGTTTAATTAGGCGTGGTTTGCTTGAACACCTTTTGGCAACCTGTATAACAACTGTATTAGTAGTTTTTGATTTTTTTTTTATTCTTCCTTTCTTTGACAAGTATTTTTTAGGACCTGCACTCAAGTGTTAGTAGTTCTCCAAGAAAATCACATTATTTAAAAGAGGATTAAGAGTTGCTTTTGATTCTCAAGATCATCCAAGGATGCAAGAAAAGAGCATACACAACAAATAATCCAACTAAAAAGTAAAGAAAATATTTTCAATCAATGAACTATATAAAATTATTGATAAATGTTCATTCCTCTAAACCAAAAGTGAATTATGAAGTTTCCAATTTACCAAATGTTATAAAATGAAAAATAAAGTTGTTTTTGATTCTCAAGATCACCCTAAGGTGCAAGAGAAGAGCATACAAAAAGTTTATCCCAACTATATAGAAATGGAAAACTTCAAATCAAAGGACTATTGAAAAATGCTTTATAAAAGATTCATTCCCTTAAACCAAAAGTGATAGATGAATTTTTTAATTTACCAAATGTTATAAAATGAAGACTAAAGTTACTTTTGATTCTCAAGATCACCCTAAGGTACAAGATAAGAGCATACAAAATTTTTATCCCAACTATATAGAAAGGGAAAACTTTAAATCAAAGGATTATTGAAAAATGCTTTGTAAAAGGTTCATTCCCTTAAGCAAAATGAATAATCAAATTTCCAAGTTTAATCCCAATGTTAAAAAGATATAGATCAAAGTTGTTTTTGATTCTCAAGATCACCAAAAATTTTAAGAGAAGATCATACACACGCTTTGGTCTAAATCGAGGAAGCATGGAAATACAACATTCATCAAAACATTAGACATGTTAGAAAATGACCAGTTTTAAACTAATAGAAAAAAGCTATAATTTCTGTAAGTATAAATCCCAAATTTATGTTTTATTGCATAGTTAACTTCAATACCTTTCCAACGCAAAACAAATGGAGTCATTTTGAGTTCGGGAGCAAATGTTATGGCCTTCGGAATATGGGTTACACATATGCTCTTATGCTCATAGGTATGCACTTGACATGCACTCAAAAAATGTCAAAAAAAAAACGTCTCTTAATCTGCAAATTGGGAAAAATTTTCCAACCCAAGATTCAATTTTGACAACAACCCATCACATCAATATATGAATAGAAGACTCAACGCTATCAAATATTAACATACATGCTCAAGAATTTAAAATTTTCAAGAAATTGACAAAACTAGCATGTAGAATGATGAAAAAGTAAGCTCTAAAAATGAAAACATGATGAAATCTTAAAATTTTCTCACCAAGATTAAATTTTGATGGCAACCCACCACATTAATATGTAAATAGAAGACTCAACACTATCAAACACTAACCTACATGCTCAAGAATTTGAAATTTTCAAGAAATTGACAAAATTAGCATGTAGAATGTTGAAAAAGTAAGCTCTAAAAATGAAAACATGGAGAAATCTTGAAATTTTCCCCTCAATTCCAATTTTGACAGCACTTCACCTCCTTTATACCTACAAGGAAGAATCAAAACATGCAAACTCAACAAAACAAGTTAAGAAAAACAAGTTAGATCAACATGTGTAAAAGAGGTTTAGCAACCAAAAATGAAACTTAACTACAAAAACTTGAAATTAAGTGCAAAGGACAATGGAGTAAGTCCCACCGGGCATGCCAAATGTGTGCATGTATACTTTGCGTAATGCTAAATCAAATGAAGCAAGAACTACCACCTAAAATAGTTTTACAATTTAGCTAAAATAAAGCATAAACACCATCAAGATAGAGAACTAAGCAAGATCTAAGCTAACATTATAACTTTGAAAACATGAGACCAAAACTATGCATGCTATTTTAACATCTCTACTCTCCTAGATTACCAACAAGAATGAATGGACCTATTTAGATCCAATGGCAATAAAAAATTGCTTTGTTTGATCCTTAAAGAATGCAAGAATAGGAAGCTTTAGCTCTTAACAATGGTGACCTCTCAAGAAAACAAAAGGCAAGCTCTTAGTCTCTTTGCTATATGCTTTGCATTTTCTCTCTTAGGAGTTTAGATGTAAGTAAAAAGGTAGGTGGAGGGATTTTTATATAGCCCAAAGAATAAAGAATTCAACACATTCTCATGAATGTGGGATAAAGGTAAAACATGATTAGGAATGGGTAAGGTTGCTTTATTAAAGGTAACCTTACTTTAGAAGGGTTTAATTTATGCTTATCAAGTCATGCGAGTTGGGGGGTGTTTTAATTAATCAAAGGTGATTAACTAATAGGTAGATGTAAGTTTATAGAAGATAATTAGAGGAATATTAGTACGATTTAGGCTATTATAAGGCGATTAAATCAATTAAATATTGATTTATTGGTTAAATGGAAGGGAAAGCTAATTAATTAATAATAATTAATTAGTCTAGGTAGAAGGGGTGATTTATTAATGGAAGGTCGTTAATTAGGGTATTTTTTGGATAGGTAACTTAATTAATTAGATTAGTGTAATTAATTAATGATGATATGAGGGAAAATGAGTTCTTTTGACGATATGTCGTTGATTTGCGGGAAAGGGGATAATTAAGGCAATTTAAGTATTTAAATTTCTCGGGCGTAATTATAGGTGTCTACACAAGGCTTGGGTTTTTTGCCACTTGGCATTTGAAATAGATTTTTATGTTTTTTCTAATCTCATAATGTGTTGGAATAGGTTCATTGGATTCACCAAGGAGTGGTTGGACCTATGGACCCAGTTTTTTGTATGGGTGCATGCCCCAAGGAGTTCATAGCCCCATGTAGTTTTTGAACTATAGGTTACTACAACACTTGGGTGGGGGTGACAGGGCTCTATGTGCCTAAGGTCATAGGGTGATCTGACCTCATTAAATGGAGAAAGGAGATGAGGCTCTATGGTTGAGTGACCCGATATTATTTATGGGGTTCTATGGTTGAGTGACCCAATATGGAGAAATAAGGAGACGAGACTATATGGTTTAGTGAACTGATATGGAGAAATCAGGTGATGGGGCTCTATGGTTGAATGACCCAGCTTGGTTTTGGAACTATGATTATTTCTCTCAGGGAGGTATATGGAATTTTTTACTGATTCTTTGGGAGGTATATGGAGTTGATTTGTGATGCCTTGGGAGATATATGGAGTTATTTTGTGATGTTTTGTGATGTGTGGAGTTGGTGTTATGAATTATGTGTACTCTTGTGAGTCTTTTTAGAAATTGTTATGATTGAGATTTGACACTTCTTTTGGTTACATATGTACTATTGGATATGGTCCTTAGAATTGTGTAGGTACTGTCATAGTCTTTGGGTCATGGGATATTGGTTGTATATGTATCAATGTGATGATTTTGATTGTCAGTCACATGTGCGTGTTTGATTTATGCATATGACATAAGTGTTGGAAATTCTTTGTTATGTGGACTACTTGTCATCTTTCCATTGTGGAATTAGAGGTCTTTTGATGTGATACAGTTGTGAAAGTATGTAGAAATATGTCTCATGGGTCGTTTTGTGTTGTGTTGAGTTTTATGTGACATCTTGAGGCTAGTTACTATTGGGCACCCAAAAACATAAAACAATTGAAATCCTAAACGTTTAATATTAAGAGCTTGAAATTTGGGAATAATTTAAATTAGAAAGATTAAATAAGTAATAATGTAAACCAAAATTACTAATCTTCATAGAACATTAAAAATGTAAGATAATGTTAAACCTTCTTGACTTCATTGTGGTCGTGTTCTAACGACAAAGAGCTTATCCCTAGATGAAGATTGTCGTCATTAGCTTTCCTTAATTTTTTTTTCCTTTAGCTACCCTTGAAATTATGTCACATCGAGGATGATTCTCTTATAAGGGGAGGGAGATATAGTTCCCCACTTTCCACACAATGTAATTGATAGATGTAAAACTACACTCCACTATCTTTGTCAGCGTCCCTTTCCCCTCAAGCCATGATCTCACCTCCTAAGAAATTTCTTCCATATTTTGTAGCTTCAAACATAGATAAAGACACATCTTAGACGACCTTTCAAACCTGTCATTTCCTTGCAAAATAATACAAGCACTCTGTTCAAGATCCATAGGCATCAACCAAAGGGAAACCCAAGTTAACATTTTAAATTTAACAGTAATTGGATAGTTGCAGCAAAATAATTCATTGTACACCATAAATAAATATCAGAACATGATAGGGGACTTTTTAAATGGAAATATCTCCAATATCATCCTAAAATTAGTACCATTATGGGTTAAATAAAACCTGCATGAAGAACCCAAAATATCCTCGTATTCCTATAAAAAAATTTAATGATGTGAATATGTATTTGCATTCGAAGCACTTGCAATTTCCTCTGAGAAGAAATAAAACTACTGCTACCACTGTTTTGTTGTTGTTTTTAGAAGAGAAGAAGAAGATCAAGGTTTGGGGGGCACTTCAATTGGGTATAAATGTCTTATTGGATTTATCTGGCTTCTTCTGCATCTAAGTACTAATGTTACATGTATCATACCCTTTTATGTAGGATTTTTCTCTTTATATTTCATTCTGTGTAGTTGTAATATAGATAAAGACATAAAATTTCATTCATGTTATCCCACTTATGTGTCGGAAATATTTGTCTCTTTCACTCTTCCTCTATGGAGGATGCCACAACTAGATGTATCCCCTGGTGTGCCATAGTCATGTGTCCATTCTGAAAGGAGCAGCCATTACGCACAACATCCATGACAAGTATGTTCTAAGAAAATATCTCATCATAAATAACTTTGCCATCACATACCTCTACAATAGCAAGGAAAACTCAGTGTTGGGAGCTATTGATTTCTACATCTTTGTTTACTTTAAACTAGGGGATCAGTTTCTGAAATAGTTGGTAGTCTCTAATATTTGACAATAAATGAGTTAGTTATAAATGCCTCAAATACATTTAAGAAAATTTCTAGGGAAGTTTTAAAGCTAAAATTCCACAAATATTGCTAGCTTCCTCCAATCCTATATCAAAATGAGTTTGTGTTTTTTTGGTTCGTCGGGGTGCATGCGTGCATGCGATCAATTCACCGTTTTTTGTCACTCTCATCCTCTGAATTTAGTGACACTATAGAATTTTGTTTGTCTTTGTGGATAAATTCAATGAAAAACATACCCATATGACCTGGCGGTTGTAGGCGAGAGCAATAACTTGTTGTGTGGTTGCGGTCATAGTGGTTTCTTTTGTTGGAAAATGTGTATGTTTAGTGAGCTGCTTTGGCTGGATTTATAATGAGTTGGTTGGTTGTATAGATTTTTTTTGGTTTAGTGGAGCTCATCATGCTTGGTCTCATGGTTTGCACTTGGTGAATGTGGAAATTTATGTAGTAAAGTCGAATGCGGGGATCGCGAGTTTGGCATAAAAAGGTATGGTTTTTCCCTTTTCATTTGCATTAAATTTCATTTCATTATTTCCAAATTTTTCAAAATAAAATGTTGAATGATAGGGAGAATAATTGTAACAAATTAAAAAATATTTCCTTGATGTGAACTCTCAAAACATAAACAAAACAAAAACTCAGATATTGAAAGTTACTCGCATAAAACGCCACACCCAATCGTACCGCAAAAAAAAAACTCTTTGCATGACCCTTGGTATCATGGAACACCTTATAGAACCTTAACCAAGTTGTTTGAAATTATTTAATGCTCTTGCAAGTCATATTCCTAAACCCCCTTAGCTTATCAGTAAAATATGGTGACATGGTCATTTTAATAAAACACGATTGGTTTCAGCTTACGATTGTCTCTTAGCTTGAGCGAAAATGAAAACCACTACCACATACCTATAGAATGCTAACAAGAGGATCGCAACCCACCTTTAGTTCACTGAAAATGCCTTCGGAGAATAATTTTGCAAGTGGGTTTTAGGGCCCACCGGTCGTTGTGCGATAAGAGTTGTTGACATAATTACGATATCTAGCCCCGAAGTTTCCCTTGTAACTTAAGATCTGCTCGTCGTAATCAACTTTTTTCGGACATGAATAATTATATATATATGGTAGAGTTAGTAGGAATCATCAAATTTCTTGATCAAATGTAAAATGAGTGTTTTCAAGACCTATTTTGTAGGCACTTTTGATGTTTTGGTTAGTTTCCTCAACCTTAGCTAGAATCCCTGTTTTGAGTCTCGTTTGACTTCTAGCCACACATGTGACCTCGTAATACCATTGCAATGCTATGTATAATTTTGATTCAATATTTTATCTTGTATAAATTAATTTCTAAATGTATGGTGTTTTTCTCTCTCCACCCTCTTCTCTCTTTAGAAACAACTATGATACTTGATTGATTTGAAAACATAAATGAATTGGGAAATGTGAGTTGGTTTGAAATTAAATGATAATGGACATGAAATGAAAATGGTTATGAAATTGTGAATGGAAAATAAAATGTCTCTTAACTTTCTCTCTCATCATTACTCTCTCTCTAGTACCAAAATATTAAGAGCAACTGAATGTCAAATTTTGAATGCATGAGAAGCAAACTCTATCTTCTTCACTCTCCCTCTCTCTCTCTCTTATATTTAATTGAAAATGCTAAAAATGATGAATGCGTGGATTTATGCTTGAGTGTAGGTGATTTCAGTACTCATTCCTAGGACTAACACAACATTAGTTGCAGGTACTCCAAATAAGAAGGATTATAGTGTGATATGTTGTAATCAGTGACATGACATTAAGCTATGGTATATTGATATAAATTATGAATGTTAAATGAAATTGAATTAAAGAGAATTCATTATCAAAAGTAGTTTGTTGAAAACTATGGTTCCTCTTGGACTTATATTTCAAGCTTTGTACATGGAAAACTATGTTGTTTGAATCTTTCTTGTGTTAAAGCCAACCTTACAACACTAGTAGGAGTGACACATAATTAATGTAGGGACAACTATATTAGCTAAATAAAAGAGGAAGATAGTTGAATTTTGTAAATGGGTAAAAATCATACCATTCACTTGATAGGTGTTAAGCTATTTCAATTTAAATATGGATCTCATGGTTTAGACAAATGAAACAATCACCTACCTAATAGTTATTGTGGTTATAGATAAAATCAAAATGTTTGGAAGTAACTTATCATTTTTAAACCATATAAATATGAAAATTATTCAACCTTTGTCATACTCTCCCTCTTAATCATGCCACATATAGGTTTGTAAAACCCTAATGTCTTAAGAAATATTTTAATCCTCACCATTAGAATTCTCATCATACACTTAAGAAAATTCTTCAAAGACCATTTCTATAACTTAAGTGTCCTTTCACGAAACAACAGATCAATTGAGTAACCTTATCATTCATGGGGTAAATAGGACTAACACTTTATGGTTTCATAGGTCTACTCATCTTCATGGACGAGTTAGAGTTCAATGTTTGTGTTGGACCTTGGTGGCCTTGTGGTCAACCATATTCCTATGAAGATAGTTTTGGATACCTTCACCATTTAATAAACCCTTCGTAATGTCATGATGACACAAGTGGGGTTAGTTCACTAGTGTGCTATGCATTAAACTAGTGTTAATGATTTATTTAGTTCCTCACAAACAAATATGTCACCTTGGCTAGTAAAAAAATTTACACCTTTGCCCCTTATGAAGGTTTAATGGGATAAATATGTTTTCACACCTTAAACTGACCTATAGCTAAACGTATATCCTTGGGTGCAATTGGAATTAAACTAAACATAATGGAACTGTTTATATGCTAAGTGTTAAACGAAAGTGAGGAATTTTAGTCTTGGAATACCTCAAGTGGCACAAAGGATTTGCAAGGAAGGAACATTTGATCACTCTAATTTTTTCTTGTGTTAGGGTGTATAAACCCTCGAGTAGAATTGAATGTAATACATCAAGTGACCTCTTATGTTTATAATGAACATCAGAGCTATGATGTATTATTACCAATGATTGTAAATATTACCTTGAAAGGATTTTGAAACACATAAAATTTAATAACTTTTTCTTTTGAACTCCCTTTGTCCCTCTTAGATAATTGTGACCCTTAGTAGCAGATTACCATGTGTTTTCTCATCGGGTGTAGTTCCACCATCCATTATTTCATTTGAATTTATTAGATCATGCAGACTATCTTAATGGTATTACTGAAATAAACGTTGATGCATTTTACTAAACGATTTAACTAGTTCCTTAGAAGAAATTTAAAATGCATATACTTGTTGGGTTGTCTTGTTATATGCTTTAATACTTAGGTTTTTAAGAGCGATGAAACGAGTTGTTAGGTATATTTTCACCACTCCTTGTAGTCATGAATCCCTAAGTGTACATTATGTGTCATTTGAATTACAATTTATCTAAAACAATGCTAATAAGAGTCCAAAGTAACTATGTAAGAGTAATGGAAAACTAGAGTAAATAAGATACATGTGTAGAAATAAATTTATGCTTGAAGTATTCATAATTGATTTAGGCATTCTATTTTTAAAAAAGAATAAAAAATTTCCTTGTAGAAATCAAGAATTTGAGCCAACACAAACTCATTTATGACAAAAAAAATATTTACAATGTGTAAATGTTAAATCAACTTAAACTAATCGTTGAACTATAGAAAATTGTACCAGGAAAAATAAGGTACTATGATGGAAGTATGTTTATAGAAAGAGATATCTTGAATCTAAATCACCTTTTAAACTGTAATATATATTCCTTGGCCTCTCGATAGTTTTATTTTCTAGCAGGGTAAAATTTAAACATCGGATATACATCTTGAAAAGAAGAACCTTAACATATTGTTAGTTCCTTTTCCTAACAAGGATACAATTTAACGTCAATTAAACATATTTTGAGAAACAAACATTTAACGTAAGAATCAATATTGGGAGGCTCTTAGGTGTTTAAAATGTATTTAATTAACAAATGAGATGTGGATAATTAATGGAAATTGAGAAATGAACCAACTTGTTAAAGGCTAACGCTATACGAAAATAAAGTATTGGAAGTTTTAGAAAATGGAAATTTTACACCCTTACCAATTTAATTCACCCGAAACTTATAAGGTTATATAATGAAAAATTAAATATAATAAATATGTAAACCATAAAGAGGACATGTTTTGGAGTATTAATATCATATGTATCTTACCGTAGTCAGGTCATTGTCTTGGTTTACGTCATTTGAGTAAGACATTGATGTGTACGTTATGTTATCTATTATATGAGTGGGTTCATGATTATGTAAATGTCTTATGTTACATTGAATTTTTCTATTTGAGCCCATGTGGTGTCATATTATGAGCAATGCAAAACAAAACAAAAATTCTACAAATTTTTCTGTCGTACTTTGGTTTTGAGATTGTGGGCATTACAATATGGTTGAGAAACTAGGCCTGCATTGTGGGAAGAATCCTAACCCTTACCGCGTTGCATGGTTTAAGAAGGGTAATGAAGTTAATGTTGATAAGAGATGTTTAAAGAAAATTATATTGGGAAAATTTATAAGTATGAGATTTGGTGTGATGATATTGCTATGGAGGCATGTAATCTGTTACTAGGGAGACCATGGCAATTTGATAGAAAATTTATTCATGACGGGGGAATAATATGTATACTTTTTGGAAGGAGGGCACAAAAATAGTTTTACTACCTCTTAAGGAAGAGGGAAGTTCTGAAAATATGTTTTCTACAAAATAATTTGTGAAGGAGGCCAAGGCAACTATGTTTTGTTATGTGCAAGTTGCAAATAAGGATGAATCTTGAAGTGCAAAAATACCAATAAAAGCAACAAAATTAATAGAAGAATTTTTTGATGTTATTTCTAATGAGCTACCAAATGGTTTACCACCCAAAAGAGATATCTAGCACCATATTGATTTGATCTCAGGGTCTTCACTCCCAAATAAAGCGGCTTATAGGATGAGCCTGAAATTGCATTTAGAGTTGAATAAGTAATTGAAAGAGCTCATGAGAAAGGGTGTAGTAAGGGAGAGCATGAGTCCGTGTACAAACTCCATCTTTATTAACTCTAAAGAAATATCGAACGTGGATAATGTGTGTGGATAATAGAGCAATCAATAAAATTACAATCAAGTATAGGTTCCCAATACCTCACCTTTGATGATATGATGGATGTCCTTGCTAGATCTAAAAATTTCACCAAGATTGATCTTTGAAGTGGTTACCATCAGATTTGGATCAGATAAGGAGATGAGTGGAAAACAACATTCAAGACAAGGGATGGATTATATGAGTGTTTGGTGATGTCATTCGAGTTATCTAATACACCTAGCACTTTTATGAGGTTCATGAACACTATGTTGCGAAAGTACAATGGCAAGTTTGTTGTGGTTTATTTTGATGATATCTTGATTTTTCAGTAAAACTAAAGAAGAACATTTGAGGCATCTGAGGGTGATATTTGAAGTGTTAAGGAAATAGAATCTCTATGTAAATTTTAATAAGTGCACGTTTATGCAAGAGAGTTTGGTATTTTTGGGTTTTATTATTTCAGAATATGGGGTATAGATGGACTCAAAAAAGATACATGTAATTATTTAATGGCCTACTCCATGGAGTATAACAAAGGTACAAAGCTTTCATGGTTTAGCAACATTTTACAGAAAGTTTATTAAAAATTTTAGCAGTATTGTAGCACCTATAACATATTGCACAAAGGGAAGGGAATTTTTGTGGACAAAGACAACTGAGGATAGATTTTAGTTCTTGAAGAAGAAGGTGACATAAGCACCTATTTTGGCACTACCATATTTTGATTAAGTGTTCGAGGTTGATTGTGACACCTCATATGTGGTAATTGCTGATGTCCTAAGTCAAGGATGGAAGACAATATATTTCTTTAGTGATAAATTGAATGAGGTAAGAAATAACTACTCTACTTATGATCTGGAATTTTATGCAATTGTACAAGCACTGAGGCATTGGAGGCATTGGAGGCATTACTTAGTGCCTAAGGAGTTTGTGTTATTTACAGACTACATAGCCCTGAAGTATGTGAACACACAAAAGAATTTGAATAGTAGACATGCAAAGTGGGTATCATTTTTGCAGGGCTATAATTTTTCTCTAAAGCATAAATTAGGAAAACATAACCAAGTTATAGATGCATTGAGTAATCATGTGACTCTATTTACAACTATGGAGAATGAGGTGGTTGGTTTTGAAGTAATAAAGGATTTGTATTTTTCTGATTCATGATTTTAAGGATATTGGTGAGAGCTTAAGTAGACCATTATTAGGTGATGCAAGAGATTTCTGTAGTGCCCACATTTTACACACACAAATGCAAAACACATAATAACATGATAATTTTTTTGTCTTACATTGATTGATACATAACATCACATAGGATCACTTAAGATAATGTATAACACATGAGATGTTTTCATAAACCATGGACCCACATATATAACATGAAACACATGATGCACATAGGTAAGTGCATGGAGATGGGGGACAAAAAGGGGTAAAAAAGGGACACCTTTTTCCTGGAATCAACAAAACTTGGAATTCATCGAATAATTTGGCATTTCTATTCTCAAAATTTGACAAATTGATAAGAATAAGTATTGTAGATCTTAGAATATAGTTTCTAAACTACTAATTTGTGTTTTTCTAAAATGGTTGAGATTAAGAGGTTCAAATGAGGTGTGCACACAAATTATGTCTATTTTTGTGTAAAAAAGATAGGAACCTATTGTGTGTGTGCCCCCCCAGTTTTTGAGTTATATAATGTTTTTTGCAAATGCCTTTCTTTAGAAAGTTAGCTAAGACCATGTATGAGGTCCCACTAATTTTTCATAATTTCTGGATGACTATATAATTTTTTAAATTAATTTTCAAAGTGCACATTTCCTGAAAATGAAATATTTGTGTGTGCACCCCCATAAATTTGAGAAAAAAGTCATTTTTTTAGTTTTTTTTTAGTGCATGTAGAATGGAGTTTAGAAAAAACCAATTTTTTAAAAAAAAGGAAGAAAAAATCATAAATTTTGCACCAAAACGTATGCATAGGTTTTTGCAAAAAAACAAGGCACTAGTAAAAGAAATTATGGATGAAATCCTTAAAGTAATCAGGTTTTATAAAGAATTATATCTTCATCAAGGTAAAACTGAGCTTGAAATTGCAGTATCATATATTTTCAAATTTTATGTTTTAATGCACGAGATATTGGGGTGGACACATGAAATTTAGAAGTTTTTTGTTAAAGACAGTTTTCATCATGTAGAACACAGTCCAAACCTCTGGTTTGGAAATCCATGGAAAATCCAAGCCTTTGGATTTGGTGTTCCAAACCCCAACAAGATGAAATACAAGCGCATTATAACGTGCTCATGTTATGTATTGCTTAAAATAGAAAGTCGATCCCGATAAGACAAAAATACTATTTGATATTGGTCCCAATGGTCAAGTGTTTTTCTGTACATTCTGATTCTTGTTAATAATTTTGTATAGTTTATGTGATATAGAGATTTTTTGTTGAAATATTTAAGCATTATTTGATATATTTTATTGTGTTTCGATTGTTTAATATATTCTTAATAGTCACTAACATTTTCTTTGAATTATTTTAGAGTGGTGAGGTATTTTTGAGAATTATGGTGACGAAACCAAAAAATCCATCACTCAAGAAATTGCAAAAACAAAGGGACTGGATGAAAAAAGGGCGTGAAAAAAAAGATATTGAACGCATCTTCAAAAGAGATTGAAGATGTTTCCAAAAATTGTATATCATCCAACAAATCCAAGAAAGAAGAAATAAAAAAGCAAAAAGGGAGCGAATGCAAAAAATACGTGAAAAAAAGATATCAATGCATGAAGATGAAGGTATGTCATCTCTTCCAAATGAATTTTATGATGAAGATGAGGGTATGTCATCTCTTCCAAATGAAATTTATGGTGCAAAAGTATCTTCAAACACCAATTGAGTCAATGAATGATGATGCAATTCCAAGTTTAAATATAGATGTTAAACCAGTTGACCAACCTATTTAAAACACACTCTTTACCTAATTATGAAGATGAACGACAAATCGAAAATGAAAAATGTTTAGATGATATTCAAAAATCAATTCCATTGAAATCAACGATTAAAATTTTGTGGAAAATACCCAAACTTTTACTTGAGATTGATGAATTTTTTTTAAATCCAATGCCTAATAATATTTTTCAACGCACTTGTAGAAGAAAAGCTAATCAAATATGGAAAAAATATTTTAATGAATTAAATGAAATAGGTAGATGTCAATTATTTGAAGAAATGATGAAAATATTAATTATAGACCTACAATGAAAACCCTTGGTCTAAGAACATCTAAGACCGACAGTGAAAAATCTATTATAAAAAATATAATGAATACATACCAATCAGTAGGTTCAACCTCATGTACCAATGGTAGTAATGTTACTCGATGCGTTATTGTGTCGACTATAGTAAGTAAAGAAACAAAAAAACATCATTTAATTAGAAAAACAAGTAGTGTACTAAAAAATAATTAGGAAAACACTATACAAAGCTCTTGAGTGTTGTGAAAGAATTGAAGATAAAAATAACAATAAATTATGGGCATTCTCTGGTAGACTACCACAAAAATACAAAGACAGTTAATGAGTTAAAATAAAAAAAATAGAATTTTGGAAAATAAATACAAGGGTTTCACCTAATCAAAAATATGTTTTAAAAAGAATAATTGGTTCTAGATACCATGAAGCACATCCTAATTTTTTTTGGATATGACACAAACACAATTTTTTAATAAGTTTAAAGAGGCTCATCCAGAAATAAAAATTAGTGTAAGGTATTTTGAAATTTTAAAACCTTTTTATGTTAAAATACATCACTCACACACTACTTGTAGTTGTAGGATCCATATTGAATTTGCAATGCATTATGATATTTTCTGGCATATATGTGTTAATTTGCATACTGAGAATATTTTACAGGAGTGTATGATAAATGTTCCACCTAAATCAGCAAGAGAATTCATCTCAAGTGTTTTTTGTACAAGATAAGAAGGACAATATTTTTATAATAAATCATGTTGAGAAGGAACTTGTGATAGTTGTGGTGGTTTGCAACGTTTACAAAGATGTATACACATAGATAATACACATGTAATCAGAAATGAACTAGTTAGTTTTGGAAAATACAAGTTAGTGACATACACTTCAAAAGATGGTAATGAATCCAAGAGGTATGAATTAGTGAGTAATGAAATAAGTGCATCAATTTTTATCACTATATTTTGAGAGAAGCTAGTGTATGAGTATGCACAACATACACACAAAGCTCGATGGTTAGATGAGAAATTCAGGTTATGCAAGGACACATTTACTCTTGGTACCATTGTTTCAGTTGTTGATTTTATGGAGAACTATACTCTACAGCCACAAAATGAAGTGCAATCGCAATACTACTACTCTATTTAGGTTTCCTTATTTATACATATAGTATTCACTCATGCTCTCGACAGTACGGAGGAAGAGAGAAATATTTTGAGGGAATACCATTCTATATTAGTGATGATCATGAAAATTCATTAGAGTTTGTACATGGTTGTTTTGAGATCTTCTATGGCAGTTTGAATAACAGAAACATCATATTTGATAAACACATCATATGGTCAGATAATTGTACTTCACAATTCAATAATGTGTAAATGTTCTATTGGTTGAGCAGGATGCATATGAATAGCATTTTTCAACATTTTTTTAATTTCACTGAGGCTGGACATGGAAAAGGAGAACATGATGGTGCAGGAGCATGTGTGAAAAGAGACCTAGCAAGAGAAGAATTGAAGTACAAAGATGGTGCCAAGTTGATCAACTCAAAATCCATCGTAGAATGGTGTAACTCAATAATGAGTCCAGGTAATGAGGGAAATTATATAGTTCATAGGTTGTTTTGATTGGTAGAGGAAGCTAATTTTACAAACTTTGAAGATTTCAGTACACTAAATGGATCTATTAAGTTACACCTTTTTAGAAGTTCAAATGCATTTTCATGGACTATTTATACAAGTAAATATGACCTCTTTTTCTCTTCATGTACGTATTCATTTTGGGATGAATGTGATTCAAAAGAGTGGGTTGATGAATGGTGTTGTAGACAATTATATCCACTCCACACCTATCCACCTCCACTAGCTCTACAACTCACAGTGAGAGAAGCAACAATTGAATTTGAACATATATCAGATCTAGTAAAACCACATATTATATATTTGCATTATTTTGTAAAAATTTTCAGTTTTTATCATGTTAGGGAACTTTTGAATGAATCAATTATTGAAACTAACAATTTTGTGTACAATTTGATGTAGGTCATGTTTTTACGGTTGTTGCGGAAGAATATAATAAAGAAAGAACAATTTATTGTTTGTGTCATTGTGTTGAGGAAAAGAAGAAATTGATAGCCCCAATCATAGATGGAGAAGGTCTAGAATATCCTATGGGGTTTGTCGTTATTATCCGAACATGGCTAAGAATATACCCAATAAATAATTCCAATGTGTGGTTGTTTGAGGGATTTGAAACTCATAGAAAGATTCATCATTATTCTCACCTAGTTGTTGCATCTAATGTTTAATTGATTAAATATGGAGGTAGACTTCGCAATAAGGTCTTGTGGAAATTTCATGAGTTTGACCATGAAGCAATACTTGACAACCTAAAAATTAGATCAGACCGAGATGGCTCACTAGATTGAATTTGTACAAATGAAGATACCCAAAACTGCCCTTGAGCTTGCCAAGTGGCATAATTTCTCAAGTCAAAGTTATGTTCACTTAATATTCAAGATATGTACATCGACATGACTTTAATTTGAATATTTACTTTAATTATTTTTTTTTTAAATTGTGTAGGTTTTAAAATTCTATTTAATTGTTTACTAACATGTTTATGTTGGTTATTGGTGCCAAAAAATATTCCACCTTCACATGGTTAGAACTGTTAGTAGAGAATGTTTTATTCTCGAAGATAAGAGAAGCTAAGAAATGAAAAATATTGGTTGGTCCTAATATTGATATTCCAAAATATGAACTCACTTATGAGACCTGCCAGAAATATATCAGGTTTACCGATCCTTGTAGTGCATAATATGGTGTTATAAAGAATGGAGATAGTTTGTTAATGGAAGATGATGTGGGAGGAAGCTACAAGTTCACCCATAATGCTTGCAAGTTGTACCCTGCCCTCGAGGGATTTTCACCCATGATAACTTTCATTGAGGTGCACCTCGTTTCTCATTCTAAACTATCTTCAAGCCTTATCAACTGATATCCCATATTACAAGTAACCTCCCCATCTAATTATACTCTCATGAAGAATACATTTCAAGTTGTTTGGAAACCAACAAGGGAAATTTGGTTCATATATCTTATTAGTATTGACAGAGAGTATTCAATTGAAAATGGCTCATCTTCTTCGTAGGAAGAACATTCAAAGAGATTCATCATAATTTCCATGTCGCCTATAGCTATGATTGTAATTTCCATGTCACTTGAGGCCTTAGAATATTTTGGTGGCAAATGGCCCTCCTGTTTCATTCCCTTAACTTTGTCTTTCTCTCTCAAAAAGGAAAATGATTGTGCCTCATTACTAGCAATAGAGATCGTAATGGTATTATGGTGGGATGAGGAATGACTCTCAAGGATCATATTCATATTCGGTGTATCACCATCGAAGAGGGAAGCTCCCCTATCAAATCATGTATCAATATGACATGGAAGATGAGAAAATAAAATGAAATCTATAGAAATTGATTTCATGGGTAACGAGTACTATAAGCAAGACTAATATGGCTTCCCACTTCCCTATCAATGTAATCATTATACCTTGAAAATTAAAACTTTGCCAGTGATACTTAGTAGAAATTAACAATAACATGGTGAGATCAATAAATTATGGAGGTTAAGAACATGTGACTCAAGGTTTCAATCATGGAAATATGAGAAATGTGAAATTTGATTCAGAAAGGAAAAGAGAGTGAGAGTGATATTGAGATTGTGTGTGAGAGAGAGAGAATACATGAGAGGAAGAAAGAATGAGACGTTTTCCAATCCATTATTTTACAAAAGTATCTCTTGGCACTAAATGGATTGTGCCAACACATTTGGGTGGCCCTATAAATGATTATGGAGGATTTATTTCGGTGTAGGACAGTTTCGTTGCTTCCAAGCTACTTCAACTGGGTGAAGTCCCTTAAGATCCTCGAGACCAAAAAAGGCTCTAACTTCGACGGGTGATTTCTCAGTCTCTATGAAACCAAGATATGTCTCAACTTATCCTACACCTCTTTATCGCAACACTCTAAAAATTACTATCTCGATTTTATTCATCTCCTTTTGGTTCTCTCGGTGATGTATTGTTTGTAAATGCGGAAAATAGTGTAGTTTAAGTCAGTGTGAGACCTGTCAAATGAAATATTTTACAAACCACAGCTCTTGGCACAAAATGGAATGTGTTAAAACATCCAGGTGGCCTGATAAACTCTTATGGAGGCTCCATTTTGGGTGCAGGATGGTGTCGTTGCTTCCTGGCTACTTCCTCCGGGCATAGTCCCCTTAAGAGCCCAGAGACCAAAAAATGTTGTAACTTCAATGGGTGATATTTCAGTCTTTGTGGCACTTAGATACATATTTTCTGATCCTAAAACGTCCATTTGGGGACCATTTACAAAATTCTATCTCAGTTTTCTCAATATTCTTACAGTTCTCTCGATGTTTTATTGTTTACAAATGCGCAAAATAACGTAGTTTTAGTCAGTGTAAGACTGTCAAACACAATATTTTGTAAATCGTAGCTCTTGGAACCAAATGGACTACACCAACACATCTGGGTGGCCTAGTAAAAACTTATGGATGCTCCATTTCAGTGTAGGATGATGTCGTTGCTTTCAGGATACTTCGTCCGGGAGTAGTCCCTTAAGAGCCCGAAGACCAAAAAATGTTATAACTTCAACGAGTGATATCTCGGTCTCCGTGGCACCTAGATACATCTCATCTAATCCTAATCCTCTATGTGGGTACCCTCTCAAATATTCTGTCTTGGCTCTTTTCTCTCGGTGTTCTATTGTTTGTAAATGCGCAAAATACTGTAGTTTTAGTCAGTGTAAGACTGTCAAATGCAATATTTTGCACACTGTAGATCTTGACATGAAACGGACTGTGCCAACATGTCTAGGTGGCTTGGTAAACACTAATGAAAGATCCATTTTGGTTTAGGAAGGTTTCGTTGCTTCCAGGATACTTTGTTCGGGCATAGTCCCTTAAAATCCCGGAGACCAAAAAATGTTGTAACTTCGACGAGTGAAACTTGGTTTCTGTGGCACCTAGAGACATCTTGACTGATTCTACACCTCCATATGGGGACCATATACAAAATCCTATCTCAGTTTTATCCATATTCTTAAGTTTATCTTGCTATTCTATTTTTTGCAAATGCGCAAAATAGTGTAGTTTTAGTCAGTGTAAGACTGTCAAATGCAATTTTTTCCAAACCGTAGCTCTTGGCACCAAATGTACTATTCCAACATGTCAGAGGTGGCCTAGTAAACTCTTATCAAAGGCTCCATTTTGGTGCAGTATGGTCTCGTTGCTTTTGGGGATACTTCATTCATGCCTAGTCCCATAAGAGCCCGAAGACCAAAAAATGTTGTAACTTTGATGGGTGATATCTCAGTCTCCGTGGCACCTAGAGACATCTCGTCTAATCCAAGACCTCCATGTGGGGACCCTATAAAAAATCCTATCTTTTTTTTTTCATCTCCTTACGGTTCTCTTGGTGTTCTATTGTTTACAAATGCGCAAAATAGTGTAGTTTAAGTAAGTGTAAGGTTGTCAAATGTAATATTTTGCAAACGATGGCACTTAGCTCCAAACGAATTACACCAACATGTCTGGGTGGCCAAGTAAATTCTTTTGGAGGATCTTTTTTGATGCAGGATCAATCCGTTGCTTTCAGGCTACTTCGTCTGGGTGTAGTCCCTTAAGAGCCCGGAGACCAGAAAATGATGTAACTTTGACAAGTGATATCTCAGTCTCTGTGGCACCTAGATATGTCTTGTCTGATCCTACATATATATGTTGGGACCCTCTAAAAAATCCTATCTCAGTTTTCTCCATATCCTTACTGTTCTCTTAATGTTCTTTTTTTTGCAAATGCACAAAATAATGTAGTTTAAGTTAGTGTAAGATTGTCAAATCCAATATTGTACAAACGGTGGCATTTGGCACCGAATGGACTGTGCCAACTTACCAAAGTAGCTTGGTAAACACTTGTGGAGGATTTTTTCTAGTGTATGATGGAGCCATTTCTTTCGGGCTACTTCGTCTGGGTGTAGTCCCTTAAGAGCCCAGAGACCAAACAATGATGTAACTTTGACGAGTGATATCTTGGTCTCCGTGGCACCTAGAGACGTATCCTTTGATCCTAAACCTCTATGTGGGGACCCACTACAATTTTTTTTTTTATCCATCTCATTTTAGTTCTCTCGGTGTTTTATTGTTTGCAAATCCGTAAAATAGTGTAGTTTAAGTCAGTGTAAGTTTGTGGAGGCTCTGTTTCGGTACAAGACGGAGTGGTTTCTTTCGAGCTACTTCATCTAGTTGTAGTCCCTTAATATCCTAGAGACCAAAAAGATAATTTTTTCCTATAAAATAAAAAGAAACAACATTGACTCCTTTGTACATCATTAAGGATGATTAGAAGGTGATTTTCGATAATATGAATGCAAGAACCAACCAATGGACTGACATTTTTAGTTATGACTCTCTCTCTCTCTCTATCTCTCTCTCTCTCTCTTGGTGTGAAAATGGGTATATTCATGATTCAGTTTTAAAGGTGGGGGTGAGAACACAACAATCTTTTCCTAAGCCATTTTGTTCTGATACATGTTCATATTTAAGGTAACCTCTTCTTCCAAGTCAAAGTGCCTATTTGTCTCACTAACTTGGTAAGGATTACACATAATCCTAAAACTTCACATTTCTCATGACATATATGGTTTTTGGCACATAGATGTTCAACATTGGAGTCTAAACTATAAAAAATATCCTTGCATTTTATTGAAAAAGAAAATATTCAAAGGATATCAAGAACGTTTGAGGTAATTATTTGGGATCATTGCAATTTGCCAAGGAAAGAAGCTATTTAATTAAATTTGGACATATATCTCAGCCTACGTACAAGTTATTTATGAGATAATGTCTCAGGTGATCTTCAATACTGATAGAAATATTTGTAACTGTAAATTACATATCTTGAAATTTCAAAGATCATCCTATCCTAGAAACTATTAAGGCACAACATTGTTTCCTTCATGGGTCCTTAACGATGATTAGAAAGTGATCTTGTATAATATGAATACAAGAACCAACTAGTGGACTGACCTCTTTAGTTATCATTGGCAGGTTAGAATCATCCTAATTAAATAGGTCCTTCAAGAGCTCCTTATACAGGTTTTATGGCCACCATCGTAACACAAAAATTAATCTCAAAGGAAATGGAAGAAACATACAAAAGATAATATTTATATATCATATATGTAATGTGAAATCTTAATTATATTGAATGTTTTGAACACTTAATGTAAAATCTTAAGTATCCTAAAAACATAGCTCTTTGTCTCTCTTTTTTCCTCTCTCTTTTTATCACTCTTTATCTCTCTCAAAGTCTCTCTCGATCTCACTCTCTCTTTCTCTCACACTCTCATTCACTCTTTATCTATCTCGCTCTCGCATTCTCTATCATTTTATCTCACCCATGTTCTCTCTTTCTATGTCTACCCCTCTTACATTCCCTCTATCTCTTTCTCTCTGCAATTACAATTTAATTATTAGACTTAATGTAATATTGTGTTATCTCGTTACATACATTTCATTTGAATGATTGAGATTCCAAGAAGTGGATAACATTAACTTTGAAATTATATTATTATAATTGATGGCACTGAATGATTATATTACAACTTGGAAAAAATTGAAAATTAGTTACATATGGATTTTAATTCCCATGTTTAAAACATAAAATAAATTAACACTAATAATACATATTGAAATAGCATACATACATAATATCATACTAATTCACTTACATACAAGTTTTAAAATTTTTTTTTTTGCATATATTATATTGTTTCAAAAATGCTTGATAGCATACAAAATTTGATCAAAATCAATGTCTTAACAAATCCATGTAGCCATATACAATGATATACATAGAAAAAACATAAATACGTATACATATACGCCAATATGCCATGAAGGCAGATAAAAAAATCCGTATATATATAAACTACGAGACCCTATCATCAAATAATTTAGTTCTCTTTGGGTGCCTAGAAGATGAATCAATCACATGAGTGTAAATTGCCCCCCTCTTAGTTTGCTTAGACATCCTCTGCTCATAAGATGCTTTTAGATCAAGCTATTAATATAAATAAACAACACACCCATTAGTATACAATTAATGACATTAATAAAATGACACTACTTAAAAATAAATGCTTACTACTATCTGATGATCACTGTCAATCATCATTTGCTTCTAAATATCATCAACATTAGTACTAGATGCACAATCTAGATTACCAAACTCCTCCTGTGGCAGCCAATGATGACCAAAAATTAAAATCACACGTGTGAATGTAATTAAATAATAATAAATCATGTTATTTAATACAATAAATTCATTATATAAATAACTTTACCAGTGCATATACCTATGTAATAGGGATAATAGAAGCTATGGCCATATCAACTCTGATATCTAATGATCGACGAATCTTAATATGAGACTGTAATGATGTCCATCGACTAAAATAATAATAAAAACAAATTAAGAGTAAATTCATATGTTAGCTATAGTTCATGTTTTCTTCATGTATATGATTAATAAAAATAATAAAAATTACATTAGTAAATTCACCAGCATGCAAACCCATACCGATATTCACATGTGAAGAAGGGGAATGTGACACTGGATGCATACTTTGACCCCTGTAATTTTATTAAAAACCACAGGCATCTCTTTAATTTTCATTCACAATTGATTGACATGGTTTATTATAAGATTTTGTACAAAAATATATATTCAATTGTAAATAATTTCATGTAAAATTACCTGAAGGTCAATACCAAATGTTGAATCCAGTATGGAATTTGTGATGATAATATTTGCAATACAGAATCATGATGTGCCTCCTTTAATTGGGTACCCTGCTCAGCTTGTGGAGTTTCCTTGTGCATATATGGAGTTGTGTCATGAGGCTATGGATTTTTCTGGAAAGACTGTGGAGTTATCTTGTTAGGTTTCACATCTTCCACATCAACCACATACGTGTTTATGCTCCCACAAACATGACACCCTATAGTATATGATGTCTTCTCCCTAGAAGGACCAACCTCTTCACCATGGGAGAGATGAGTGTCATGATGAAGTAGTGAATGAATCAATTATCTAACGGAGTTGAGGTTTTGAACCTCCATTGTCTGCATCACAACAGAAGGTACTGAAACAAGATGAAAAGGAGGATGAACAATATGCCTAGATGGACGGTTCTATAAATGATTTTCCCCCACCATATCCTGTGTAGAGCCTTGACCTCTTCCCTGAAAATATATAATGTCATAATGGTTAGGTATTTCATTAAGGATGAACTCACAATAGAGTTTCCTCAAGAAATATTGGGGCACCTAAAAATTATTACAAGGTGGTTGGTCCAAAACCATCCACCACATATCCCAAAAATTATTTTTAATCCCATTGTGATTGCACCAGTGTATGGAGAATCTTATATAATCCAATTGTAATGGTGTATTAGATTTGGGATCTATAAATAATGCACATAATTTTTCCTTTGTGATTTTTTTCTTTTCACCGCATCATAGGAAAACTTATTTGAATAAAAATTATGGTATTTGTTGTTGAAACTATCACATGTGTTAATATTTCCTACCACATTGTCAATATTAGATAACAATGATCATAATGATGCGGCTTGGTTTTGACGGTGAGGATTCGTGGCATTAGGGTTGTTTAAAGTTTCTATTAAACCTTGAATTTATAATTTGTGGTTTGCAATGCCCCCCAAAATTTGTTGTTGGGTGTTAGGAGGATTCCTGGAAATAGAAGCAGGTGTTATAGGGTTGTTTTTTTCTTCCTCTTCATTTGGGGATAAATGACTGGATTGATTTAGAGGTAAAGAAACATCTTAAAATGAAAAAAATAACAAATCAACAATTATCTAAAAAAGTAAATTTACAAAGAAAAAAACCAAAATTAACATTGACTAACCTTCTTCACTCTCTTCCATTGTTGATTCAAGGTGCTCAAAGTGTCGAGGACATAAAATTCTCTAAAACGCGAGCGTGCCTTTCCCTGTTCATGTTTTGGCTGCCTTTGGGTTTTTTTTTGTTTTTACAAATGAATAGATCTCGGGTTTCGACTATTTTTTATTACAGTCAAAATGGGAGCATGTTTAACACACTCACATTACAACATGAGCCCCAAATTTCTTGTTTGTGTTAAAATGTGCCCGAGCCATAACGTGAGCGTGTTATGGAAAAATGGCAAAAAAGTGGATTTGTGTCCGCTTTTTAGCCCCCCATCTTTGAGCACTTACCCACATCAAAGCCACATTTCCAAAAATGAAAAATTACAACAACGACCCACTACAATATACACTTACTCACAGGCACTTCCCACAACACATCATTTTTCATGGTGAAATATTTATTACAATCCTATTTTTATTAGTTGACTATAATTTTCTGAAGAACACATAACATGGTACCCTTCATTCCTTTACAACTAAGGTTGCATGTTTTTGTTTAAAATTTTACCTATAGTGGTTCATTTATATTTCACTTGTTTCTCTTGTGGAAATACATTTATATAACATGATTGTGATTAGGAACGTATGTACACACATGTGTCTTCTAATATTTGACTTAAGGATATGTTTTAGAGAGTCATGTTTACTTGGTTTGGAAAAATACTCTCGTTACAAGGAGGAAAATTCATAGGAAGAAGAAGGAAGGTTACTAGATCAATATAAATCCTATCCCAAGTTCATTTCATAGCATTTTTTAATAATAACAATACACACTTTTAGTCTTCAAGTTATTACAACCAACTATGTAGGTTAAATAATTAAGTTGTATTATTCTTGATTCAAAATCCATTTCTCTAATTAGGAATTCATGTTTTCACAATCATATTGCATATGGAAGGGTACATTATACCTATGTTCCCATTATAGAGATTTTTCTTTGAATATAAGTGACGAATTTTACATTTCAAACTACTTATGTTTCATCATCTTAAGAATTTACTCTGAATAAGAATGAGTTAATTACATGTTTCAACCATAAATTATACTTCTTGAGTGATCCTAGGTTTAATATATTGTTATCTACACCAAGGGTTTCTAATCACTTTTACAAGTCCAACTAGAGTGCAATTTCTTATCTTGCAAGACCGTGGCTACAGCTGAATTTATCTCATTCTCAAGGCTACCTTTTATTATTTCATTAGCATCGTTGTTTAATCCACATTTATTCAAACAAAGCATGTGATCATCGCATTATATTTGGTTTTTTGAGTTATTATGTTGTTGTATTAGTCATGGATCTCTACTTTATTACATTCATTTTATGATCGCATTTGGACATTTTAGTTGGTTTTTGACATCATTCAATGGCGTACCAATTTTGTAGTGGCCATTCCTTAGTTTAATCTTTTTTACCCTTTCACTAACTACATTTGCACGTGGTTACTTTGGTCCTGTATTATCATCATTTTAGAACAAATGTTATTCCTACAACACTTACGTAACACTTAGGGATTTAAGACTACAAGGAGTAAGACCTTGCATAAGACAACTCATTTCATTTATCTTAGACACACAAGTATTACGTGTATATTGCAAGAGAGATATCCCAAATAATCTTATGCATTAACAAAAAAGCCTCTTAAAGAACCTATTTCATTTGTTGGGTACATATGCAAGTAATTTGAAACGTAGTATCCACTCACATAATTTAGATCTCATTAAGAGATCAATCATAGATAGAACCACCAACTATATTACAAGGCTTTGGCCACCCACTATGGTACCAAGGGAAATTATACACAAGGGGGTTAAACTTATTCATGATATGGTCATACCTACAACACCCTAGACATGATCACTTCACTCATCCCAATATGATAGGTTTCACAACGTAAAATTGCCACCCATCTTAAAATATTTAGGTAAAAGCTTTTTAATAAGATGCCTTAGGTGGGAAACAAGAAGATGATTGATGAGGTTAGAGTATTTTATTAACATGATCAGTGTTTTATACCCTAGAAAAAGGACTCAAATGGGAGGAGGAAGTACAATAGGGCATTGTAATTCGTTAGTTTAATATCATTAGTTTTGATGAGAGGAGATTATACCTAGCATTGTGGGTGTTAAGGAAATAAACCAATAATTAACATAGCAATGGATTAGGTTAATATCTGTATAATATAGTACAACATTGAGTAAAATTTTATATCCAATTTGACACTATAAAATATAGCCACATTGGTATTCCCTTTTCAAAATATATCAAAGAACAATTCTTTCAAACAATAATACATATCATTATTATATGGTAATACATGTATTACAAGATGAATACAACTTTATAATGAAAACTCATTAATTACAACATATCACATCCATAAAATTCCTCTTATTCGGAGTACCTACAACCAACGTTGTGTCAGTCCTAGGACTGAGTATGGAAATCCCCTACACTCAAGCATAAATCCACACATTCATCATTTTTGAAATTTTCAATTAAATAGAATAGATATATATATATATATATATATATATATATATATATATATATATAGGGATATAATATATATATATATATATATAAGAAGACAAATTTCTCATACATTCACGCTTTCACATTCAGTTGCACTTAAAATTTTGATACTAGAGAGAGAGAGAAAGGATGAGAGAGAAAGTTAAGAGACATTTTATTTTCCATTCACAATGTCATAACCAATTGCATTTCATTTCCATTATCATTTCATTTTGAAACCAATTCACATTTTCCAATTCATTTATGTTTTCAAATCAATCAAGTATAAAATTCGTTTCTAGAGAGAGAAGAGGGTGGAGAGATAAAATCACCATACATTTCAAAATTCATTTATACAAGATAAAAGATAGAATAAAATTTTGCATAGCATTACAATGGTATTACAAGGTCACACATGTGGCTAGAAGTCAAACGACATTCTTGGAAGGAGATTTGAGCTAAAGTAGCAAGTTGAGAAAAACTGATCCAAAACAACAAAAGTGCTTACAACTGGGTCTTGAATACTCTCATGTTCAATTTCAATCACAAAGCTTTGATAATTCCAACTTACTTCCACCATATATAAATAGATTAATCATGTTTGAATGGATGTCAATTATGACGAGCAGAGGTCAACTTATAAGGGAAACTTTGGGGCCACTTATTGTAATTATGTCAGCAACTCTTGTCGCTTATACCAACTAGCGGCTTCAAAACCCACTTGCAAAACTAGTTTCGAAAGGTCCATTTTCATTGAAATGAAATGTGTTTTATGATTCTCTTGTTGGCATCCTAGAGAATAGGTGAGCTTCTGGTTTTTATTTTCACTCAAGCTAAGTGGTAACCTGTAAGCTGAAAACAATTGTGTTTAAGTAAAACGAGCATGTCACCATAAGTGACTAATAATCTAATAGGGTTTAGGAATACGACATGCAAGAGTGTTAATTAATTTCAAACTAACTTAGTTTAAGCTTCCCCATAGTTTCCCATGCATTACCAGGGGTCATGCAAAGAGTTTCAGTTTTACGAATATATTTTGGTTTGGTGCTCCATGTGCATGAACTTTCAAGGCCATAATTTTTTTTTATGTTTGAGAGTTCACGTCAATGAAATAATTTTTCTCATTTATTTGGAGTTGATTTCCTAATAATTCAAAATTTAATTTCCAAATATTTGGAAATGATGAAATTGGGATTTAATGCAAGAGAAATGGGGAAAACTTTAACTTTTTTTTCATGAAACTCATGATTCTCGCATTCGATGAGACCACATCAACCTCACGCATTCTGATAATTTTTTTGAGTTTGACTCATGCATCATCGCATTTGCGTAACCAACAAGTTTCCAAAACACTATAGTTTCCATCATTCTATTTCTGTGCAAATCCAACATGTCATGGAGCATTTAATAGAATCCATTAATAATGTTCACAACCTCCCATGCATTATGTCAAATGCATCCCACATGCCTTGGTTGTTATTCTGCCTAGAGTCAATCAAATAACAAGGAAAAAAACTATGGTCCGGTTAGACCTCATTCCTTTTCTACCCCAAAGCAAGTAAAATTTTTCACTTAAAAGTGCACATTAATTGGAATCATGTCCTCATGCCGCTTTGCATACATCTTTAGAAGTTTACAAGAAGCCATATCCTCAGGTGAAAAATAAAACATATTAATGGTGCATACCCTAAAATCAATACATTCCATGACTCACATTCCCCATTTGGCACAAGCTTTTTTGAATAGTTCACTAGATGTGTAACATTTGTAAGCACTCAGACTTTTCCAATCCTGACATCCCTTCTCAACCAACTAAAGTTCCTAAGGCATTTTGTGCATATCCAAACCCATCTTGTGCAGTCCCTGAAACAAAGGCTAAATTTCGGCGTAGGGAGGGATAATTTATTTGTAATAGCATTCGATGCATCATTATAGAACACCAATATGTGAAATATTAATAATTCATAATGCATTTCCAAGAGACAACAATTTTTGTTTTGGGTACATTGTGTCAAACAATTCATGTGCCATGTGAAATAACTTCCACATTTTGCATGCATGTCAATCAGAAGAAAAGTAGCAATTAGAGAAGTCATATTTCCAATAACCCCTTTGACATTAAGCTATGTGCCCTATCCCCAAGGTGCCTCATCAATAAAGATTTTTATTTATGGCTACAAGCATGGCAGTATGCTAGAAAAACTTCATGCAGAAATCTCTTTTCACGTCAAAGTGAAGAGTTTGGAACTAGAAAAATTTTAGAAATATGGAATAGAAAAAAAGGATAGCTTTTGACAATGTCTGAATAAATAAATAAAATTCTTAAATAAAAGATAAGGAGAATGAAAAACTAAAAGTGGTAGTTGTCAAATGTTAGAACAGAGATAGAAGTGTTACTATCCACAAGGTGGTGCACGGAAACAGAAGAAGCTAAAACAATACAGGTTGGCATTAGACCTAAATGACACCACCTCCCAATCATCATATCTACTTTCTTCCTCTATAGACAACAAACAGAAACACGGCAACATGCAAAATTTTTCCTTTCTTCTTAGAGACAACCTAGACCTCGCTTGAAGAACAGATACAAATCTAGAACAATCAACTCGTATGCAGAAAAAAATGAGAAAATTAGCATGGGACTGATTTTAGTTATAATCTGGATCTCTTTTTTAGCACAGAGTTGAATAAACATTATTTTTGTTTAATTAAGAGACAACTAGAAGCGAGAGTTTACAATTAAGTGCAAGCAGATATCCTTGACATGTTTTGTTTATTTACTTTTGAGAGTGCACCCCTGCACTTGTTGAAACCATCCAATATACTGTCAAATTTCACAATGTTAACTTATGCTTCATTATTGTGTAAGGTGGTTAACACTTTGGGATATCAAATAAAGTTTTTATATTATTATGCAAGGACACATATGAAACCCTAAACCTAACCCAACCTCCATTCCTGTTGTGCACTGACAAGGAAGGCCACTATCTTTCCCTCACATCCCAACCAATCACATTTCTCCCAACAACCCATGAACCAAGTTTAATTTTATTTTATATTTTTTTGTCAGCACTACAAGGATGGATACCTTTTGTAAGATGGCTATCTATTTAAGGGACGAAAACTATGCAATTGCGTCTATGAGAGATAATATAGTGAAAGAGATGAGATTAAAGATGAGATAAGAGACATTTTATTTTCCATTCACAATGTCATAAGACTCAAGTCCTGACAAGTAGAGAGTGATAAAATCACCATACATTTCAAAACTAAAAGATAGAATAAAATTCTGCATAAAAGTCCTCTCCCAACGAAAGGCCAACTGGGTCTTGAACACACTCATTTCATTTCAATCACAAAGTTTGATGATTTCTACTTAAATCAGAGCTCAAGTTATAAGGGAAACTTCGGGGCCAGTTATCGTAAGTAGCTCTTGTTCCAATAGTTTCTGAGTTTTCATTGAAAGTGGGTTATGATTCTCTTGTTGGCAAACTAGGAATAGGTGGAAGTTGTTTTATGGTCACTGTCATGCAAGGGTAAAGATCAGGTTTGGATATATTTTGGTGTGGCACTCCATGTGCATAACTTTCACAGGCATGAAGCAATATTTAATGCTTGAAGCATTTCACTGTCATGACATTTAATATACATGGAATGAAAAATGGTCCTTAGACCCCAAGTATTTAAACAAAAAATGGCAACCCTCATGCTAATGGGCAGCCAAACCATACCCTTGACCAGATCAGACTTTGCACCTCAGCAACCAACCCTAATCATCATGAACATTTCATTAGCTCTATACATTCTGTTAATTTCATGCCATGTGTATGCTCCAACAATTTTGCATCCATGTCAATCAAAGCACTTATAATTAAAACATGCCATGCTAGGCGTAGAGGAAGAGTTTGAAAGAGAAAAATTTATAGAAACATGGAATAGAAAAAAGGTAGCTTACAATGTCTGAATAAGATAAATAAACCTAGCCGATGTCTACCCTTAGAACATAAGGAGTAAACAATAACAGCTAGGGACCTAAATACACCACTCTAATCCTCAATATTTTTCTTCTCCACGACAATGCAGTTTTTTTCCTTTTAGAGACCAACCTTCAAGTATTGATTAATACCTAAGTTGGCATGGTTTTCCTAAACGGAGAGAACCCACTTCATCTGACCTAAGACACATAAAGTTTTTATATTATTATGCAAGGACAACGGAAGGTGCAGAGCACCTACAAAATCTAGCTCTGACAAGGAGTGGTACTATAAAAGTCCTCTTGCCAAAATCCAAGTTTCTAATTGAAAGATATTGGAAGATCTCCAGGCACGCAATATTTAAAAGATTCTCTATACAGGGTCCACGTGGCAACCTCATGCATCTTGAAGATTCAGCCCCTTCCTTTCACTCTTAAAATTTGCATGCTAGGCTCCTTCCATGCTCCTTGGTTTCCTTTGTATTGTACCTAAGTTGGCGGAGACACTTCATCTGATCCGTGGAGGATTTGTGCTTGTTTGGAAACTCCCCCTATCTTTTACCTTTGAAGTTGCTGTGGGTCGAGACACGTGGAGGCCTTCGGATTTTGGAATTTTCAACGGCTGACTTTACCTCTTCGAACTCTGACCATGTGGCGATTTGGCACTCGTTTGGGGGTTTGCCTCTGGATTTTCTTTTTTGAAATTGCACCGATGAGGCACGTGGAGGATTCCACTTACCTTTTTTCTTAGCTTATTCAAGCCTACTCTCTTTTGGGGTTTGGGACACATGGAAGGTTCACGCTCATTTGGGAGTATTTATTTGGTTCGCACCTTTAAAGTTATGCCGATGAGACACATGGCATCAGCCGCTGGCTCTCTATATTTATCTGATTCGGGCCTACTTTCTTTGACTTTTGTTGGACCCAAGACATGTGGAGAGTTAGCGCTCATTTGGGAACCTACTCTTTGGACCCAGCCTTGGTGTTACGTTGAACTGACATGTGGAGGCTTCTTCCGACACTCTTATACTTATTCGATTTGGGCCCGCTTTGTCCCCCTTTTTTTGGACCTGGGACACGTGGAAGCCTCGCAGTTGTTTGTGGCCTGCACTTTGGATTCTATCCTTAGAGTTATGCCGATGAAGCACGTGAAGGCTTGGTGCTTATATGGGAGACCCACTTTTGGATTTACCTTTGAAGATGTGCCAAGCTGACACGTGGTTCTATCCGCTAGATCTACCCCATTTTGACTTTTCAATGACCGATGAGACCCTACGGGCTTATGGGCCCGCACTTGAAAATTGTGGCATTTGCAAAAAGTGTAAAAGTTTCAAAGTCCCCCACAGACCCGTCGGCCCACATTTATACTTGGTAAAAATTTCCTTCGCAAATCCTCCTTTGGAAAAAATTCATCACTGGGCCTACCGGCCCACATTTTCCCATTTTGGGCCAAAAATACATCTTTGGGCCCGCCGGCCCGCTTTTTTCACTTTTCATAAGAAATCCTTCTCAGGCCCGTGTGCCTGCAATTATACTTGTGCCTTTTTGTAAAAAGTTAAAAAATGTTAAAATGTCTCCTGCCATCCTACCGGTCCGCAATTTCCATTAGCAAAAAATCTTCCCTAGGCCCACGGGCCCGCTTTTGGCAAAAAATCCTTCTAAGGCCCGTCGTCCCGTAACTTGACAAATATGAAGAGTTAGAATGAATTCTTTATATCTCTGGAAAGGGGAAGAAATTTCTATTTGATAAAAATTCTTTCAGGGGCGCTTTAAGTGCTTAAAATATGTAAAAATTCAAATTGAAGAACGAAGGGGAAAAATGGTGTTAGTTGACGCAAAATAAGTGTGAGCTTATTTTGGTCAACAATAATGATTCAATGTTTGTGGTTGTTGATAGGTTTTCTAAGATGGTTCATTTTATCACCTACAATAAAACTAGTGATGTGACAAGATTAGTAGATTTATTTTTCAGAGAATTTTTTCACTTGCATGGTGTTCCAAAAACCATTACTTCATATAGGGACACAAGGTTCTTAAGTCATTTATGGAGGACTTTATGGATGAATTTGGGAACTAAACTATAGTTTAGCACTTCCTATCATCCTTAGACTGATGGGTAAATAGAGGTGGTAAATAGGAGTTTGGGAAATCTGTTAAGGTGCATAGTTGGGGAAAAGCCAAAACAATGGGACTTAACATTAGCACAAGTTGATTTTGGTTATAATAGATCTTTAAATAGATCCACATGAAATTCCCTGTTTGATATTGTGTATGGGAGTAATCCAAAAGGGGTGTTAGACTTGGTGTAACTACCAATGGATGGCACAGTCAGTGATGATGTAGAAGCATTTTCTGAACATATACAACAATTGCAGGAAGAAGTGCGAAAGAATTTGTAGACTAGTAATGATCAGTATAAGAAAATAGTAGATGTGCACAGAAGGAAGAAAGTTTTTACAATGGGGGAGTTAGTTATGGTATACCTTCAGAAGGAAAGGTTTCCAAAAGGAACCTATAACAATATGGAGTATAAAAATATTGGTCCCTACAAAATCATGAAGAAGACAAATGATAATGCATATGAGGTAGAATTGTCAGGAAATTTTGATATCTCTCTAGTGTTTAATGTTTCAGAATTATATTATTTTCATGGGGATAGTGAGGAAGGGGATTTTATTGAGGAAGTAGTAGATTGGAGGCAACAGGTTCTGATGAAAAATAAAGAAGAAGTGGATCAGATTTTGGACAAAAAAAAGTGACCACGTGACATGGACAATACAACAAATAATTGGTGCTTTGGAAAGGATTGGAACAAGAGGATAACACATAGGTCACATAGTGGGAGATTAAGAAGTTGGATAAATATAAATGGTATAAATTTGAAGAAGATAACTTGTATGAGTTGCATTTTTTTCAAGAAGGGGAGAATGATGCACTATTATTAGCAGGAACTTGAAAAGGTCATAACTTGTGCTCCAGATGTCTATTTGAGTCCCTTTTAATTTTAAACTAATTTTTTTGACAAGACGAATGCACTGGGTAAACCTACCGGTCAGAGCACATTTAGGCACATTTATAGGACTAAAATAAACCATCTGAAGGACAAAAATTATGATCTAAATTGTAATTCATATTTTTCCTATTTTAGGGCATTAATAAATTTTGGGCTCTTGAATGCAAAATAGGTTAGAAAGTTAGAAATTCCTCTAATTTAGGCATGTAGAAGATGTGTGGAAATTTATGTGCCCATATAAATTAACATGCAAACTTACTAAGAATAACAAGTTCTAGTAAACTACTAAAAATAGTAAATTCCACCACCTAGAGTAGATTTAGTCAAAATTAGTTTGAGTTTTCTTGGAAACTCAAGTTGGGAGTTGTTTTCCTATTCATAAAGCATTGTAATTCATGCTTCAATAATGAAGAAGAAGATTTATTTTATTTGAGTTCAAAATATTTGCAGTGTATTGAGTTTGTGTTAAATTTGGCTACATTAATTGTGAAAACTTGGGAGTGAGGCAAGGGAGCAAGGTCTCAAGCTAGATAGATTTGAAGTTGATCCTTCATGGTGATGAGTAGATCCATGGCCGCCACCCATAAAATTATCCTACACCTCTGTAAACACCGGAAGAAGTGGCCCATCCACACGGACAGAAAATACGCCCTAGGAAGATCTAGCATTGCCTCCATATGTTGTGTTTCATTTAGGGTTCATAGAGTTCTTTGTTTTAAGGCTCATCACAGATTTTCTTTATTGATTGATTGACTGATTGAGTGGTTTTATGATCAATTAGGTAGCATAATGGTAAGCAAGAGTGATTTCCAACGGAAATTTGATAGAGTAACACTACAAATTCCTCAAGCTTCCAATTATGATTTGAGATGAATGAAACTTCTTATTTATAGAAGCAGAAGAAGGTAGAATTAATCGAGTTACAAGATATTGATTTCATTATGCTTATTTAGCAAGGCTGATTTATTCTATGTAATTAGATCTTTGAATAAGAAATAAGAGAGTTTATTTCAAATTAGTTGGCTCTTGAATTCTTCCAAATTGTATGTGTATATTTTCTTCCATGTTTGTAGGATTCTAGAACTTGAGTGGGGTGACTAGTAAACTTGAGTGAGTTGGCTAGTGAAGTGGAGATGATTGAAAGGTGAGTAGATAATTTTTTTTTATTTTTTTAATATCTAATTAAATCAGCCAAAGAGATGTATAGTGTATAGTGAGTGTAATTAATTATAGAAGTGAGATATGATTGAATAATGAACCAAAATTTTCTTTACAAATGTTGTGATGTGTAATAGGTATTATTAGGGTGTCTACACTACCAATACATATTTGAGGGTTTGGTCTGGATGAAAATCCTCATGAATCACAAAAATCCATTCACATATGTTCTTAAGTTTTTTTTCCCGCTTCAGGGAGTTCCCGCATAATAGATTTTTTTCTAGAGCAAGAGCTAAGTGTGTACTAGAAAGAATGTTTGTTAATAAATTGATGAGTTCATTTATCAGAGCATACACAAAACTCTTGCAATATATTTCAGAAGAAACAATGGATTATATGGCCCACTCCTTGCGCCTATAAAAATCCATGTGTACTACATGGAAAATGTAATGCGAACACCATGAAATCCCGTCAAAAAGTGCTCGCCAGGAAATGAACGTTACAGGAAAATTTTCCTTAAAAATGACATTTTCTAGTGGCGGGATTCCTCAAATCAGGACACCTCCAATGTAATTAATTTTTTTGTGTGTATTTGCTACTAGTCTGGGAACATTTTCAACCATTCTTTAAAATTTTATAAAAGTATCGTTCAATTTATGTCTTTTCATTTGTATATTTGATTTTTTTAATAAGAATCTCTAGTCTTCAATAGAGTTTCTTGCCTAAAAAATTATTGACATTGTTTTTTATTATTGATAAATGGTTCTAAAGGGGACCATACCCCGAGGAACAAAAGGGATCAAAATATAGGATATGCAAGGAAATTACAATGATTTTTTGATATGTGGGGACCACACCCCAGCAACAAAATCCTAAGAAAGATAGATAAAACAAAAAAGAATGAGGAAGGGGTAGAATGCTAGCAAGAAGCCCAAAAACAACCAAAAAAATAACAATACAACAACTATGAAACTGCATAATAACAATAATGAGTTAAAAAGATCACATAGGACACATGGTTGCTATTTGAGAAAATTATTGAAAACCTTCTAAGCATCCTCCAAGGCCTTGTAGAGGTTAAGGGTAATTTTCTAGTCTGGGTCTTGGATGCTCAATGCTAATGACTTCTTCTTGGCCTTACCTTCCTTCCATATGTCCTCAGATATGCCACTAATGCCACATATATGTTTTTCCTAAATCTGAATGAAATCAAACAGTGTTTTATGCATGGAAAGTTGATTAATTTTCTTACCAATAATTTGTTGCATTATTTCCTCCATGGCTTGTTGCTTTCTTAACAAGAATGTCAATTATCTCCTCAATTTTAAAGTAAAGTGTAGATTCCAAATCCTTCTTGTTTGCTTTATTGAGAAGGAAGTCAAAATTATATTTAATGCCCTTGATTATTATTGGGACCCTAATTTACTAGCTAAGTACAAGAAGGGCGTGCAGGAAAACCTTTTAGGAGGGTTTAATAGAACAAGTAGCGCATGTGCACAGGGCAAAAGCAGGATTTCAGGACTTAGCCATATTTGGCATATCAAGAAGGACACGTGAAAAAACATGACCTTGACTGCACATGTGGAGTGGATAAGTTGTTAGCCCAATGACAAGTTGGCCCAGGAAGGAATATACCCTACGATGGAAGCATTTAGAAGACCATCATGGAAAGAAGTGGAGAGCTCAGGCATCGAGGAGCATGCTCCCATGGAGGACCACATTTAAACACTTGGTGATGGATTTGAAGCCTCAGAAAGGTGGCTTGGTAGTTCAAGGGGCCTATAAATACAAGTGACCATAGAGGAATTAAAATATAAAGAAGATCAATAGAGAACGGAGCTATGAAGAAATGCTGCAAGGAACTCTATTGGGTTGGGTTGAGTAGATGACCTATAGGGAAAGGATGTATCAAGGGGTTTGGGTATGAAATTTTCCTTTCATGTTTACGAAGGACTCTAATCTAGTTATGATGTATGACTTCGATCTACCATAATGTGATATTCTGTAATGAATCTAATGCATGTGATGAGGTTATCGGAGATGTTGGAATATAAATATAATAGGACTCTGGTTTATAAATATATCTGTGTAGTTTTGTTTCATGTGTGTTATATGAATGAATATAAACTCTTATACATTTCCTTTTCAGTTCAGTTCTATAAATTGTTAAGTATTATTTTATTTGAAATGACTGCGTTGATCTAGAAGCCGTTCTGAACTCTATGATGAATGTATGTCTTATGACCACTCACTCTTTTTAAGTTCCTATAATAGATGATGCTTTCCCACTTAATTCACATAAAATAGAGACTCGGTGCCCGCGTGTGCCTCAGGTGAGCACCCAACGCTTGCTGGGTGATACGCCGGTGTGCATGGGATTCCCTTGTTCTTTGGTGGGTGTAAAAATGACTACATCTTGGTTCCATTGCCAGGGCATCTTTTCAAATTTGTAATGGGAAATATCATACATCATGCTCTGTGTAATGAGTAATGATAGAATGCCTAACTCTAGAGAATTTTGAACATGGTTCAAGAGGATGGAGGAAGAATTTTCTCAGAGATTCAACACTGGACCTGAGTTTGATGCATGCAGATGGGTAGAAGAGAACCTATACCATGAGTTATATGAAATTTTTTTCTGTTGCTTCCTAGTAGAGTTGTATGAATGGCTCTCAGCATATGCGTCCAGCTCAAGCTGGTATTATAGATCATGCGCATGGACCCAAGAAGAGTACTAGAGGCTGCAAGATGCAAATTTGACATGGACTTGTGTTGTGGCTCATTGGTGGAAAGGAGTACTAGCTACCTACACTCTAGAGTACGTTATTTATACATATTATTGTCCATAAGTCACTGAGTTCGAGTTTATGCGGGATCCCAGAGGATAATTTCTATGTGTTATTCCTCTGGTAATGAAGATCTTTATTTTTACCTTGAGTTCAGAGGAATTTCCAATGGCCAGCTAAGTCTTCTTGAGCGTTGGGTGAGAAATCTAGGGTGGAGGAAGATGGAAGATATTGCGACTGAGAAATAAAGGGAGGAGATACAACTCAAGTATATTGAAGTGCATGAAAGGGAGATTTCTAGATAATGCGAGGTTACAAGTGTGATGGATATATAGAGGCAGACGTTGCAGGAAGGATTTAAAGTTCACACAGAGGACGTGGAACCTGAGTAGTTTGTGCTACCCCATCTTGGCAAGCATGTAAGAGAGAACCCTTCAGCTTATGATGAGAGTTCATCACGTAGAGAGAGAAGAGTCATTGGTGCTCATCTAAACCCACCTAGTGAATAAAACCTTGGCGCTTGGTTTTCTAGATCAAGGGAGAAGTATCGTTAACCAAGTTGGTATCAGTGGAAGTGACAGATCTGCACCTAGGAGATACAATTTCTCATTTGGGACTTCTATGATTGCACATACCATTCTAGTGTTTGGAGGAGTTTTTTGGGAAAAGTGTAAATACACAAACCTTTGGTCTCACGTCTGAGAGTGGCACAGCGATATACTATCGGTAGTGGGACGATCTCGTAAACCATTGGTACGTAGTTCAATGGGACATTGGGAACATTAGGTGTAACCACTTCAGGCCCATTGTTGGCCACAAGAGGATCTGGAGGTGGAACCTGGTGGATCTAGTGGATCTGGAGGAGGGAACACTAGAGGGAACACTAGAGGAAACCAAAGATCTCGACCAGGAGGGCAGGGGCCTTAGCCACCTCCTCAAGTAATATTTGAAATGTCTTTACACTTATTAGACTACCAGGGCATAGAGGATGCTGTACAGAACATGTTCATAAGTGTGAATTGCTATGGTGTGCGAAGGGGATCATAACCCCAGAATGGAAGGCCAGTGAATTTGCAACGATGTTGCAAGGGAACGTACATAGCCGGTATAGGAAGTATGACCCCCATCAGATGGTGGGTAGATTACACCACATTGAAAAATGCCTTCCTAGTGGATTTCCACATCCTTGAGTTTGAACAGAAGAGCATCACCACGCCCTTAAAGAGATTCAAAAGGGAATGGAAAAGAGTTTACAAGAGTATTACGCATGGTTTAAGACTCTCCTTTCAAAGTTTGTCATATGACATTCACCCTTCACATCATGCTCAATGATTTTTTTGAGGGTTGATAACCCCATTTAGAATAGCTTTATCTCATAATACTTTCACAGACTCGCGCGAGGTGTTAGAAGCTTCTCTGCATGTTGAAGCTGTTGGAAGTGTTGATATTAGAGTTAGCCCATTCCTGGAAGCTCAAATCACTGCTATGGCTAAGCAGCTAGAAAATTTGTCTGTGAACTCAGCTCATGAGACTCACAATGGAATGTGGTGTACAGATTGTGAAGTAAAGGGGCATGCCCGAGGATAGTTTCCCCAAGAAGATAGTACACACCATAGCAGTAGACTGTGAAATTTTTCATGGGGACCACGATGCCAGTAGATGTCCCTTGTTGCAATGCACAATTCAGAAAGAATGTATCTTACTACTGTAAGATCTACACCTCTATGACCCATGATATTAAGGATTGTAGGCTTATTGACCAAATCCATGAGGCCATTGATCATGGTGTGCGCTAGAAAAACATTGCCAGTAGTTTTAAGGGTGATGACTGCCGTTATGAGGAGCGCGAAGATGGGGGCATGTGTGGAAGAAGTTATTGCGAAGGATTTTGTGGTCATGGTAACCACAGAGGAGGGGGAAGTGAGTTCCCACGAGGAACATGTTATAATTGTGCATCCACAGAACATTATAAATGAGAGTTTCTATGGATCTATTACAATGTCTCGTGGTGTGGGAAGAAGCACAAGTATGAAAAGTGTCTGGAACTCTATGAGCATATGAGCCAGCAGCACCGGAAAGATAATGGTGCAGTGTTATGGTAAGCATAAAAAGGGCCGATCCATAATGGATTCCAAGAGTGGCGCATGAGTTAGGGATAGAACCTGTAATGGTGACAACACATACAGAGGCTATGTGCATGCCAAAGAGATGCCCATACCAAGGACATTGGTTTCCAGAGAGGAGGTACCACATAGAAAGTATCTGGACCCTGCCTATCAGAAAGAGGTATACCAGGAGACTATAAACATGATTAGGAGTTTACAAGGGGATATACACGTGTCTCAAGGAGAAATTGAGGTAGGTGCAGTAGCGGAAGGATAACAAGGTTCCAAGAAGTGACCTGGATGAGGTCAAGGAAGTATGTAAAATGTTAAGGCAAGAAAATATTATTCCCTTGCTGGGAGAATGGATTAGGGAGAAAGTACCACGCGTTGGAGTAGAGTGTGAGAGACAAGTTTTACATGCAAACCTTTCTCCACACAACCTTGAGTATGACAAAGAGATTACTCTAAATGCAATTTTTGATGGATGGCTCCTGAGAAATATCCTTATCGATACAAGAGAAGAAGTGAATGTTCTTACCTTAGATGTTTGGCATCAAATGGGAAGGCCCATCATTGTAGGCATCTTCAAATGTGTTGTATATGGAAAAAAAAAACTAAGGAAATGCCCATTAGATTATTAAAGGATGCAGTGATAACCATTCAGGGGGGCCAAGTTCACTAGGGACTTAAAATTCTTGGCACTCGTTGAGGCAAACAACTTCCTAGCATTGTTTGGGCACCCATGGTGTTACAAGAATAATGTTGACATCAGGTTTAACAAAGGATATATTAGTTTCAAAAATAAGGAAGAACAAGTGATCATCCCTTTGACAGATGGGAAGTTTTCAACCCTACGCATAGCCATTAGGTAGAAGAAGTCCTTGATAGAATATACGTGCACTTAATCAGGGACCTTGAGATAATCCATCCCACATAAGGAGTTATCCAGTTTGAGGATGCCCAGTCTGTGAGTGATACCACAAGCAATGGCATGTGACAATTGGGCACACATGACCTATGAGTTGATCGGAAGACATTTAAGAGGATCGGCAGCCAAGGTGACAAAGGTGCGTATAGTCTAGCACCTGGGAGGAAGAAAACTACTAATTTACTCAAGAGGGGCTGATCTGGAAGATTTCTTGTGAGAAATAGAGGCCCATTGGAGAAATGAAAAGGAAATAAGATAAATTCTTAGTTACAACCTACTTAGAAATGTTGCACACTGGTGGGCAAACACATCGGGATAACCTCTTGGAATGGTGAGAGGTGAGAATTCCCTTCTCAGTACGGTTTTGTAGAAGCAACGTACAGCCATGGCTATAAAAGACTACCATGGTAAGGAGACCATGCTTCCTTCCATATCCAAACATGTGAGATAGCCCTGGATGGGAAGTGCAGAAGCATTTTCACCTTCATTATGGGTTCACAAGTTATACTCCACGCTGTAAGGTTGTGAACATGCATGGTACATCCACTCAGAGATGTGTCGTCAAACTGGTAATTGGCAAGAATTGGTGGCTGATCTCATTCAAACATTCGAGTACCATAGTACAAATCCATCAGTACATAAGGCATTATAGGTTGTCAAACTCCTTACAACATGGGATAGTGATATGACAGAGGACAAGATACAAGAGTTGTCTAGGTGAACCTGGCTTGGAGGAATGTATTGAGGAAGAATAAATAAAAGAGATACATTTTGAGTGCGTGCATGTATAAAGAAAGAAAAATGGAAGATGGTGTATGTTATTGATGGAGAAGAGGTAGAAAGGTTAGATGTTAACCACTCTGTAGGGACACGTAAAAAGTCATATATAGTGCTGATGAATGGGTGCGCACCTACCATGAACCTTTAAATATGAGAAAGGTTAAAATCGGCTCAGAAGTAGAACCCAACGAGGCTATCATTGAGAGACTATTGGTCAAAGAAATAAGTCTCTAAAATCATTGATCTGTTACATGAATTCAAATATTTTTTCCCACGTGGGTACCATGAGCTTAAAGGAATCCACCATTCCTTGGGGGAAATGAGGATAAATCTTAAGGAAGGTACGCAAACCCCAATCAAGAAGAGGCCATACTAAATGAATCCCAATCTGTGCGTAAAGGTCAAAGAGTAGATAGACAAAATGATAGCATCAGGTATCATTGAGGCTGTGGAAGAGTCGAAATGGATAAACTTCCAATGGTGATTAGTATTAAAAAGGATAGGAGGATAAGGATCTGTGTTTATTACACAGTACTTGCACATGGTGTGTGTCATTAATCCTCTCCCAACCCCCATTTATGGAAGAAATATTAAAGGGAGTGGCAGGGCGGGAGGTCTGACTCTTTCATGGATGGATTCTCGAGGCTATCACCACGTAAGGATTCCAAAGGAGGACCAAAGAAAGACAACTTTCACCACTAAGTGGGGAAGTTTTTCCTATATAATCATGCCTTTTGGGTTGAAGAATGTGCCTATTGTGTTCTCGTGCATTGTGGTACAAGCTTTCCAGGACTTCATCCATAAATTTCTTCAAGTCTACCTGGATGATTGGACAGTATATGGGTTAGTGAAGGACCATTATGACAACTTAAGATTGATGTTTGAAAGGTGTCAGCCATTGAGGATATCCCTTAACATTAAGAAATGTGTTTTTTTCTAACCCGTTTGGAACATTATCGAGACACATCATATGTAGGGAGTGTAGACACCAAAATTGGGTCACACTTCCCTTAGTCCCTTGAAAAATAACCAACTTGAACACACTCACCTAACCATGGCCCCTTTCACCCGACTCTAATATTAATTTAATTAATTTAATTTAATTAATTCATGATCTCATGATATTTATTATTTAAATATCCTAATTGGATTAGTGACCACACCACCACCTCACATATACACCTCATCTAACCACCTCACCCTAAGACCTATTCTTAGTATGTTGCCATAACTAACTAAGACCTACCTAAACCCTAAAAATAAAATTCTACATTCCCTCTAACCACATTCCCACACGTTAGAAAGGAAGCTTCCATTCTAATCCGTAAAGAAAGATGAACGAGATCCAAGAAATCAAGGGGATCTGCGCATTTTTAGTAAACCTAGGAAATCCCACCCTAACTGACGCCAGTCACCCTAAACTGCCATTGGTCAGCCCGAAACTGTCGTCGGTTACCATTTATTCCCCAAAAAAACCTTATTTCAAGGTTGGAATTTTTCTGAGAGAAAGGGGCAAAAACCAGAGCTGTATGCAAGCAGAACTAGCATTTGTACACGCATCAGAGCATTCGTAACCAACATCAGAAGTGATCACATAGCTATTTGCATTCACGGAAGCATCCGGGGAAGCACCATCACCACATCAAAATCCATCCATCTGATCAACTTCCATTTCCATCTAGCAATTAAGCTCATACAATAGTAAGTGTTTTATTAACCAACATTCATCCACTTTAATTTTAGTAGGTTATGTTATATCTATTATCAGTTTCTACTCCCACTCCCATTCTCCCACCATTTACCTCCATGTAAACCTGATCATTCCTTCACCCACACCATTGAACTACCCATACCCAGTTTTTAAAGATCCCTAAGTATACCTAAGACCTATAAAAACCCTGTCATTGCCCTCTCCATCTCCATTCAGCCTCAGATCTGTCCTCACATCAAGATTTTGATAAGTTTCCCCTACCTTGACCATACTGACGCAAATTACACACAACCGTCTTCGGTTCACTCAAACTGACATCGGTCATACCAGACCGATGTCGGTCTTTGTGTATTACCCTCATACCAAGAAAAGAGCCTAAGATCCCCACCAAATACCCAAAACAACCCAGAACTAGACCCTGACTAATACCAGTACTCTGACAGAGACCTTGACCTTCAGATTCAATCATAGCTTATCTTGTTGTGAATAAATTTTCTTCTTATATTTGAATGAGATACCTAAATCATTTTAATTACAATATGATTTCATTTATTGTTAACATTGAATTATTTTAAGCGTCGGATCGACAGCCTTCTAGGGAGTATCACACTTCCCAGATCCAGCATACACTAGGAAGTCCACTGCATATACTGTTTAACTTCTATTTGGTTGTCTTATTTTCTATTTCAGGTAGTTCCTCCTAGCCAAAAGGAATCTCTCACAATCAACTGTGGATTAAGAAGTCATATGTGCCTAACAACGTTCAACTAGCTTTAACAGGTATTCCTCCTAGCCCTTTTACCCTTATCTGTTTCATCAATATTCAAAGAAATGCTCTAAGAATTAGGTGAAACATTTTGGCACGCTCGGTGGGACCCATTCAGGGTTCCTTGCATTTCTTCATTTCTAGGTGAAAAGTTGTATGTTTTTTTTTTTTTTGAAAGATTCTCACATTAAAATTATTCCCTGGAATTTTCTATTCTTCTATTGTCTAAAAGCAATCGTGTTTTGGTTCTTTAAAACAAACATTTCTTTCCTTTCATTAATATCACATTAGTGAAAGAGAATCCCTTCTCTAGTTCATCTCTTTGTGTCATTGAATTCAATATTTTGATTTGGGCTTAAAATTAACTACATTTCATTCTACTTTACTACATTAGCTCACATTAAATGAGGGCAACCTATACGCTGGAAGTCATGCCCAGTTGATGGTTGATAAACGAATCATAGAAAAGAACTTCCTTTCTCTTTTTTTCTCTTTGAGTCTTATCCAAACATCAAAAAATTTGAAATATATACATTCTTAAATGACATCTTACCTGGGAACATCTATCAATGATCACATGGTCTGATTGGTAGGTACTCCCCAGCTTGTTACTTCTGTCAAGTCATTATCTTAGAGGATGGCCTGCCCCCACCATAACATACCTAAAACCTATCCCTTTAGCTATCTTTCTTCGTAGGAAGACTTCCTCACCAAAACCTCTATTCTAAAGTTCATGAGTTAGTCATCTAAATAGCATAAGATGAACAAACATAATAGAAAAATCACTCTTAGGATCTTATTTTTCTTAGTGTTTCTTCTTGGCTTGCATTTTGAGGTGAGAGGACATGTTCTTCATCTTTTTATTTCTCCTTACATGCTTCTCCTCATAGTTGGTGTATTCCATCTTCGTCTGATTGTTCCTGGACCCTATTTTCATCATTCTTAGAATTGTGGGTATGATTCCACATTTGATTTTAACTCACAACCACCTTTTCTCATATCTATTTTAATTTCATAGTAACCGGTATCGGTCTAGAGACTGTCATCGGTTACCCTCTGACCATCATCGATTTTACCCAACCAGTGTCGATTTACTATTCTTTTGTTTAACCTCCCCAAAAGGATACCTGCTTCACCTTCTTTGCTGTTCAGAGTCTTTGTAACTCTTTTCATATTCTATGTCCTCATAAAATCCATCAACATCTTATCTACTTGGTAGATTATTATCCTTTTGCCTTGTTTTGAAAAATAGTCCATTTTCATAGTGACCGACTGCAGTTACCTGTGATTGACGTCAGTTTACCCTAACTGGCATCAGTTAGCCTGTTCAAATTTTCAACAGACATTTTGTACCTAATCCACCTACCACAACCTATTTTTCCTATCTTTATTGTATTTATGTGTCATTTATAGAAAGCATTCCTACCATATCAGTACTTGTTCACATGGTTTTAACGCATAGCTAAAAAAATGCCCTCATATTCCACACTAGTTGTCAACCACTCCCACCTAGTCCTTCACCACCTTCTATTTTATCACCCATGGATCCTACCCAACCTATCACTATTGCCATAGGGGACGGGGAGTTCACACGAATCCTTGACAAGAACCTTGCCTCCTTACAGTTCTATCTTTCCCACTCATCCACTCGAGATGCCTCAGGTCAGTTGATATATGGCATGCCCATATCTATCCCGCGACACTCGCTCCTAATTTTGTGTCAGCCTCTGTTATCTCCACGCTACCTACACCTACCTTTCCCCCAATCGTTTCTTAGATAGGCCCTATACCTACTATGACCACTACATCTGCTACATCCATTGCACCTGTAACATTCACTATACCTTCTTTGACCACCCCAAACATCACCTCATCCGCGCCTATTGTCTCACATATACCCGTAGCTACACAACCACCCCTGGTGTCGATGAACCCTACCCCTTTTCAAAACATTATCCTTTCTATTCTATATTCCTTAGCCCCCGTTACTACTAGATTAACCTTGACCCTTCGACCTCTATATACGTACTATCAGCAACCTCTCATTTCATCTATCAGTCATTCTAGGTACGTACCCCCTATCTCACTCCCTCATTCTCAATCTACCTATACACCATCACCATATACTGGAATACCACCTCCATCATATGTCCAACACTAACCTCCTTACGCTACAGGAGGTACCCATCCATCACCACCTACCAATGACCTAATCAAGTTAATGATGGACAAGATGCATACAATGGAGGCATCAGTTTCCAGCTCGTGCAACTCTCTCACCTACGATGAAATTTGCAATGAGCCCATACACCCATCTATTCATATTCATCCATATCCCGTATAGTGGGAATTTCCTAAATTTAACCACTTTAGTAGCAAAGAGAACCCACAACAACACTTGTGGTCTTTCAAACATGGTTTTTATCTGATCGCATATGATGACGCTTTGCTTTTAAGGACCTTTCCCATGTCTCTGACCAGACCCGAATTATATTGTTATAGTGGGCTACCTAGAAATTATATCTTCTCATTTAATCAGGTAGCCCAAGCCTTCTTGGATCACTTCTCCATCAACATTATTAAGAAGGTCACCATGACTGACCTCTACTGTATGTGTCAATATGATAACGAGTCTATCGCAGTTTTTGTTGCTCATTGGCATAGCCTGATCAATCAACTCACATTCCAATTACCACAAACTGAGCTCATAGAGCTCTTCACTTGGGCTTGTGCTAGACATATCTCACCAACCATGTAGGTATATACTTTCTGAACATTTGATGAGGCATTCACAATGGCACGAAAACTAGAGACTCAGGCCATCGAAGACAAGAAAATTCAACTATGCAACAAGAACTCAGAATTTAAGTCAAATGATACCTCTTCTTCTTTGAAACCACAAAATAATTATTCAAAATCCAAGGGAACTTCTAACATAGTGGTACTCAAGGATGTCCCATCTAATCCATGAAATCAAGCTAACCCCTCATCTAATATTTCTCCTATCCAGACCTTTCAATTCAAACAAGAACAACGGAAATACACCCCAATTGGGGAGCCTTATTCTTTTATCTTAGAAAATCTCATTAAAGTTGGGGCCATCACTCATCCTCCCTTCAAACCACACACTGGTTTTGATCCAACTCACCCCACACATGTGTGGTACAAAGAACATGAATTCTGTAACTATCATCGGGTAAAAGGTCATAATGATGGAAATTCCGTCACTTTCAAGAACATTGTCTAGGAAATGCTCGAGAATGGCAAGTTAGTCTTGGATAATCCTAACGTACCTGCCAATCAAAACCTACACATCTTCAAGAAACCATTTCCTAATCACGCCCTTTCTTCTGATCAAACTAGAGAGACCTCAACTAATGATAGCCATACCCAGGAGGTTCATGCTATTTTTAGTGATGCACTAGTTACTTCCCAATTGCCTCATATTCCTTCCATATAGGAAATCCTAGCCCGAAGTCCTCCACATACACATGAACCCACTTCACCTATTCCTCCACCCACAAAGGAACACCTTTCATCTCCTCCCTCACGTGTGAAGGAGCCTCTTGTTGATATCGAGACCATTTCACCTTTGGCTTCTCCACCTAGAGAGCCATCACCTGCAATACCTCTCCGACCCATAAAAGATCCTTGTTTATCTCCTCCACCCACAGAGGAGCACCCTTCATCTCCTCCACCTATCAAAGATCCAATAGAAATTTCGTTGCCTCTAGGTGACCATTCTCCATCAGCCACTCGAGATCATGTGGACTTACTTTCGGCTCTCTTACCCATAGAGGTTGAAGCTAGCAAATTCCCCATTTCTAAGACACATTTTACGGGAATCACCATTGGATCCAAATCAACCTCACCCACTACAGTGTGTTCTCACATTTAGCCGACCACCTGGATTATGTGGATAGAGCCTTACTTTGGAGGTGTCCTCTATTTCTTGTCTCAACACAAATACAGATGTCAATCGCTGACACTTCCACTATCCAAAAATATTTTAGCCGATCAAATTAAACACAACCACAACTATCAAAAATTCTCCCACGATACCACTCATGGCTCAACTCACACCTCTACCCATAACCCAACATGCTTCTACATCCAAACCTACACCTACATCATCTTCCTTGCCTAAACCTATTACTACCTTAGGGGTCATCCCAGTGGCCAACCTTACTCATCCACCCATTAAATTACATTTAGCTACATCCTCCAAAACTAACACCAAACTTAATTTGGCCCCCAAACAGAAGAACTAATCCCCTATATCTCATACCCCAACCTCACCGATCACACATTCATCACCTTCACCCCTTCCATCTAGCTTAGGACCGCGCCCTTCTAGTCTGGTTAAGAAACCTCCACCCACCGGTAAACTAAAAACATAGCATCCCATTCCTCCCTCACAGACCTCTAACATACCCAAGCACCTGACACAACTTCCACCCACACCTATAACATTTTTACCACCCATACCTCCAATACCATTGAGAAATTCTTCACTACCCATGACACTTCAGTCTCTTTCCCTCACACCTCTTACATGACCTGTGCCATCTACCTTCATAGAACCTCGGTTATCCCCATGGGTAACTCGCCCTCTTCTGCCATCCACTTTTCCCTCTAGATCTCGTGTGCCCGTATCACCTTTACCTAAGAAGGTACAACCTAAAGGCAAAAATCTGCTACCCTCTAATAAGGTAGTCAAGCCAACCACACACTCTATTACCAGTTATTCTACCATGCCCCTACCCAAGTAGACACGACCAACACCTAAGACCACACCAGCACCTAAAACCGTAGATCGACCCACTACCCTTCTTACAAAGACCCTTCCTATACAATCAGCTGCACTTGCACCCAAACTCACATTCACTTCCTATTGTGATCCACTGGTGGAATCCTATGCCAAGATTTTGACCAACCTCCTTGAAACTTTGTCATCACATTACCCCCTCTTAGACCTTACAACCCGCTCAAGCCTAAACCAAAAGGGTTTGATGAAACAAAAATTTGTGCCTACCATCATGTGCCAGGACACGATGTAGAGAACTGTAAGGCTTTAAAAACTGTTCTTATCCAGTTGTGTCCTCCTAAAGAAAACTTTGATGATGATGACCTTCTTGATGAGGACCCCATTTCACCATCACCAATTTCCACAGTTCTTCCCTCATTGCCTACTCAGTGACTAAGACCTCCACTCCCACAACTCTTAGAGCCACCTAAGAGATTTGAAATTATAATGGTGCGCATCAGAGAACTCACAAAACCTCCACCCAAATGTCGGTGTGCCCAACTCATCTCACAAAGTTCCTTCCTACCTCTTGGATTTTTTCTTTCATGTCACTATACCTTTCATGGCTCACCTACTTCACCTACCTCCCTGCCTCAAATCAACATGATCCACATTGCTACCCGTGCACAACAAGATAAAGGTAAGGGAAAGGAAATTGACCCACCAACTAACGCTATACCCAATGTACCATCTACACCCACACCTAAATTCACTATCCGTGGCCCCAAGTATCCTGTTTCTAATGGGGTTACACATCGCGCCATGTCCAAACAATTACACCAATCCTCCCTCAAGATGTCCCTCTATGACCTCATCCAAACCTCTGAATCCCATCGCCAATATCTCATGGAGGTTCTTCACTCTATTAAGGTTTTACCCAATGACCCTACACCCATGGCCTCCATTATTATACCCCATCATATAGCCTCTCTCACCAAATTACCACCTTCATCTACACCTCCACCTACTCACCAAGTAGTCACCCTCAGTTTCTCAGATGAAGAGATTACACCACACCAAACTGATGACCCAGATCCAACTCTCTTCATCTCTATCCATATCGATAACATTCATGTAGGATGTGTTATGATTGATGTGGGCACTAGCATTAATATCATCTCCTCCCATGCATTCAACCAAATGCGCATACCTGACAATTACATGCATAAACATCCCGTCATGTTGTATTCATTTAATGACGCTATCACCTCTACACTTGGCGCCATCATCCTCCATGTTTACGTGGGCCCCCAAACTATTCCAAAGTTATTTTACACCTTGGAGGGGGGAGTTCAATATAACCTATTGCTTGGTAGACCCTGGATTCATCTTATGGGTTGTGTTCCTTCCACTTTGCATCGTTGTGTGAAGTTTGAGCATGAAGGGCACACCTATACCATTCCAATTGACCCATCACCTTTCAAAACCTAAAACATGCTTTATTGACCCAATGACATGCTCATACCCATTAAATTATCTTCATCCATGACCAATTCCTCTTCACCTACACCTCCACTCACTAGTGACACTGCTACCTCAACCGCACCTATATCATCCATTCCCACTACTGCTACGACCACCACGGCTGACCCATCTGCCTCTTAATCAGCTGGCTCCACCTCTAATCCAACCTCTAGCACATTGTCTATCCCATCTACCCACATATCGACCACTGATCCCTTGGAAGGCATTTTTCAATGCCTCACTCTAGGGGAGTATCGCCTATATAATGTCAACACATTTCTTACTCCACAATAGTATGGAATCCTTCACCAACACCCTCATTACGATCACCGCATAGGAGAGTATCTCCTTTATGGTCCTCCCCACCTTTGCACCAATCTCACCTATGGGGGACTTGATACTACCACTTATACACTTGAACCACCATCACAAACCCACCCATTTTATGCAGTCCTCCAGTCACTCACCAATCTTCATTTCACCCACATAATCCTGCACTGATATGTGTGGAATGGTTTTGGTTTTGGATTTTACAAGCAAGGTTGTCACACTATTATTTTATGTACTACCCACAAACATAACGACCATAGTGGTATCGACTTTATTGAACCACCTATCAAGAAGGCCCGCATTGAACTCATTGAGGACATCAGCACTTCTCCACCTTCTTCACCCGCTCCACCTTCTTCATCACCCTCACCGATAGAGTCAATGGATCTAGAATCCATCCATCCTAACTTTTTTCTTCATAAAAACCATTTCCTTGGGGCCTCTGACTTATCAACGCAAGGGCGAGGCTCCCTCTTCTCTTCCCTCATATATCCTGAAATGATCGATGACGATACACCTTGTATTAATGTAGTTCAATGTTAGGATGATGAATCTATACTCACCTACCTTGGTGCAGAAGACTCATATATTCATCAGTCATTACCATCTGAGACGTAAACCATGCTGAATGAATCAACTATCGAAATCAAAATCCATACTCAGGATGACCTGCACATTCTAAAGATTGGACAATATTTAGATGTTGCTGAACATGAAGCCATCACTTCTTTTATCAAAAACCATACCCATGATTTTTCTTGGTCTTATGCCGACATGCCCAGTAATGACCCCCCCATAGTGGTCCATAATATCATAACCATTCCTGATGCCAAACCCATAAAACAAAAGCTAAGGAAAATGCACCCTCACATTGCTCTTCTGGTCAAAGAATAACTTCAACGTATTCTTTCAGTTTCCTTCATCTTACCCAAAGATTATCCTCGATGGATTTATAACATTGTCCCTATCACTAAAGTGATAGGGGGAATCCGCATTTTCACAGATTTCCATGACCTCAACCTAACTTTCCTGAAAGATGAATTTTGTCTACCTAGTATTGACCAACTGGATGACCTTACCGCTAGTCACGAGATGCTATCACTCATGGATGGTTTCTTGGGTTATAACAAAATATTTCTTGCCCCAGAGGATCAACACAAAACCACATTCATCACCTCTTGGGGGACCTTCTGCTCTGCTACCAGGTCATGCCTTTTGGCCTTAAAAACATTGGTGCCACATATCAGAGGGCTATGAATTACATCTTCCATGACATCATGCACCACATTTTGGAAGATTACATAGATGATCTCTTAGCCAAATCTAGCAGGGTTGTACCTTCAAGAAGATTAGGATCTTCTTCAAGATACAACAGTTCAGGTGACTTATGATGACACCCTTTGCATTGATCATTAAGATTTACACCTTAAACTCGAACAAGTTACTCTGGGACTTATTAGGAATGTGGTCACGTTATAAGGCTTCCCTAGGAGACTCGGGGTATCTTGACACACTGGTTTAACTAGGGTTGACCCAGTATGTCAGCATATCCCTATTCCTCGGGAGCATCCATATAACGTTGTCACCTTACTAATCCGTTCCCGAGTGAATAACTTGGGATAGGAGAGACTGACAGAAGTCAGTATAAGACATTCTACATAACAGAGGAATGGGGTGAAGGATGTATTCCAGATTGATGAGTATGCCATCAAGGAATACGAGACATAAGCATTATGTTTCAAATCTTTGGCCAAAGTATCGCAAGCTACTGATTGCGTTGTCCTAAGTCACCTAGTCTAAGGGATGAGATGCCGATGAATAATGGTAACAATTATTCAGATAGATTCCTTAGATAGAGCATTCTGAATCCTAGATTAGGGAAGAGAACCGCAAGAGTGATGTGTTAAATAAAAACGCCAACTCTTAATACACATGAATAGATCGGTAGATTACTGAGTCATGGAATGAATAGATTGGAGGTACTCCGAGTCATTATAGCTGCATATGGTTATCTGTTATAAGAATGGTTGCTTTGATTTGTGAGTTCTAAATTATGTATTTAGAACCAGGAAGCATTTATCAAAAAAAAAAATAATTTATTGTTCTAATGTATAAAATGAGGATGTTACATCTTGGTATCAGAGCTGAAGGTTACAGCTATTGGGCCTATTGTGTCCATAATCTGATAAAAACCTGAATTTTATTGTAACAGAAATGGTTAGAACAAGGGGGAACGTTGCGAATAATGCTCCATCTGAAGGAGGGGTGGCAACAACCCAAAAAATTGATGAGATCCTTACTGCCCTGTTGGACACAAGAGATCGTTTAGCTGTACTTGAACAATAGGTGATGGGAAATGAGGAGGATGATGAAGCTGGTAATAACAATCAGCAACCTCCTGAGGACAACCCTGATATGGGTGTTGATATTAATGCTGGAAATGCACCTGTCCAACCAGAAAACAAAAAGGCCAGGTTGGCAGCAGAACTCACTAATGATATAAAAAGGATAAGCCCACCTAAGTATGATGGCACCACATTAGGAGATGGAGATGAGAACTGGCTCAGCGAAATGGAGAAGTACTTTGCAATAAGAAACTTCTCAGAGGAAACCAAAGCTATTTGGGGAGCCTATCAGCTTTCCCACGAAGCATCTTCATGGTGGGATAGCCGTAAAGCTGAGCTAAATATTGATGATACCAATATTACTTGGGATCAATTTAAAGGATATTTTAGGCAACGTTGGCTGCCACAACTTTTCTATGATAAGAAAATGACAGAATTCCAGAACTTAGCTCAAGGGAAGCTAATGGTAACTGAATACTAGGAGTGGTTTACAAAACTCCTCAAGTATGTACCGCAGTATCAAACTGACGAGAAGTTCAGAATACGGAAATTCATCATGGGATTGAATCCCGTGATAGGGGGAGAGGTCGATGTTCACAGTCCAACCACTATGGAAGGAGTTGTTGAAAATGCCATAAGACAAGAACAGAAATTAAAGGCTATTTCTGCTCATAAAGAGGAAGTGTGGAAGAAGACTGCAAACCCTTCTTCAATCTCTCTTGCACCCAAAAAGGGACCATGGAAAAAGTTTGGAAACAAAAGTAAGTTTCAAGGGGACAATAGTAAGAAGGCAATAGAAAATAAGCCTACTGGTAATGTAAGGGATAATTTTGCCAAAAATTATAACAATGGGCAGAAGCCCTATGGAGGACAACGTGATAATTACAAGACTGAAGGCAATTTTGAGCCTAAAAAGGGACCTATAGGAGGCTGCTACAATTGTGGCAAAGACCACTACGCAAATCAGTGCCCTTTGAAGAAGGACGATCGTAATCAGCAGCATAAGATACATGTTGCAATAGCAGACAAGCAAGCTGAAAAGCAAGTGACACCTATAGAAGTTCCGGGTAAGTTATTTGGCATACCTGTCACTATTCTTTTTGATACAGGAGCTACTGAATGTTTTATTTCTAATAAACTTGCTTCTAAACTTAAAAGAAAAGATGGAAAAATGGATAAATATTGGACTGTACAGTATGGTAATAACTCTGTTCATACAGTGAGTATGTGTCTTTTTGGGGCAGTCCTTGACTTACCTAAATTTTCCACGGAATTTGACCTCTATGTTACACCTTTGGGATCGTATGACATTGTCATCGGTGTCAATTGGTTAGCTGACCATAAAGAAAAAGTAGACTGCTATGAAAATAACATAAAATGTTTAGATGATCAGCTGGAAACAACAGAGATTCAAGGTGTGAAGCGGGAAATTTCAGTTAGAAAACTGTCAGCTATGCAGCTTAAAAAGGATAAAAACAAAGGATGCACCCTTTATGTAGTAAAGATATCTTAATTTTCCGAAGAAGATGGTGATTCCATGAAATGATTTCCTCTGCTACAAAGTTTCAGGGATGTTTTTCCAGAAGAATTACCAGGGTTACCACCGAAGAGGGAATTTGAATTCACCATCGAAATCAAACCAGGAACGGAACCTATTTCCAAAGCACCTTATCGGATGACTAGTACAGAGTTAGTCGAGCTTAAGGCACAATTATAAGAACTTTTGTCTAAAGGTTTGATTAGACCAAGTGTTTCACCTTGGGGAGTGCCTATAATATTTGTGAAAAAGAAGGATGGAACGCTTGGGCTGTGTATTGATTATCGGATGTTGAACAAAGAAACAATCAAGAACAAATATCCACTTCCAAGGATTGATGATTTATTTGATCAGATGCATGGGGCAGTGGTTTATTCTAAGATAGATCTTCGATCTGGTTATCATCAGTTAAGGATTAAAGAAGAAGATATTCATAAAACAACTTTCCGAAAAAGGTACGGACATTATGAATTCACGGTTCTACCCTTTGGATTAACTAATGCACCCGCAACCTTTATGAACTTAATGAACAATATCTTTCAAGAATATTTGGATAAGTTTGTACTTTTATTCTTGGATGATATTCTCATTTATTCTAAAAGTGTTGAGGAGCACAATGAGCATTTGAAGATAGTTTTGGGAATTTTGAGAAAAAGAAAGTTGTATGGTAAGTTATCCAAATGTTCTTTCTTTGATTCAGAAGTTCACTATTTGGGTCATGTCATTAGTAAAGAAGGAATTGCTATAGATCCTTCAAAAATAGTGGCAATAACTGAGTGGCCTGCACCAAAGAATGTGCACGAAGAAAGGAGCTTCATGGGTCCTGCTGGTTATTATAGAAAATTTGTTAAGGATTTTTCTAAAGTGGCTGCACCAATAACTTCATTGCAGAAGAAGGATAAGAAATTTATTTGGAATGATAAGTGCGAAGCGGCTTTCAAAATTCTGAAAGGCCAGCTGACTTCTGCACCTATATTAGTTGTACCAGACCCTAATGGGAGCTTTACGGTTGTAACGGATGCTTCTGGGGAAGGCCTTGGAGGTGTTTTGTTACAAAATGATCAATTCATAGCATATGAAAGTAGAAAACTTAAGTTACATGAGCTGAATTATGCTCCTCATTATTTGGAGCTTGCTTCCATTGTTCATGCACTTCAAGTCTGGAGACACTATTTACTTGGGAAACCTTTTGAGTTGAAAACTGATCACTTAGGACTGAAATATATTTTCACTCAGCCTAATCTGAATGCCAGACAGAGAAGGTGGTTAGAATTTTTATCACAATATGATTTTGATATTAGCTACATCAAAGGGAAGGAGAATAGAGTAGCTGATGCTCTAAGTCGTAGGAAGCACATTTCTGCTCTTATAACATTAAGAACTCAGTTTAAGGATGAGGTAAAAAGTGCCTCAGAATCAGATGCATACTTTCAGCAAGTAAAAGCAGCGCTTGCTGCAGAACCTAATGATGAAAGGTATAAAGGTTTTCATTTTGATAATGAAGGAATCTTGGGTTATGAAAACAGGGTATACGTACCTATGCTGAATGATTTGAGAAAGAAGTTGTTAGTTGAATTTCATAATTCTCCTTTCTCTGGACACCCGGGTATCACAAAAATGCTTGCTGATCCGAAACAGAAATACTTTTGGAAAGGTATGAAAATGGATGTCATTGATTTTGTGACTCATTGTTTGGAATGTCAGCGGGTTAAGGAAAAACATATGCACCCTGTTGGACTGTTATATCCTCATAGCATACCGCAGTACAAATGACAAGTAATAACCATGGACTTTGTACAAGGGTTACCCATGTCCAGGAATAAACATGATGTTATCTTGGTAGTTGTAGATAAACTAAGGTAGCTCATTTCATCACTGGAAATCTAAAGGATGATTCACTAGTGCTGGCCAAAAGATTCATACATGAAATTTTTAGATTGCATGGTGTACCATAATTGATTATATCTAACAAGGATCCTAGAATGATGTCAAGATTTTGGCAAACGCTTAATACAGCTCTTAGAACGAAAATAAACTTCAGTTCTACATATCATCCGGAAATGGACGGACAAACTGAGAGGGTAAATCAAGTGTTGGAAGACATGTTGTGAATGTATTGCATGGATCAACAGTATAAATGGGAAGAGTATCTCCCATTAGTTGAATTCGCATACAACAACACTTATCACTCATCTCTTAAAATGGCTCCATTTGAAGCACTTTATGGAAGAAAGTGCAGAAATACTGTTAGTTGGGATAGTGTTGAGGATAGAGTGGTGATTGGACCAGAGATTCTCACTGAAATGGAACAGCAAGTTAAGCTGATTCGTGAACGATTAAAGGAAGTAGCGGATAGACAGAAGAGTTATGCTGACCTTAAGCGGGTTGATCAAAGGTTTGAGCTTGGTGAGAAGGTTTTTCTTCATGTTAAACCCAGAAAGAGTTCTATAACTTTTGGCAAGGCTGCCAAGTTGTCACCCTCGATTCGTGGGACCTTTCAAAATTGTCGAAATAATCAATCCTGTAGCTTATCGATTAGCATTACCACCTGCTTTATCTTCGCATGCATGATGTTTTCCATATTTCTTTGCTTAAGAAATACGTTTAAGATCTGTCACATGTTTTAAATTGGAATTCCTTGTAGGTCCCAAGACCCAGGAATAATCGTGGTTAAACCCACATGAGTATTGGAAACTCGCCAATTTCATTTGAGGAATCGTGAAATACAGCAATGTAAGGTCCAGTGGGACCAGTTTTAACGAAGAAAGTGCAACTTGGGAAAATTTGGAAGAGATGAAAATTTCTTTTCCTTTTCTTTTTCAACAGAATGAAATCTGTTGACAGAACATTTCTTTTATGAACTTGTCTTTTTCAAGTTTATATGAAAGCCAGATGGAGGCAAACATTATTCAGGCTGAATAAAATGTGTTGTGACATTGATTTCTAGAACTATTCAAGTTGGAAACAGTCGCATTGTTTTGTGAACTAATAAATTGGTTGACCTGAAGGTTAATCAAATATGTAATCATCGGGATGATGAATCTTTTAGGAGGGAAGCATGTAACACTCTGAACTGTTGTTACTTCCTCCTGAGCATTCAAGTGTTGATATATGATTTCTTCTGTAAAAGGATGTGTTCCTTTGATTGTGAAGTCATGCTTGATATGTACTGTATCTTCTTTGCAATTGAAGATCTTTGACTGAGTCAGAATATGATTGGACTCTTTTATTTCTTTCATTTTTGCACCTGAGTTTAATCTGATCTCGGAATGAATTGTGGATTTATCCATCTATAAGACCCAGCCTGGGATCAGTGGCATTGATCCAAGTGATGCTTTAAGTTTATTCGGGATGAACAAAAATTATAGACCTTACGCAGGTTGCAAGGTCTGAATGCGTTGAATAAGCTATTCCGGAGTCTAACTCAGACTGATCGTGTTAAATGAATTGGTTCCCGATATCGTAATATCAGGAAGGTCTTGATCGTGGGCCAGGTAATAAATTCAGATACATTTATTCAACTAGCCTATTGGCAGTGCAGGAGTGAATCCTTTTCATGAATGTATGTTTGTAGGTTCTTATTCTGAACATTCTAAATGTTAGACCTAAACTGGATTTATTAAGGTTAGTAACCTAAACCTAAACTATAATCTATGGGTTAGATTAGTGTTAATCTAACCTAGGCCTAAGCTATAAGCTAAATGTTCTAAGTTAGTAACCTAGTGCTATGAAGGTTAGACTAAGTATTATCTTAAATCCTAACCTATGTTTCTAACCTAACTAATGAACAAGGAAGAAAGGGGACCTATGAAGGGGTGCGAGCCATGGGCGGTAATTTCTATGGCATTAAATGGGATGGATAAGCATGAAGGACAGGTAATATGGTAGAAGTTTTTAAACGGCTAGCAAGAGCCGACGTGGCAGAGTCGCCAAAGTTAGAAATGGTCTTTGAATTGTTTTTATCCATCGCCAACTATGGCGGTCGGTGGCAATGGAGATTGAGCGGGAAATTTGGAGTAAATGCAATTAATGAACTCGGTCTTCGAGCTCGGGTTTCTCGGGAAGACATGCAAAATGGAAAACTGGTAGTTTGTTTGGTTTTTCATGCGCTCCAGTTTTCCCTCTGTCTGATCACTGGTTCTTCGCACCAGTCTACTTGGTGTTGCATGGCAAATATGAGCAGTAACTAGCTCTTTTCTCTGTCAAGGAAAGTTTATAAGGCATGGAAATAACAAATTTTTGTTGTTGAATCTAACGTGGAAAAAGAGGAGAAGGCTCGAGCTCTTTCAGTGGTCTTCTTCGGATTTTTAAGCAACATAACCAGGCATGTTAGGCCCTAACTTTTAAAGATCTTGCTTTCTTTCAAATGATTTCATTAGAACAACTCTGTTCAAATGATTTTTGGGTTCAGTTGGTTTTTATGGTAGCTTTGTGTGATTTTGTTGCTGTATCTTCTTACTGGATCGATTTTTCAATTAAACCCTTGATGGGTGTGTATTGTGTTTCGAACTGTTGCACTATCTTGTTGTGTTTTGCATTTGGATTAAGTTTGTGAAATGCATGCAAGAAAGTATACTAAACCTGCTCTGTGGGAGCCCATGAATTGTTCCCTTGTTGGGTTTAGGCTACAGTCGATACTTGCTGTTGATACTTGTTGAAAAGGGATACTGTTGGATTTTTGTTTGAATGTTCAGTATAATTCGACTTCTTTATAAGTTTTGTCGTGGTTAATATAAGTTGTGGTTACTGAATCTTGTTGGGTTTTGCTATAATACTTAAGTTATTTTTGAACGGATAACTTGCTGTGTTACAGTATTGGAATGCGACCTTGTAGAAGTTGTTTTTCCCTCCCTTGTGTTGCAATTATGGGATTTAACCCGTTGATAGTTTGCAATATATTTATTTATTTACAAAATGACTCTGTGGAGTCCTTGGATTGGTTCGTATATTTTGGACTTCTGTATAAGTCATGTATGTGAATACTGGTAGTTTGATTTTGTCGGAGTCCTGGAGGGGTAATTGGTAATACGACTTCTGAAGGAGTTATCTTGATGGATGAATACCTTAATTTAGCAATGAATTTTTGGTACAGACTCAGTTGGTGTACTTTTTACGTTTCCTCTCTGTGTAAGCTTAAGTGAATATTGTTGTATGAGGCTCAGTTGGAATCCTTGTTATGAAACCAGTATTTTGCTTCTGTATAAGCCTGATTGTGAATATTTATCATTATTGGCACGGTTGGAATCCTTATTTATATTTATCTTGTATATCGGCTTCTGTAGAAGCTTTATCGTGAATACTGTTGAGTTTTGGATTGTTTTGTTGGAATCCTTGGATTGATAGATAGGTAACCAGTGTATCTGAGAATTCTATACATGGGTACTTCCTTTTTGGGTCCTGTAACACATTGTTACCTTTTTGAAGTTCTCGTGTACTGTATGTTCCTTATAGTTAGAATCCTTAGATATGTGACATGTATCTCTACTTCTGTGTAAGCCCTGTTATGATTTCGGTCGATACTGACTCAGTGAGAGTCCTTGAAAGGTGTTTAGTATTTTTAATTTCATTCAAAGTATGGGTTATGAATGCTGTTGTTGATTATGAATACTAAATGTTATCAACTTCGGTGGAGACACTGAAAAGTAATTTATGTTGTAACATCTGTAGGAGTTCTTGCTGTGAGTACTTTTAGTATTCTTGATTTATTGACATACGAATTCAACTTGAATTGAAATCTTTAACATAAGGATTGGTTGAGTTTGGCACTGTTGGAGCCCATGTTATGTTGTATATTTCGATTCTTGATTTTTGTCCTTGCTGTGTTTTAGTAGGGATTAAATTGAACTGAATGTTGATGTGAGTTTGACTGAGTGGGATTGTTTCTTGTGTTTGAACATGATTACGTCTTCTGTTAGCATGAATATCTAGTCTTGAGCTTGACTGAACTAAAGAGCTGTCGACTGTACCTCGACAGGCGATGGCATTGAATATTTTCTTGTTTGTCGATTAGTATGGAAGGTTATGTGGAGTCTATTTGATAGATTATTCATCACTGTTTTGGCGTGAGAGCTACTGTACTGCTAGTAAGCTACAGGAAGTTGTTATATTTAAATTTTAACCAAACTGTGGTGCTTCTTGTGGTCTCGTCTGATTTATTCGCATGTGTATAAGGTGAATGCTTTACTCTTGAGGAGACGGTACAGTCATGAGCTTGTTTGAAGGGAAATATGAATGACTCGTTTTCTTTCTCTTCTGTTGTAAAGTATATGTTGATATATTTTTATCTAACTTTTGGAATTGTTTTAACATACTGATGGAATCATGAATTGTTATGATATTCATTTTATTATGTTGAATATAATAGTCCGTCTGATGTTTGCTGTCCTTGGGATTCAGATGGATAGTTGTTTTAGATGCATTTGTTCTTCTTGGTCACTAACGTTTTGATGAAATATTTGAAAGGTATCTAGGACTATTTAGTAACTATAATATGAGTTACGCGTTTATAGTCATGTTTGTATTACAAGAGCATAGTCTGAAATATGTTTACTTGTTTGGTGAAATGATCTCATTTAAACAGGTTGTTTAATGAAAACAATTGGTGGATTGCAATTGTTTTAAGAGTTAGTGCTTATCATGCTCAGTTCATCGAACTGACCCATGTTGACAATTTTTGCAGATGGTTGCCGTAAGTGGTAAAAGCACACAGATCTGATAGGATGTTCAGATTGTTTAATTTGGTTTTATGATGAATTACAGCTTGATTCTCTAAATGTACTATATGAGGAAAGATGTTCTTTTTCTGTTGAGTATTGTATCAAGTATGCTGAATGCATAAAATGTATTTGATTAGTTCTGAAAGGAATGAAAAGAGATATTTGTTACTTATGTGTTTGTATTCGTATCTTGATAGTTTGACCTTCTTCGGTTCAAATGATCTTGAGAGCATTGTTATTATTGTTATAATTTGGAGACTTTTGTGATTATCAATGTAAGCTTGCAAGAATATGTGACTGAATACTTATGATTGTTTAGTAGTTCTAGTATGTTCTATCTAAAGCTAAATTGGAATTTAGATCACTGTCTTTCTGGAAGCTAGGGTTAAAATATACCTAAGCAGGAAGCTAAACAAGCTGAATAAATTATTACTTCCTGGTCTTAATCTAAGTCAAGACGACGTTTAATTGGATTCTTAATCACTATATCTTCGATACTAATAAGTAAGATATAAATTCAGTTACGAGAACTGATGCAAACCTAAAAAGGGTTTGGTTAACAATCTCATGTGAAGATTGAGGGTTATTGTCCAATTTCGTTGATTTAAGAATTATGTATATTCTATGAACTCCTTGAGGGGACCTCTAGTCTTAATAACTTCTCTTGTGTAATGGGTTTTACTAAGAAAGGTAATTCTAAGGTGAGGAACCCAGGGATTGGGAAAGACTACCTTTAAGGGAGCGTCTTATGGTATAATTTAACTCAACGTATGTAACACTTTTTAATAAGTAGATCTTTTTGAGGCGGATTTAAAGGTTGACGGCACAAGTCAACTGCAGGGTTGTACCTTCGAGAAGATTAGGATCTTCTCGAAGATACAACAATGCAGGTGACTTATGACGACACCCTTTGCATTGATCGTTAAGATTTACACCTTAAACTCGAACAAGTTACTCTGGGACTGATTAGGAATGTGGTCACGTTATAAGGCTGCCCTAGGAGACTCGGGGTATCTTGACACACTGGTTTAACTAGGGTTGACCCAGTATGTCAGCGTATCCCTAGTCCTCGGGAGCATCCATATAACGTTGTCACCTTACTAATCCGTTCCCGAGTGAATAACTTGGGATAGGAGAGACTGACAGAAGTCAGTATAAGACATTCTACATAACATAGGAATGGGGTGAAGGACGTATTCCAGATTGATGAGTATGCCGTCAAGGAATACGAGACATAAGCATTATGTTTCAAATCTTTGGCCAAAGTATCGCAAGCTGCTGATTGCGTTGTCCTAAGTCACCTAGTCTAAGGGATGAGATGCCGATGAATAATGGTAACAATTATTCAGATAGGTTCCTTAGACAGAGCATTCTGAATCCCAGATTAAGGGAAGAGAACCGCAAGAGTGATGTGTTAAATAAAAACGCCAACTCTTAATACTCATGAATAGATCGGTAGATTACCGAGTCATGGAATGAATAGATCGGAGGTACTCCGAGTCATTACAGCTGCATATGGTTATCTGTTATAAGAATGGTTGCTTTGATTTGTGAGTTCTAAATTATGTATTTAGAACCAGGAAGCATTTATCAAAAAAAAAAAATTACTTGTTCTAATGTATAAAATGAGGATGTTACAAATCTAAGCACCGCTCTGAGATATCACCTTCATCCGTTTGGAGGAAGATAAGTTGACATATTGGAGACCACCTCATACCAGTATTAGAATCCTACAAACATTGACCTTCATCCCAAGGGATAAACTGCTATCTTCAGCTTTGATTGGCATTTGGATGAAAATGAAGGTTGAGAAGCTTGCTCCTAGTGGAATTATCAGTCTCCTTACAAGTATGGAGATTGTTATGTTTGTGGAGCTGCTAAATTTTCAAGGTTAGAGTTTGGTCAAACCTTCCATGTGCCCACTAATCTTTTTAGCAGCTATTTATTAACCTGCAAGGTAATGGGTTACCGTTATGGGCTGTTTTTCACCATTTCATTTCAGTAATTGTCTGATCAGTGTAAAACCATTTCATCACCTTCTTAAAAAGGATGTTTCCTTTAAATGGGATATATGACTGTGAAGGTGAATATTTTGAAGCCTTAAACAAATACCTTCTCCAACCACCCGTACTCATTCCACCTAAAGATGATCAACCCTTCTACCTATACATCTTAGCTACTGATCAATCCTTGGGGGCCATGCTCACTCATCGCGATGAACAACACAGGGAGCAGTTGGTTTATTACATAAGCCATACTCTTTTGGACTACAAACCCGATATTGTGACCCATGTAGAAAAAAAATTCTTCCGCATTAGATTTTTAATTGCCACTAAAACTCCACCATTACCTACTTAATCACAAAACCTATGTTGTGACCAACACTGACCCCTTACACTTCATGTATGCCAAACCTTACCAAAATCAACGTGCACATGCTGGCTTATGCTTCTGGCTAACCTCGACCTCGAATTCACCCATCAAAATTCCATCAAGGGCAAAACTATCTCCAACCAATTGGCCAATGCACCTATTTTCGGGGACCAACCCTCTAACTTTGACTTTCCAGATGAGTAAATTACTACCCTTTCCCTGGATGAACCCACTTACCAAATGACACTCTTCTTCGATGGTTCCAAGTGTCAGCATGGGGGTGGGGTTGGTGTTATCCTCATTCCACTTGATGGTGAACCCATGCCTTTGTCTTTCAAACTCTGATTTTGATTGTACAACCAATATTGCTGAATACGAAGCACTCATATTGGGTCTCTAAGATGCCTATGCCTTAGATGTTAAGTCAATCAACATCTTTGGTGATTCTCAATTGGTTGTAAACCAAGTCAATGGTATATACCAGTGTTGTAATGAGATAATTCAAAAGTTATAAACATCATGTGGACATACTTTTGACCACCTTTCGACCATTATGCCCTTCAAACCATCCCACATTCAACCAATAAATTTACAGATACCATGGCATGCTTGGCTTTTCAGATACCCACTTCACCGCCGACTCTAAAATATTTGTCACCATACAAAGACTCCAATCACCCTCTTATTTACCTCGTGAAGTTTACTCTATCAGAACCACTACTCCCGACCTGAGTGACCTTTGGTATAAACAATACTCAGATTATCTTTCCCTCTCCATCTTACCCTCTTGACCTCACTCATAATGGACAACGTGCCTTTCTTAAAAGGGTATCTCATTACATCATCATGGGTGGCCTCCTCTATAAGCGCAACTTTGATGGTATTCTCTTACGGTGCCTTACGAGTTCTGAAATTCCTTATACCATTAAGGAAGTTCATGATGGCATATGTGGAGGTCACTTCAGTGGCCTTGCTATTGCTAAGCGTATTCTTCCTAGGCTATTACTGGCTGACCCTTAACCATGATTGTTGCGATTATATTAAGTGTTGTGTAAAATTCCAACAACATGCCAACCTTCATCATACACCCAGTCATGCCTTACAGGTCACCCGTGACCTTTGGCCCTTCTCTCAATAGGGTTTGGATCTTGTTAGAGAGATCAATCCCCATTCTTCCAAGCGACATCAATGGATCATCACCACTACTGAATATTACACCAAATGGGTTGAAGCCATACCTCTCATCTCCACAAAAGCTGAGAAAATATGTGAGTTCATCAATCATCACATCATTTTTTGCTTTGGTGTTCCACATCGCCTCATCACTGATAATGGAAAACAATTCAAAAATAAAACCTTGCGAGAAACTTTGTGACGCCTTTGGTATTCAGCTAAGTTTCTCATCACCTTATTACCCAAAAACCAATGGCCAAGCCGAATCCACTATTAAAAACCTTGAACAAAATTCTCATGAAAGTGGTTAATGATACTGGGAAGGACTTGACATACACACATTCCTTTCACCCGTATGGGCATACCACACTAGTATTTGCACTTCCACTACTGCCACACCTTTTTCTCTGGTCTACGGTACAGAGGTTGTTTTACCTCTCGAAGTCCAGATTCCCTCACTCCACATTTCTCTCCATGACATGCTCAATGATGATGAATTTTTCTAGGACCTTTTAGCACAAACTTGAGTTATTAGATGAACATCATCTTAATGCTCTTGACCATCTTCAAGTTTACCAAAAACGTATCAAATGCATGCCTATGAAAAATGTGTCCATGAACGAACCTTCCAAGTCAGTGACCTTGTCCTAAAAGAAAATCAACATGTAACCAAAGGGGAAAAAAGTAAAAGGGGAAAATTTTCTCCTAATTGGCTTGGACCATACATCGTGACTCATACTTATGGATCAGGTGCTTATCATTTATCTTCACTAGACAGTAAACCCAAACCTGAGCCCCTTAATGCCTTGCATCTTTGACCATTCTACTGTTGACTTTCATTCCTACCTCACCTTCTGCCTCTTTTCATGCTCATCCCTTGAGCGATTTTCATTTCCCTCCTTTTACTATGCCACCCCCAATGATTAAACAAGAATCATGTGCATACCCATCAATCTTTTATCTTCTCTTAAATATGTGTACCACGGCGCTGCACATGGCATGATTCTCATGGATACTTTTTGTCTGCTTTTAGATGAGATCCCATGGTCGTTTCACCTTACTTTCTAAACAAGAATCCGATTCTTCACCTTAGTCTTGTCCATGACTTAAAATCCCTCACATGGGATCCAACTCCTTGAGTCAAACTTCAAATAAAAAGATGACTCCCTCAAAAAGGACATCTTTCTCTCTACATCGTTGTTGTAAATAGATTGCTCCCTCGAAGGACAACTATGTAAATCTACTGTTCAAATAAAAAAAAGAGAATCTGAAGCTTCCTGCATCGATCAGCTTCGTGAAGACCTCAAGGAGTTAGTTTTCCCATCCCATATAGACTTCCCGCATCGATCAGTCTATCTCAAATATAAGTGAAAATAGAAAACTTTTTCATCATGGACTCACTCATTGTGATCTTGGATCTCTTGCCCAAAGGCATGCTACCAAATACCATATAAACTAACCACTTTTCACCCTCTCGCCATTCACACTTTCATTTCCTACCACCTCAGGGGACCTACTGGAACCGAGACATTTGGTGATCATGTGACTACTCTTCACCTTTAGAATAATCCATCATGTCAATGTCTTTAGGGTCTTACGTTCATCAACCTATCTAAGGTATGACCCACCCATTATGATCCTTACCAATCAGATGGCTTTCTTGCCTCCTCTTATCTTTTAACCTTCTTCATTACGTATTGATTACCTTATATAGGACTAGATCCTCGATGCTTATCTTTGGGTAATTTTCCTCTTTCACCACAATCAACTCAAAATCACCCATACCAATGTGCCCACAATTCACCCATACCTAAAATACCTAGACTCAATCATGCCTATAACCTACCAACTCATTCTCATACTTCCTCACATTCTTCCCTAGCCTATGGGAGAACTACATCAGCCTAAGGTCCCTTTTCGTTGGGACTATGTAGGCAGCACTCTGAGGGCATAGGGCCCTCAAAGATTAGCTTGGCCACTCTCTACCCTAACCAATTCTCCTTTCCTTTTCCTAAATCACATTTTACCCTAGTTAGTTTCCTTTTTTATATCAATAATTGGAAATTAAACCAAAAAAACAACAAATTACTTCACATATTTATCATCATCGTTCATACATTCATTATGTCTACCATGTCTTTACCATTATCATGCATGTTACTATAAAACATTTCAACATGACTCATATCATCATTAATTGCACAAAATAATTGAATTACAAACCTAAACCATAACCTAACTCCATCCATGCCTAAACCACAACGTGACTCCACCATGCCTAACACACCTACTCATCCATCCATCTATGCATAAAAATAAAATTTTATCAACACAGATACATCATCACCAAATCATCCATCTCATTATATAAACATGTGTATCCATACAATATACACTGATACCAAAATAATATGCATCTCTCAAAAACTCTCATATACAACCTCACCATCTTCGGCACATAGGCCGTTATATGATAAAAAATAAACAAAAATCTAATATACAACCTCACCATCTTCGGCACGTAGACCGGTATATGATAAAAAAATAAACAAAAATCTCATATACATCTTCACTCTCTTCAGCACGCAGGCCATGGTATATATCAAAAATAAATAACTACATAAAAATGGAGGGACATACATCAGGCATCATCCTATCGGATATCCTCCATATCAGTCTCTCTCATCTCCTCCTCCCCCTCGGCTCCTGTTTAGTGGCCTATTAACATCTCACCACACGTCATGGGTCGTGGTCGGGTCCCTATGGGTACATCACCTAGGATGGTCTCCTTTGTGAACTGGTGGCCTCACCTTGATCCTGTCTCAGGGCTTGATGGCCCCCTGTGATCTCCATGCTGTGGATACGGGATCTAGTACTCTCACTCGAGGTCTGTTGTTCCTTGTACTCTCTGTAGGATAGAAAATATATCCCTGCCACCATCAGCTGGTCCTGATAATACCTAGCCTTACCTAAGGCATCCCACAATTTGGATATGAGTAGGTTCTGTGGTGGCCCCATCGACCTTTTCCCTTGTGCCTGTCTTGTGTGCACTGTCCTACCCCTGCCTGTAAACTGGGACCCTGTCCCGATGCCTGTGGTGCTGCCATCGGCCTCGCACCCAATGCCTGTATCTGTGTCTGTAGTGCCTCAATCTGTGCCTGTACAGTGGCTAACTAGCCCTGTAAACCTACAACCTATGCCTATAGGGTGGCCACCTAATCATCATCACCATCTCCACCCTTGGCCATATGGGCATGTAGACTAGCCATGTGTGCATGCAAATCGTCCACCTCTACCTCTGAACCTACCAACTACCCATGTACCATCCCTAACTATGTAATCAAGGTCACCACCTGCCCCTGTAGGGTGTCTCTCTACATAGTGATGGGGTCTAAATCTGGCTTCCCCGGCCTAGGTGGTATTGCTCGTAAATGATCCACCAACTACTATCTATACCTATCAATCACCCCAACATCATCAATCAAACGGTCTCTCACCTTCTCCTCCTATCCTGTAGGTACTGTCGGCGGTGGTAGTGGCAGTGGTCTCTCCACATCATCTCTCATGTACTGTGGGAAGGGTAGCGGTATATCTTGCGGTAGCCCAAACTGTCGCCTGACACTGTCTACTAGGATCATCTCGTGCTCCCCTGCATGACACCCCTACATCCATCTGAGTAGTTGCAAGTCATTTAACTCATCAACCATCTATTTATATAAGGGATAACCCACATATAGTCTCCAAATAATGTCCACACCAGACAATCCCTCCAGTAACCGTGCCTGTAATAGGCTACATCATGTGTATCCCTTCCTACTCGATGGTCTCTAATCACAGGAACCCATCACCTGTAACCTACCCATGCTAAACCTAGCTCAAATGCATCCTCCCGGGGCATACCAATCGGATGAACACACATAATGTGCTCGTAGGCCCAACAGTGAAGAAAAAATGTACAACATATGTTGAACCTGCAGAGCTACCCATACACCCATAACTCTCTATATAACTACACTAGGAATGTTGGTGCACCCATGCAAAGAATGTGTTTTCCATCACCATATCATGCAGCACCCCCATCAGTGATCACAAGAATCTCCCACCCTCTATATCCGACAATGTATAAGTGACTACCTCCATCAATAACATTACTAGCCTCGTCTCCTCTTGACAGGCTAGGTATATCTCTCCATAGCTCAGGATGGCACTTTGGAATGTCATTTCCACCAGTCCCTCACCAAATACTATCAGCATCAACTCCTCAGATACCTCTGAGGAGATCGAGTATACATGCGTCCCCAATATCGGTAACCACAGGATCCTGTAAACATCCTCTACGGTGACAGTCATCTTCCCCGTCGGTAGGTAGAACGTGTTGGTCACTAAATCCCATCCATCAATGAGGACGACCATCAAAATCAGCTGTCGGACTACATGTCGGTAGCATCTAATCCCACTCAGGCCCACATATGCCACATGTCACCACTCCTCGACCGTCGCAGCCCCACGAACTATCAAGAGCAGGGGCACCACCCTGTCTCGCATCCACAACTGATCTCTTACCTGCATCTAGCAAAACATCACATTACTACACCTTAATCATACCCATAATCACCCTTGACACCTCACCTATACTTACCACCCTACCTCTCTTTCCCTAGACCTCATTACCTTCATATCACATCTTCTATCTACCCACCCCAACCCTAACCCACTATCATTCACCCTTACCTATTTTCACCCTTTACCTATGTTCTGATTTTCCCTAAAACATCTCCTGCTTACCACTACCTATCTCACCCACCAAACCTAGGTCACTTTTGGCTCCTTTTCCCCCATATCTTGACTAGTATGGGTTACCCCTAACTGACCTCGGTATGCCAATAACTGGCATCAGTCAGCCTATTTCGCGACCGATACCGGTTCGGCACCACTGACATTGGCTAACCCTCGACCAATACTGATCACTGTCACGTCAAAACCCAAGACACCCAAAACCCCCCTCTTACTAAAAAACCCCCTTTCTCTCCCTTCTACCCACCCATTCAGACCTAATATACCCCTTCATCCCTCCCCACCCCTCATTCACCCAACCACCTCCCTCCCCATTCCTATTTTACCTGATTTTCCCTCCTAAAATTCATATTCCCTTTCCCCCCCCCAAAACCCAATTTTTTCCCACCCGACCTCTAAACCAATCTACCTCACAAACACAAGAAAGGGATTGACTCTTACCTCATCATGTTTCCACCTCCATGGTGGCACATCAGGCCACTGCACCAGTGGTCCACTGAATCCCTCTCCTGCCTCTGCCATCACCTAATCAACCTACTCACCTCCAACCAACCGAATTGATCAATCTGATCTTGTGGACCCACCTATTGAATTCTAATCACCCACTACAACACTCGTAAACTCAGATCTCCATTCTGCATGAATGCTTTTAACCTTTCTCTCTCTCACCTATCATTTTCTCCAATTTGGTCAATGACAAATGATTTTAAAAACACAACACTTTTTCTTTTTTATAGCCTACCCAACTGGACTGGTGACAGTTTTACCTTGACTGACATTGGTCCTGTGCCCTAGCTTACCATGGTCAGTCCATTGGGACCGTCATCGGTTCCTTATAACCATTATCAGTTACCCTTCTCAGTCTCTTTCCTACCCCCTACCCCTAATTTTTGACCTACATCCTTTTACCTCACCCACACCTGACTTGGACACTTCACTCTATCCTCCTGACCTCATCATTTACTACCTCACCTCTTCCTCATTTGGGGACTTGTTATTTTACCCATACCTTGGCCCTACCCATGCCGTGACCTAGTTACTTGGACTTGGAACATTACTAGTGACCTGTGACCTCATGTGCTTGCTATACCTTATGGCATTGTTACCTATGTTGGTTAACATACTTACCTTACCTTGCCTCTTGTCAGGACTCTTTATCCTGACCCAACCTTTGGTGTACCAGAACATACCTAAACATTCCTGCACCTGACCTATGTCATGTTTCCTAACCATATCTTATACCTTGGATACCGGAAACCCCTCAACCTTGTTTGGATAAACCTATCGACCTTAAATGATGTAGAGTTTGCCTACTCTTCAACCTGGTACCATGCTATCGTTTATACGTGTGCATGTGTTTGACTGTTACTACCTTTGACCCTGACCCATTACCTGGATTACCTGATTAGACTTTTACCCCTTTTTACCCATGTTTCCCACCTTCCTCTTCATCACATTCACCTTTTATCAAACCACTCATCGATTCTTCCTTCTACCTCATCAGTTCCTAGTTTGAGGGGGATCACCTTCACCCACACATGGGGCAACCACCTCTTATTTTTGTCAGCGTCACTTACCAATACAAGCTACGCAACAAAAAGGGGAAAAATGTAGACACCAAAAGTGGGTCACACTCCCCTTGGTCCCTCGAAAAATAACCAACCCGAACACACTCACCTAACCATGGCCCCTTTCACCCCACTCTAATATTAATTTAATTAAATTAATTCGTGATCTCATAATATTTATTATTTAAATATCCTAATTGGGATAATGCCCACACCGCCACCTCACCTATACACCTCATCTATCCACCTCACCCTAAGACCTATTCTTAGTATGTTTCCATAACTAACTAAGACCTACCTAAACCCTAAAAATCAAAGCCTACATTCCCTCTAACCACATTCCTACCCGTTAGAAAGGAAGCTTCCATTCTAATTCGCGAAGAAAGACGAACAAGATCTAAGAAATCAAGGGGATCTGACCATTTTTAGTAAACCTAGGAAATCCCACCCTAACCAATGCCGGTCACCCTAAACCACCACCAATCAACCTAGAACCATCGTCGCTTACCATTTATTTCCCATAACAACCTTATTTCGAGGTTGACATTTTTCTGAGAGCAAGGGACAAAAACCAAAGCTGCATGCAAGCAGAACTAGGATTCATACACGCATCAGATCATTCACAACCAACATCATAAGTGATCACAGAGCTATTTGCATTTACAAAAGCATCCAAGGAAGAACCATCACCACATCAAACTCTATCCATCTAATCAATTGAAATTTCCATCCAGCCATTAAGCTCATACAACATTAAGTGTTTTATTAACAAATATTCATCCACTTTCATTTTAGTAGGTTCTGTTATATCTATTATTAGTTTCTACTGTCACTCCCATTCTCCCACCTCCATGCCAACCTGATCATTCCTTCTTCCACACCATTGAACTGTCCATACCTAGTTTTTAAAGATCCCTAAGTATACCTAAGACCTATAAAGACATTTTCATTTCCCTCTCCATTTCCGTTTAGCCTCAGATTTTTCCTCACATCAAGATTTTGATAAGTTTCCCCTACCTATACCATACCAATGTTGGTTCACTTAAACTGACATCCGTCATACCAGACTGACATCGGTCTTTGTGTCTCACCCTCAGACCAAGAAAAGAGCCTAAGATCCCCACAAAATATGCAAAGCAACTCAGAACCAGACCCTAACCAGTACTAGTACTCTGACAAATACCTTGACCTTCATATTCAATCATAGCTTAGCCTGTTGTGAACGAATTTGATTATTGTAGTCGAATGAGATACCTAAATCATTTTAATTACAGTAGGATTTCATTATTGTTAACATTGAATTGTTTTAAATAGTGGATTGACAGCCTTCTAGGGAGTATCACACTTCCCGGATCTATTATACGCTATGAAATCCACTTCATATATTGTTTAAATTCTATTTGGTGGTCTTGTTTTCTATTTCAGGTAGTTTCTCCTAGCCAAAAGGAATCTCTCAAAATTAGCTATGGATTAAGAAGACATACGGGCGTAACATCCTTCAACCAGCTTTAATAGGTATTCCTCCTAGCCCTTTTACCCTTATCTATTTCGTCAATATTCAAAGAAACACTCTAAGAATCAGGTGAAACAGGGAGGGCTTATTAGTAGATCCCACCAAAGTTGTAGTAATTGTGGGATTGGGGGAGCCTACTAGTCAAAGCGCAATGCATGGATTCTTTGGCTACATGGGTTATTATAGGAATTTCATCAAGGGATATGCCAAGATTGTCGCACCTTTAGAAAATTTACTTAGACACAAGAGTGCTTTCCATGGGGACATGCGCAGTAGAAGGCATTTGACACTTTAAAGGATAGGATTGTCACTACACCCATACTATGATTCCCCTCTTGGGATAAGCCCTTCCATGTTCATGTTGATGCCTCAAGAACCTCCATTGGATCAGTACTTGCACAGCCTGGTGAAGGGATTGTTGATCATCCTTTGTGCTTTACAAGAAGGAAGTTGACACCAGTAGAGTAGAATTATACTACAACTAAGCGGGATGCATTGTCAATGATCTATGTGATTCACAAGTTTAGTTATTATTTTCTAGAAACCCCTTTTATATTTTACACTAACCATATGACATTAAAATATTTAGTGAACAATCCCATTCTACAAGGGCGTATATGTCAGCAGGTACTATTGTTCCAAGAATTCGAGTTCACCCTCATTTTCAAACTAGGAAAAAGTAATTCTAGACCTGATCATTTGTCTAGAATAAATTCAGGGGAGGACACACAAAGCATTAAGGATACCATGCCAGATGCAAAACTATTTAGGTTGCAGCGCGTGCCCTAAGACTTAGAAGATATTGCATTATTTGTCAAGATAGGTGTAGTGCCGGAAGGGATGAAGGAATTGGACAAAAAGCGGCTAGCTATATGCTCCATGCCCTACATGTTGATTAGTAGGGATTTATAAAAATTAGGACATGATGAGATTTTGTGTTGGTGTATAATAAAACATGAGCACCTAGGCATAATAGAAGAGGTGCATGGAGGTAGTGCAGGTGGACACTAAGCAAACGATGCCACTACACACAAGATATTAATGGTTGGATTATGATGGGAGACCCTATATCAAGACTTTAAGGAATATTGCAAGGTGTGTCACCATTGTCTACACATTGGCAAACTAGGGCAAAGAGATGAAATTCCTTTACACCCTATTCCTAGTTCCGAGCCATTCGAAAAGTGGGCTATAGACTTCGTATGCCCTATTTTACCAGCTACGCGTAGGACTGGAATCGCTTGCATAGATTACTTGAGAAGGTGGGCAGAAGCAACACCTACTAAGGATTGTACAACAACTACTGCAACAAGGTTTCTATGGGAAAACATTATTACAAGATATGGATGCCCTTTGAGTTTGACTAGTGACAAGGGGTACACATTTCTTGAATGAGACAGTAAGGATTCTATTATCAAAATTCATGGTGGCTCATCACAAGACCACCCCTTACCATCCACAAGCAAATGGAACTGTGGAGGCATCTAACAAAATACTAAGTCATACCCTAACAAAACTTTGTGACGTTGGTAGACAAGATTGGGATGACAAAGTATCATCCGTTCTTTGGGTATATAGGACAACCTACAAGAGATTAAATAAGGCCACACCATTTCAATTAGTTTTTGGCACATAGGTTGTCCTACCAGTTCAATTCATGTTACCTTCTCTGTGTATAATGCACGCAGGAGGAAAGACAAATGAACAAGTTCTGGAAGAAATAATTGACTAGTTAATGTAATTGGATGAAAGACGATCACTCGCAAGGTGGAGCCAGAAAACTGAAAAAGTACAACAAAAGGCATGGCATGATCGTCACATTAAGAACAAAAAGTTTGAGGTTGGGCAGATGGTGCTACTATATGTTTCCAAGTTTCTGTGCCATCCTGGGAAGTTAAAAGTCCATTGGTTAGGTCCCTACATCATCTCATACATCCTTGATTCAGGTGCATGCCAGCTATAAGCACTAAATGGGACGAGATTGCTGGGACACTTCAATGGGAGTAGGATAAAGCCCTACTATAAATAAATATTCTTGGTGTTTGTAATAAGGTAGTATTTCGAGATAGTTTAGGATTTCCTTTAATGGATTTTATTTTCTTGTGTTTCCCTTTCTCATTGTTGTTTTGTGTTGTGCCTTGGGCATCGGTAACCTCATTAATTTTTCAAATTTTGTAAAAGCGCAGACAACCGCGCATCGTTTTAATGTGGAGGAAAGTGCAAAGTGTGAAGTACTAGGAAGGATTGCCTTGGAAAGCCCGATTGAATGGCCTTGTGGGAGAAAGTGCATAAGAGAAAAGGTGAACGAGGATGGTTGGTATCAGGATAAGGCTATAATTTGGTTCCATGTACAACGGAGAAAGAATCACAAAAAAACATGAGGTAGGCGAGAGCAAAAAATTGTGAGGATGGAAGAAGTACCTTTGGCTTTGGTAATGCGCATGTAAAAGTCTTCTGTCAGATAAATTGGTTGTGTTCCAAAAGGTTGTAGGATTGTCCATGTAAGGTTGGTCACGTGAGTTGGGGCATAAAGTCTGGCTTAGTGGAAAAATCCACAATAAGTGTTGAAGTATGGTGGTAGGTGAAGTAGCATTTAATGCTAAAAATCAGGAAAAACTATAAATATAAGGTTGAGCACTTCATTATGGACATTGCAAATAAGATAAAAAATATCTCTTGCAAACTAGGGTTTTCAGAGTTGATCCGTGTGAAGAAAAAATTGAGAAATTTAACCGTGAATGACTAGATTTGATCTACAAACTAGAAGGAAAGACATTCATGGGAATAGAGAAAAAGAATTGTGGAGAAGCACCATCTTGTGAAAGAAGATATTCAAGTTATGGTTTGGAAGCTAGGGCACAGGATGAAAAGGGTTTCTTCACAATTTTAAGATCTGGAACTAGATGAGGCGGAAAACTAGAGCAAGTAAGAGAAGTTGAAGTGCTAAGACAACCTAAACCATGGCACATAAGAAACAAACTATATCAACTAAGAAGCCCAAGGGTAAGGGCAAGGGTAGAGGAAAACAAATAGAAACCCCCACAAGTATGAATGAAGAATGGTACGCAAAAATGCATTACCCAGATGAGGTTTTGCTCAGGAAGGAATGGGCGTCCCACTCAAGAAACATGATGGTGAGTGATAGCAACCATCACATGAGTAGGACAGAAAAATAAATGGCGCTGGATTTGGTATGCCCAACAAACAAAAGGACACTAGAGGGTTTTCCTATTTATAACGACGAGGTAAAAGTGAAGTTGGAGAAGGCGGAATTATTGCAACTCTATGAGTTTCCTTATTTTGGAAAAACTGAGTGCCTATAGTAATGGTTGATGTTGTGTGTACACAAGGATTACTTTTACTTTATAGGGCACAAGATGCACATAACTCCTCAGTTGATTTCAAGATTTGCATGCCTCATTTACGAAGGAAACAATATATATGAAAAGGAATCCATAAAAGCAACCATCACTGCATATGATTATAAGAAGGGGTCACGATAATTTGATATCACGGAGATCCAAGACCCTGTCATGAGATTGGTCGTGCACCTAGTGACAAAACTAAATGACTAAGAAAGGTGGACACAGGTAAATAAGGCCTAGTTAAATGTGTGAATTTTTTATTCAAAAGGCACCATATATACTTTGTATACCTTCATCGTAGATGAAATTATTAGCAGCGCGTAGGAAGGAGACAAGATAATCTTTGGCAATGTCCTCTTGACAATTGTGTTCTCTGAGATCAGAGCACCATATGCATTAGATAAATTTGTTTGGGAATATCCAAAGGAAGACCCCTCACCCGCGAAAATATTCACAAAGTACACTTACGATACCATGATGGCTTCTCACAGGGCACACCTGGAAAAATGGTATAAGTGCTTAAGCGATGTGTTCAGGGTAGAGTGTAGGATCCTAGAGTAGCTGTCAGTGCTTATTGATGGAGAAGCCGAATTTACGGTGTACTAGCATTTCTGCATTGGAAAATTTAAGTTGATAGATGAGAGCATGGGCCCTTAGTAAATACATTTAAAGAGGCAAAAATACTAAGGTTTGACCTTAATGAGGTAGATCAAGACCATAGGGAGCTATGCAGAGAAAGCTAGTTTACCCCAAGAAGTGCGAGTACGTAAAAAGGTATGTCTCCCACGAAGTTCAAATGACAAAGCCCCTGACTTTGCCAATTGCAGGAGAAATAGCAGCAAGGGTATATCTGTGCATAAGACCAAAGTTTGAAAAGGGAACATACTTGGAATGTGATGTCTCCATTTCTAAATGCCCCATGGGAAGAAAGAAGCCTGCACTGGTAAGAAAAGGAAAATAAGAGGTGCAAGGGAAGAAGGAACCAAGTGTCTGGAGTACACCACAAGTGCATGCCCGAGGGACAAGTGCTAGAACTAGCACTTATTTGTGCACGTAGGAAGAGGTCCTAAGTCAAAGAGGAGGTGCTAGGATAAGAAAATCCTATCATAAAGGAGAAATCACTAGAGGAGGAAGAAGAAAGAGCTGAATCCATTATATTGGAATCCCCAGTTAGGAAGAAATAGAAGATGATAAAGGATGCTGATTCAGAGGACACAGAGAGCTTGGAGGTCGACAGAGGAGAGAAGGATGATGATGAAGAAGATGAACCTGAATGATTTCAGGAACTGCTAGTATTTGATGTGCATGATTCATAGGAAGAGGGCGGAGAAGAGGAAAATGAGTTTTTTTTCGTACGGAGGAAGGGTATCTAGGATGAGGAAGGCTCCCATGATAAGGGAGGAAGTGAAGAAGCAAGTACAAAACATTAGATTCCAAGCCTCACACAAGAGAAGATAAACGAAGCGATAGAAAGAGAAGCAACAAAAATCATTAAAGCCTTGGTAGAACAAGATTTGGAGCACAACGCTAAAATAGTTATGAATGAAGATAAAGAACAAAGTGCAGGAAAATATCATCGCAGCATAGGAGGTCCCAGTCTAACGGTAACTGTTCCTAAGGGCACGCGCACATGAGGAAAGCACATGGAGATCCAAAGACCAAGAATGGACTATGTTGATTATCCAAATAAGGTGTTGTGTGCGCGTTTCCAAAGCACAGTGCCAACAAAGAAACTCTTGGCCATGAAGTTGTTTGATGAGGGAGGTGCATACCCTTGGATGAGGAAGATGTTCTCTTGGGAAATTGAGTCCCACATCAACGAGCCAGAATTTGAAGTAAGCCAAGGAGCAATAATGAAGGTAAGTCAAAAGGAGGCAACCCCTTGGTGAGAACTCAACAGCTTTTGGATGAACAAGTCCGTAATGCGTTGAATAAGGTTTCAGTTGAACTAGAAGCCGTGTTATTCGGGAGGAATGACAAGGTAAAATTCCTAGAGGTAGAACTAGAGAAGAGGGAGGAAGAGCTAGAAGAAAGGACCAAGGACTTAAAATAGGAGAAACTAATCAGCGCGCAACTAAAGCATGAACAAGTAGCGCGCATGGCAAGGCAAAGAGGGATTTTGAGACTTAGCCATATTTGGCATATCAAGTAGGACAAGTGAAATTCATGACCTAACTATGCATATAGAGTAGATAAGGTGTTATCCTGGTAATAGGTTGGCCCAAGAAGGAATATGCCCTACGATGGAAGTGTCTAGAAGACAATCATGGCAAGGAGTGGAGAGCTCGAGCCTAGAGGATCATGCTCCCATGGAGAACCACATTTGGACATTTGGTGATGGATTTGAAGCCTCAGAAAGGTGAGTTGGCAGTTCAAGGGGCCTAGAAATACAAGCACCCAAAAGACAAAGAAGATCAATAGAGAGCAAAGCTCTGCAGAAATGTTGCAATGAACTCTATTGGGTTGGGTTGGGTAGATGACCTATAGGGAAAGGATGTATTAAGGGGTTTGGGTATGAAATTTTCCTTTCACGTTCAGGAGGACTCTAATCCAGTTATGATGCATGACTTTGGTCTACCATACTGTGATATTTTGTAACGAATCTAATGCATGTGATGAGGTTGTCAGAAATGTTAGAATATAAAGATAACAGACTCTAGTTTATACATATATCTACTTAGTTTTGTTTCATGTTTTTTATATGAATGAATATAAACTCCTATATATTTCCTTTTCAGTTTAGTTCTATAAATTTTTAAGTACTCTTTTATCTGAAATGACTGCGTTGATATAGAATTCGTTCTATGCTCTATGATGAATGCATGTCTCATAACCACTCACTCTTTTTAAGTTCCTATCATAGATGATGCTTTACCACTTAACTCACATAAAAGAGAGACTCGGCACCTGTGCATGCCTCGGGTGAGCACCCAATGCCCACTAGGTGATAGGCCAATGCGCATGGGATTCCCTTGTTCTTTGGTGAGTGTAAAAGTGACTACAATTATTTATGCCTGCAGCTTCAGTTGGGATCTCAAATCAATGATTTATTTTGGGGTTAAGGGAATAATGGCTAATATGAAGGAGAATTTCAGCCCTAGCTACGTCTTTTCCCTTCACATTATTACACAAAACCCTTTCATCAAGATGAGGGGTAGGAGAGGAAGAGTGAAAGTTAGGATTTTTAGTTCTGACCCTGGGCTACTGTGGAGGAGGAGGGGCTAAGGGGTGAGGAGGATTATTAGCAAAAACATAATGGAAGTATTGATGCAAGAGGAAAATAATTTGTGTTGAAGGGGAAGGCCTCTCAAATGAGCTTGGACATCCAGAATAGATTTTTATAAGGAATGGAGGATGTAATAGGAGAGGCAAACCCTTAGAGTGTTCCTAAAATGGTTCAATAGGACCAGATGGTGGAGAGGCATAGTACAAAAATTCCCCTCCAAGTTAATATACTTGACCACCATCTTAGCAACATCATCATATAGAGGGGGGATAGAAGAACAAAGTAGACCCGTTTTTCCAATCTTCAGGGTTTCCACAAGGTTTCGTTCCCTTCCACAAACATTTTCTCTTCTGCGTCCTTATCAAATTTGTTCCTATAGAATTTTATACCATCCATTCCTAAACCTATAATAAATGATATCAAACTTTCGGTAATGGTGAATTCCTTACCTTTAAATTTAATAACCATATCATTCCATTTTCGAGTAAATATCAAGGAAATATGTTTGTTACATGCCCTTTGATTCACTGTATGAAGTCCACGAAGTCATCCACGTCGAGGTCCTTTCAGAATGCTTCATTCTATTTCCATGAAGGGTCACAAATAGGCTCATCACGGTAAGGAGGACCACCTATTGTGGAGAAAATGGTCCCACATAGAGCATTCGCAAACTGAACACAACTGATATCGGGCTTCCTAACAACTTGACTGCCGATGAATAAGTGAAAAAGAAGATAGAAAGGAACCTCTTGAGAGAGATAATTCTCATATGTGCGGGGTATATATTGTAATTTCTATTCACATGTATTTTCCACTGGCCAGTACTATTGAACCGAACATGTGGCCTCAACATCCTTAGTAATGATAACCTTAGTTGGATGCGATATTTATTTGTAATCATGCCAAAATTTAAATTGTTTAATGATGATACCTTCATTAGCTAATGCATCAACAACACTATTCCCTTCCCGATAGGTATGGCAAATATTTACATTTTTTTAAACTCTTTGCAAATGTTTTTTGCCTCATTGATAAAGTCTTTGATGGTCCAGCTAGGGGCATGGGTGCCTTTGAGATTATTTATAATGTTAATAGAATAACCCTCAATAATTAAATTATTTAGCAGTTCTGATACCCCAGAGAGGGCGAGGGCCTCAGCATAATGATTTGATTGATTGCCCATGGGGCCTGCATAGGAAACAAGGGGATGGCATAGATGGTTTCTGATTACGTCTCCACCACCAACAGTTCCTTGGTTTCCCTTAGAGGCACCATCAAAATTTAACTTGTGTCAACCTTCAGGTGGAGGAATCCATTGGAAAAAATATTTGTCAATGTTGGGAGTTATAACTTGAACCATGGAAAAAAATAGTTATGAACCCTAAAGGAAACGAAAGGTGTCAACTGAATTGGAAGGTGTGAATGGGAAAGGAAACAAGTGAAAAGGATTCAGACATATGAAAATTATCTAGTGAGATATAATCTCCACTTCATAGCATTACCCTCATAAGGATTCCACTCAAAAACTAATTAGTGTTATCTATGTTTCTCATTTTCAACATATTTATTTTTATTTAATTTGTTGGATCATTTATGCAATCAACCAATAGTATGAGGGATGAACAACCATGAGGTGGAGTTTCACTCTTCTATCTTTATTTCATCTCCTATGAATGATATAACATATAAATGACCTCTAGAAAGAATATGGGGCGTTTTAGAGATTAATGAATATGAAACAAAATTGGCATCGATGAAAAAACTAGTTAATGTTGAGTCCTAAACCATACCTTGAAACTATAAATCGTTATAATCTACATATTTTCAAGCATACAATTCACAAGATAATAATTCATTACATGCTTAGTATAATTTCTACTACATGCTACATTTTATTGTAAGACCTTGCATATACATACATTAAATGACTAGTAAATATTTTATTAATATTTATTTAATAATGTTAATAAGTGTCTTCCTACCAGATCAAAGGTTCCTAATTAAATGTTGTTGTGATGAGTTGTACAATGGAGATGGAATTAGATTGTCTACAACTTTCACGAATAAGCTAACAATCAAAATTCATCGTGTACATGTTGCAAAACTTACTTCACATTTTGTAGCATTCTCTTACACAAAAATTGTTTAAGATTTTTTCCACAAGACACACATTCTATGGGTCACCTACAAAACAAAGAGGATAAGCTAGATGACTGAGGACATGATCTTTGTTATCAACACAACATTTTTCTCTAGTTTTCTACTTTCATTTTTCATGGTTAGGAATTCATTCATCTTCACAATTGTTTTAAACTTTTAATGTTAGGAAGAAAATGATAATTTAGATGAACAGAGAAGACAACGCTACAAACAAAATGATCCATGGAAAAAAATAGTTATGAACCCTAAAGGAAAAGAAAGGTGTAGAATGAATTGGAAGTGTGATGGGAAAGGGAAAAAAGTGGAAGGGATTCAAACATATTCAAATTATCTAGTGAGATACAATCCCCAATCCATATCATTACCCTTATAAGGATTCCACTCAAAAACTAATTAGTGGTATCTATGTTTTGCATTTTCATCATCAAATTTTTTTTCCTAATCATCTCTTTCCAAAAAAAAACCCCACACGTCATCCAATCCTTCCATTTAAGACCTCGAAACACACACTTGGGTTTTACGATGACAGTGGGAAGAGAACAAGAGAAAAGGATAATTACCATTTGAACTCGTCGGCCGCATATTCCCACTCTGCCTTTATTGGCTTGGATGAATGTCCCATCTCGTATCAAATTATTTTTCTATGATAAAGAGTGGACGATCTATTTGGAATGATGTAATTATTAAATATCAAAGAAAGCCATGTCATTTTCAAAACTTGAACAAATGTTATTCCTGAAACTTGACAATAAATTTGAGATTTTTTGGCAAAGCTACGTGTTGATGAGAAAAATATATTCGATGGAAGGGAGGGTATAGGCAATGACGTCCTTGTGTAGGGAGAGACAGAGGAGAGACAGAGGGAGGTGGGGAACAAGGATCAAATTTGAAAGGCTAGTCTTAATTTTATTTTATTGTGAAGGGAAAATATTGGACCAGCCATTCCATGATGAAAAGCACTATTATGAATATTTTACATTTGATATGATAAGAATAAATTAAAGAACACACATCATAAAAATTAAAAAAAAAATTAAATGAGAAATTATTTTATTTAAATCATTATGTACTTTAAATAAAAAGGGGAAAATTCAGTAATCCAAACAAAATGACCCCCTCAATCAAAATGGTGTAATAATTAAGTTGCATTTAATCTCGTAAAATAATCAAATTATGACGTAGAGAACGCCCAAATACTTGTAATATTTTCATTTCCTAAAATTCATCATAACTAAAATAAGCATTAAACAAATTTAATAGATAAATACACTAGCAATCGCATGTGTAGAATGCAATGTGAACTCCGAAACATAAAGAAGTGAGCAATAGTAAAAAGGAAAAAATTGAACATGTATGTTGAAAAGTGTTATTTTGTAAGTGTAGAAATATAGATGAACCACTTCTTTTAAAGTTATCATCTCCTCATTTAAAACTTGTATACAAATTCGTATATATACAATTTCAAATCTTATATCGTGAGTGATAGCATTTTTGCGGACTATCTTATGTGAACTTAAACATGAATACATGAAGGCTTTCATGGATGTATAGATTTTATATCATGAGTGGTACCCGTTTGTGTTCTTTTTTTCACTTTAAATGTGAATACAATGCAATGTGAACGCCGAACAGTATATGTTATTTTATTTAGAGTTATAATTATTACTTTATTAGTTGACTGTTGATAATGGGTGTGATTTATTTTGTAAGTGTAGAAATATAAATGAACCACTTAATTTAAAGGTTCTCTCTACATTTCAAACTTGTTACAAATTCGTACATGAATACATTTGATACCATTTACGATAGTTAATTACTTTTATAGTTGACATGGTTTGTATTTATTGCGAGTTAATTTTGTTAGTGTTACATCCATTGTTTGGTTGGTGTTTTGCTGGAAAACCTTTATTGTACACTCGATAAGGCGTGTGATTTATAATGGTAGTGTAGGAATATAGATGAAACATTACATTGAAAGGTTGTATGTGTACATTTAATTTTGTTATAGATTCTTACATTTAAAGTTGTAAATCATATATCACAACATCATAAACATGAAGACCTTTGTACACATAATGAGACATGTATACATTTGCAGTATTTATATCATGAATGGTTACCTTTTGTGGGACAATTTTATTTTCACTAAACATGATTACATTTGATACCCCTTGAATGAAAATGTCCTCTTTGGATACAAGAAGTGTTGAGTAAAGTAGTAGTGGAGGTGCTATCAAAATAGAGGGTTGTATTTACGACGGGTTGAGGGATAAGTAGTCTTGAATCCTCCTTTCTTCTTGCTGCAAGTGTTGGTACATTTGCCATATTTGAGTACCTTTCGAATGAAAACATTAGGTGAAATGCACAGATTTGCAAGTGAGGGAACTCTGGAGAAAGTTGTGAATGTCAGACCCTACCTTTCAGTGGTTCCAATGTCGATAGTTGCTCTATGCAAAGTAAGTCCCTGTGACTTGTGGATATATAGTTAATTCCCAGGCCATTTTAATCGGCAATTGTCTTCGATTCCCTCTTGAAATAGGGGGGTATGGGAATATGTAACGGGTTGGAGGGATCCCAACATGGGCCATTGTATCTATCAAATTTGACAACAACAAATAAAGGTAATGTTGGTGGTGGCATTGATGTGTCATAGACAATGTTGGTGATTGTTCCTGTAGCACCATTTACGAGGCCTGCGTCAACCCATAAATTTGCAATAAGCATGATTTTTTGTTGTTTGAATAACAGATACTTTGTGTTCTAATCTGATCATCATCAGGATCTCCTGGTCCAGCCCACTTGTTACTTTGAGCAATGGATTGGGGTGAACGTTCAATGCCTTCAACATCTGAAGGTTGTGGGAGTCCACGAGATTATTTTTTGCAAACAAATGTGGTGCATCCTTAAAAATGTTGAGCTCCTGGTGAGTTAGGTGTGTGTCTGTGTGAGACATTATGAGTTTCTAGTCCTCAATAAGAGGGTTTGAATCTCGCATGTGGAGTAGTAAATTCTAGAATGAAACTTGTGTTGTTCCTTATTTCTAAAATATTGGTTGCAATGTAATGGAAGAATTGAATAAAGGCTGGCTCCATAGGAATTGCTTCATAAAGAGGACTGTCCAAAACAGGTTTTAATCGGCCAAGGTTGCTGAGGAGGATGACTGATCTATTCCCAAATTCAGATGTTTTTGAGTGTGGGAAATATTTGCGTAGCCCACTATCAAGTTTTCTTAACAACTTTGGGCTGATGAAACTCATTTCATCAATAAGAACATATTCTATATGTTTCAGCGACTCTTGAAAAGATGATAGTGGACTGCCTTCAAGATGATATTTCTTCGATTGGAATGCATATGGCTGTGTGGATTGTGGATGCAGAGATATTGAATGTTCAAACATCGGTATGGGTGAGCACAAGTAGAGGTTAGGGAGATGTCGTTGGTGATTTGAATGAATTCCAAATTTTATTTATCAGAAATGATTTTCCTATGCCATTTGTTCATTGAATTATCAATCTTAGTGGAGGTAGAAGGGTTTTTTATTTACTGAATGGTGTAGTATGCTATTAAGAGCTACTTTTTGCTATGAAGACAAAGGAAGTGTGGAAGATGGTGGTGTGGCTTGCATGACGGTTTTATTTGTGTCTTCCTTTTATCTCTCGATGAATGATGAACCAGTTATCTGCAAATCTAGCAGAATGTCATGTATGCTCTAACTATTGTGTATGTTTAAATCTTGTTTCCCCAACATTTCAAGACTGTCAAGACCCATGTTGTTTCCTAGACAAAGTTGTGTGAAGATCTTTCATTCTTGTAATGGTTCGTGTTGAATACTATATTCGGCCTCAGAGTCAGAACTAACATCTGTAGCATGTCATGTGTCTATGGTAGTGCATAAAGCATGCCATGGTCTATAGTTGTTCTTGAACATGTCCCAAGTTTCATTGATGTCATGTGAGACTGAGCCAAATTCAAAGACAATATTTCTAACATGCTTGTATAAAAGGATTTCTAACCAAAAAAAGGTCATATGACGTTGAATCCTGAGCTGGGACATTCACAAATCTCGGGTGCACCCAAACTATTATTTGATTTGGTCACATTTTCCATTTATCACCTTTACATCTCTTATTGTAGCTCCAATATTGAGCAGCCTGAATAAGTGGTAGGTGTTTCATGGTTACAGGATGAACTTTATATGCATCCAAGAAAACGGTTGTTTATTGTCCATCGACGTCACTTTCAACGACACGTCTCAAGATTTTTTTTCCCAACATTTATTGATACAAACTAATGACTACACATAACAAGTGGAAATTTTTGCAGCATGTGGCATGTTTCTTGTGCACTTATGTCATGTTCTACAATTCTTTCTATGAGCATTTTACAGATCGCAATATGTGTTGGAGAATCCGCGCCACCATCTCTTGAAAATATGGATAGCTGTAATGCCCACATTTTCAACACCAAAATACAATAGTAAAATTATCATAATTTTTTTTTACTTTAATTACACGCTACACAACACCAAATGAGATCTAAATAAAGAAACTCGACATCATGTAGGAAAATTACATAAACATGAACCCACTCATACAATACGATAACATAGGGTATGCACCAATGTATTACTCAAATGACGTAAACCAGTACAATGGCCCGATTACAGTAAGAAACACAGGATAGGCATACTCCACAACATGGCCTTTTCATGGTTTACATATTCATTACATTAAGCTTTCCATTGTATGACCTTATAGTTTTCAACAAGATTAAACATATAAGGTTTAAAATTTCCTAATTTTCAAACACCAATTGATTTATTTTGCAAAGCATTAGTCTTTAACAGAGAATGTGTGGTTGGTTTCTTTCTCCAATTCCAGTAATTATCCATAGCTCATTTGTTTAATAAATTCATTTTAAAAAACTATGAGTCTACTAATATTCAATTTTTTCATTAAAGGTTTGTTTCTCAAAAACAAATTAGTTGACTATAGTTATCTGAAGAACACTTAACATGAGACCATTTGGTTCTTTACAACTAGGCTGCATGTTTTTGTGTAACATTTCACCTATAGCGGTTCCTTTAGAATTTTTTTGTTTCTCTTATGGAAATAACTTTATATAGCTTAATTGTGATTAGGAACGTATATACAGACATGCACCTTCTAATATTTGACTTACGAATTGTTTGAGATAGCCATGTTTACTTGGTTTGGAAAATTACTCTCATTACAAGGAGGAAAATTCATAGTAAGAAAAAGGAAGGTTACTAGATCAATAGAAAACCTATCCTGAGTTCATTTCATAGAATACTAACAATACACTCTTTTTATCTTCAAGTTATTACAACCAACTATGTACGTTAACTAATCAAGTTGTATCCTTCTTGATTCAGAATCTATTGCTCTAATTTGGAATTCATATTTTCATAATCATATTGCACATGGAAGGTTACATTACACCTATGTTCCCATTATAGATATTTTTCTTTGAATTAAGTGACAAATTTCACATTTCAAACTACTTTTGTTTCATCATCTTAAGGATTTACTCTCAATAGAAATGGGATAATTACATTTTTCTTCTAATTCTCAAGTGACTCTAGGTTTAATATATTCCTATCTACACCAAGGGTTTTACTGACAGTTATAAGTCAACTAGAGTGCAATTTCCTTAACCCACAAGACCTTGGCTACAGTTGACGGTATATCATTCTCAAAGCTACACTTTATTATTTCATTAGCATTTTTGTTTAATCCACATTTATGCAAACAAAAAATTTGATCATGCATCATATTTGATTTTTCAATTTATTAGGTTGTTTTATTAGTCGTGGACCTTTACTTTATTACATTCATTTTATGATCACATATGAAATTTTAGTCGGTTTTGACATTGCTAAAAGGTGTACCATTTGCGTAACGGCATTCCATAGATTAATCGTATTTACACTTATTTACTAACTATATTTAAACGGTTACTTTGGTCCCGTATTAACATCATTTTGGATCAAATGTAATCCCTTTAAAACTTACGAAACACCTAGGGATTTCATAATACAAGGAGTATGACATTGCACAAGAGAACTCATTTCAATTCTCTTGGACATGGAAGTACAAGTGTATATTGAAAGAGAGATATCCCAAACAACCTTATGCATTTCCAAAAGTCTCCTAGGGACCTATTTCAATTATATGGTAAATACGCAAGTAATTCAACACATAGTCTCAACTCACATAATTTAGATCTCAAAAGAGATCAATCGAATGTACAATCACCAAATATCTTGCAAGGATTTGGCCACCCACTAGGGTACCAAGGGAAATCACACACAAGAGGGTTAAACTTATTTAGGATATGGTCATACTTACAACACCTAGGAATGATCACTTTACTCGTGCCAATATGATAGGTTTCACAACATATAAGATGTCTTAGGAGTGAAACAAGCAGATGATTAATGAGGTCAGAGTATTTTATTAACACGATCAATGTTTTATACCCTAGAAAAAGAATCAATTGGGGGAAGGAAGGACAATAGGAATTATAATTCGTTATTTTAATTTTGTTATTTTTGATGAGAGGATATTCTACATAGCATTTTGATGTTAAGGAAATAAACTAATAATTAACATAGCAAAATATTTGTTTGATATCTTTATAACATATGTACAACATTGAGTACAACTTCACATCCAATACGACACTATAAAATATAGCCACATTGGTATTCTCTTTTCAAAATATACAAAGAACAATTCTTCGAACAATAATACATATCATTATTTTATGGTAATACATGAATTGCAAGATGAATATAACTTTAGAATGATAACTCACTAATTACAACATATTACATCCAGAAAAATTCCTCTTGTTTGGATTATCTGCAACCAACATTGCATCATTCCTAGGACTGAGTATGGAAATCCCCTACACTCAAGCATAAATTTCATGTATCCATCATTTCAAACAATCAAAACACACACACACAGAGAGAGAGAGAGAGAGATAATATGATTCATTTTCTTTTCAAATCACCATAACATCTTGTATCCACTTTTCATTTCATTTCAACTCATATACATTTTGACCCATTTGTATTTTCAAAACCTAATCAATATTTTCATAATTATCTCTAGAGAGAGAAAGAATGGATTTCATTTTCCTTTCTATTCATCATATCATAATCACATACATTATTAAATTTTCATTTCATTTCCAACCCATGAAGATTTATAACTCATATACATTTTTAGAACAAGTCAAAATATCAGAGTTACTTCTAGAAAGAGAACAGGGAAGAGAGAGAAACATCATAATTTCCCAAAAAGCATTCATATAATAGTTTGATCAATTCATACTCTATAACATGTGGACACAATATGTACAAGGTTCCATGGTTAGTTAGGAGTCAAAAGAACCCTTAGAAGGTGTGTTTAGCAAAAGTTACAATTTTGGTGCAGGCTAGCCGAAACATCAAAAGTGCCTACAAACTGGGATTGAAAACACTTGGTTTAAGTTTTATCATGAATTTTGATAATTCCTACTTACTCTCTCATATATAGATAATTTATCATGTCTAATGTAAGTTGGTTACAACGAGAATAGCTCAAGTTATTAGGGGAACTTCGGGGCCAAATATCGTAATTTCGTCAACAGCTCTTGTCGCACAACGACCAGTGGGCCCCAAAACCTACTTGCAAAATTATTTTCCCAATATGTATTTAGTGAACTGGAGGTGGGTTACGATCCACTTGTTGGCAATCTAGAGGCAGGAGGTAAGTGGTTTTCATTTTTTCTCAAGCTAAGTGACAACCGTAAGCTGAAAATGATCGCGTTTTATGAAAATGACCATGTCACCATAAGTGACTAATAAGATAAGGGGGGTCTAGGATTACGACTTGGAAGACCATTAAATGATTTCAAACAACCCGGTTAAGGTTCCCTAAGGTGTTACATTTTACTTGGGGTCATGCAAGAGTATCATTTTGTGGTACGTTTAGGTGTGGCACTACATGTGTATAACTTTTAAAATCAGAGTTTTCTCTCATTTTTGTTTGGATGTTGATGTTTTAAGAGTTTACATCAAGGAAATATTTTGTCACCTATCATTCAACATTTAATTTTGAAAAATCTTGAAATGATGAAGCGAAATTTAATGCAAGCGAAAAGGGGGGAAAACCATATTTGTTAAAGGGTGAAGCGATGCAAGCAAAGAGCTCCATGGGTCCACTTGTTACTTTTTTATGTCTTACAAACTACTGAGATCTCAAAAGGAACATGTTATATAATTTTCATAACAATTCAATGAAGTTATTCAAGAAGATGTTTATCTATGAATGGATAAATAATTACACCGAGCCACAATAGAGCCTGACCCACTCGGTGAGCTATTAGCTTGTTGAAGACCACACAATGCAATGATGTTTGGCCATCATATTTTCTCATGCACATCTCTAGAGGAACTTTCCCAAACTTTCCAATGATTTTAGCATGACCAATAATGGAAGTTTTGAATACAACCGTTTCCCCCACTTTATTGGTCACACTCATAACCTTAGAGTCTTTCTACACTAACATGTCCACTATCTTAGTGTTTCCTCCACTTGCTACTTCGTGTAACACTGTGTTTCCTTGTACTAATTTTGTTTCCAAAACATTCCACAACCTTCCAAATCACCTTGCGTTATCATTTGAGGCATCCTTCCAATGAATTTCTTACTGCCATGATAAGCAACAATGTCCAGTAAAATATTCTGTGTGGCTAAATTCACTTCAAAAAAATCCACATCCTTACCCAACAATTTTTCAAGTCCCTTCACATCATTTGATACAACAGATCTATAAAGATATTTTTTCATAGCTAGATTTGGGATGATGAGCCCTCAATTATTCTCATCTTGCACTACACTTTGCTTTTCATTTCATTTATCTTAACCTTTCATTGCAGTACATTATTTTCATTTATTCTAATATTATATTGCACTCTAATTGCCATTTTTTTTCATTTTATAAGAAAAACAACAGGAGGAAAAATTTATGTTTCCCTTCATAGACAATTGAACCCAATTCAGATACAAATACAGATCCAGATCAATCTATTTGTATAAAGTAAAATGAGAAGACATTTGGATTATATATTTTCTTATCCGTGGTGTGCATTGCATTGACCCATAATGCATGGATTTTATGATGGCTATAAATGAGAGATCCATTTAGTTTACTTCCCTGTAACCATGTCACCCATCATCCCACACACTTCTCTTAAAAAACCCACTTGCAGCCTCTAGAACACATTTTTGTGTATATTATGCACTCAATGCATTCCATGAGGCCATGGCATAGGTATGCAAAGGTAAAGAATTGGGTATTGGAGAGATCTCCCTTGAACATAGTTCCACACAACAATCTATTTACTTAATTATGTGAGTACAAAACTCGACTTCACCATTGTCAGTAAAATAGAGTTATGATCCTGCACTCGTTGTCACTATCCAATTATTTCTAGAATCCCAACGTTAGCTTGGGATTCACGTGATTTATCCTCTAGATTCCAAATAAAGTGCTTATATTATTCTGCAAGGAAAATGAGATGTTGCAGGCCCTTGCCACCTGCTAACCCTGAAAAAGGCATCTTGATGTCAGTAAATCAAGGGTGCATTACAATAGCATTTGGTGATACGATTCTGAATGTTTCTATGCTTTTAAAGCATATTTTACAATATACTTAATAACTGCATGGTAGGAAAGTATCGGTTGGTAATCGAAATTTTATCTCCACATGTATATCATAGTTTGATTGTGGATGTTCAATCTGTCATCATTTCTAAAAGGGAGGTAATTAATTTTCCCATGAATTTCAATGAGCAAGGATGAAGTAGGTTGTGTGGCCTAGGGGGCATTATACCTACACTGCAGCTATGACTGCTTTCTACAAAGGCATGTCTACTCTGAACATTTAGTGTGGCAATGAACATGATTAAGCATTTCTTTAAGGTCTGCATGTGGGGAGGAGGATATATTTTTTATTGTATCTAGCAAGAAAGGGTTGTTTAGGAGTGACTTGAGAAAAAAATCCAAGCGGTTACAAGTTGGGTGGGGGGTTGAGCAAGGAATACACAAACTTATCAAAGTATTTTTTTGTCTCCTTAATAACTATTGTATCTTCCCAATCCATAGTTTCAATTTTAGGTGCATTATCAAGCCACAATAAACTTTGGACATGTGCGGAGCCTCTATGTTGTCATTCATACATGCGAGACAAGGGAACATAAATATTAGCTATATAGTTTGGAAAAAGCTTATAAATAAGTAGATTTGATTACTTGTACCAAAATTCTACTGTTCCAAGTTCCTTCTGCAATATTTCTTCACAAAATATTGTGATTTTTTGTTGTAGGCATGCTGATATTGGATGAGGGTTAGAGATAATGTTAAGTATTCTCCAACGTTGTATGGATTGAGGATCATCTGGGAATTCACCAGACATAATAATGTGGAGATCTAGCCATTTAGTGTCTGCAGCACTTAGAGTGAAGATTAAGGTTGGTGTCCCCAACTGTTCCACCATATCGGAAAGCTTGCTTCTATTTTTTCCTAGAATTAACGTGTCCCTTGAAGGCTCAATCCAAAGTTCATTAAGCTATCTGAGAGGTTTTATTTGGGGCATTCCAGTAGTTGTCTTCGTAGATCTCTAATTATCAGAGGGATTCCAAATTTGAGGTTCTGTTTCAAAAAAAATGATGCTATGGATTGGCTATTATTCCACATTATGAGGTTTTGAAGGAAGTAGAGAAATATTGGGTGCGAACCGAAACACCCATCATGGTAGTCCATCAAATGAAGAGTGTATTTATGCATTGGAACTTATTTTATGTGGGGTTGTTACCACATTTCTTTTCTTTTCAGAAAAAAAAGTTGGGAAATCCATTGATAAAAGGACCTCAATATTGTATTCATTTATTGGTGAGAGCCCAAGATCTGGCCATGTCATGGTAAATGGAGTGTTACCATCATGCTCGAGAAAGAACTGTTCGATTTCCTCTTCTTTTTTTCTTGTATTGTGAGGTGTTGGCATGAAAGATGATGAGTGTTCATATGTTTCATCAGAGTCAGTGGAAACATCAATACCATTAGCTTTAGAGGTGTTTTGCATTTGGGGGTGGTTCCACTGTGGCTGTGTTAAGAGAGGAGGAAAATTTTGATGACTCAGATGATAGAAAGGAAAGGGCATCATCATTAATTAAGACATCTTTGTAATAGGGATTGTGTTGGATTTTATATTGCAAGGATACCCAAACATGAGATCTACTGACGTAGAAATCATAGTTTTTAAAATTAGCTCCTTCCCTTTGTATGAGAACTATGTTCAAATATCCAAGAAGGTGGGGTAGGTACTTTGCTATTGAAGTAATGTTTTGTGGTAAACTAATGGTGTGTCCTGGGTGTTTTTAATGCCCATCACATACTTGGGTGACTTGCAGGAATGGATTGACTTGTACGATAAGCATTTCCTCAATTTGGGTTAAAGACACAAGAATGGTAGGCTGATTTTCAGGGTCCATGTTGTTCCATGAAGAGAAGCGGTGGCCATGTTTTTCAAATTTGCATCTATTATAGGAGGGAAAACCTTTAAAGGAATTGTTTTAACTCCTAGGGTAATTTTCCAAACAGATTGAGAAAGTTTGGATGTTCGCCAAAAAACTATTCTTTTGTGAAACTGTCGCTAGGCTTCAATAGTCTGCGATGACTGGTGGGAATATGGGAAATCTCTATGTATGGTAAGGGCTGGGGTGTTCTATTTGAGTTTGATTGTGGATTTCAAGGTCGAAAGTAGTTAGAAGGAGAGGAGAAACTAGTTGTACATTTGTGAGGAACTGAAGAAAGGTCAGTACTTGAGACAGTTTGATGTGGTGTCCCAGATAAATGGGGAAATGTGGTAGTAGTTAGCAAAGATGAGTTCGTACGGAAGGAATTGGTATGGTCTTGCAAATTTTTTTCCATGGAAGTTACTTACGGAATTTTGGTTGTCAATCCTTCAATAGATGTATTTGATGGCAATTATTGGAATGTCAAGAAATTACGGGTTGTTTACTAGTGTAATTTGATGGATATTAGAGATTTTTATTGCTCTACGCTCTAATTTACAATGTCGCTACTCAACATATTACATGAAATTTATTTTTTACGTAGTTATCTCTTCATTGGTCTCATTTTGTAGGAGTATAGTGAAGTCACAGACCTAACATGATTGTGAAGTCACAGACCTATGGAGTACCACTTGTTGAAAAAAAATTGTGGTTGTCAACAAGGAATGATGCATTGTTTGATGACATAAAAATGTAGAAATAAGTCAAAATATAAAACTATATCCTGTTATAGATATTGTATAGTGTGAACATTAGATATGATGAATATAATATTATCATGGATAATATTATTATAATGTGAATGTAATATTACATATAGTAAATAGTATTTGCTATATGGTAAGTAGAAATTAGTAAGTTAGTAAGTTAGATAATAAAACAATGAGATATTGTTTTGTTATCATTGTTATTATTAATGGTTGAAACCATTCAGGTAGATTGGTTTCATATGCAACCAAATATTGTTGAGAAGGTTGCAGGTAAAGACAAAGACATTGTTATGAGAGTTGTCACTATACAGCTCCTATATAATGGAGTGCATAGCTATGGGAAATGTAGTAGAGTTAATAGAAAAAAATTAAAGCTAAATTTATGCCCCTAAACATGTATTTCATTACATTTGGTTTCAGAGAAGGTTCTTATATTGATCAAATTGTAGAGTAGGAGATAAGAAAGTAGAAGGAAAAATAAATTTTGGTGCAAATCTGAAGATTCTGGAATTGTGTGTTTCCACAGGAAAATTACTGATGATCGACAGGAAAATGCCGATGATTGAATGGGATTTGATTCTTTGGAGATGTAGTTACCAACGACTGGGATAAATCAGTCATTGACTTGAATAAATCACTAGTTACTACCATCTGATCGCTAGCGACAACTGTGGTCTAGTAAAAGTAATTTTTCCATATATTCAATTTTTTTCCATTTTTGGAAAGTAGTCAGTGACTTGAATAAATTCCTTTTTTGGAAAGGGTCCGGAATGATTTTTTCAGAAAATTTAATTAACAATCTATAGATTAGTATTTTTTGAAAGGCATCATGAAAAGAACTAATCTAAACCAGATAGATATGTTTTAAGGCCAAGATTGTCACACATGGTAGCTACAGATATAGTTGCATCTCATAGAGAAGGATCTATGGGATGTGGTGAAGCCTAATTCAACTCCACCCACTAGAGGAAATGAATTGGCAAAAGTGGAACATGAAGGATCAAAGAGCCATGGGGACCATTGGATTAGGATTTTCTAAATCCTATTTACACCATATAAATTTATTAAAATATGCAAAGGATATTTGGGAGTCTCTCAATAAAATTTTCAGATCTGAGGTAGAAATAGAAAAGATGTCACTGAAGCAACATCTATATGGATTGAAGATGGATGAGAATATAAACATTGCTAAGAACATTAGTAAGTTTCCATCTCTCTTAAATCAACTTACTAGAATAAAAGAACATGTAAAGGATGATGATGCTAAAGCCATCCTTCTTAATAGTATGCCTAAGATTCACTCAAATATTGTATTTATTTTGAGTAAAGTTACTATTAGTATAGAAGGAGTAATTTCTAAATTATTAGAACAAAGCAGTCATGAAGAAAATGAAGATGTACTATATGTAAGAAACAAACCTAGCTCCTAATCTAAGAAGGAAAAACATAAACCAAAGCAGGTTCCTTCACATGGAAAAATAAAATTCTTTTATTATAATGAGATTGGGCATGTAATACTAAATTGTAAAAAGAGAGCTCAGAATCTTCTTGATGACAAGATAGATCAGAAATCCCTTCTAGCTGAAGTAGAAACTGATTGGGAAGCCTGCTCAACTAATGAAGAACTTTCCTATCCTAGCGATGAGGATTTCTTATGGTAGACTCTTCTCTTGTTGGAGGAAGGAGGTAATAGAGGAAGGAGGACAAATTAACATCCTCTCATCATTCACCAACGACGGGGTCGCAAACAGATGTGGTGATGTTCTATTTCAGTTGTGTGGCGTGTTTATAAACAAGGGGGTGAAATTATTTTCATGTTTTGATTTTAATGTATTCACATAGAATAACAAAAATTCTTGAGTGTCTTTTTGGTGTGGAAGAAGCAAACTACTTGACTCATCTTACAGGGGCAAAGCATCTACGTACAGTCTGTTGATTGTTGGTCCTCTGACTGCCATACTTCGATGGAAGGTACTTCATTGGAAGGTGATCAGTCGATGAATATTTTCATATGACAAGGATGATCATTAACAGTAAGATCTAGTAGCAATGGCTACTTCTGACAAGTTAGATGTTTCCAGGATCTCTTACCCCATATTCACACTAAGGAGGTTGTGTTATAGATATTGTATAGTGTGAACATTAGATATGATCAATATAATATTATCATGAATAATATAATTATAATGTGAATGTAATATTACATATAGTAAATAGTATTTACTATATGGTAATTAGTAAATTAGTAAGTTAGTAAGTTAGATAATAAAAAAATGGGATATTGTTTTATTATCATTGTTATTATTAATGGTTGAAACCATTCAGGTAGATTGGTTTCATATGCAACCAAATATTGTCGAGAAGGTTGCCAATAAAGACAAAGACATTTTTATGAGAGTTGTTACTATGTAGCTCCTATATAATGGAGTGCATAGCTATGGGCAATGTAGCAGAGTTAATAGAAAAGAATTAAAGCTAAATCTATGTTCCTAAACCTATATTTTGTTACATATACAACTATAATGCATTTGGAATTCCAATGGGAAATACGTGTAAGAGGTAACAATTTGCGTATATAAAAACTACATTTTTTCTTAAGGAAAAGAGTATTAGTTATATGGAAAGATACAATATGTTCCCATAGTATACAAGGATGCAAATATTTACATAACAAAAATACAAGTACTTTTCATTTATTTTCTTAAAAGTACTTACAATCCACATAGTAGTAGGAGACAATAGTATGTCAGTGTATAAGGAAATAAGAACAGTTTTCTTTTGAAGAAGGGAAAAAAGTGAAACATAGATATGAAAAAAGAAACAAAGTGGTGATAGTTCAAAGTATAGAATGGGATGGGTGGGGGTGTAAAGTTTGAAGGGATGGATTTGTTGGTGCTCTGTTTTGATCTCGCACCATTTGCCCTGATTTTCCTCTGATCTACATGTTATGAAACATTTTGTCTCTCAATGTGGATGTTCTGAAGCTTTTACCTCCATTTGAATGCCTCGAATTGTTTGCAAAATCCATTGTCATGCCCCTTTTTTAAGGAGTCTCTGAGTTTGCCCTATTTTTGCCCTAATTTCTTCAAAATCCATAGGCTCTGCCATTTTTCCTATTTTTCCCCGACCATGGAAGCTCGAGAATGATCAATTTATATTTGTATGCCTTTGAAAATCCAAATCCATGGTCGAAAGATGCTTGGAACCATGATTCACTTGGTTTTGTTTCAAAAAAATTCATCCTTAGTGAAAAATTGGATTTTGGGCATGAATGGTGAATTTCTGTGTTTTTGATGGTCTGGAGGGCGTCTTTTTCCTGTCAAAATTTTCCTTAGCATTCGGTGGTCACGTGGCTTCTTTTGGTTGGTCAGGGATGGCAGGAAAATGTTTTAACTTGTCACTTTTTGCTTTTTTGGAAAAAGGACAAATTTGGTCCCGTAGCTCCGCTCAATTCTGATTTGTTCTTTTGGTACTTACGTGGCTTCTTCTAATTGGATGGGGCATGGCGGGTTTGTTTTTTGAACTTTTTCTTTTTGGCTACTTTGGAAAAAATTTTGAACCCACCCCGCGGCCCCACCAGGCTTTGATTAGAGCAAAATTTAGGTGGTAGGGAAAAAGTCTTACTTTGACCCCGCAGAAGGACACGTGGCAAGGTTAAAGGCAGAGATGCAGGCCTTCGGAAGGTAGGTTGGATATTTTTCCCTTTTGGAAAAATGGAGTAAAATTCTAAAATGGAAGCGCACCCCCACCAAATCATTTTGAAGCCTTATAGGGTTCTTGAAATTGTGCCATGAAGACACGTGGAGGCTTCCACCGGGTCTTCCCATACTTAGTCTTTTTCAAAAGGTTTTGAGAGGCCTAGGACCGAAGGTCTCAACTTTTGGGACCATCTCAAGATGTGCCATTATGACGCATGGTAGTTTGAAAAGTCAAAGGGGTAGGGAAGCGGACCATTAGAGGTAACTTGGATATTTGCCTCTTGTCATCAAAAGGATTAAAATATCAAAATGGCTCGCAAGACTGACAAAGGAGGTCAAGGTTGGTGTTGAAAATGTCAAGAGGTGGGGAGGTGGGCCATTAGGGGGAAACTTGGATTTTTTGCCCCTTGATATTCAAAAGACTGAAATCATCAAAATGACCCGCGGGCCCTGATAGAGAAAGGTCAAAACTTGCTCTAGTCAACGGACGGAGGTGCGGATTTTCAGGGGTAAATTTGGAAAATTTTCCTTTTGTGGAAAAAAGAGTTAAAAGTGAAAAAGGAAGCGTGGTTCCGTTGGGACCCACATCAGAGACTAGAAGCGGAAGGGCAGAGCTACGGGGAAAACTTGGAAAATTTTCCCTTTTCCAAAAAATAGGTGAAATAGCAGAATTTGGCCATGGTTCCTTTGGGACCCACATTAGGACACGTGTCAGGATCATTTCTCAAGGGTGGAGGTGGAGAAAAATGTGAAAAAATTTACATTTTTCCAAAAGTTGTAAAAGGAAAAAAGGAACCCGCAGGCCCATTTTAAAGTGGATCTCCCATGTGGATGGTCCAAATTCAAAATAGAAATCAACAGCAGTTGTGCATCTGTATCTAATTTTTCTGCCATTTTCACTCCAGAGCTCCTGGAGATGTGAGTCTTCATGATTTCTCAATATTTCTTGCACGCTAAATAGGGAAGGGGAGTTAATTTGATATCTAAGTTTGGTGAGGAAGATCTAGGGACATCTTTTACCATTAAGATGAGATCTGACCTCTGAGCTTGATCTGATCTTCCATTTTTCCTTCCTGGGCACGCAAAGAATTAGATTTGATAGATTAGGGGCGGAAGTGGTTGGTGAGTAGAGGGAAGAGTGGTCTACTAGAAGAAGGAGTTGAATGCAGGAGATGTTCTAAGAGATCCACCCCCTGAGCACTTGACAATTTTTTTATAAATATGATTCTAGGAATCACGATCAGGATCATGGCAAGCACTGGTGCACTCAATGTTTGGATTTTTGGGGGGAAAACTCTGTTGAAAAATGTTATAAATTACATGAATTTATCATGCAAATGGTTGGAGTGAGAGAGGTTGGGACTGATTTTTCTAAGAGAAAATCTTGATAGAACCCATCCTTCTGAGAAACCATCTGAAGAAACCTGTTTATCTCCTTTGTGTTAAATTTGATCGTGTCAAGGTGGTTGTGAGTGTACAAGCCATTGAAAAGCTCTGAGATTGTTCTAGAAACTTTCCCCTGCTGATAAATTTTATCAAACTTGAGTTAATCTGTGTTATTTTTGGGAAAAATTTGTGTTTGCTTCATTCCTGAATGTCTCCAAGTATTTTTCTTGTTCCCATTGCAATCTTACATTAAAATCTATGTGAATCACACAAGATCTTATCCTTGTGATAGTTTGGTGGCATTTGTAATTTCATTTATCAGAAGAGCTTTCATTTGATAGTGAAATAAACAAATTTAAAATCACTGTGACTCCTAGCATGACTATAAGATTATTTGTTAGCCTTTGAGGGTATCTTAGGTGTGATGAAATAGAGGTTGATAATGTTTAGTTAATTTTTCCAATTTGAGCCTTCATTTTGGATCCTTGAAGTTTGTGTGAAAGTGCTGATCTGGGCCTCCATTGAAGCACATATTCTAGTTAAAGGAACATCCTAGCTATCCCAAAGCATTTTGTTGTTCAAGCTCTCCATTTTTGTAAAATTTCTCAAGAATCTGGTGAATCAAGTTCATTTTTGCCTCACCTCCCACCAAAAATTCATTTAAAAACAACCAATCATACCCATACTACCCTTGTTTTTCATGTGTGTATACAAATGCATAATTTTTACTACCAAAACATGCAGAGAAAATCAAGTTTTCATTGTCTTTAGTGGCCTGAACCTTGCTTAGAAAATATCTCCATTATCTAGAGTGACAACTCGTGAGAGTTAGGTTTTGTTGCATTGATCATATTTTCTTCAAGGTTTTCTTAATAATTTCACAAGGAAGGATATCTCCATCTCCTCCACAAATAATAGGATACAAAAAGGGCCCTCTCACCCTGGTTGAAAGGCACAACCATAAAGTAGTGAGGATAGGTCAAATCCTCTTGAGGGTGCTACCCATTTCTCCACATCTGAGTGACAAAGAGCAAGTTGCATTTCATCCTTGGCTACAAAACGACACACTACATGTTCTACTTATCTCTAAGCTTCCTACCAAACCTGTGATGTTACTCAGCTTCTGAGGGAGAATCAATTTGGTTACCAACACCTGATTGGTGCCGTTACCATAGGACATTGTGATTTCAGTTCATATTCAGAGGCCCTGATCATATTTTAGTGCATTTGCACAACTAAGGTCAGAAATCCTTGGTGGCGACTAGTGGTGTGTTGATCTGATTCTTGATGAGTACCAGTGTCTTAACCTCTGTTCAAGTGGAATTTGTTACTAACCTTTGAAAATATGGAAGGAAGAAGATCTTTCTTTGCTAGGGATCCTACTAGGACATTATTTCCAGAGCTAGGAAAAACAAAATCAGAAGGAAGAAAATCCTGGAGAGTTGTTGGAGATCAACAGACAAGAAAATGGATCTCCATTGATGAAAGTGATCTAGCCTATTATTGAAGACTTCCATTCAAGTGCTTCTGAATCAGGTAGCCTCTTTGTGGAATTGAATTCTCCAACTAGAGAGGGGACTTCATTTGATTTTGAAAAGTTTTCTTCTTATTCTTCCCCTATCTTTTCAGAAGTTGATAGGGTTTTCCAAGAAACAAGGCCTTTTGGGATATCCATTTTGAAATTTATACTCCTGTGTTTCAAAGACCCTCTACCCCTTATCAATTTGTCTCCCCTCTAGGGTCACCTCCTCAAAACAACATGGACCTACCCCCACCCAGACCTCCATTTTTTGTAAACACCTTTGGTCCTATAAATTTTACAGGGATGGCTGGTTATCCAAATGCAGTTCCCCAGGATGTAAGAAATAGATTACCAAAGTTCCAAGGAAACAACGCTATAACTGGTGATCAACATCTAAATCTTTTTATCAATATGATGGAAGACTTTGAGATTGAACATGAAGATGTATATATCAAATTGTTTATCCATACTTTGGAAGAGGATGCAAGGGAATGGTATAAAGCTTTTCCAGATAATTCCATTGATTCTTGGATAGAGATGAACAATGCATTTAGATTGTAGTATGGTGATAGAACTGACCCTAGGTTTCTTCTATCAGAATTTGAAAACATCAAGAAGAATCCTAATGAGTCAGTACATGATTTCAACACAAGGTTTAACAAGACCTTGAGGAGATTTCCTGTTAGCTTAAGGTCATGTGATGAATCATGTTTGATCAAATATTCAGATGCATTTGATAAAAAGGATTCTTACTACTTGAGGGAAAAAAACCCTACTAATTTGAGCCAGGCCTTCACCATGGCTCTACAAATTGAGAATAACATCAAGGCAATTGGAAAGCCTCCAAAAAGGGAGGGTGTAAAACTAATTAACCTAGAAAAGCCTCAAACAAGTAAGGTTGCTGATTTGGAGGAAGTTGTGAAAACTTTGGCAGGGGCTGTCAAAGAAATATCATACAAATTAGCCCGGGTGGAAAAAGGGATTGGGCAAAGTTCACAAGGTCAGCACAAGCAACAAGGCCAAGACAGGTTTACAAATCATCATAGAAATGATCAGAGATCTGATGATAGAGGCAAGGGACCTGTTGGATTTGGAAATAAATAGTCCCAGGAAAGGGAAAATAGAATGGTACCTGATCCTTTGGCTTCCAGAGTTATTGTTGTGGAGGAGAAAAATTTCATTGATTGGTGTGACAGATGTTTCATGCCCCATGCTCCTATGTGAGGAAGATCAACAAGAAGAAGAAGAAGCTTGATGATAATGATGATGATGTTTGCATGATGGGTTGCTCCACGAGCTCACAACAAGGGGAAACTTCAACTGAGGTAATAAGTGCTAGAACTACTGCTGATTTTTGGGATTGCATCCACTAGGTACCTATTCTTCCTCCCTCTCATACTTTAGAAGTAGATACTATACAAGATTTTGAATTTCCCAATAATGACTTTGAATATTTAAGAGCTTTAATGATAAAGAAGTATGATGGAGGAATCCCATCTGAGGAAGACAGGAAGTTGTTGATGAATGTTGTTGTTTCCCAAGAGAAGGAGTATAACACAAGAAGTAGGGTTGTCAAAGGTACAGGGCCTCAGGCCAAGCCAAAAACTCCATTGCTTTCAAATATTCCTAAAGAGGCTCCTAAGAAAGATGCATCTGCCAAGGGCCTTGCTATCCCAAACAAAATTCATACCCCTCCTCATGCCCAAGCTGTCAAAAATCTTGTGCCATCTAATGAGTGTATCAACCTTCCTTCCAATGTTGCCTTGCCAAAGTCTGTCCCTTATGATATTGCCCAAGTCTTGAGTCAGATCAAGATCTCAGTTCCAATTGTTGAGTTGCTTAGGATTCCTGAGCACAAGAAAAGGGCTTTTGAGTATTTGGGGTTGAAAGAGGAGAAGACTACCCTAGGTAGAAATATAAACATTGTGGAGACTCCACCAGTCATTGAAGAGTTAGAAGACACCACTAGTGTTGGAGGAACTAGGTGAACCACCTGAGGTTTATTTGGGGACATCCTTGGTGGAGTCTCAGTTAAATGTGGATCCATTCTTCACCACTCTGATCATTAAAGACAGATTGCTACACAACTATATGTTTGACTCAGGGGCATCATGCAATGTTATGCCTCTTGAAGTCATGAATGAGTTGGATATCAAAGTAACAGTAGCATATGGGAAGTGTACTACTATGGACTCCAGAGAAGTGCCAGTGGTGGGATGTGTGAAAGGTCTAGTGGTGCAACTTGTAGCTTACCCAGGTAAAAACCTGATGCTTGATGTTGTTATTGTTGATTGCCCATCCAAGTGGGGTATGTTGTTATCTAGAAAATGGGCTGCAAGTATTGGTGGGAGTGTTCAAATGGACATGTCCTATGCTACCATCCCAATTGAGGGCAGCCTTGTCAGGTTGTATGGAGAAAAGAAGATGTTACACCTTATTGAGGATCCCAACAATGCATCTTATGAAGTATTGTACACAAGTGTTGATGCTGATAACTTTGTAGGATTTGCTGATGGAAAAGAGCACAAGATTGAAGAATGCAAATGTCTTGAATAGGAAGGATCTCCTTGGACTTTATTGTTTGATGGAGCTTTCTCCAAGTTCGGGAATGGTGCTGGTGTTGTTCTGATCTCTCCAGGTCAGGAAAAGTTTGTCTTTTCCTTCAAACTCAATTTTGAGTGCACTAACAACATTGCTGAGTATGAGACACTATTGTTAGGTCTGAGAATTTCTTGGAAATATGGTGTTAAAGACATCATTGTCAAAGGAGATTCAGAATTAATTGTAAAGCAAGTCAAGAAAACTTTATGCCACAAAAAAATAGTGAATGAAACAATACAAGCATGCAGTTTGGGATTTCATTGAGATGTTTGATTCATTCAACATTGTGCATCATGATAGTAAGTTCAATGATTTGGAAGAAAAACTTGCAGTATTGGGATCTCATTTTGATAATTGTGCAGTATCCCCATATTGTGAATATGATGTTGAGGTGTTAACTAGGCCATCTGTACCTAACAACATTAAACATTGGTAAGTTTTTGATGATGATGCTCAGGTCAAAAGATTTCTGCAGAACATAAAGGGAGTAATTTTCCTATCAAAATATTGATTGGGAGCCAATGGTGTGCGTAGTAGAGGGTAAATAAACCTTGTTTGGCAAAGGCATCATCCAGCTAAAGACTAATACCATTCCTAGAGGGTTGGTTGCTCTTGAATCCAACTTTGATAATGTTGATCACATTATTAACAGATGCATAGCAACCTCAAGGGATATTGAGGAGCATGACCTTGGCACAAAGGAGAAACCAAGGAAGATCTGGTTGGGAAGAAATCTCAGCAAGGAGGAAAAACAGTCTTATGTCCAATTGCTAAAAAAATATCAAGATTGCATGGCTTGGACTTATTCTGAACTAAAGGCATACAAAGAGGATCTTTTTCAACATGAGATTCCCTTGGAATCTAATGCAAAACCATTCAAGCAGAAACAGAGGCCAATCAATCCACTCTTATCTCTTAAAATGAAAGAGGAACTGGAGAAACTGAGGGATGGATGGATCATTCAACCCACGAGGTATTTTTCTTGGGTTGACAAACTTAGTACTAGTCAGAAAGAAGAATGGTGACATCAAATTATGTGTGGATTTTAGGAATTCGAAATAGAGCATTTATGAAGGATAATTATCCTTTACCGAATATGGAAAACATGCTGAAGTTAGTGATTGGTTTTGAATTACTCTCCACCCTAGATGGTTTCTCTGGTTATAACCAAGTTGTGGTGAAGGAATTAGAAATAATTAAAACAACCTTTACCACTCCTTGGGGGATTTATGTATATGTCAGGATGCCCTTTGATCTGATGAATACTAGAGCAACCTTTCAAAGAGCAATGGACATTGCTTTTTTCTGGTTACATCAATGATTTTATCGTTGTCTACTAAGAGGGTGGGTTAGAAATCATTTTGTAAAGAAGGTTACGAAGGAGTTGTATTGTTATCCACTTTCTTTGAACCGAGGATGACACATTTCAATCTATTTTTTCTACGGTATGTCTCTTTTTCCAGGGAAAGTGTGAAGTAATTTTCATTTCCAATGGCATTGCTTGTAATTTCACTAGTCACATCTTCATCTATAGAAAATATATGGAAATCGCTAGCTACAACATCGATGATTGACTCATTTGTCTCATCAAAAGCGGTAACTGATTGAACTTCTCTTGTTGGTTCCTTTAGATTGATCCTGAGTGCATATCTATAATCATAGTTCTGAACTTGTATGTTGCAACTCGAACAGAACCATGAACCATTACCATTTTCTCTCACCTTTTTCCTACATTGTTTGTCACCTTTTTAAAGAGGACATGCCTTGTAAAAAAAAATTCCATGCTGATATTTGTGATTTGTGTAATAATCATGGCCCATTCATTTCTCTCAGTGTTCCCCATTTGTAGGAATTGTGAAATCATTGTTACAGAGGTCAAGCTTTTTAGAGGGCCTAGAAATTTACTTATGATAGAGGGCGCTAAAAGGGAGTAGTCATCAAAATCAATGAAACCATGAAGTGTATTGGTTTCTAAAATTAGAGGGTTGACAGAACATTTGGTACTTGAAACAGTGTCAACTGAGGTGCCATTGAAACTAGAGATGCAAACAACTTTCAAGGCAAGGACTAGAAGAGACGGTATAAAAAGCATGTCTTCAAGTTATTTTCTTATCTCATCTAAGTGTTTTCCCATAGTGTGATAGTTACATTAAATACTAACATGTCCTTTAATTGTATAGTTCTTCTCTTTGTTTCAAACTTGTCATGCCTACGCATTATTGAGCATGGTGACATCGCAAGAACAATGCCAATAAAATCAACTATAGAACCAACAACACTTGCAGGTATGTCCTTGATTTTGGTGAATTTAAAGTGATGGGAAGGTATTGTATCCTCATTTGCTATGAGTGGAGTTATGGTTGAGGAAGGTTGCTGGAAAATATCCAAAGCATTGTTCAAATGGTTGTAACATAACTTTGCATCAACAATCCTCCCATTGGAAATTGTATATAGCTTCCCATTTTCAATATACTCATAGAATACTTCCACGACCTCGTTGAAGTAGGTGATGTGGATTTCCCCTCCTTCTTGATCCACAAAATCATACCACATGGAGCCATATCCCCTTGCATTGTGAGATTTATGAAGGGTTTTTTTTTTCTAGGGAATGACCCTCTACGGACCACATGCGCATAGATGTATTTAATCCACTTATTTTAGTGGGTTTTATCAAAAAATATTTGTTAACCTAGTTTGCACTTGAATTTGTTCGCGACAACTGACTATCTTGGAGAGCATTTTTTAGTAGTTGGTTTCGAGCACCGATTACTAAATGTGTTTCAAAAAAAACATCCATTTCAATGATAAGAACAATCCTACAATGGAAAAGTAAATTAGGATAGAATTATAATAGAGCAATGGATGAAAAAAACAAACAGAAAGAAATCATAATTAATATGGGGTGTTTGTATACATTAGTAATCAAGCAGGACATGAAACTTATAGTTCACTTTAGATCTATCTAACACGGGATTTGTGTAAGCACACAATGGAGCCTCTTTTATTTATTTTTTAGTTACATGACTTGGAAATTTGGAGGGTATAAGTTTTCTCTGAAAATGTATCCCATTTTAAAGGTCAACACGATGTTGGGCACTCGTGTTGAGAATAAACCTTAGGTAGGACAAGTGTGGTATCTGAAATGTGGGGTCAACATTGACTCCTCCCTCAATCAATAGATAAATTCCTTCTTGTGTCAAAGTTATTTCCATTGCAACTAAAAGATGCTCAAGATAGTGGGAGTTCTGTAAATATATGGTGGAAAATGTAAGCTTATAGTGCAGTCAAACGTGAAATGAAGGATGTGTTCAAGATAACATGCATTTGTAAACAATGATATCTTTAAAGTTTTCTTCCTTATTCATTTATATTTTCTAAAAAGCACAAACATGAAGTCTAACCCTTTAACAATTCAATATGCAAAAAAATGACATAATGTACAAAGATTTAGATGAAAACAACTAAAAATTGCATGGTTATTTCTTGGCATTTTAAAACTATATGTATTTGGGCACAGATATAATCAAGAACACATAAAAAATGTGTTTTTATTTGTTTACATAAAGAAGCGATCAATTGTATAAAGGAAAAATTGAACACGTATGTTGAAAAGTTAGATTTTGTGTTCCATATGTTCCGCCACAATATATACATGTATTTATTTAAAATGAATTACAGATTATTATGTTAAACAAATAGAATGGAAAACAATAACAACAATATGTACACTTGAAGTAAGAAAAATATAGGTATTTGTATGGAGATACAATGATAAATAAATTTGAAATGCATAGTTGTTAGATTACAAAAACTAAACATGTGTTTAAACATTTTGATTCTCTGTCTGATATATACTTCCACAATACATACATGGAATTATTTGGAACGAGTTACAATTTTTTTCAAAAACACTTATAAACTAACCACTACAAGCTATTTTTTAAAATCAAATTTCTTTCTTTTTTCTTGTGAAATTTTCTTTGCACGTTTCTTGTATTTTTTTCCATTTGCATATGCCTCAATTAGTATTCTCATTCTCCTCATTTTTTGGGGTGGTTCATATTTCAGTGCATCTTTGTTAGAATCATAAATCAAGCATAAGCCTTGTGAATGATCTCCAATTGTTTGGAATTTGGAGAGAAAAATGGGGATGTTGGCATCAGGTAGAGGTGATCTCTGATCATTTCGGCTATCACTTTTTAGGTGGTTTCAGTTTCCTACGATAAAAAACATTTACAACATATTGAAGACACTTAAACTCTTCATCCGTCTACAAGCAAGATGTAGTTAGCGTCAAGCCCATTGTAGGGAGTGGAATTGGGTTTCTATTCTACATCATATTAAGCTGGAGAGGAAAAATAAGTATGTTAGTCCAAAGAGATGTTCTTAGGTATGATGGACAACTTAAAAAAAAAATTCGCTGATCAGTCTAATGTCCAACTTGGACGCTTCAAAATAGCCTCATTAGGGAACGAACCCGTTAGCACATAATGAATATTTTCATTGAAAAAGGTGCATGCCCCCACATGTCACTTTAGAAAAAGGATTGGATCCAACTATAAATATAGATGAAACAATAAAAATAAAATAACATGAAAGCACTCTACAATAATCTCTTAGTTCAAAACATGTAATAAACATGACAAATGAATAAATAATTCAATCAATATTGAAACCCACCTAAAGTTTTTTTAGAGACAAGACTCTTTTCTTTACTACCAAAGAATGAGAATCACAAATATGCTGAAAAAAAGAGAAAGAAAAAGTTAAGAAAATAAAATGTATCAACGAACTCAAAAGGAGGGACTCCTCCACACATGATGGGAACTAAACTTGAATTCTGAAATCATTCTACATCAGTATAATATATGTGCTTCAATAAAAACTCAACATGTAAAAGAGGTCTAAGGTCATTAATGGAAATTACTCAAATTACTCAAAATTTAGCTCATTAAAGAAAACTCATGAAAATATATTCATCTATATTACATAGCAGATGAACAAAAATTCCTTCCACTATTGTTTATTTTTCAATTACCTTTCAATTGTTTGTTAATGGGTCTTATATTCTATTGGCTTGGGAAAAAATTGGTAGATTGAAAAAAAAATTCACTAACCTATTATCACCAAATTAAAACACCGCCTGAATGACCTACAATGTGAGTGGGACATTCGGTGTAATTTTTGTAACATTGGATCATCTCTCAAGTTTTCAGACTTACGGGCTTGAGATGACCCTCTAGAGAAGGTTGGTTCCTGCTCTTAGACTAGCTGCCACAATCTAATCCTAATGTAGGCAAGAAAAGTATCCTAATCTAACCTTCCAAGGGACTAGGGAGAGAGAATGCATGAAAATGAACCTACACTAACAACGGTGATGCACTAGAAAAGGAGGTGGTTAACCAAGGATCCAGCTACCTGAAAATAGAGAGAGGTGAGCAGAGGAGAGGGTGGACAAGATGCACCACAGTCTAGAGATAGATTCACAAAGAACACAATTTCATTCCCATTAAACACAACTCCCACAAACCTACAATAAGTGTCACAATATGCATTATATACCCTGCAATGAAGAGAGGCAAGATGAGACAACAAAATATGTGATGGATGGACAAGATGCATCGTAAAAATAGATTTTATTGCTCCATGAATTTACACAGTACATCATTAGTGGGAAAGAGGCAAGAAAATTCCATTACAAATCTGGGGAGGAGGCTTAAGCTCCATATTCAACCCTAATAGAGAAGAAAGAGAGAGGGTCAGGAAGGAAGAATGACTAACTCCCCTTACAAATGAGCCAAAGATTACAATTTATAAAATGAGGAGGACAGAAAAATAACAATCCCAAAATTTCCTTTTCAACCACTTGCAATATGTAATAAATGAGTGTAATTAATTGTAATTTTCTTGAAAAAGGATCCCCATGCTGTCCCATGACTTGTAATAGAGAAAGAATGATTGCTCATGCTCATTCAATGCATTTCCAACCAGTACCCAACCACCAACATTAATTAAGAGAATTTTATACAAAATTATCCATGAAATATTTATCAATTCCATAATTTATTGATTTCTATGTGACAGCCTTAGAGTCAAGATTTCAACAAGTCTAATTTTGTGTGATTTCATTGAGAAATGCTCAAGTTATAGGCTTTTGAGTGACTATAGATCCTTTGAGTTTTCCAAACATTTGTTGATTGTCACTAATTTTGGTTGGGAAAGACAATTTTAATATGTTTCTCTCCTTTTCCAATGTTTCTTGCAAATCTTTTGAATGATTTGGGGCATTAAACATAGGTGGGGCCCACCTTGATTTACCTCTTGTTGTTTTAATGTGTAGGGGAATTGTTTTAACATTAGGCAATTAAACATGCTAGCTCAGCCGAGTTGGCTCTTCTCCTGCATTCCCAACCTCTTCTTTCATCTGCTGATATCTTTAATCCAAAAGGCTCTAAGTGCTTTTGAAATATCTAAGCTTAGAAAGGAAGTGGCAAATACCTTTTTGGTAAACCCATGGTATGATGAAGAATGTAAAGCTGCCAAGAGAGCTTTGAATAAAAGTGAGATGAACAAAGAAAATAAAAAGATTTATGAGAGACTGATACAACACAAAAAAGAAAGCTATGTAAGAAAGAGAAGGATAGAATTAATTTCTCTTGGAAAACAAAACCCCAAAGTGGAGAGAGTTACAACAAAAGAAAAAATACATAGAAAATAATATGACAGGTGCTCATTGGTTAGAATATGCAAGGACCCTATATGAGCGTTCCCAGCAAAAAGATATTCCTCCCATAATCGAGACCTCGATTGAGCTTTTTTCGATAGAAGACATCAAGTAGGGCATAAAGAGTCTAGCAAGTGGTAAAGCACAAGAAATCGATGGGCTACAGACTGAATTTCTAAAATGGGGAGTTGAGGTCCTCACACCACACATAAGAAAAATATTCAATAATGTCAATCATAATGGCTTTCCGACATAGTGAACAACTAGCATTGTTATTCCTTTATTTAAAAGTGGTGACATTAATAATACATCTAATTATTGTACCATTATGATCAATCCTCTTCTTGGTAAACTTTTTGGAGGCATGATAGAATGAAGAATTAGTAGTTGGGCCAAAAGAGAGGGTAAAAGAGAAAAGGTGCAAGCAAGATTCCAAACTAAACACTCAACAATTGACCACTACATCACTCTTAGGCATTTGATTGAAAAGGTTTGGGACACCCCGTGAGAAGAAGCTTTTTGTTGTTTTCTTGATTTCAGGAAAGCTTTCGACACAGTACCCAGAAACAAGCTTTGGAACAGGATGGAGGAACTTAGGATTCCAGATGAGTTTAGAGCAGTAATTCATAGGCTGTATGAGCATGTCAGAGCTAAAATTAGAACTAGAGAAGGTATTTCTGAATGTTCGGAAGTGACATTGGTGTTAAGCAAGGTTTCCCTATTTCCCCCACCTTATTTGGTCTATGCATTGACAAGATTGAAGAATGGTTAAATAAAAATGAGGTAGGAGGTATACAGTTAGCAAGTTACGTGGTGAAGTTACTCCTATATGCTGACGATCTTATCCTAATTTCAAAAATATCCCAAGGATTGAGGCAACAACTAAAAGCACTAGAGCTCTTCTGCCAAGAATTTGGGATGCAAGTGAACACTAGTAAAACAAAAATCATGATTTTCTCCTTGAAAAGGAAAGAGAGACAAATTAACTTTCTTTTTGAGGGGAGCCCTTTGGAAATAGTCACTGAATACAAACATCTTGGGATTGAATTTCATGACAAGCTTAACTAGGAGACTTGTAAAGTAAAAAGGATTCAGGGATGATGGAAAGCATCTTACCTACTTCAAAACAGGTGTAGGAAAGATGAACTTTGGGACTGGAAAACTAAGAAAACCCTTTTTGGTTTGTTGGTCGCTCTGGTTGTCCTCTATGGCTGTGAGGTTTGGGGAAGTAGCATTTCAAATCACGGGTGGAAACAGATAGAATGAATCCAGAAACATCTAATCACAAGAAATCTCAAATTCAAATCAACTGTTCTATATGAGAACTTGTTGGCTGAACTGAGTACTTCCTCGTTGGAAGCTTCAGAAATATCTCAAATGATAAGCTATTTGAAAAAATTTGAAAGTATGGACAATCTTCGCTAGCCCAAAATTGTTGTGGATGATACTCTGGAGTGTAGAAAGAAAACTTAGATGAAACAAAATAATAAATGGATGAACAAATGGGACATCAACTTGCAAGAGTGTCCTAACAACAACAGGGACATAAAAAATTATGTGATAGAAAATTTTAGGACTGTCATGTGGATGGGAAATATTGGTTGGAAGAAAGCACATTATATCAGAGAATTCAATCCCACTGGGGAACATGATGAAAAATATTTTCTAAGGGCAGCTATCAAGGGTAAAGCAAGGATTATAGTGGCACAGTTAAGGACCGGATCACACCATCTTTGATGCAAAACTGGTAGATGGACTATTCTAAAGGAAGATTGGGAAAGGAGAATTTGTCTTTTCTGCAACAAAGGGGTCATTAAGACAAAATGGCATTTCATCATGGAGTGCTCGGCATACGATGATATTCGTATCTAGTATGAAATCAACCTGAAGGTGGACAGACTAGAGGAAATCTTCAAAGGAACAAAGCTTCAGGCGACCGTGGGTTTCATTCTCAACATTCAAAGACGGAGAGCGGATATTGAAAGTAGTATGAAATTAGATTTTAAAAAAATCTTAATTTTATGGTCCCATAGACTCTTCAGTCTCGTGGACATCATTAAAATATTTCATTTCATTGCACTGAGATATTAAATTGGTCACGACTCAGCACTTTGACGTGACTCATCCCTGTGACTTGGCTCTATCAAGCTCCAACTCAGCACTGAAGCACACTGTCGTCACACCCCTCACGTATTGGGCCAATTCTTTGGTCCCGCCATTGAGTCGCAAAGGTAATTGAACCATGACATGCTGATGGAATTCTGTGCCACGTGGAGGCCCCGCACAACTTTGGGGCCTCCACGCTTTTTATTTTCCTTTACAATCTCATCGAGTGGCCATGTGGCACCCATGCCTCCACAATGCTTGACTCCCATAAATTCACTCGCTGTCAGACTCATTGAGTTGTCTCGACGAGTCAATCTACTTGTATAGCCAAATTTGTGATGCACTGAACTTTTCCTTCTTCACTTTACTGCGATCAACTTGGTTGCATGCTTTTCAATTATGGGTTAGTCTTGATAGAAAGAGCCAACTCGACCACTACCAGTCAACTCAGTTTCCTTTCTCTATGGTCGTTTTATAAAACTTGATCTCCTCACCCACCATTCCAAGTGTAGCTCGACCTAGACATGATCAGCTGAGCCTTATCAATTACGAGTTTTGTGGCTTGTTCAAACAACTCAACTCCATTGCAAGGCCCAGGCTAGATCACTTCTTTGTTTTCCTGGGGCTTTTCTATTAACATGGTTCTCATCTACCTGTTTGGTTTGGTTTGTCTTGTTTACAGAACTTGACAGCTTGGTGAGTTCAACACCAACTCTCTTAGAAGGTAATGATATATCAAGTGGTTTTTAACATGCAGCTAGATCCTCTTAAAGGAGTAGCTTGGTGATGAAAATACTCATTCCAGACCCTTAACATAGCTCGACCTATGTCTTGAAATTGATCTGCTTGTTGGAGGTCCCTCCTTTGGCTTGGTAGCAATACATAGATTCAATCTTTGTTATGGGATTGATGGGATTAATTGGAAACCAAAGGCATATTTCTCAATTTCCTCAACTCCTTTAATATTCCATGTATTTTTGGGATTTCTAATAGCTATGAGGCCCTTATGAAGGTTCCTAGAGTGGTCACGAAGCAATGCACCTAGTTTTCTGCCATTTTGTTGAGCTAATTCGTTCACTGCTCCTTAACAACATCTAAACCTTATGAAGGTCAACAAGTGTTTTTGATATTCTGAGGGCTATGTGAGCTTTTCCTGTTGTTCAATTCCACCATGGTAGTGAAATTCGATAACATAACCTTTCTAGCTTTTTCCAGTATTTACCGAATGGGATCTATGGTACAATTTATAGAGATAATTAAAAAATAAGAAAATTCTTGTCATTTTTTGAAGATACGAAATCCTTTGTAAACATGGAGGTAAAATGTGTAGCCATCTGATGAAATATCGTCTGTTTTTAAAAATATGTACAACTCAACTGAGAAAAAATATTACCATCCGTAGATAATCATAACTTACAGATGCTACATGTAGGGAGATTAATTTTAGTAAGAATAGCTATGCTTATGATGTAGAGTAGACCTTCTTCTATATCTTACCAATTCAGATCCCAAAACGGTAGTGTTTTGTGTGTATATGCTAGCAAGCAAGATCCAAGGTTGATATCTACAAAAAATTATTGAGGAATGTGCAACACTAAAAAGATTAATTCAATTAAACGTCCATGAAATTTAGATGATGTTTATCTACATTGTGTAACAACAAAATCAAATTCATCTTAATCTTCCTACCCAACAATAAGATCATGCAAGAATTGAGAAGATGTTGGATTTAATATACAATTTGTTCTCACAATGAACAATGTCTAGTCACAAAATCTCTGTAAGAAGGAAAAGTAAATAGAAACTCCTTAAGATCAACTCCTTGTTGGGGAACATGTCTAGGGACTCCTCCATACATCATGAGAACTAAATTTTAATTTTGGAATCATTCTACATCAGTATAATATAATATATGTGTCTAGCAAATATTTATGTGTTATATTTGAATGACACTTCTAGCCCACCTTACAGAAAATTAATGAGTATTGAAAAGAAAATTGTTTACCCAATATTGTCAATCAAACTCAAGTTATTCAACGTAAAGGGAGAAGAACACTTAGGCAACTTCCACTCCATCTAAAATTACATCTCATGTCCCCAAAACCACTACTTGGGCACTGTAGTCCAAGCCTCAGCCATTCCATGAAACAACTAATACATCATACATAAAGTCAGAAGATAATAACTTAGAAACCCCTTTGAGTATTGCAGTTCAAGGGTAAGTAACTCCTTCAAAAAACTAACATATTATACATGCATAAAAATTTTGTAACATCCCAAAAATTCTTGTAAGTTAAATTAGCTACAGTTAAGTCTAAACAGGATTAGATGAGATCATCATTGGGTATAAAATTTATTGGGTTCGTCGTATCATGACCCACAGCTTCTGCTATCGGGCATGAGATTACGGAAAAAATAACTCCACACCCACCTTGATGATCCTTCCTAAAACATGATTAGGCCTTAATCATAGGTAAAACGATTCATTAATGATAGTGAATCTTTCAGTTATTTATTCTGGTTATTTTATTTTAATCGGTTTGGTTGTCTTTTTTTTGTTCGACTTTTGCAACGACTGTGATGAATACTACCTCAGTTTTATTTGACAATGCTATATCAAACTAGCTTTATGAGAATATTCGAATTATTATTTACAGACTTGGTGATTTTCATTTGTTTGAATGTTTTATATGGAACATGGAAATTTGAATAATTATTACGATAACATATTGTTGGCAATATGTGGACTTATATTATGATGATTAATTTTACCATTAAAGTTAGGTGTCAATTAAAATAAACAAAAAAAATTAAAAAATGTATTATTAATTTGTGAAATTATATATTTAAATCCTAAAAGGATTTGGCATGCAAATCAAAAGTTAAAAAGAATAATAATAATAATATTTTAATATTTAAAATATGAGAGTTTTGAAAGGGACATGCTTTCATCTAAAACTAAGTATGTGGCATGCATTGACGCATGAAGCAACATTGGGAAGCCTAAAAATTCTCCATTATAGTATATTTTCTTCATTATATTTTCTTTTATTTCTCCTTTGACTATTTTCATTCTTCTCTTCTGGGATACCTGCGTGAGTTTTGGGAGGAAGTATTCAACTTGTGGGAGCTGGAAGAGTAAGAGGTTGTTGATTCTGGGTTTACTTTAGGAATGAATATCTTCTCCCTTCTCTACAACATTATTTGTAAATAATGAGGAAATACACATTCTGTTTTAAATGGCAATTAAATGAATTTGTGGACAGAGTCTAATTTAATCGCTTGGAAATGAAATCTAAAAAGGAAATCAAGGATTCTGTATTCTCTTAAGTTTCCTTTGTGTGGTTTTAGCTAAACCTAGAAAAAAATGCAGATGGGTGTTCCTAATCAATTTTTATTTTTTTAATTTTCTATTTAAATTTGATTTCTGGAAACCCAAATCGATTCCTGCCTCTAGGTTTTATTACATTCAAACAATAATTTATTTATATGAGCAAAGCGATTTCTGGGTAGTGTGAAAAATGTTTTTACTAGGTATTTTATCGTTTTGCCTGATATATTTGCTTCCAGATTCTAATAATTTCTAAACAGAAATGAAATTAATGTTAGAACAAACTGATTTGGATATGTACAAGTTGATTTTCCTGTAGGTATAATTTTATTACCTTAATGAAAAATAAATTAGTGTTAACAGTCTATTTAAGATGACTAATTTTTTCTTAAAGGATTTCGTTACTGGAAGTGTTAGAAACTTATTGTTGTTATTCTATGCAAATAGACTTCAAAATTATCATCATGTGGTATGTGGGTCAATTTGTTTTGTTGATCTGTCGGTTACCTGAAAGAACATGTTAAAATGATTTAATAGAGGTGTTTTTTACACTGTTTAGTTGGACTGTTCCTATAAATATATATAAATGTATTTCGATTGTTTGAAATTAAGTTATTGTGTGTTTTATAGAGCTTCTCATTACCTAGAGGGAATATGTCTAATTGGTATTTGGAAATGATGATTTCAGATAGTTTTGATAAGGTGTTTGTTGATTGGAAGGTAAGAAAAATAGTAGTTGAATCTGTACCATGTGAAGCATGATTTTCTTGTGGTTTAATCAAAATTCGGATGTTGAATGATTATGGTTTGATTATGTCTTGATCCTTGTGATTAGAGTGAAACATGATTGCTGATATAGAAATTGGTTGTTCTATTTGTGTACATTCATAGTTGTATCTTGATGAAAAACATGTAATAATACATCCTCTGATGTATTACCATGCGTTTTTTGATAAAATAACATGTATATCGTTTCATATTTTATTAAATAATTTCATCAGAAAATGGAGGCAATATTCATTCTAGTTCATTTTGAACTGACAACATACCACTAATCTAGTCTTGTAGGACAATCAGCCGTTACGTTCAGATATGCGAAAACTCATGTCTTGTGAAGTTTTATCGTAGTATAGATCTAAATGAGATAGTTGGATTTCAATTTGTAGAAGGATGATATCCCATAATTTTGAATAAATTTATTGGGATCTTGGACCCATTGTTAATATTCAAACCTCACTATGTGAAAGTTACTGTAATAGTTATATATTTTTCCTTAACGACATATGTAATTTATTATTTTAATAAAGAGATGATTACCTTGTATGTAATAATATCTCAATATGTTATAGTTCCTATTAAACACCTGGTGTTCCTTAACCATTTCCACAGGAAAATCACTGTCTGCTTCCCGCATTATCTTTTGAACTCCCTCGAATGCTCCATCTTGGATTTTCAGAAGCATACCCATGCTATCCCCCTGCATCAAGGTCTTATATTCTTGCTGCATAAGCTCTGTGTTTCTAAGTACCCCAGTTTCCCATCCTCCCCCAACACTGTTCCACCACAACCCCCACCCCTATCCCTTCCACCACGTCCAATCCTAAAACAAGGAACCATAAGAAGCCCAAATTGGACACCCCTATTTCGGGTAGTGTCCTTCATAGTAATAAGGAATTGGAAGTTGTCCAAAACCTATTGCACATCAGTAGTGCAATCCATGAAGAGGCCTTACAAAAAGAAGGAAACAATACTTCCCAAATGCTGGAAGCCTTGAAGAATGAAATGATGAAACTGAAAGAAGAAGTGTAGCATTTGGCCAAGCAAAAAGGTAAAAGGAAGATGGAAGATGATACTGATCTTGGCAATCAGCAAGTTGAGGACATCTAAAAAAATCTTAACTCATTGGACTATCGTCTGGGGAGAGCAAAGGATCGCCATGATCATAACATGGAAATTTTTAATTCAATCAGTGATTTCCTTGAACAGCATGTTCGTAGCATTTTTGTGCTTAGTGGGATCTCAGACACTCTGTGGGGAACGAACAAGGAGAGCAGTCAAACGATAGCAAAGTTGGATGCTAAGGATCCCACACACATGACAACGGTATCTCTCTTTACCTCACTACAAACTATTAAATCCAGAATTACCAGAGCTGCCAAGAAGTAAAGTAGGTCTTCATTGCAGATGCTGATTTTCATCGTTCTTTTTGCTATTTTTTTCTGTTGTTTTTTGGTTGCACTATTACAATGCATGCTCTATTTTTCTTTTCTATAGTAACTTTTTGGTTACGGTTGGCTTTAACACTTATTCTGGATGTTGATCCATTTTTTGTGGAACCTATTAATATTTTATCTGGCTTTTAGGCCCTCTATGTAAACAGGGTATAATCCCTTCAAAACTATTTACCATTAATAAAATAATAATATCTCAATATGAGTAAATGATAAATACTAGAAGTAAGAAAACTTACTTATCATAAATTGTTAAATTTATTTATTTGATATTTGTTAATGTATGAAGCCAATAATTGGGCAATTATCGTAAAATTCAATTGTATTTAATTTCTAAATTAAATAAGCTATTTAGTGGCGTATCTAATCGAAGGAATAATTAAATATACATGTTTTAATATATATTTAATTCGGCCTTTCTGTAAACTTAGTATTAATATGATAAGATTGTAAATCCTGTTGTATAGAGAATGGAAGAGTATCATTGTAAAAAGGTAATTTAAGGTTAAAGAATCAAACATCAGGAAAAAGAGACTAAATGGAATGGTAAATAGATGAAAAGATCCATTAGACTTATCTCATAAAGATCCTAGTTGGCCTTTTGCATTTATCTCGATATAAACTCTTGCAAGATAGGTTAAATGGGAAATAAAGTAAATACAAATTATAAGATCTAGATAACTATGAAAGGGATAGTTTTGAGGTGGTGGAAGACTTAAACTCATAAGACTAGTGTGCAGTCTTGAGTTTAGCCATAACTTGCATGGCGGAAAACTTTGGCCAAAGTAATGCATTGATGGCTTTGCATTGTCTGATCACCTACTCCTCCAATTAAATTAAAACTGAAAGTAACCTGATCAAGGGAGGTTGAACACTAAATATGAGGTAGGAAATGGTCAGATACCGGAATACGAAGTCGAAAAAATAGCTTCGTGGTAGACCCAAGGTCTTTCACATGGTTCCCATGACCTGAAAAAGGTTGAGCCAAAATGCTAGTAAGCATTGTCACTCAAAGTAGTGGCGAAGGGAGATCATGGAGACCAAGATACACCCTTCTCATTCACACATGGATAACACAGATGTTATGAAATAGATCAAAAGAACAAATTTGATTTAAGGAATTTGATTAAATAAATTTGTACGATTGCAGCTGTGTAATCTATTTTTATGTATGTTTAAAAAAAATCCTCATTTTCCAGTTCTAGTAATTTTGAGCGTTACAAATTCAAAACATAAAAGTGGTCAATGAAATAACTAAAATCCTAGAACCACTACTTGGGAACTATAGTCCAAGCCTCAGTTATTCCTTGAAACAACTAAAACATCATACATGAAGTTATTACTTATAGACCCCTTTGGGTACTGCAGTTCAAGGGTAAGTAACTCCTTCAAAAAGCTAACATATTATGCATGGATAAAAATTCAAAAATGTTAACCATTACAACATGAGATGAGATAACCTTGATGTCATGTATTGATGGATGTTCAATAAAATCATCTTCCATCATAGATCAAGGCTCATTCATTCTCCATTTTTTTAGATGAAGTGGATATACACAACAATATTTTGTTGTATTCTTCTATCCAACATTACATTTGGATTTGACTTGTAGTACACCTTCAAGAAAATTAATGTAATGACTATATACTCCCCAAAATTTGAACATAATCTAAGGTAAATGGAGAATAATCCCTTTCAACCAATTAATGCATGTGAACAAGGTCACAAGAATGTAACAGGTGAGAGCAATCTGATATGAATTCTACTTTAGTGAGATTGTTAAATAATCATCATTGACATGATAACAAGAGGGGAAGTTAGAATCCTCTGGTGACTATAACTTTGTAACTCTTAGCACAATCAAGGAATAAGGTAAGTTTAGTCCATTAGAGACCTGATTTAGGAAGAGAGACGTTGTTATTTCAAATAAAATGCTATTTGACTGTTAAAATCATAATCTTAGTGATAGGACAAGTTATCCTAAGGAAAAATCCCATGTGATGTGAATATTTGTGACTCACTGGTAAGCTTAAAAGTTTGTGGAAGTGTGTACAAGCCTAGCCAATGATGAAGGATTCTGAGTTCTCAGGAAGGCAAGGATAAACCCTTATGGTTTTAAGCTAGCTAGACACTTGGAGGACATAATCCCCACTTCAAAGCCAAAAAAAATTAATTTATCATCTCCACTATTCCCTCAATAAGAATTGATTAGAATTTGGCAAGAAGAAGTTCATTTTAAGAAGATTAAGCTAGATTGGGACACTCGGCTAAAAATTGCTCAAGGTGTTATACAAGGATTAACATATCTTCATCATGACTGTAACCCACACTTTTTTTAAGAAACAGGTAGATTAATAACCTACCCTGTACCAAATCCCTAAATTGAAAAGAATAAAGAGCTGGAAAATTACAAGGAATGAAAACTATCATCAGAGGAAAAAACACAGGACAAATGTTATTCACCTTAGGAATTGTTCTTTCCTGGACTCAACACAAGCCCTAGATGCAACTTAATGCAAAACAAAACCGAATTCTTATAGAATGAAAAAAATGCTTGATAATTTTCATTGGTTTGGTTGTTATCAAGTATTTGAAGACGATTAAACATACAAGAAAAAGCTAATCGAAAAAGTAGCTGTTAAAAATAGCCATGAAAAATCCAATGTTAAAAAAATAGCCGGCAAAAGTGAAAACGACGTCCAAACAATCATCAAAATTAAACACCATAAAAAAATCTAGAAGGCCATAAAATTTAAACACCTTGAAAAATGTCTGGAAGGCCGTCAAATTTAACATAGTGGTCGAAACGACCAGAAGGGTCTCTCCCATAGGGGGAACGCCTTGGACATAATAAACAAACAATTGAAATGAGACAAAAAGACAAACAAATTAATAAAAACATAAATACCATTAAAGTGTGTGTGGGATACTAGGATCTCTAATCAAAATCATTAACAAAACTTGTAAATAGTAAAATAAATAACTTTAACTTCTACTTGGATTTTAGAGCTAAAATTAAAACCCATTTGGATTCTTACCATTTCAATAAAAAATCCATTCGTATTTTAACCACTAAAATTAAAACCCATGTAAATTTTAACTAGTAAAATACATTGGATTAGATATTTTTCAAATAAATTAAATAAAATGTGAATCCATACATTGAAACACCCACACTAACTATGTCATCTATAGATAAATTTATATATTCTTGGTTAGATTTCAAAGCCAAGAGTTTTACCTCATGCACAATATGCATTCAGATATACTACATTTAAATGATGTTTTACCAAACTATACTACTCCATATAACACACACATCCTTCATAATCATCCCTAAATCTGTTCACAATCCTCTTCTTCAACTGCTTAGGAATAGAGTTGAGCAACATTGTATGGAGCAAAACTATAAATATAAAAAAAAAATTGGCTTCCACATGATAACTGCTATTGAAAAACAGTTAGAGAGATGATACCAATGATGACTTGGAGGGTTTCTTTCAAGGGATGAAGAATATTATCTCTACCTATTCTCCATCTTTGAAATGAAATCCTCTTCTTTTCCATGCATTTTACAATCTCAAATAGGTCCAATCATCATTTGCATTAGGAAGCAACTTGACACTTAGCTCAGTTCTTCCTTGGAAGGGTCATAATGGGTGAGAACATCAAGTGACTCAAACTTTGTTTTTCCTGAAAGCAAGCCCCATCTACCTTTTACCCAAGATCCTTCTCCATTCCGTACAAATAGAGTTAATCCAATCATCTTGGCTCATGGCTTGTCTACACACTGAGCTCAAATTGATCTAGGTGATTTGGAAAAAGATCACTATGAGCTCATCTCGCCCATTGGCACCAACCTAGCTCCCATAGATCCTTCTCGACACCCTACATTGCGAGCCACAAATTAAAGTCACTTTTTGAGATTAATTCAACACTTTCATCCAAGCTCTTCCCTAACCTTAGATATCCATCTTAGCCCATATCCAAAATTACGGCCACTCTACACATTGGATCTATTTCAAATCATGTTGTGAAGGCTCCCAAGTGTGTAAATATTTGTGTGCAAGTTGATCCTAGCTCTCTTATATGCCTGTCAAGGTGGATCTTATAAAAAACAAGAAGAAACAAGTAAAATGTGGTAAATAGAACATCTAAATGAATCCAAAGAAAATGCTAGCACCGTGAACAATAATATGAAATCTTTGTTTTTTACCTGTATTTGTACTCAAGTATTCATTGAGTTGACTGTTAGTATGGAATCACAGCACCCCTGAATGTCTTGAGATTTAAGATGGGGCATTCCGTGTGATTGCACAACATTGGACCATCTCTCAAATTGTGGGACTTGCAAACCTAAGATGGACCTCTGGAGAAGGTTGGTTCTTTCTTCATAATCTACCTATCACAAGCTACTCGAGTGTAGGAAGAATCTAAGTAATCCTAATATAACCATTCCAAGGGGATAGGGAGAGAGATAGAGAGGGTGAAAGAAAGATTACACTAAGTGGTGATACACTAGAAAAGGAAGTGGCTGATCACAAACCCAAATTGCCTGAAGTGGAGAGAGGTGAGCAGAGGAGAGGGTGGACAAGATGCACCATGGACCAGAGATAGATGTCACATGGAACACCACTTCAAGACCCATTAAGCACAGCTACCAGGACCTATAATAAACATCAAAGTATGCATAGTATACCCTACAATGATGAGATGTAAGAAGAGACAACAAAATGAGCCAAGGACAGACAAATGAATCATGAAACAAATTCTATTGCTCCAAAAGTTACACACTACATCGAAGAAAATGCCATTACACGTCCATGAAAGGAGGCTTAGACTCTGCATTATACCCTAAGGAAGAAGGAGAGAGGGGGGTAGGAGAGAAAATATGAACAACCATTTGAATATGCCCCTCCTTTACTATATATAGAAGAATGAGAGAGAAATAGAGGGAAAATCAGAATCTATTATAATCACCCCTGCAAATGTAATGAATTCCACCTACTCCAACCACTCTAAAAATCATTTAAATCCACTTGCAATAATGATGGGCCTCGTAGCAACACCCATGCCTCCATCGATGTCCCTTACTAGATAAGAAAGAGGCCCATTCTTCATCATGGTGGCATGTGGGATACTTAACAATTACCGAAAATAGCGGGCCAAAACATTAATGGAGGTAGGTGAGAAACCGACGCCAATATATTCTAAAATGTCCTTTCCTACCCAAATCTAAGTTCCCAATACAAAGATAAGGTTATCTAAAGATCAGGGTTGCAGGCACGTAATGTTTAAAAGAGTCTATCTATACCGGGTCCACGTGGTAGCCTCACACATCTTGAAGATTTGGATCCTTCCTTTCACTCTTAAAATCACACTGGACTGACACATGGTAGCATCCACGGGATCCTCTATGTTCCTTTTTGTTTTCCTGAGTCCCTCTTGTTGGCAAAGATGGTGTGCCTAACCTGAGACACGTTGAGGCTTCGCACTTGTTTGGAAAATGCCCCCAGATTTTTCTTTTGAAGTTATGTGGACGAGACATGTGGAGGCCTCTACAAGATTTTGGAATTTTCAACGGCTAAACTTACCTCTTTGGACTCTGGGACATGTGGGGGGTTGGTGCTCATTTGGGAATTACCTTTTGGGCCGCACCTTTGAAATTGTGTTGGTGAGACACGTGGAGAGCTGGCACATGTTTGGGGAATGCCTCTTGAAAGTGCACTGAAGAGACACATGGCTCCTTCCCCTGGCTTGTTCCTTCCTTTGTATTTGGCTAAGTCCCTTCTACTTGGTGGAGCCATAAGTCTGACCCTTGACACATGGAGGCTCATCGCTTGTTTGGGGACCCGCTCCAAATTTTACTTTTGAATTTGTGTCATGCTGACACGTGGCTCCTTCCACTAGCCTACCTCTGCTTAGACTTTTCAACAACCGCCTATACCTTTTTAGGCTCTGGACACGTGGAAATCCTGCGCTCATTTAAGTCTTCGGCTTTGGCTTCGACCCTTGAAGTTGTGTCGATGAGGCACGTGGCACTATCCACTGGTTCTCTATACTTAGTTGTTTAAAATGGCTGGATCTATCCCCCCTTTGCACCTGGGACATGTGGAAGCCTCGCACTCATTTGGGGAACCACATTTGAAGTTGGTCTTGAAGTTGCGCCAAACTGACATGTGGATCCTTCCACTAGCTCTACCCCATTTTGACTTTTCAACTGTCAACTCTGTCCCATTTCAGAACTAGGACATGTGGCATCCTATCACTTGTTTGGGGTACCCATTTTGGATTCTATCCTTGGATTTTTGCTGATGAGGAATGTGGCACCCTACGCGGGTCTGTGAATTTCAATGGCTGATGAGACCCTGTGGGCTCGCGGGCCCGCACTTGAAAATTATGCCTTTTGGGAAAAGTGAAAAATTTTCAAAGTCCCCTGCAGACCCGCTAGCCCACTTTTAGACTTTGGAAAAATTTCCTCCTCGGACCCACAAATCCGCTTTTGGAAAAAAGACATCCTCGGGCCCGCTGGTCCACATTTTCACATTTTGGGCTAAAAGACATCTTCGGGCCCACTAGCTTGCTTTTTCCACTTTGTAAAAATAATCCTTCTCAGGCCCATGAGCCTGCTATTATACTTTTGAATTTTTTTGAAAAGGAAAAAATGTCCAAATGTCTCCTGCTGCTCTACCGGTCTGCAATTTCCATGACAAAAATTCTTCCCTAGGCCCACCGGCCTACTTTTGGCAAAAAATCCTTCTAAGGCCCACTGGCCCATAACTTGAAAAATACGAAGAGTTAGAAAGACTTACTTATATATCTGGAAAGGGGAAGAAATTTCCTCTCCAATTGAAATGCTTTCAAGGGCCTTAAGTTCTTAAAATATGTAGAAATTCAGATTGAAGAACAAAAGTGGGAAAATGGTGTCAGTTGACCCAAAATAAGTTTAAGCCTATTTTGGTCAACAATCTGGCGACTCATGGGGATCACCTGCCTACTAGGTGAAATGATTAGTTACCTTGAAGCATCCATGTGGTATGGAGTCTTCCTGGTAAACACAAATCTGATTTGAACTTTGAAGATTTGGTCCCTGAGCCACTGCACCCTTCTGGAACCGGAGCTAACCCTGAACTCACCCGTCTGCTTCCAATGTCCTATGCACGAGCAAAAAAAAACCACAAAAAACTATGTACAAAACTTAAAATCATACATGCTCCAAGTGGAACATGCAAAGTGTGCACAAGCACTTCTTTTGCTAAAAAAAATATAAATCTACTTCTACACTAACCAGAGAGAAAGGGGACTCAAACAAATCCTGCAACTGGCAGGGAGAAGAAGCTTCCCTTTCTCAAAAGGTGCAGCCATGCAAATGATTTGACACTAAGTATGGCTGCTTATATGAGTGAAAAAATGACTATGAGTCAGTCCTCCACCGATATAATCAAGGTGTCAACTTGAAATAAGACCAATGCCTCTTTTAGTTGCTCTTCATTTGGGTGGAAGAGGCATTACATCTGATCCTTAGTACTTTTGAGCTCATCCTCATGCCCTAAAGTGGGCATGACTAGTTTTGGCTTCTCCCTTGGCTCCAATGAAGCCAAGTACTTGATTGGGCACGGTCTGATCTGATGGATTTGCCCCTTGCTCTAAATTTTAACTCCAAGAATGGAGTTTTCCTACTAACTTTCCTGGGTGGATGGTGTGAGAGAGATGATGACATACTATCGCCCTTTCCCTTCTCCCTCCTAAGAGGAACATGGAAGATCATGGTCTTCCAACTTTGGTTCTATAGGGCTATCATGAAGTGCAAGTTGTTATCCTTGAATGATCTACTTCATGGTAGTAGGCTCATGTGATTGGAAGGTGGATGATGGAGGATCAAATGATGTTATCTCCTTAGGATCCTCTCCATCAAAACAATATTCCAAATCTGACAGGTATTTTACCTCCTTGTTGTCCTGCTGCATGTGCTTTTCCTCTTCCATGGTGTCCTCCTGATCTACAACTAGCTCACCATGGTTCCCTTCATCCTCAAACATGAAGTTCAAAATATCAAACTCCTCTTCAACATTAGAGATTGAAGGGGATGAAGTGGGAGGAAGAAATGAAGGTTCTTCTATGGCCTGCTCCAAACATAGAGCCTCTGAAACTGTATGGTCCTCCTCCATCATGGGTTCATCAATCAAATTAGGCCCTTGAAATGAAAGAAAAAAATATTCAATTATGCTTTCTTCATTGAGTGGCTTCAACTATGATCTGATCTCTCCCATCTTCTTCTCTTCAATGGGACTTGGAGTAGGTAGTTCTTCTTCCTTAACTGGTTGTGCAACTTGGATTAGATCAGCATCCTCTTCAGAAAAAGTTCCATAAATAGACTATTGATTTTCTTCTTCTTGTTCTTGCTCTTCTTCTACTAGAAGTTTAACCTCAGCCACCACTAGCTCTTTAACCTAGACCTCCTCTATTGGCTTAACCATCAAGGGGATCTTTGTAAATCCAAATTTGTTAGCCCAACTCTTCAGATTGTCTGTCACTTCTTCTCTGTTGGGTTCCGTACGTACCTAAAATTGTAAGGTACTGTATTGCTGGAACAACGTAACACGTGCCCTAATGATGATACAGGTATCCTCGCAAGGTGTTCAGGATCCAGAAAAGATCCCAGGTGTGTACTAACATCCCTCATGCCCCACTTAGCCCCCACATGCTTTTTTTTTCCCTTTTTCCCTCTTTTCTTTTCCTTTTGCTCTTTAGTGACGAAACCGCCGCCCTGCCTGGGCGGCAGTCCTGTAACCACTGCCCTTCTCAGGGAGGCGGTCCTTTACGCATTTTCCAAAAAGCTCTTTTAACATGAATCACGTAATTTCAATGTTTTACCAGCTTTCTTTCACCACCTTTGGCTTGCATTTATGATTTTGGTTCCCTGGAATAGTGTTTTCCATTGTTTATAGTTTAAGAGTTCAATTTGGTTTTTACCTTGGGTAAATGCAAATGCTATAAATAGTTGGCTTGTGCTCAAGAAAATGGCCCCTCAAATTTGCCTCTGAATTTCTCATTGCAATAGATTAGTCTCTCATTTTGCTTAGAATTCTTAGTTTCATTCATTGCATGAATAGTTAGTGTTGTTTTGCTGTTAGGAAGCCACATATCCATCTTGTGCAGGTGCTGTTGATATTGCATCCAATCCATTGGAGTAATATAGTTTTTTTTTCATTAGGATTCCATTAAAGTTGTAGGTTTTGTTCTTCAAACAGGATAGATTTAGCTTCTGGACATTTCATGTTGCATGACTCACAATAGATCCCACTAGGAATTGCATAAGCCAATCTCTGTACTCTTGTGCTATCCCTCTCCTACTCGTATTGTATTCAAACTGTTCCTAAGATGTCTTTGTCCCAATATCCATTCCTGTTGATGCTAGCATTACACGCTTTTCTGGGTCTACATGAACATGAAGGAACGAGGAGATCACACTGAGGGGAAAAAATCACACACACCATCATATTCGCCACTATCCTGCAGAATCCAGGTTCTAGATTTCATAGTTCTAAATTAGAAGCATATCAAATAGAGTAGCCAATTACTTTATTTCAGTCAATTTTACTTTCAATATTGCCATGGAAGCTGTGGGGACTGATAGTTTCTGAGAGACTATGATTCACTCCTCACTTCTGAGGTAGGATCGAGAGTCTTGCAAATAGATTAGAGAAATTACTTCATTATTTAGAATAGGTTCACAATTGCACAGACAAATAGCTACACTCAGTTATCTTGTTTGTTTTAATTTCATCATTAGATTAACTGTTAAATTCTAGATATATTAAAATAGTTGCTCTTTTAAATTCATTCAAATAGTTCATCAGGAAATACAAAAAAAAGAGAAATCATATATGCTATAGATATACTTCACGTAGTTAAATTTCACTTTGCTGCAGTTTAATTTATATTGTTGCTTTTGTATGACAATCACAGGACCCAGGGAGCCCAGAGAATACGTATTCGAGCCAATCGTGCCCCAGCCCAATCTCATCACAACAATAACTGATATAGATCAAAATATTAGGATCCAATTCTTCCGAACAATGGTAAGCTTGCAACAAATCAATTCCTAGTTGAGCAGATTAAACATATAAGATGACCAAGAACACACATTTTGGTCAAACCAGCCAAACTACAGATTACCCTAGGTAAACATCCACATGACTGTAGGAAGGCTTGAAAGAGAGCAAACATTTGGTTGTGACCCTTTAGTTCCATAGCTAGACGCATGAGATACTCTCACAGACATAGATACTAGCCTAAGGATTTAGGTTGCACGAACACCCATAAGATATTCTGAGAAGATCACACAATTATTAATTCTGAATATAGAAGCTGAGAAATCATACGATTATTGGATACTAGGGATTAAGGACTGATTCCGTACATGACCATAGCAGGTCCACAACAACCACGAGTCTACGATTGTGACCCAAAAATCCCACAGCCCAATGAATCCATAGGTGAATCAGACATAGACACTGGCCTACGTACACTAGTATTCTAATCTACTCCACTTCCACCTATCATCATCGAATAGTTGTCCTTATTAAACATAGTGGCTAACAAAGCTAGGGAATTCTGGACTAGGCCAGAGAGACACCCGTTGAAAAAGCTATATCCATCATTCATTTTATGACCCTGTCCAGAGACATACACGAAACTATCCCAGGTCATTTTCCATGTATTCCGCAACCCATAGATCGAATCACGCCAGAGATTGATATTGATTGGACCGTTCGAGCAGTCATCCTTACCGATCGATCAATCACACTAGTTCAGGTTAAGAGGGCTTTCTTCGCCTTAGATTCACAAATTCCACTAGTGCGTGTTGAAGACATCAGGTTGCCTAACTAGTTTTTCTACATCCCACACATATTCCATCCCCACTGGTTGTCTCGGCACGACCTCAGGAGGTTGGGTGCGAGGAAGAGTTACTTGTAGATTCCCAAGCTCGCTTGTCACTTTTCTGTCGTACAAAATTGGTGAACCTAACGTGAACTGACTACTTTCTGGTTCGGAGTCATATCTCTCCTTGCTTCTAAGCTAGTGCTTTTCCATACTTCTTCCTTCTACCTTCGCTCTCACCCATTATTCTACGGGTATTCATAGACCCCCCGAATATGTAAGGATTCGATGCATATGGTATACCCCTCTTGGGTCTTGAGGCATACTACGCCCAACAGAATAGACAATCATCACCCTCACTCTCAGTATGGGGTGATAACTACTCAACTAACTAGTTGTCAACACAAACTTCAAGGGTCAAATATATCTCATATTTCCAAACAGAGGAGTTGGATCAGCTCACCCAAACACAACAAACAGAGCCTTCAGGATCAAACAATATGACGTTCACAGGAGAGTCCGGTTCATCTCCTCAGGTACTGCTTAGACCACAAATTAGTAGAAAATCAGACCTATACCAGGTTTTAGATGATGAACTTTCAGTACGTTATGCCAGGAATGAACAACGCTCTCGGAGTATGTAGCCACCCATAGGGAGTTTGCAAATACAACCCGAGGTCTCTTTTCAAGAAAATACATATATGCCACTGCATATAGAAAATACCCTCGGGGAAACTTGGCAAGATAATGATCAGTTCATAGCGGGGTATCATAGACCTATACAACATCAGAATATACAACAAATGCCACCAAGGCAGAATATCGTGACTTCACCAAAGGAAGTCATTTCAACTCTAGTATAAAAGGTTAGGGGATTAGAACTTGCTCAAGCAAGTCAAAATTCTCAATTCATGCAAGCATGAAGTTCCAATCCTCCACACCATCCTAGCCAAGTAGACCTTCTCACAGAAATAGGCACGTTAGGCATGCCTCCTCAGTATTCACAACAAATGCCAACTAGACCCACCATTCCTAACACCGCTCCTCCCGGTCTAGTACAAAATAATCCATTCCTAGATAATACCCCGTCATACTTAAACATGTACTCCAAGTCACCACAAGGGGATATGTTCTCCTCTCCCGACATGTTTTCTCAAACACAAGGGTTTCCTTATGCCCCTGCCAATGCATACGCTACGCCATATCAACAACCCATTCCACCATCACTCCCCCAGCAAGCACCATCAATGGTCGAGACCTATGCGATAGGGACTTACTCAGAATATTTCAAAGAGCCCTTGGATTTCACCATACGAATCGTCATGCTTTCAAGACCTCTTCATGATTTTCCCAAATACAAAGGTGAGGGAGATCCAAATGCACATATCAAGGCTTATGCCACAGCCATTCGGGAACTACTCCCTTGGGATGGGGTTGTCGTTAAAATATTCCCCAAAACTTTGGAAGGCATCGCTCTCGATTGGTATTATAGAATACCCGAGGCTTCCATTCATTCGTTTAAACAACTCGTGTCAGATTTCATTAAGGAATTTGACATGAACAAACTATTAAGAACAGGAATCAGAGAATTTTTGCACATTAAGCAAGAATACAATGAATCTATCGTCCATTTCATCCAAAGGTGGCGTACAGTTCTTTATTCTTCAGCAAGTGCTCCAAATATGGATCAAATGGAACTATGTGATTTATTCCTTCATTCTCTCAGCAGAGAAGTGAAGGAAGAAAACAAGAAGTTTCCACTAAGGACTTACGATGAAGTACTTGAGAGTGCTCTTCGAATAGATCAAGTGGCAATTGATAGTGGTCGCAAAACGTATGGAACAAATGGGAGGTTAATCACCTCCAACCAGAACACTACAACTTATCCTACTACCACGAATGTCAATCAAGGACCTAAAATCCTTAATAAAAATCGCAGAGTGACAACAGATGGAGTAACCAATCAAGCTAAGAAGGTAAATGTTGTCAATACTTCACCGCCAATAAATAACCAACGAAACAACAACTTTACCCCAACAATCAATGTAGTGGATTTTAATCATCCACAGCAACAACAACGACGACGATGGCGAAACACTACATAGGGTCCAAACCAAAACTCAATTGGTTATCAAAACCAGAACCAAAACCAAAAACAACAAATGCAAAACTTTACTCCTAATAGGTAACGGTTTGATCAGAGTTTTGGGCCACAATATGCACCAAACCAACAAACTAGGAATTACAATCCTAATTCGTATTGTGGTTTCCACAAAATTCAGGGCCACGACACTAGAACGTGCCATGACTACAATAAATTCATGCAACGATTGCCAGAAGAACAAAGACAACTTTTCATAGACATGTTCTTAGCAGATCCTGTGTCGTCGGCACCAAATACTTTTACAGGGGCTGTTTCCCCTCAAAACGCACCCCTGAAGATATTTAATGATCCACTCCCAAATCACGATAAAAATAGGCTAAATCTAACTGGGACAAACAAGAGCATCATGATAGGAAACAATGATCATGAATGCTCGACTTCACTAAATCCGTCAGTTGCACCACAATTAGGAAGTCAACCACGACCCAAGATAGTCGGTTTAGTAGAGTTAGACGCCGAACTACCCATCAAAGCTATAACAAGAACATGAGATTATTTCTCTTAGCCAAGTCCAAGTCACTTTCCAGGAATAGATGAGATCCAACAAATAGTAGTAAAACCTGTGGGTGCCTATGATTTAATTAACGATCTACCAAAAAACTTCTCACACATTTTGTTTTTAGACTTCCTAAAGAACTCTCCTACCCACAGGGCTGCTCTTTTAGAGGCATTAGGTTTAGGTCATTTAATTAACATCACTCCCCCCCTTAAACACAGGTAAATCATATAGACTTTGATATTCATCCTCCGGGGCAGGCGGATAGGGATTTCGAATTCATATTTGAAATAAACAAAATGCCAACAGATGCTAAGATTGCACGCCGAGGTGATCCACCCTTACATTTGCAAGTATGGGTTTATAACAATTATGTAAAGTGTGTGATGGTAGATGATGGGTCAGTAATTAACATAGTCCCCTTTTCTTTCCTTCAAAAGCTAGGGTATGGAGAAACCAATTGTTCCACGAATTGAAACACACTAAGAGGCTATAACAGCCTTAAAGCCACTTCGATTGGAACTATAATATTACCGGTCACCTTAGGACCCAAAACAATCCTCACTAAATTTTATATTATAGATCAGGAAACTAACTATAATATGATCCTCGGCCGACCATGGATACACCACATGAAGGCAATCCCTTCTACGTTATTTCAAGAAGTAAGGTTTTTACACTTAGGAAAGATATTCGTAGCCAAAGATGATCCAAAACCATTTGATATACACCTAGTTTGACGTTTTATAACCTTAATGGGGGAATTAGAATTAACATTTGTGAATCAGAAGTCCATTAAGGGAAAAATCATTACATATTTGTTAGCTGATAACCCATTAGATGGAGGCGATCTAGTATACCTAGACTTTCCGGATGAATGCGTATACTACATTAAAACCAGACCTCCTATCTCTGAGTGTCCTTGGTACACTGATATAATTAATTATATCATGGACCATACGTACCCAGAAGGGGCTACACCGAAACAAAGAAGTTGGTTACGCATTATTGTAGCCAAATACGTCATTATAGAGAAAGTTCTCTATCGAAAAGTGTTCGATGGAATGCTCCTAAGATGTGTCGACACAGAAGAATCCAAGAATATTCTCCATGAATCTCATAGTGGAATGTGTGGAGGCCACTTCGGTGGCCATGCCACCGCTCGTAAATACATCGAATGGGCTATTTCTGGCCCACTCTAGAACATGACGTAGTAGAGTTTGTACGCAGGTGTCATAAGTGTCAAGAATTCTCCCACGAGATTCACATGCCAGCACAAGCTCTACAACCAATTGCTACTCCATGGTCCTTTTCTACGTGGGGCCTTGATTTGATAGGGAAATTCTCTCCCTCGTCTACAGATGGCCATAATTTTATAATCACGGCCACTGAATATTTCACCAAGTGGGTAGAGGCTATGCCTCTTACTACTGTACCGGGTTCTGTAATCGCCAAGTTCATTTTGAACCAAATCATTTGCAGGTATGGTATCCCGCAAGTCATTATCTCAGATAATGGAACTTCTTCTAAGAATGACGAAGTTCGTGAACTATGTAATAAATTTAAAATAAGCCATCATACGGCTTCCTTGTATTACCCTCAAGCCAATGGACAGGCTGAAGCGACAAACAAAACATTGAAAGCCATTCTCCTTAAAACTGTGAAAGAAAATAAACGAGATTGGAATTTGAAGTTATATCTGGCCTTATGGGCCCACCGAACCTCAATAAGAACACCAACGGGAGTGACTGCTTTCTCACTAGTATTCGGGGCAAAAGCATTTCTCCCACTTGAGGTTGAAATACCCAGTCTCCGTATTTCATTACAAGGGATTCTGGATGAAGACGCTTACAGAGAAGCACGTCTCTCCCAAATAGAAATCCTAGATGAAGCTAGGTTAGATGCTAAACAACGGCATAGAGTCTATGCTGATTGGATGTGCTGGCAGTACAATAAGAAGGTCTATGAACATGACATATATGAAGGTGATCTAGTTCTAAGGCTTGAAAGACGGATCGATAAAAGGACCGGTGAAGGAAGGAAGTTCCGGCCCAAATGGCTGGGCCCATACTGAGTCATGAAGGACTACGGAAATGGTGCATATCTCCTATGTATGCTAGAAGGTGAGGAATTTGGTGAAACAGTCAATTCCCTGCACCTCAAACGATTCTACGCATAAGTGGCCAGCATTACATATAGTTACATCTACATTGCATCTTCATATAGATTAGGATCATTTTGTCCGCTTGTTTCATACAAAAATTTTGATCAAGGAATTTTTTCTCAAAGCAATTCATAACAAACTCATGATGTTGTTGGCATAAACACTCTAATCACACTTCTTCATTTCCATGATATCATCAAGATATTTCAGAATCATTTCATCAAATAAAGCTAGAAATGAAAATGTCTTACTGGTTATCATACCAAGATCTGCATGTTTGTTCTCACTTTTAGTTTCTTCTTAGAGTAGGTGTCTTTCCTATGGTATGTTCTATAAGCTTCATCGTGTCACATCTATCCCGTATGTATATCTCTTTGGAAATAAGAGCATGCTGACATTTTGCTCAAGTAAACAAGTCAAATATAGATAAAACAAAAAAATTTAATTTTACACATTTTCTTGCCCCACCAACCTTTGGTGATGAGCTTGCATCTCTTACTAGTGACGTAGGGTTGGGAAAGGATGGAAATTCCCTTACTCACCTATGCCTTGTCCACGGTGATAAGCCCATGCTTCTTATCAGTAGCATGGGGCAAGGTGTAGGGGGTCCTCTTGACAAGCAAACGTTAAAGGTCATAAGAAAACAATTCAAATCTTGAAACCTTGAATCAAAAACAAATGAATCAGATGTTCAAAATTCTAAGAGAGTTAAAATCCTAAAAACCCATATTTTGTCTACTATGTGGCCATCTACGGATCTAAGTCTAGATAAACCGCAAAGTAAGTTACATCCCAAAAACTATGAAGCCACTCGAGTGGAGTAGGCTTGTGGCATTCTAATTTGGTTCCGCCAAAGCTTTGTCTATCTTTCATCAATATCATTTCAACACATTTCATAACCTACGCCCTTCCCAACTCTCGGTGATAAGCCCTCGCATCTTACTAGTTGCGTGGAATTAGGAGTAGGGGAAGGTTTATCTGCTCATCATATCAGCTTATTTTCACCACTTTTCCAAAGCAAATATGAAGTGTCCAAAATTTCTTATAGAAACTAAGATTCAAAATCACATTATAGCTACATTATCATATATCAGCATCATGAAATACAAAAAGAAAGTAAACACTTGCATCATTTGTTCTCAATTGCATACATTCTAAAGAGCATATAAACACAATGTCATAGTTCACATGAGGAAACTAGAAAGGAAACAAATCCATAAATGCGAAAAGTCTGATCCAAAAGAATATAATATATAAATGATCAAAGTTTTTATACAATGCCATTATGTGCTAAGCATGGTCAAAACACTCAAAGAGACAGGGATATACAAAATAATATATCATACAAAATCTAGGAGAGCCAAGTGGCTTCTCAATCCCTATGAGACCCCTCTGAAGGCGCACACCTATGCCTAGGACTCTAGCTACGCCGGCGCTCTAAGTGCACGGATGGATCAGGATCCCGAGGGGCAGCCACAGTCTCACCACGAGAATGACTCCTCATCAGGTGCTCGGCTGTCCTATACCTCGCTAGCTCCGTATGGAGAGTCGATACCATCCTGGCCACGTGCCAAACTGGGGAAAAGATGTCAGTGTGTCTACCAGCTGCTAAGGGCTCCCCAGCATCCACAGACAACTCTGCACGGGTCCTCTCCATGGGGATCATCAGGGTATCGGTGCATACCCTGTTAATCAAGTCTCGCCACTCATCTGCGGTCTCTGTAAACAAAGGAGAAAACAAATTAGAAATAAGACAAGAGATAAATACAAACATAAAACAGAAGGAGAGATAGTAACTAAAGAAATATTAATTAAAAACAAATGTTAAAAGGAGGGATGGTAACTTACTCGGATCACCAGGCCTCCAGGATGGATCTCTAGGGTCAGCACCGGCCACAGATGCCGCCGCCGAATGGGGTACTCCTCCTGTGGCTGGATCAATATAGCATCCCACAACTGACTCATCCTACCCACCATGGCCCTAGGAGAGTGGCTCCTCTGAAACCAGAGTCACCCTCTTTGCACTCTGCTCAGCCCTCTCTACTTGCATGATATCCTGAGTATCATGCCACTCAGGATCAGTCTCCTCCTCTGTCTCTCCCCTGTAAACTCCTCAGACTCAGAGTCTATGTCAATGGGGTCATCATTGTTATGGTTAGGACCTGTGGTAATCTAAATAAAAGGTTCCTGAGGTGCATCGGCTCTCCCTCGGGCACGTACTACCCTCCCGGCTGCAATAGGAACACTAGGAGTAACAACTATCCAACCCTAGCCTCTAGGACCCCCTCTGGCCTCTCGAACTGACCTGTATACTGGAGCTACTGGGGGAAGCATGCCCATGTAGGGTAGGCCAAACTGCTAAGGAACTTGGCCAAAGGGGTGTATCTCCACTCATCTCACTCTGTCAATAAGCTACCCTATGGTGGAGCAGGAGATCAAAGTAAGAGTCTCCTCGCCCCATATACCTACCATGGTCTGATACGGTGTGGCCTCCATGTCATCAGTGGTCAGAGAATAAACCAGCTGATGAGGTGCTCTAAGCATCGACATATCTGTCCATCTAGCAACCCTCATAGCTCCGGGATCTATCACCTCTACACCTCTGCCATAAGGAATGAAGAGCTCGTAAACCCAACTCATGACCAGGGTCGAGTGGCTCAAGGACTGCCCTTGTAAACGGACTACCCTATATATATCTTGGTAGGTAGTCCCAAGTATGTCTGCTCCCTAGGCATAAATCCAACCATGTCCCTCAATCTGTGTAATAATGGGGGACCAGCAGTATAACAGTGTGTTTCCTCCCTTGTCCCCGATTAATCTCGAGGCAAGGATCTTCATAATAGCCTAGCGAATCAAGGGGATGGGCAAACTAGGAATGGATCAAACTCTAACCCCCTTCTTCGAACCTATGGAGATGACTACATCTCCCATATAAGAAGCCCACTGTGTTATCTGGGCCTGTGAACCTGATGTCTCTAATGTGAGTCATCTCCCGATAATCGGAACCCCCAGGATACGGTAAACATCCTCTAGTGTGATGGTCCACTCACCTCGGACCCCTAGTAATCGGAAGGTGTTCCGATCAGCATCCCAATAGGAGAATAATTCACAGAGTATGTGACTGGATGGTGCAACATGTGAAACGTGTGAGATACGTAGTATCCTGGCGCTCTGAAGAGTGTCCTCCTCATCCTGTGAAAGTGCATCTAACACTGCTGGGAGCCAGTCACACTCCCTCTCTCGACTCCACCAAATGTACTCCTCTCTCACCTGCATACACCCAAAAACACACAAAACATAGCAAGTTAGCATCCGGATGACATGAGAAAAATCATAAAAAACACATAGAAATACTAAAAATGTAAAAACAACTTTAAACAAGTGTTCTTTTGACATTCTGTGAAGAACCACCGCCCTGAGAAGGGCGGCGGTTTCGTAACCACCACCTTAAGGGAGGCGGTCTTGTAACCGCCACCCTAAATGGGGCGGCGGTCGTGTAACCGCCGCCCTGGGTAGGGCGGCGGTCGTGTCCCGAAAACCCACGCAGGTTTTAAAGCTTAAAAAGCCTAAAAACACCAAAAAATGACCTTTTTAACTAAAACAAAGCCTACCCAGTAGGCGCCCCCCCCCCCAAGATGGACCTTTTCAAGCTAACATTTTCAAAAATTACCCTCCCATGACAAATATTTTAGCATTTTAAAATTAAGGGGGTAAAAACGATAAATCGAAGAAAACTAACCTGTGATCTCGCGGGTCGATGTTTCACTCGCGGAGGCATGATCACTATCCCGTCACAGAAGTTTTGACTCTACTCACGCAAGAAACCGTCACCGTGGATCCCAGAGCTCAGAATCAATCAAATCAACGCGCACAAATGAATAGGAAAATGGGCCCACTTTCATATATATAGCAACCGGACTTGTTTTAAATGCCTTTTTCGCAAGTTTGGAGCACCGACGGAGGTAAGTTCTTATCCCCGCACAAATGGTACATTCTCATTTCCTATTATTTTAGCATTTATTTTCCAAATTATTGTCTCTATCTGCACTTGAGTTCTCTTTTCAATTTACAGGTGGCAGGAATTTTGGATGGCGCCATTTCAACACACGGATGTATCAGGTATAACTTATAACTTCCCATTTCCGTACCACCATACTTGGACCCACCGTTTTACGCCTCTTAATGGATAAAATGCTTTTCTGAGGGGGCAATATGTACGTACCCAAAATTGTAAGGTAATGTACTGCCGGAACAACGTAACACGTGCCCTAATGATGATACAGGTCTCCTCGCAAGGTGTTCGGGATCCGGAAAAGCTCCTAGGTGTGCGTTAACATTCCGCATGCACCCCTTAACCCCCGCATGCTTTTTTTTTTCCCCATTTTCCCTCTTTTCTTTTCCTTTTTCTCTTTAGTGATGAAACCACCGCCTTGCCTAGGCGGCAGTCATATAACCGCCACCCTACTCAGGGCGGCAGTCCTTTACGCGTTTTCTAGAAAGCTCTTTTAACACGAATCACATAATTTCAACATTTTACCAACTTTATTTCACCACCTTTGGCTTGCATTTATGATTCTGGTTCCCTAGAATAGTGTTTTGCCATTGTTTATAGTTTAAGAGTTCAATTTGGTTTTTACCTTGGGTAAATGCAAATGCTATAAATAGTTGGCTTGTGCTCAAGAAAATGGCCCCTCAAATTTTCCTCTGAATTTCTCATTGCAATAGATTAGTCTCTCATTTTGCTTAGAATTCTTAGTTTCATTCATTGCATGACTAGTTAGTGTTGTTTTGCTATTAGGAAGCCACATATTCATCCTGTGCAGGTGCTGTTGATATTTCATCCAATCCATTGGAGTAAGATAGTTTGTTTTTCATTAGGATTCCATTAAAGTTGCAAGTTTTGTTCTTCAAAAAGAATAGATTCAAGTTCTATACATTTCATGTTGCATCACTCGCAATAGATCCCGCTAGGAATTGTTGTTGCAAATCAGCAGCACCCCTGGATGCAAATAAAGGTTCTAAATTTATGTTTTGAGCATCCAGTGTGATTGCACAACATGGAAACCTCTCTCCAAGTGTGGTACTTGTGAAAATGAGAGAGGAATCTCCAGATTAGAGGATGGTTCCTCAAACTCCTCTGATTTAGATCTATATTTGCACAACTATAGAGGTTCAGATCCTAATCCTACTCTAAATTGCAAGGAGACAGGGATAGAAATGCAAAAATTGAAACTAACTAAAGATGGTGATACACCAAAGGAGTGGTGAACATTTTTTCTCATGCAAGTAGACACAAATCAGAAATTGCAACATAAAACATCATGCACAGGTTGATAAGCTGTAATCAAATTTTTGAAATGAAGCAAACAACACATACAAAGGACTGAAAGCATTCACAGAGCCTGTATTGTGATTTTCAACATCAAAATCCTTGTATTCCAACACCAAAGAGGCATTAAAAAAACCTATTACAATCCTTGGAAGGTCTGATACTTCCAAAATTACTTGCTGAAGGTGAAAACAAAAGCTTGCTGTGCAAAAAAGTGTTCAACCATGAAGAAATGAGCCAAATCTGGCTTTTACAGTACATGGGTCGAGCCCAAGAGAGAGAAAACATAAAAAACATGGGAGCCCATTCCTCATTGATGGAAAATGCATTAAAACAGCATGGAGGACCTTACAACCCCATACCCTGTCATTTTTGACCAAAATGGAGAAGAATGCGACCCATTCTGTATTAAATTTGGTCGTTGAAATGTCATTTCTGGCCATGGACACGTACCACAGCCGTTTTTGAATTTTATCTCTCCAAACTGAACTAAAATTTTAAATTGACCATGGAATCATGTAGAGAATTTCAACAGCTTTCCAATGATATAAAGAACATGAAAATCCGAGCTCTGGATCGAAAGTTATGATCGTTTGAAGATTTAGGGCAAAAATGGGCAAAAAACGGATCGACGGGAAAAAAATTCGAATTTTACCTCCGACCTCCAAATTCCCTTGCCACGTGGCAGCTTCCTATTGGATGCGGGCCTCCAATGGGAAAATTTCCCGCAAAAACTCCGCTGAGCCATAACTTGAAAAATATGAGGAGTTAGGAGGCAAACTTTACCTTTCTGGAAAGTTGAGAGAGAGCTCTATCTGATGGTGCCATTTCTAGAAATCCTTGAGTGCTTGAAAATAAAAAAATGTATACTGAGGCACAAGAGAGGCAAGAACACAAGGAGTTAGCCAAAAAAATGAGCAGGGGGCAAATTTTGGATAACAATTTTGGCGACTCAGAGGGGTCATCTACCTGCTAGATGAAGATACTAGTTTCCTGAAGCAGTCCATTGGGCATGGAGTCATCAAATTTTTTATTTGGAACCCCAACTGACTTAGAATGTTGCAAGGAGGAAGATGGAATATCACCTGATGGAAGCAAGGACTACAAAACATCTCCAGGAATAGCAAGCTTTTTCCAAAGCACTTAGGGAAAACAAAACTAACCTACAACAAAAAAATGTGCACAAGCACTTGGAGGAATGAAAACCTAAGCTAATATTTACAAGGTGGAGAATTTCCCTTTAGTAGCAATGCTTTAGATAGATTCCATTGACTGGAATCTACAGTTCTTCACCATCCAATGAAGAAAATTGGAAGGCATTGCTGTCCTTACACTTTGTGACCATGTATGGGCCACTCCAAATGGCATCAAATTTGGAATGTCTTCCCGGTTTTGCTCTATCTGCATCCCATTTTAACACTAGATCTCCAACTTGGAAAGATCTACTCTTGGCCTTCCTATCAAAAGTCTTCTTGATCAAAGTTTGATCCTTCTCCATTACTTGGGATGCCTGATCTCTGATCTCTTGGAGCTCCATCAACTCTGCATATCTCACCTCCATGGGCCCAAACTCTAGCAACTCTAACTGCTTCATGAGTTCCAATGTTGGCAACTCAAGTGACATGGGCAAGATTGCCTCTCTTCCATAAACAAGCCTGAATGGAGAGTTACCTGTGGATCTGTTGGGAGTTATCCTATCAGCCCATAAGGCTGATTTCAGTTTGGTATGCCAAGACCTCTGATTCTCATCAAGAGTCCTCCTAATGATCCTCAACAAGTTCTTGTTTGTAGATTCAGCCTGGCCATTACCCTGAGGGTAGTAGTTTGATGAAGTACTTAGGTAGATCCCATTCTTGACAGCCCATTCAGTCACCTTGGATCCAATGAATGCCAATGCATTATCTAAGATTATTGTAGCAGGTATGCCAAATCCGGTTACTATGCCCTCATAGAAGTCTAAGATGCTAGACTCATTTTCCTCTTTGAGCGCTACTGCTTCAGTACACTTGGTGAAGTATTCTGTGGCTATCAAAATCCATTTGTGCCCTTGGCTTGAATTGGGATTAATGACTCCAATGAAGTCCAAACCCCATTGCATGAATGGCTGGTCAACTAAGATTGGATGCAATGGAAGGGCAGCAAGTCTCTCTTTTCCTGTGAAGAATGCACAATTCTTACACCTCTTGATCCATGCAAAGCAATCACTGAAAATCTTGGGCCAATAATAACCAGCCTTCATAATTTTTAGAGCTGTAACTCTCAGTGCAGAATGTCCACCAGCTAGTCCACCATGGAACTCTTCCAACACCCTATGAATCTGATTTGTGCTAATGCATCTCAGCAGCACTCCATTCACATCTTTCTTGAACAAAACTCCATCAACAATGGCATATGGGACAGCCTGCAATCTGAAGTGTCTTCTTTGGGTCTTGTTCATCTCCGGAGGGCATAGGCCTATGCTTAGGAAGTGTACTATACCTTGGGTCCAACAAGGAGTGGTGACAACATTATTTTCTTCTCAAGTGCGACTTGGCTCATGGCTATCTTGGACTATCAAAACGAGCCTCTTCTTCATTGCATACTTCTTTTTGCTTCCCCAAAATCAGCTGCTCACACAATCCTTTTCCTCTTACCAGCTTGGTGATCTTGATCTCAATATCATACTCCATGACACGAGTGATCCAAACTACCCTTTTCTCATTCAAATCCTTGTTGAGGAGGAAGTCTTTAACCCCAGCATGAGAGACCAGCAACTGGACCTTGTTGTTTGAGACTATATGCTTGAATTTCTTCAAGCTTCTGATTACTGCAAGTACATGCTTCTCAATAAAAGAATACCTCACCTCATAGTCATCTAGGCTCTGGCTGAAGAAAGCAATTGGCTGCTCATCGTTGTCCTTGTTCTGCTGTACCAAAATGGCAGAAATAGTATCATTACCTCCAAATGCATAGAGGATGAAATCCTTGGAGAAGTCCGGGTTGATGAGAGTTGGTGCTTGAGAGATGGCTTCTTTGATTGCTTCAAAACTCTCCTTGCCTTCCGCTGTCCACTTGAAAGCCATGCTTTTCTTTAACATTTTGGTGATAGGTTTGACAAGGGCTGCAAAATCTAGGACAAACCTCCGAACAAAGTTTATCCTCCCCAAGAAACTCTGAAGGGCTTTCTTGTGGCTTGGCAATGGTAGTGCTCTTATGGCTTCAACCCTCTCTGGATCAATTGCTAATCCTTCTTTGGAGACAATATGGCCAAGGAGCTTTCCTTCATGTGCAAGAAAGATACACTTCTTAGGATTCAAAGACACTCCAAATCTCCTGCACCTCGTGAAGACCTGTCTCAAATGAGAGAGGTGGTCTGCTGCATTTTTGGAAAAAACAGTGATATCATCAAGGTATATCAGCACCATGTTGTTAATCAAACCTTTGAACGCCATGTCCATTGCTCTTTGGAAGGTAGCACCAGCGTTGGACAACCCAAATGGCATTTTCCTGTATGCATAAGTTCCCCATTTGGTTGTGAAGGCTGTCTTGAACTGGTCTTCTTCCTTCACCATAATCTTATTGTAGCCTGAGTAGCCATCAAGTAGTGAAAACCTCTCGGAGCCAGCCACAACTTGCAAGATTTTCTCCATGGAAGGGAGTGGGTAATGGTCCTTGAGAGATGCTCTATTCAAGTCTCTGAAGTCAACACACAATCTGATCTCTCCACTCTTCTTTCTGACTAGAACCAAGTTGGAAACCCAACTAGAATGCTTGATTGGGAATATGATCCTTGACTCAATCAGCTTGTTCAATTCTTTCCTCATGAGAGGCTCCATGTGTGGATTGACTGGTCTTTGTTTCTGCCTGACAGGCTTAGTATTTGGATCCAATTCAATGGTATGCTGAGCTAAGTTGGGATTGAAACCTTTCAAGTCTTCATAGCTCCAAGAAAACACATCTAGGAATTCTTGACACAGCTGCATGAATTCATACCTTTCTTGTTCAGTTGTCATCTTTCCAATTTGCAATGGTTTGTTCTCTTCCACCAAGATGGATACTGAATCCTCTCTCTTGACCTGAATGTTTGCTTTCTCCTTCCTAAACTGATCATTGGGATTAAAAATGGACTCCAAAGTGATAAGTCCCTTGGGCAGCTTGTTAGTTCTCAACTGTACCACTTGGTCACCATACTGCTGTTCCAATTTTTCTTGATTCTTAGCTGAGAACTCAGCTTCTTCTTGCAAGAAATGGATGATTTGCTGGTCATTTTCAAACACTTGCCAACTGACATTGTTATCAGGCACTGAAGGCCTCACAATCACGTGGATGTTTGGTTGTACCTTGTCTTGTTGAATGCTTTCCACAATGTCAAAGGCTGCCCCTACTGCTGCAAGCCTGTCAGCAGCTTGGTTCTCTTTCCTAGGAATGGATTTGATGCCAAAACCCTCAAAATCTTCCATGAGGTCCCATACCCTGTTCTTGTAGCACTTAAGTAGATCATTCTTGGCAGCATGCTGTCCCTTGACCTGATTTACAATCAATTCACTGTCACCAAAGACTTGCAAGTTCTTTATTCCTCTCTTTATTTCCCAATGCATCCCTTGCACCAAGGCTTCATATTCAGCAGTGTTATTGGAGCATGCAAACTGAAATCTAAAAGCTGAATAGTACTTTACTCCTTGAGGTGAAACAAGCATGGCTCCACCTCCTGCACCTTGTCTACTCCTTGATCCATCAAAAAATAGCTGCCATACCTCATTGTCATCCTTATGGTTTGGCTTGGTGATGCTAGGAATGGGCTGATCTTCTTCATGTATGCAATAGACCCCTAGCTCAGATTCTTCTACTTCTTGATAAGGATCAAAAGCATGTACCTTGTTTTCCCATTCATCAAGAGTTAGATCCGGGATGCTTCCAACCTTGGTGTCAGCTTCATCAGTGCTTGGGTGATCTTCTTGATCAAATGCTGAACAATTGGCATTGATCTGACTTGGAGTGTAGGGCTCTATGTGGAATTTTGCAATAGGTTCAGACCTGATTGTAGCTTTGGTTCCATACCTTGTCCTGAATAGCATGTGTGACCAATCAGCAGACAAATATCCTCCAATCTTGGCTGTGAAGTCCCTTGACAAGCATAGGGCAAAGAGTGGTGGAAGGTCTATGACTGATATATCTTGTAAAACAACAACATTTGGACATGCGTGCAAGGTAAGACTCAAGTTTCTAATCACTCCAACTATTGTCACTGCTGTCCCATCCAACTGCACTACCCCTTTGGATATGGTTTCATACTGGAGCCCTAGCTGATCAGCTATTTGTTTAGGCATCACTGAGCTACTTGCCCCAGAATCTATCATGCAATTGTGCACTAACTGATTTCCAATGATTAATGAAACATAGAAAGGAGGGGGCTTCAACATTTTACCTTGCTGTCCTCCATGATTTCCCTCAGGCTGGGCAGCATTTGTGAGCACTTTCTCTTGCATCTGAACTTGCTGATTCGAAGTTGGCCAGTCCTTCATGGCAGCTTGTAACAAGTCTCTTTGGCCTTGGATAGATAGGGATTCCCACATTGATATGTTTACATTTGTCTTCTTCATCTGATCAATAATATTGAATGGTGATGAAGGATCTCTTTGTTGTCCCTTGGTTTGCATATTCACTCCTTGCACGTGGGCAGCAAACAACTGGTATTTGAGTTGGCCTAGGAGCTGTTCTTGGCTGCCCTTGTGCATTTACAATTGGATTTTGCTTGCCAACCATTTGTGGAGCCATGGAAGGTTGTGGATTGGTTGGAGCTAATGGCTGTTCTTCCCCTAAGTTTCTTCTTTTTGACCTTGTGTTGGCTGCAACACCTTGAGAAACTGCTTGATTCATGCCGCAGAAATATTCTGCTTGCCAGTTTACCAATGTGGTGTCATTTGGGGCTGATTGTTGTTGGAATGTTTCTTGTTGTTGGTTGTTTCCTTGACTGCCTTCACCTTCCACACCAGTAGTTGTCACCATTAATGCTTGATTCAAAGCACCATTGAAGCACATGGATTGGTTATGAGGTTCATTACATGGAAAACACCAATCATACTCCTGAGCAATGTTGTTTTGTGTTGGCATTAATGCCTTAGAGGCAGATATGGCATTCGGATTATAGGGCTGAAATGGTCTATTGGTAGGAGGCCTTGTTTGATTTACATTTGCAGCTGGATTAGGTGGTCTTTGTGGTTGGTATGGCTGCCTGTTAGGCTGGGCTTGGGGATGATAAGAAGGTCTAAAACCTTGGGCTTGTTGACTCTTGAGAGTAACCAGCTCATTGCCTAGGTTTTACAATTTCTTCATGACTTCTTGAAGCTCATTTGGGGCACTTGGAGATGAAGTAGAAGCTTCATTTGAACTCTAATTTCTAGGAGTGGGAGAAGGAGCCAAATTAGGTGCTTGATTAGTGTTTGGGCTCTCTAAACTTGGAAACAACGGCATGGGAGGTCTAGGGGCTAGTTTTCTAGCTTGGATCAAACAATTTTCAGCCCTAATGGAAAATGCTATAAGCCATAGGGATAGTTATGCCTCCCATGGACTGAATCAACATAGAAATATCATAATTTAGAGCTTTGAGATAGTAAAGAAAAGCACCTTCTGCTATTGGCCTGACTGCCATTGGAATTCTCTCCCAAGTCTTTTGAAATCTGAAGTTGAAATCGGTTAGCTGCTCATTGGGAGCTCTCTTGATGGTTGTCAGCTACTCTAAAAGAGAAAAGTTGTCTCCCTTCTCTCCAAATTGCTCATGAAGTGCTATACACAGCTGATTCCAATTTTTAATTGAACCAGCTCCAAGGCTCCTAAACCATTGCAATGCTTTCCCCTTGAATGAAGATGCTAGCAACTTGACAGCCACTTGCATCTCATTGATTTCATGAATTACAAAAAGGTTGGCAATATCTTTAACATGATCACCTGGAGTAGTCTGATTCTCTCCAGTGAAGTAGGGAATGTTCTTCAAGGCTGAAATTGGAATTGGATGCTGTGCATTGAGGGCAAGTGGGCTGCTTCCTGTGAAATTGGCATAGGGGTTGTTTTGTGCCATTCTAATTGGTCTTAAAACCCTTGTTGATTGAATGAAAGGCCTACCAGGTGAGGAGTTGAGAGAGTTCTGTTTGGTGGAGATGGAGACCTTTGGATTCTCCTCCCACTTTTCCTTACTCTTGGAGATAACTGCATATATTCAAACAACACCTCTTCTTCTCCAGCTCTTGACCTTGTAGTGATTCTTCTCATGAGTTTTCAGGTCTATACTGCTAAAACCAGCTGATTCTTCCCCTTGGAGTTGCCAGATATGCAAATAATAGCTCTTTTTTCAAGCAAGAAAATTACAGCAGATGCACATCAACTTTTCTGCAATAAAAATGAGACCTCTAAGGTTCCCACCGGGTGTGCCTAAAACTATTGTTGCAAATCAGCAACACCCCTGGATGCAAATCAAGGTTCTAAATTGATGTTTTGAGCATCCAGTGTGATTGCACAACATGGAAACCTCTCTCTAAGTGTGGGACTTGTGAAAATGAGAGAGAAATCTCTAGATTAGAGGCTGGTTCCTCAAAATCCTCTGATTTAGATCTATATTTGCACAACTACAGAGGTTCAGATCCTAATCCTACTCTAAATTGCAAGGAGACAGGGATAGAAATACAAAAATTGAAACTAACCAAAGATGGTGATACACCAAAGGAGTGGTGAACATTTTTGCTCATGCAAGTAGACACAAATCAGAAATTGCAACATAAAACATCATGCACAAGTTTGATAAGTTGTAATAAAAGGTTTGAAATGAAGCAAACAACACATACAAAGGACTGAAAGCATTCACAGAGCCTGTATTGTGATTTTCAACATCAAAATCCTTGTATTCCAACACCAAAGAGGGCATAAAAAAAAAACCTGTTAATATCCCTGGAAGGTCTGATACTTCCAAAATTACTTGATGAAGGTGAAAACAGAAGCTTGCTGTGTAAAAAAAGTGTTCAACCATGAAGAAATGAGCCAAATCTGGCTTTTACAGTAACATGGGTTTGAGCCCAGGAGAGAGAAAACATAAAAAAATGTGGGATCCAATTCCTCATTGATGGAAAATTCATTAAAACAGCATGGAGGACCTTACAAAACCCATACCCTATCATTTTTGACCAAAATGGAGAAGGAATGCGACCCATTATGTATTAAATTTGGTCACTGAAATGTCATTTTTGGCCATGGGACATGTACCACAGCCGTTTTTGAATTTTCTCTCTCCAAAACTGAACCAAAATTATTAATTTAGCATGGAATAATGTAGATAATTTCAACAGCTTTCTAATGATATAAAGAACACGAAAATATGAGCTCTGGATCGAAAGTTATGATCGTTTGAAGATTTAGGGCAAAAAAGGGCAAAAAACGGATCGGCGGAAAAAAAAATTTGAATTTTACCTCCGACCTCCAAAATCCCTTGCCACGTGGCAACTTCCTATTAGATGCGGGCTTCCAATGGAAAAATTTCCCACAAAAAAATCCGCTGAGCTATAACTTGATAAATATGAGGAATTAGGAGGCAAACTTTACCTTTCTAGAACGTTGAGAGAGAGCTCTATCTGATGGTGCCATTTTCCAGAAATCCTTGAGTACTTGAAAATCAAAAAATGTAGACTGAGGCACAAGAGAGGCAATAACACAAGGATTTAGCCACACAAATGAGCAGGGGGCACATTTTGGATAACAGGAATTGCATAAGCCAAGATCTGTACTCTTGTGCTATCCCTCTCCTACTTGCACTGTATTCAGTCTGTTCATGAGCTGTCTTTGTCCCAATATCCATTCCTGTTGATGCTAGCATTACAACACGCTTTTCTGGGTCTATGTGAACATGAAGGAACGAGGGAGATCACACTAAGGGGATGAAAATCACACACACCATCGGATTCACCACTATTCTGCAGAATCCAGGTTCTAGCTTTCAAACTTCTAAATTAGAAGCATATCAAATAGAGTAGCCAATTACTTTATTTCAGTCAATTTTACTTTCGATATTTCCAGGGAAGCTATGGGGAATGATAGTTTCTGAGAGACTATGATTCACTCCTCACTTCTGAGGTAGGATCGAGAGTCTTGCAAATAGATTAGAGCAATTACTTCATTATTTAGAATAGGTTCACAGTTGCACAGACAAATAGCTATACTCGGTTATCTTGTTTTTTTTAATTTTGTCATTAGATTAACTGTCAAATTATAGATATATTAAAATATTTGCTCTTTTAAATTCATTCCAATAGTTCATCAGGAAATACAAAAAAGAGAGAAATCATATATGCTATAGATATACTTCACGTAGTTAAATTTCACTTTGCTGCAGTTTAATTTATATGGTTGCTTTTGTATGACAATCACAGGACCCAGGGAGCCCAGAGAATACGTATTCGAGCCAATCATGCCCCAGCCCCATCTCATCACAACAATAACTGATATAGATCAAAATCTTAGGATCCAAGTCTTCCAAACAACGGTAAGCTTGCAACAAATCAATTCCCAGTTGAGCAGATTAAACATAGAAGACGACCAAGCACACACATTTTGGTCAAACCAGCCAAACTACAGATTACCCTAGGTAAACATCCACATGACTATAGGAAGGCTTGAAAGAGAAAAAACATTTGGTTGTGACCCTTTAGTTCCACATCCAAAACGCAGGAGATACTCTCACAGATATAGATACTAGCCTAAGGATTCAGGTTACACGAACGCCCGTAAGATATTCTGAGAAGATCACACAATTATTAATTCTGAATATAGAAGCTGAGAAAGCATACGATTATTGGATACTAAGGATTAAGGAATGATTCCGTACATGACCATAGTTGGTCCACAAAAAACCACGAGTCTATGGTTTGTGACCCACAAATCCCACAGCCCAACAAATCCCATAGGTGAATCAGACATAGATGCTCGCCTACGTACACTAGTATTTCGATCTAATCCACTTCCACCTATCATCATCGAACAATTGTCCTTATTAAACATAGCAGCTAACGAAGCTAGGGAATTCTAGACTAGGCCAGAGAATCACCCGTAGAAAAACCTATAGCCATCATACATTTTATGACCCTGTTCGGAGAAATATACGAAACTATCCCAGGTCATTTTCCACGTATTTCGTAACCCATAGATCAAATCACACCAGAGCTCAATATTGATTGGATCCTTCGAGTAGTCATCCTTTCTGATCGATCTATCACACCAGTTCAGGTTAGGAGGGCCTTCTTTCCCTTAGATTCACAAATTCCACTAGTGCGTATTGAAGACATCAGATTGCCTAACTAGTTTGTCTACATCCCACACATATTCCATCCCCACTGGCTGTCTCGGCATGACCTCGGGGAGGTCAGGGTGTGAGGAAGAGTTATTTGTAGATTCCCCAAGCTCACTTGTCACTTTTCCGTCGTACAAGTTCCTCTTCTTGCTTTTCTCCTTGACTGGATTCTTGAGTCTCTTCCCAACATGGCCTTGGGAAAGTAAGAGGAAGTGGTAGGTTGGGGTTCAATGAGTTTTTTCTATTGTTTGTGGTGGATAGGGGGAGTGGAACTTATTGTTTGTTTAGAGGGGATGACTATTTGGAAAGGAAAAGGGAAGAAGAATTGGGATGGGATGGAAGACTAGGGGATGGAGAAAAGAAACCAACACTTGGGGCAGCAAGTGAGGGGCTTGACTCTTGACACTGCTGCAATGATATTGATTGAGGAAGAGGAAAAGAAAAGCTAGGATGTGGTGGACTCACCCATTGAAAAGGTTGTCTTGTGTCCATTTCATAAGCCTCAATCTCCTCAATCCACTGTCCAAGTTGAGGCAACACTTCAGCCATGAAGTCAACCTTCTCCCGAGGGCTGTAATATTTTGGAAAGGGACCTCCCCCATGGGATAGGGTGCCCTGCAACCAATCCTGAATGCCTTAATCTGTGTTGTAGCCCTGGATTACACCATGCTAGCCTCCATCCCTTGAATCTTCTCCAGCAGATCAACATTTTTCCATGTAGCTATCACCATTATATGCGTCCCCCTTGTTTTTGATAAGCTCCTTGGCCAAAATGATTTTTGACACTGCTCATATGGGTAAGCATAATGGTTATGGATATGATCATAATGCTGGTCTGGAGGAGTTGGGAAATGCATTTGCTGCAAGTGTAAGTTCCATGAGGGGAATTGAAGTCATGATTGCACAACTTCATAAAATGGAAGAAAATGAAAGATGTGAAAAGAAAGATGAATGAAGATGGGTGGAAAATGAATGGAAAATTTTCTATAACTTCAAAGATGGGGTTGTTGAATAGATGGAGTCACCAGATGTGCTCTACATGTGCCTCCAAAACTCTGAATCTCCCCAAGAACACATCAAATTGATGAAATGAAGTGAAGACCTCTTTCTCCCACCGGGCATGCCAAAAACTGTTAGTGTGGTCGCACAGTGGCTTAAGATTTGTTGTAGATAATGAGAAACCTTGGAAAGATGGGAGATCTAACCTCAATGTATCACTAGGCATGTCAAACCTGTTAGTGTGGTTATAACATTGGCTTAAGATTTGTTTTTGATAGTGAGATACCTTTGAAAAATGAGATATCTAACCTCAGTGTCCCATCGGGCATGCCAAAACTGTTAGTGTGGTCACACAGTGGCTTAAGATTTGCTATTGGTAATGAGACACCTTGGAAAGATGAGATATCTAACCTCAGTGTCCCACCGGGCATGCCAAAACTATTAGCATGGAATCACAACACCCCCGAATGTCTTGAGATTTGAGATGGGGCATTTGGTGTGATTGCACAACATTAGACCATCTCTCAAGCTATGGGACTTGCAAACCTGAGATGGACCTCCAGAGAAGGCTTGTTCCTACTTCCTAATCTACTAGCCACAAGCTACTCGAGTGCAGGAAGAATCTAACTAATCCTAATCTAACCATTCCAAGGGGACAGGGAGAGAGAGAGAGAGGGTGAAAGAGAGCCTACACTAAGTGGTGATACACCGAAAAAAGGAAGTGGCTGATCACAGACCCAAACTACCTGAAGTGGGAGAGAGGTGAGCAGAGGAGAGGGTGGATAAGATGTAATAGAGACCAGAGATAGATGTCACATGGAACACCACTTCAAGGCCCATTAAGCACAGCTCCTAGGACCTGCAATAAACATCAAAGTATGAAAAAATATACCTTGTAATGATGAGAGGCAAGAAGAGACAATAAAATGAGCCAAGGATGGATAGATGCATCACGAAACAAATTCTATTACTCCAAAAGTTACAAAGTTTATCATTAGTGGGAAAGGGGCAAGAAAAATTCCATTACATAGCCATGAAAGGAGGCTTAGACTCTACATTCTACCCTAAGGAAGAAAGAGAGAGGGGGACAAGAGAGAAAAGATGAATAACCATTTGAATTATGAGCCTCATTTACAATATATAGAAGAATGATAGAGAAAGAGAGAAGGAAAATAAAACTATGTTCCAACCACCCCTATAAATGCATTGAATTCTACCTACTCCATCCACTCCAGAAAGCATTTGAAATCCACCTGCAACAGTGATGGGCCTCACTGCAACACCCAAGCCTCCATCGATGTCCTTTACTGGACAAGAAAGAGGCCCATTCTTAATCATGGTAGAAGGTGAGAGACTTGACAGTCCCCAAAAATAGCAGGCTGAAACATTAATGGAGGTAGGTGAGAAGCCGACACCGAGATCTTTCTAAAATGTCCTTTCCCACCCAAATATGAGTTCCAAGTCGAAAGATATGGCTATCTGAAGATCAAGGTCGTGGGTGCGCAATGTTTAAAAGATTCTATCTATACCAGGTCCACGTGGCAGCCTTACGCATCTTGAAGATTCAGCTCCTTCATTTCGCTCTTGAAATCACACTGGACTAACATGTGGTAGTGTTCGCGGGCTCCTCTGTGTTCCTTTGTGTTTACCTGAGTCCCTCCTGTTGGCAGAGATGATGTGCCTGACCCGAGACATGTGGAGGCTTCGTGCTTGTTTGGAAACTTCCCCCAAAATTTTTCTTTTGAAGTTGCATGGACGAGACACAAGGAGGCCTCCGCATGATTTTGGAATTTTCAAACGGCCGACCTTACCTCTTGGGTCTCTGGGACACGTGGCGGGTTGGCACTCATTTGGGAACTACCTTTTGGGCCGTGCCTTTGAAATTACGCTGGTGAGACATGTGGAGAGATGGCACATGTTTGGGGACCACCTCTAGATTCACCTCTTGAAAGTGCGCTAAAGAGACATGTGGCTCCTTCCACTGGCTTGTTTCGTCCTTTGTATTTGGCTAAGTCCCTTCTTCTTGGCGAACCCATAACTCTGACCCTAGACATGTGGAGGCTCAACACTTATTTGGGGGACCCACTCAAAATTTTTACTTTTGAAGTTGTGCCATGATAACACATGGTTCCTTCCATTGGCCTGCCTCTGCTTAGAATTTTCAATGACCGCCTCTTCCTTTTCGGGCTATGGACACGTGGCGAGCCTACGCTCATTTGAGTCTCTGACTTTGGCTTCAACCCTTGAAGTTGCATTGATGAGGCACGTGGCGCTGTCCGCTGGCTCTCTATAATTAGTCATTTTAAATGGTTGGTTTTTTCCCCCCTTTTGGACCTGGGACATGTGGAAGCCTCGCACTTATTTTTGGAACCGCCTTCAGATTTGGTCTTAAAGTTGTGCCAAACTGACACGTGGCTCCTTCTCCTGGATCTGCCCCATTTTGAATTTTCAACTTTCATCTCTATCCCATTTCAGACCTGGGACATGTGGTAGCCTGAATCTTGTTTGGGGTACCCATTTTGGGTTCTATCCTTGGAGTTTGCACCGATGAGGCATGTGCTACCCTCCGCAAATATGCGACTTTCAATGGCCGATGAGACCTCGCAGGCTCGCCGTCCCGCACTTGAAAATTATGCCTTTTGCGAAAAATGAAAAAGTTTTTAAAGTCCCTCGCAAACCCACTAGCCCACTTTTAGACTTGGGAAAAATTTCCTCCTCAGACCGCAGATGCACTTTTGGTAAAAATTCATCCTCGGGGCCCGTTGGTCCGCATTTTCCCATTTTGGGCAAAAAGGACATCTTCAGGGCCCGTCGGCCCACTTTTTCCACTTTGCAAAAGTAATCCTTTCTCAGGCCCGCGGGCCCACAATTATACTTGTGCCTTTTTGCAAAAAGGAAAAAAATATCAAAATTTTCTCCCGCCGCCGCACCAGTCCGTAATTTTCCATGGCAAAAATTCTTCCCTAGGCCCATCGGCCCGGTTTTGGCAAAAAATCCTTCTAAGGCCCGCCGGCCCGTAACTTGAAAAATACGAAGAGTTAGAAGGACTTATTTATATCTTTGGAAAGGGGAAGAAATTTTGTATCTGATGGAAATAATTTCAAGAGCCTTGAGTGCTTAAAATATGTAGAAATTCATATTGAAGCACAAAAGGGGGAAAATGGTGTTAGTTGACCCCCAAATTAGTGTGAGCTTATTTTTGTCAACACTGACATCAACTTACTAAAAACTTGGGATTAGAGATTAATATTATTATAGTAGTAGTATATTTATTATATTAAAAAAAATGGTAATTTAAAGTATTACACCAGCTTGTCTAGTGTATATACGAGCCATGTGCAAAGCCTAGAAAGCTAGAGGTGATTTTTGTTTATAGAATTCATCAAAAATATTTTTTAAGATATTTAATTTCACACAAATTATTGAAAGACATTTTTTCACCATGACCCTTCTAAGATATTTTGACAATTTTAAAATTACCTTGCATTTCTGTATTGTCATATGATTTTAACATTTATTTTTTGTTTTACAAGTAAATTTTTATCCACCCTTTTTTGATGGGTTTGAGGCCTTGGGAATGGCTATGACGGGCTCAATTTTGAACCTTAGTGGGGAAGGTGGTTGCTTAAGTGCCATGCATCAAACAAATTTGATTGACACATACAACATATAGTTCATCGGAGATTATGTGGATAACAAACAAGTTGTCAGAAACATTGTCAGATGATTTTTACAATTTAATTTGTTTTTTTACATGTAAATTTTTACCTACCCTTTTCTGATGGGTTTGAGGCCTTGGGAAGGGATATGACGGGATCAATTTAGAACCATGGTGGGGAAGGTGGTTTCTGAAGCACCATGCATTAAAAAAATGTGATTGACACATACAATATATAGTTCATCAGAGATTATGTGAACAAAAAAGAGGTTGTCGGAAAACATGTTTCCAAGAGAACGACATTTTCCAGTAAAGCTCACTCCAAATAAGATGCCTCTGGCATAATTATCATTCAATTTAGGTGTTTTCATTTGTATATTTTGATTTTTTTCTTGCAAGATTACCTGGCCTTTAACCTTCTGCACATTGCTACAAAATGAATTTTATGGAGTTTATAACCTAAAACTTTATCAAAATATATTTCCAAGATATTAATTTTTATTTATCTATTTATTTAGCTTATTTATGCAATCAACTAGAGGTTTGATCATTGAATAGTTATGAGATAAAGTTTACTCTTCTATCTATTTTTCATTTGCTATGATCAATAGATCATATAAATGACCTCTTGAAAGAATATGGGGTGTTTAAATTGATGAATATGAAACAAAATTGGCCTAAATAACAATACCAATAATGTCAAGTCTTAAACCATCCCTTAAAAACTATAAATGTTTATAATCCAAAAAATTTCAAACATAGGGTTTGCAAGGTAATAGTTCATTACGTGCTTGGCAGAATTTCCATTACATGTTGTATTTGATTATAAGGTGCATATACATATATAAAATGTATAGTAATATTTTATTAAAATTTATTTAATAATTTTGATAGGTGTCTTCCTAATGAGTCAAAGGTGAATAAATAAATTTTTTTTGCGATGAGTTAAAAAATGGAAATGGAAGTAGATTTTCTACAACTTTAACAAATGTCCAACACTCAAAATTCATCATGTATATGTTGCAAAAGTTACTTCATATTTTTTATCATTCCCCTGCACAAAACCATTTAGATTTATTTCATGAGCCTCCCATTTTGTGGGTCATCTACAAAATGAAGAGGATAAGCTAGACAAAGAGGACATGATATTTATTCTCTAGGTAAATCACAACATTTTTCTCTATTTTCCTATTTTCATTTTTTTGTCAATAATTCATTCATGTTCATGGTTGTTTTAATTTTTAATGGTAGGTAGGAAATGATATTTCAATGAACCGATATGATGACACTACCAATAGTGCGATCCATAGAAGAAATGGTTATGAAACCTAAAGGACAAGAAAGGTACAAAAAAAACTAGAGGGCATGTTGGAAAAAAGAAGAACCATGAGGGATTTAGACATATGAAATATATCTTCTGATATGGAATCTCCACTTCATGTCATTCCCCTCATAAGGGTAAAAACTCAAAGGACTAATTAGTGTTATCTATGTTTTGCATTTTTTCATCTTCAAAATTTGTTTTTTTGATCACCTCTTTCCCAAAAAAAAACCCATACATCATCCATTTATTTCCATGTAAGAGATCCAAATCACACACCAATTTTACAGAGAAAGTGTTTTTGGGAAGTTTCATAATGGGAAGAGAAACAATATCATGGAGAAATGTAATTTTTTTGGGGTGTTGGCTATCCTAATGGAAGGCTCACAACACCCATACATGCATGTATGGGTGTGGTGGTATACACAAAATCCAACAGTTACAATTTGTTTTGGGTTTTATGGTATAAAACACAGTGTGTATACAACAAAAAACATTTGTGATTTGAACCCGCGAACTCTCACATATCAGCGCACATGCCAACCAATCCACCTAGCACATGCCACATGCCATCATCTGATTTTATTTGTCTTTATTTTTTATGATTCCTGAAATGTGTTTCTATCATAGCTGATGGGGCCCGCCTAGGAATGTATGGATGGGGACATGTATGGGGGCATATAACGCATGCACATTATTCAGTCACCGTGATAGCCTCTTGCATTTTTTTGGTGCATTAAAACTAGTGGTATATACCTTATGAATTATGCATTGGGACCCTAAATTATTGGAAACCAACGCATGCATTCCCATTTTTCTACTAAATTTATTTTATTTTCTGGTAGTGACTTGGATGAATGTCCCACCTCTTTTCAAATTATTTTTCTATGTTGAAGAGTGGAGGTTTTGTTTGAAATTGTGTAATTATTAAAAATCAAAGAAATTCATGTCATTTTCAAAAACTTCAACAAATGTTACCCCCAAAAATTAGACAAAAGGACCTTGTAATATTAGATTGTAATTTTTATAAAGAGAATTAAAATTGTAAAATTAGTAATTTACTCGCATAGGCTATATAGTGAAACCATAGATGAACACTCCCAAATAAATTTTGAAGGATAGTATAGTTTCAATAAAATAGAAAATGAATCATACTCTATAGATATCTAACCATTATACAATGATAACATACGAGGAGGTGAAAAATAAAAAAATCTAGAAGGAAAAATCTTGTGGATGATGTTTGTTGTTGAGTGGGAAATTGTGGAGAATGGCTTAAGCAATATAATCAAAAAAATACAAGAAAATAATAGCACCTAGTTAGGGATCAAAATATTATTTGATGTACTTAGATTTATGTAACGAGAAGAATAATATATTGTTATGAGAGATAACTAAATGAATTTTTCTATGCTTGGTTTAAAATATTCAGCGGTGTTATAATAGTCGGCCATAATGTGTCAAGAAAATATCACAAGATATATTAAATTTGTCAAAGATTGTTCCCATGTTTACCATTAGTTGAACTTATTGTTGAAAATGTATTCAATTTATAATGGCATCACGTCATGTTTGAAAACATGCATTTGTATGTGACAAATGAAAGATTTTTATTTTTTCGTATGTCATTGTAGTTTTTCACAACAAATGGTTTCCTTGAATTACACAATAAAGAAATGTTGAAGTCATTGAATGTTCATATTTTCTGTCGCAATACAAAACATAAAGGATGAAATACCTTGTTTTTTCTTGGATTAATGTCAATTTTAAGCTAAATTTCCTCTTTGTAAGGGCCAAAAGGTTATGCTTACTACCATATTGTGGGTAGAGGTTGGGCTTGTCAATGGTGTAATTGACCAAGTTAAATCTATTGTCTATAAAGCTTGTACAAAACTACTTGACCCTGCCAAGTTTTTTAGTTATCAAAATTCAACAACTACAATAGCTCGACATATGATGTCAACTCCCCTTGATGTGTCTTCATCTCTATAGTTTATGGCGAAAAGCACAAAATAATTCCTCTCAAAATGGTGTGGGCTCAAAGTATCCAAAAAAACACAAGCATTGATGTTACAAAAAATAGCTATTGTCATTAGGAGTACTAAACAAAAAGGGCTTACTGTACGTACCCCAAAATTGTAAGGTACTGTACTGCGGAACGGTGTAATAAATGCCCCAATGATGATACAGGTCTCCTCGCAAGGTGTTCAGGATCCGGAAAAGCCTTCGGAGTATGCGTTAACATCCCGCATGCCCCGCTTAGCCCCCGCGCCCTTTGTTTTCCTTTTTTTTTCCCCTCTTTCCTTGGCCTCTTGACCTTCAGTGACGAAACCGCTGCCCTGCAGGGCGGAGGTCTCGTAACCGCCGCCCTGAACAGGGCGGCGGTCCTGTAAACCGCCGCCCTGCTCAGAGCGGCGGGTCCCGTGCGTGTTTTCCAGAACGCTCTTTTGACGCGACCCGCGTGAAATAATCACATTTCACCAGCTTTTCTTTGCTGACTTGGGCATGTATTTATGTTTTTGGTCCCCTGGAATAGTGTTCTCCTTTGTTTATTGTTTAGGAGTTCAATTTGGTTTTGGTTCTTGGGTGTTTGAATTCCTATAAATGCATGGTTTGTGCACACATGCAAATGGTCTAGAGTTTTTGGTCTGAAGCTTGGCTGAATTTTGAAGTTTGATCTTTGCTCTCATTCCCTCATTTTAGTGTTTTAGTTAGTTAGCTTGTTTAGAAGCCATAGCTTGAATTCACTTGCATCTTTTGTTAAATTGCTCAGTTGTTGGTAAGCCACGGACCCATCTTGTGCAGGCAGTGCTGTCATTTCATCCAATCTAGTTAGAAGCTTGCCTCTGAATTTCTCTTTGCTGTAGATTTACTTTCGTTGTGTCTTGGAGTTCTTGATTTAATTCATTATTTGCTTGGTTAGCTTTTATTCAGCTGTTGGTAAGCCACATATCCAACTTGTGCAAACAGTGCTACTGTTTTATCTAATCCATTAGAACAGAATAGCTTAGGCAGCCATTAAAGTTGCAGGTTTTGCTCTTCATACAGGATAGTCTCAGGTTCTGGACACATTTTGTTGCATGATTCGCAGTAGACCCTGTTAGGAATTGCATAAGCCAAGCTCTGTACTCTTGCGCTATCCCTCTCCTATCCGCATTCTATTCTGTCTGCATTCTGAAGGTTATCCATTAATCCAAATATCTATTCCTGTTGATGCTAGAATTACACGCTTTTCTGGATTCACGTGAACACGAGAGAACGAGGAGATCATACTGAGGGGACAAGACCACATACACCATAAGATTTGCCACTGTTTTGCGAAATCCAGGTTCTAGCTTTCAAAGTTCTAGTTAGAATCATATCAAATAGAGTAGTTAATCGCTTTATTTCAGTTAATTTTATTCTCGATATTGCTAGGGAAGCTGTGGGGATTGATAGTTTCTGAGAAACTATGATTCATTCCTCACTTCTGAGGTAGGATCGAGAATCTTGCAAATAGATTAGCTATTTCATTGTTTAGAATAGATTTACAAAATTGCACAGAAAAACAGCTACACTCGGCTATTTTGTTTGTTTTAAATTATTAGTTTAGTTGTCAATTCTTAATATCTTAAATAGTTGCTTTCTTATAAATCGTCAGAAAATACAAAAAATGAAGTTATATATGCTAGAAGCATACTTAGATTTTATTTTATTATAGTTTGTTTTATTACTGCTTTTGCATGACAATTACGGGACCTAGGGAGCCCAGGGAATACATTTTTGAGCCAATCGTGCCTCAGCCCAATCTCATAGTGGCAATAAGTGATATTGACCAGAACCTTAGGATACAGGTCTTCCAAACAACAACAGACTTCAAGCAGGTCAGGTCTCAGTTAAGAGGGTTAAACATAGAAGACGACCAAGCACATACATTTTGGTCAAGTCAACCAAACTACAGATTACCCTAGAAAACATCCACATGACTGTAGAAGGGTTTGAAAGAGAACAAACATTTGGGTGTGATCCTTTGGTCCCACAACCAGATGCTAGAGACACCCTCACAGGACATAGATACCAGCCTAAGAATCCAAGTTGCAAGAATGCACGTGTAAGGTATTCTGAGAAGATTACACAACTGTTGGTTCTAAACGTAGAGGATGAGAAAGCATACGATTACTGGATACTAGGGGTTAGAACTTGATCTCCACGCATGACCATAACAGGACCGCAACAACCGACGAGTCTATGGTTGTGATCCAAAGATCCCACAGCCCAACTGAGTCCACAGGTCAATCCAGATATAGACGCTAGCCTACGCACACTAGTATTTCAGTCTACTCCACTTCCACCTATCATTATCCAACAATTATCCTTGCTGGACATAACAGCTAACGAAGCTAGAGAATTCTGGACTAGGCCAGAAAATTGTCCATAGAGTTGAATATATTCATCATCCACCATATGACCCTATCAGGAGAAATACACGAAACCATCCCGAGTCATTTCCCACGCATTCCACAACCCATAGATCGAATCACGCCAGAGCTCGATATTGATTGGAGCCTGTCGAGCAGTCATCCTTGCTGATCGATTTATCACACTGGTCTAGGTTAGAAGGGCCTTCTTTGCCTTAGATTCACAGATTCCATTAGTGCGTGTCGAAGATATTAGATTGCCTAACTAGTCTATCCGTTATACTATCTGTATTCCATCCCCACCGGCTGTCTTGGCACGACCTCGGGAGGTCGGGTACGCGGAAGAGTCACTTGTAGATTCCCACGCTCGCTTGTCGCTTTTCCAGCGTACAAAATTGGTGAACCCGACGTGAAACAAACAACTATTTCACCTTTTGAACTTCATGAAGACTTCACATCAGCTTCACCAACAAAATTGGTGAACCCGACATGAAACAAACAACTGTTTCACCTTTTGAACTTCATTAAGACTTCACATCAGCTTCACCATCAAAATTGGTGAACCCGACGTGAAACAAACAACTGTTTCACCTTTTGTGTTTTCATAAAATCACCTTCGCCTCTTCCCATTATTCTGCGGGTATTCATATACCCCCCGAATATGTCGGGATTCGATGCATACGACAGACCCCTCCTGGGTCTTGAGGCATACTATGCCCAATAGAATAGACATTCATCACCCTCACTCTCAATGTGGGGCTACAACTATTCAACTAGTCAGTTGTCAACGCAAACTCCAAGGACTAGATATAGCTCGTCCTTCCAAGCAGAGGGGGTTGGAACAACTCTCTCAAACACAAATAGAGCCTTCAAGTTCGAACAATATGACGTTTACTAGAGAATCTGGTTCATCTCCTCAGATGCTACTTAGACCACAACGTTAGTAGGCAATCTGACCCATACCTGGTACTTCTAGATGATGAGTACAGTCAATACGTTATTCCTAGGAGTGAACAACATGCTCTCGGGGTATGTACCCACCTGTAGGAGTTTTGCAAATACCAGCCCGAGTTCTCTCCTCAAGAAAATACCTCTATGCCATCACGTATAGAAAATACTCTCAGAGATGCTTGGCAAGATAATGATCAGTTCATAGCAGGATATCACATACCTCCGCAAAACCATAGTATACAACAAATGCCACCAAGGCACGAATATCATGACTTCACCAAATGAAGTCATTTGAACTCTAATAGAGAAGGTTAGAGGATTAGAACTTGCCCAAGCAAGTCAAAATTCGAAGATTCATACAAACAGGGAATTCCAATCCTCCGCACCATCCTAGCTAAGTAGATCTTCTCACAGGAGTAGGCACATTAGGTATGACTCCTCAGTATTCACAACAAGTGCTAACCAGACCCACCATCACTAGCACTGTTCCTCCTGGTCCAGTACAGAGCAATCCATTCCTGGATAGTGCCCCTTCGTACTTAAACATGTACTCAAAGTCACCACAAGGGGATATGTTCTCCTCTCCCGGCATGTTTTCCCAAATACAAGGGATTACCTTATGCCCCTGCCAATGCGTACGTTATGCCATATCAACAACCCGTTCCGCCGCCGCCTCCTCAATAGACACCATCAATGGTTGAAACATATGCGATAGGGACTTATTCAGAATATTTGAAGGAGCCCCTTAGATTTCACCATACGAAGCGTTATGCTTCCAAGGCCTCTTCCCAATTTGCCCAAATACAAAGGAGAGGGAGATCTGAATGCACATATCAAGGTATACGCTACAGCCATTTGAGAATTACTCCCATGGGATGGGGTTGTTGCTAAAATATTCCCCAAAACGCTGGAAGGCATTGCTCTCGATTGGTATTACAGAATACCCGAGGATTCCATACATTCATTCAAACAACTCGTGTCATGAGTTCATCAAAGCCTTCGACATGAACAGACTATTAAGGACAGTAATTAGGGAGTTCTTACACATCAAGCAAGAACATAACAAATCTGTTGCCCATTTCATCTAAAGGTGGCGCACAGTCCTTTATTCCTCGGCAAGCGCTCCAAATATGGATCAGATGGAACTATGCGATTTATTTCCTTCATTCTCTTAGTAGAGAAGTGAAGGAAGAAGTCCAGAAGTTCCCACTAAGAACTTATGACGAAGTACTCGAGAGTGCTCTGCGAATAGATCAGGCGGGCAATAGATAGTGGCCGTAAGACGTATGGAGCAAATGGGAGGTTAATCACCTCCACTCAAAATACTATGACTTACCCCAAAAATGTCAACCAAGGACCTAAAATCCTTAACAAAAATCGGGGTGTAACAACAGACGGAGTAACCGACCAGCCTAAAAAGGTAAATATAGTCAGTACTCCATCACAAACAAACCACCAAAGAAACAACAACTTTACCCCGACAATCAACACAGTGGATTTTAACCATCCACAACAACAACAACAACAACAACAGTGTAATCCCATACAAGGGGTGGGTCAAAACTCATTTGGTTATCAAAACCAAAGTCAAAACCAGAAACAACAAATGTAGAACTTTAATCCTAATAGGCAACAGTTTGATCATAATTTTAGGCCACAATACAAACCAAAATCAACAAAACACGAATTACAATCCCAATTCTTATTGTGGCTTCCACAAAATTTGGGGGTCATGACACTAGAACGTGTCGTGACTATAACAAATTCATGCAATGCTTGCCAAATGAACAAAAACATTTTTTTATGGATATGTTCTTAGCAGATCCTACGTCACCAACGGCAAGTACCTTCGCAGGGGAAGTTTCCCCTCAGAACGCTCCTCTCAAGATCTTTAATGATCCACTTCCAAATCACGATAATAACAGCCTAAATTCAACTAGAACAAATAAGGGTCCAATGCCAGGAAATAACGATCATGAGGCCTTGACTTCGCTAAATCCATTAGTTGCGCCGCAACTAGGAAGTCAACCATGACCTAAGGTAGTTGGATTGGTAGAATTAGACTCGGAATTACTCATTGAAGCTATAACAAGGACACAAGAATATTTTTCTCAACCAAGTCCAAGCCACTTGGCAGACACGGATAACATCCAACAACTTATAACAAAACCTGTGGGTGCTTACGATTTAATTAATGATCTAACAAAAACCTTTTCACATATTTCGTTCCTTGACTTGCTAAAGAACTCCCCTACCCACAGGGCTACTCTTTTAGAGGCGTTAGGCTTAGGTCATTTAATTAATATCACTCCACCACCTGAAACATAGGTAAATCATATAGACTTTGATGTTCATCCTCCGGGACAAGTAGATAGAGATGTCGAATTCATATTCGAAATAAGTAAAATGCCTACAGATGCTGAGATCGCTCGCCAAGGCGATCCAGCCTTACACCTACAAGTATGGGTTTATAATAATTACGTAAAACAGGAAATGGTTGACAATGGGGCTGCGGTTAACATAGTACCCTTCTCTTTCCTCCAAAAATTGGGATATGGTGAAACAAACTGTTCCACCACTCGAAATACATTAAGAGGCTATGATAGCCTTAAAGCCACTTCAATAGGAACTATAATACTACCGGTCACCTTAGGACCCAAAACAATCCTGACTGAGTTTTATATTATAGATCGGGAAACTAACTATAATATGATCCTCGTCCGACCATGGATACACCACATGAATGCAATCCCTTCTACGTTATTTCAAGAAGTAAGATTCTTGCATCTAGGAAAGGTATTTGTAGCCAAAGGAGATCCAAAGCCGTTTGATGTACACTTAGCTGATTTAAAGAAAAGACCAGGTGTACACTCGAAATTTGAACTTCCAACAAACCAACTTAACAAACGCACTGACTCAAAGCCAAAGGAAAAGTTGGTACCCATGACGGATCTTGAAACCATCAGCATAGCCAAAACAACCCCAACTCCTGACGTTAAAACTAAAGAAACCATATCATTAGGGACTACTGCAAAAATCGTTGAATTAATAGAACAAGACTTACCAATGTTCTTACCATTTGATTTAGCAGGCGTAGGATATTCCTTAGGGGTTGGGTCTCTTCCAGCAGAAGATCTTTGCATGGTCGAAGTAGAATACGCAAACACAATGAATATCCCAACCTCTATATTCCCAGCTAAATATTGGACTCTCCATTTTGATGGGGCTAGGTGCCATTATGGAGCAGGGGCAGGTATAATTCTTACTTCACCAGAAGAAAAGGTCCTGCCATTCGCTTTTAAACTCAATTTCGAATGCACAAACAACAGTGCTGAATACGAAGCTCTCCTCCTTGGTCTCACCTTAGCCAGAAGAATTGGTGTTGATAATATCAGAGTTTTAGGAGACTCGCAATTAGTAGCAAACCAAGTTTCAGAGGTATATGAAACTAAAGCCGAGCACTTACAACTTTACAAAAATGTTGTTTTAGATTTGAGAAAAGCATTCGACTTCATATCTATTGAAGCGATCCCGCGAGAGGAAAATCTTCTCGCCGACTCAATAGCAACTTCGGCATCACGTTTTACTCCAAGCAATGAACTAGAAGATACTCACTTCACAGTGTCCATTCGTGATGAGCCATTGATAAAAACAATGACAAATCCTCCTTTCAATGGAAGTGAATCTACCATCCTAGACCATGTTGGAAATAATGCGGCTACTTTGGATTATTTAAATGCCTATGCAGCATTACATCTCTCCTATCACATGCTAGATTTATCCCTGATTCCACATTCGTCTTCCTACTTCGGAAACCCTGTAACGGATCTTCCCTCACAAAGGGAACCTAGCATATACGCAATAGAAAATGGGGATGATTTAGATTTACCTCCAGCACTGCCTGAGTTTGAAGAGGGTAACACCTCCTTGATCGAAGAAACGATCGATGTCAACATCGGAACGGAAGACGAGCCGAGAATTTTAAAACTAGGATCTTCGTTAACACCAGAAGAAGTGGAAATACATACGAAAATCCTCAAAGAACATCAGAAGGTGTTTTCATTTAATTACAAGGAGATGACGGGAGTTGCACCCCACATTGCGGTGCACAACCTCGTCACTAGATCAGATGCAAAGCCAATTAAACAAAAATCAAGACCCATGAAGCCCAAAGTAGCTCTCATGGTAAAAGAGGAGGTAATAAAACTCCTTCAAGTAGGATTCATCAAGCCAGTTGACTACTCCCAATGGGTATCTAACATCGTTCCCGTTCTCAAGAAGAATGGAAAGATACGCATTTGCATAGATTTCCGGGACATTAACAAAGCATGTCCTAAGGATGACTTCCCATTGCCATCTATCGATGTCATTGTTGATGCAACAGCTGGGTTTGAGATTTTGTCTCTCATGGATGGATTCTCGGGATACAATCAAATCAGAATATCTAAGCAAGATCAAGCTAAAACTACGTTTATAACTCCTTGGGGAACCTATTGCTACGCTGTTATGCCATTCGGTCTCAAAAACACCGGTAGCTACCATACCAGCGGGCCATGACTTATATATTTCACGATCTAATTCATAAAATTGTGGAGTCATATGTAGATGACTTGTTGGCTAAGGCCAAGAAGCGCTGTGACCATCCAGAAATACTCTGTGTCATTCTTTCACGCCTAATAGAATACAGAGTCACGCTAAATCCAGAGAAATGCGTCTTTGGTGTAACGGGAGGGAAGCTCCTAGGTTATATCATATCATCATGAGGAATTGATGTTGACCCAACCAAAATTCGGGCTGTCCTCAAAATGATTCCACCTTCGGACGAATTAGGAATCAGATCATTTCTCGGAAAGCTAGGTGCAATCCGAAGATTCATCCCGGACTTGAACTTCGCTATTCATCCAATTAACAACTTGCTCAAGAAAGACTATAGCATTGATTGGACTAAAGATTGCAATGAAGCTTTTGATGCAGTTAAGCGTTTTCTGTTATCACCACCTACGCTAATGCCACCTAAGCTGGATCACCCGCTAATCCTATATTCGCGAGATACCAATGTCTCACTAGCCTGTATGTTGGCCCAAGAAGACGATGACAAGAGAGAATGTGTGATTTATTTCATTAGCCGAACATTGCTCGACTATGAAACGCGCTATACACAAGCATAATGAGAATGTCTCTCCATAGTCTTCGCAACCAAATGCCTAAGACACTATATGCTAAATCAAGAGACAAGGGTCGTGGTAAAAACTGACCACTTACGAACTTTCCTCACACAAGGATCGTTGTCTAAAAAAGTTGGATGTTTCATAACCTTAATGGGAGAGTTCGATTTAACTTTTATAAACCAAAAGTCAGTTAAGGGACAAATCATTGCGGATTGGTTAGCTGATAATCCATTAGATGGAGGCAATCTGGTAGATTTGGATTTTCTAGATGAGTGCGTATACTACGTCGAAACCCGACCCGCAATCTCTGAGTGCCCTTGGTACGTTGATATCATTAGCTATATCATGGACCATAGGTATCCAGAAGGAGCTACACCGCAACAAAGAAGGCAGCTACGCATTATCATAGCTAAGTACATTATTATAGAGCAAGTTCTCTATCGAAAGGCGTTCGATGGAATGCTCTTAAGGTGTGTCGACACAGAAGAGTCCAGGAGGATTCTCCATGAATCCCACAGCGGTATATGTGGAGGCCACTTCGGTGGCCATGCCACCGCTCAAAAAATACATCGAATGGGTTATTTCTGGCCCACTCTAGAACATGACGCGATAGAGTTTGCATGCAGGTGTCATAAATGTCAAGAGTTCTCTCATGAGATCCACATGCCAGCACAAGCTTTACAGCCAATCGCTACTCCGTGGCCCTTTTCCACATGGGGCCTGGACTTGATAGGGAAGTTCTCTCCCTCATCCACAGACAGCCATAATTTTATAATCACGGCCACTGAATATTTTACCAAATGGGTAGAGGCCATGCCTCTTACCACTGTACCTGGTTCTGTAATCGCTAAGTTCATTTTGAACCAAATCATTTGTAGGTACGGTATCCCGCAAATCATTATTTCAGATAATAGAACTTCTTTCAAGAATGAAGAAGTTCGTGAACTATGCAGTAAATTCAAAATAAGCCATCATACAGCTTCCTTGTATTATCCCCAAGCCAATGGGCAGGCTGAAGTAACCAACAAAACATTGAAAGCCATTCTCCTTAAAACGGTAAAAGAAAACAAACGGGATTGGCACTTAAAGTTATACCCGGCCTTGTGGACCCACCGAACCTCAATAAGGACACCGATGGGAGCAAATCCTTTCTCGATAGTATTTGGGGCAGAAGCAGTTCTCCCACTTGAGGTTGAAATACCCAGCCTCCGCATTTCACTACAAGGGATTCTGGATGAAGACGCTTACAAAGAAGCACGTCTTTCCCAACTAGAAAGCCTAGATGAAATTAGGTTAGATGCCGAACAACGACATAGAGTCTATAACGACCGGATGTGCCGGCAGTATAACAAGAAAGTCTATGAATGTGATATATACGAAGGCAACCTAGTTCTAAGGTTAGACAGCCGGATCGACAAGAAGACCGGCGAAGGAAGGAAATTCCGGCCCAAATGGTTGGGCCCATACCGAGTCATGAAGGACTACAGAAATGGAGCATACCTCTTATGCACGCTAGAAGGTGAGGAGTTTGGCGAAACAGTCAATTCCCTCCACCTCAAACGTTTCTACGCATAAGCGGCTAATACTTATATAACTATCTACATTGCATTTTCATATAGATTAGGATCATTTTGTCCACTTGTTCTTACACAAATTGTGATCAAGGAATCTATTCTCAAAGCAATTTATTACAAACTCGTGATGTTTTTGGCATAAAGTTCTTTAATCATACCTCTCCATCTTCGATATCATCAAGTCATCTTAGAATCTTTTATCAAATAAAATCAAACATGACAAAGTCCTAATGGTAACCATACCAAGATCTGCGAGTTTTTTCTCGCTTTGATTTCTTCTTAGGATAGGTGTCTTGCCTATGGTCTATTCTAGAAGCTTCATGGTGTCACATCTATCCCATATACACATCTCTTTGGAAATAAGCATATACTAACATTTTACTCAAAAAGACAAGTCAAAAAGTGATTAAACAGAAAATTTTATTTTTACACATTTCCTTGCCCCACCAACCTTCGGTGATGAGCTTGCGTCTCTTACTAGTGACGTAGGGTTGGGAAAGGATGGAAATGCGCTTACTCGCCTATGCCTTGCCCACGGTGATAAACCCACACTTCTTACTAGTAGCATGGGGCAAAGTGTAGGGGGTCCTCTAGACAATGCAAACGTTAAAAGGTCATAAACAAACTATTCAAACTTTGAGTCAAAAACGAATGAATCAAATGTTCAAAATTCCAAGAGAGTTAAAAATCCTAAAAAACCAGATTTTGTCTACTATGTGGCCATCTACGGGTCTAAGTCTGGATAAACCGCAAAGCAAGTTGCACCCAAAACTATGAAGTCATTCAGGTAGAGTAAGCTTGTAGTTTTCAATTTGGTTCTACCAAAGCTTCGTCTGTCTTTCATCACTATCATTTCACCATTTTTCATAACTTGCGCCCTTCTTGGCTCTTGGTGATGAGCCCTCGCATCTTACTAGTTGCGTGGAGTCAGGATTGGGGCAAGATAATCTGTTCATCATTCTAGTTGTTTTCATCACTTTGCCAAAACAAACATGAGGTATCCAAATTGCTCACAGAAACTAGGATTTAAGATCACAGTATATCTACAATATCATGTATCAGCATCATGAAACACAAAAAGAAAGCAAACATTTGCATCATCTGTTTTCCATTGCATACATTCTAGAAAGCATATAAAACATACATCGTAGTATACACAAAGCAGTTGGAAATAGAAAGGACAAACACGAGTGACAAGTTTTGATCCAAAAGCGAATGCATATATATAAATAACCAATGTTTATATACAATGCCATCATGCTCTAGGCATGGTCAAAATGCTCAAAGAGCCCATAATACACAAAAGAATCTATAATACAAAATGTACAAGGGCCAAGTGGCCTCTCAACCCCTGCACGATCCCGCCGAAGGTGCGCGCCCTCGCCTAGGACTCTGGCTACGCCGGCGCTCTGAATGAACGGAAGGCTCGAGGTCTCGAGGGGCAGCCGCGGTCTCGCCATGAGAATGGCTCCGCATAAGGCGCTCGGCTGTCCTATAGCCTGCCAACTCTGTACGTAATGTCGACACCATCTTGGCCACGTGCCAAATGGGAGTGAAGACGTCGGTATGCCTGCCCGCTGCTGAGGGCTCCCCGGCATCTACGGATATCTCCGCACGGGTCCTATCCATCGGGATCATCAGGGAGTCAGTGCATACCCTGCGGATTAGATCCCGCCACTTGTCAACAGTCTCTGCAAACAAAGAAGAAAAACAAATTAGAAACTAGACAAGAGACTAAAAGATATAATATTGAAACACAAGGAGAGTTAGCAATTAAAAGCAATTCCTAAAACAAATAAGTATTGAAAGGAAGAAAGGATAACTTACTCGGATCATCGGGCCTCCAAGATGGGTCACTAGGGCCAGCACCTGTCGCTGATGCCGCTGCTGACTGGGGGGCTGCTCCTGTAGTCGGAGCAACATGACGCCCCGCAATGGACTCATCGTCTCCACCATGGCCCCGGGAGAGTGACTGTACGTCGGAAAAGTGACAGGCGAGCGTGAGAATCGACAAGTGACTCTTCTGCGTACCCGACCTCCCGAGGTCGTGCCGAGACAGCCGGTGGGGGTAGAATGTGCAGACAAGCTAATTAGGCAATCTAATGTCTTCGACACGCACTAATGGTATCTGCGAATCTAAGGCAAAGAAGGCCCTTCTCACTTGGACTGGTGTGATAGATCGATCAGCGAGGATGACTGCTCGAAGGCTCCAATCAATATCGAGCTCTGGCGTGATTCGATCTATGGGTTGTGGGATGCGTGGAAAATGACCCGGGATGGTTTCGTGTATTTCTCCTGATAGGGTCATATGGTGAATATGGTCGACTCTATGGGCGATTCTCTGGCCTAGTCCAAAATTCTCTGGCTTCGTTGGCTGTTGTGTCTAGAAAAGATAACTGTTGAATGATGAGAGGTGGAATCGGAGTAGACTGAAATACTAAGTTACGTAGGCCAGTGTCTATGTCTAATTCTCTTATGGGTTCGTTAGGCTGTGGGATCTGTGGATCACAACCATAGACTCTTGGTTGTTGCGGTCCCGTTATGGTCATACGGGAGATCAAGATCTGATTCCTAGTATCTAGTAGTCATAAGCTTTTTCAACTTCTATGTTTAGAACCAACAGTTGTGCGATCTTCTCAGAATACCTTACAGGCGTTCTCGCAACCTGGATTCTTAAACTGGTATCTATATCTACTAGGGTGTCTCCAGCGTCTGGCTGTGGAACTAAAGGATCACACCCGAATGTTTGTTCTCTTTCGAGCCCTTCTACAGTCATGTGGATATTTCCTAGGGTAATCTGTAGTTTGGCTGATTTGACCAAAACAGATGTGCTTGGTCGTCTTCGATGTTTAACCCTCTCAACTGTGCCCTGATCTGTTGGAAGTCTGTTGTTGTTTGGAAGACTTGTATCCTAAGGTTTTGGTCAATGTCAGTTATTACTACTACGGTATTAGGCTGAGGCACAATTGGCTCGAAAATGTATTCCCTGGGCTCCCTAGGTCCCGTAATTGTCATACAAAAGCAGTAATGAAACAAACTATAATAAAGTAAGATTTATATATAGTTTCTTTTTGTATTTTCTAGCAATTTATAAGAAAGTAGCTATTTAAAATATTTAGAATTGACAACTTAACTAACAATGTAAAACAAACAAAATAGCCGAGTGTAGCTATTTGTCTGTGTAATTTCGTATATCTATTCTAAACAATGAAATAACTAATCTATCTGCAAGATTCCTCGATCCTGCCTCAGAAGTGAGGAATGAATCATAGTTTCTCAGAAACTATCAATCCCCCACAACCTCCCTGACAATATCGAGAAAGGAAATAACTGAAATAAAGCGATTAAATACTTTATTTGATAAGTTCTAACTATAACTTTGAAAGATGGAACCTGGATTTCGCAGAACAGTGGCGAATCCGACGACCTGTGTATGTTCTTGTCCCCTCAGTATGATCTCTTTGTTCTTTGTGCTCACGTGAATCCAAAAAAGCGTGTAATGCTTGCATCAACATGAATAGATATTTGGATCAATGGACAGCCTTCAAAATGCAGACAGAATAGAATGCGGATAGGAGAGGGATAGCACAAGAGTACAGAGCTTGGCCTATGCAATTCCTAGCGGGGTCTACTGCAAATCATGCAACAAAAGCGTCCAGAACCTGAAACTAGTCTGTATGAAGAGCAAAACCTGCAACTTTAATGGCTGCCTAGACTATTCTACTCCAAAACAATAATGCTGTTTGCACAAGTTGGATCTGTGGCTTACCAATAGTAACACAAAGCTAAAACAAACCTGTAACAAACTATGCTACCAATCCTAAGCAAACTAAAATGACCATAGCACAGAAAACATGAAAGTTGGAGTGAAAATGGTGGCCCAAATAATGTTTGCACTTGCACAAGTTGGATATGTGGCTTACCAGCTGCAATACAAAACTAACCAAAGTACTCAATGAGAAATCTAAGAATTCTAAGCAAAGGAAAACTAAATCTACTGTAACAAGAAATTCAAAAGCAAACTTTGGAGCAAAATTCAGAGCTAAATTCAGGGGCCATTTGCATGTGCACAAACCATGCATTTATAGGAATCCAAACATGCAAAGATCAAATCCAAACTGAACTCCTAAACATTAAACAAAAGAAAAACACTATTCCAGGGGACCAAAAACATAAATGCATGCTCAAGTCGGCAAGAAAAGCTGGTAAAGTGTTGATTTTTGCATGCGCTCCATCAAAAGCACGTTCTGGAAAACGCGCACAGGACCGCCGCCCTGCTCAGGGCGGCGGTTACAGGACCGCCGCCCTGTGTAGGGTGGCGTTCACGAGACCACCGCCCTTCCGGGCGGCAGTTTCGTCACTGAAGACCAAAAAGCCAAGAAAAGAGGAAAAATAGGGAAAACAAAGCACGCGGGGGCTAAGCGGGGCATGCGGGATATTAACGCATATCCGTAAAGCTTCTCTGGATCCCGAACACCTTGCGAAAAGACCTGCATCATCATCGGGGCACTTATTACACCGTTCCGCAGTACAGTACCTTACAATTTTGGGTACGTACAGTGACTCCTCAAAAACCAGAGTCTCTCTCTCTGCGCTCTGCTCGGCCCTCTCTGCCTGCATGATATCCTAAGTGTCATGCACTCAGGATCACTGTCATCCATCTGCTCCTCTGATCCTCCTTCTGTGGACTCCTCAGAATCGGAGTCGATATCTATAGGGTCATCGCTGCTATGAGCAGGACCCGCAGTAATCCGAAGTAAAGGTGCCCGAGGCGCACCAGCTCTCCCTTTGGCCCGAACAATCCCCCTGGCTGCAATAGGAATACCAGGAGTGACCACTGTCCAACCACGGCCTCTAGGCCCCCCTCTAGCCTCCCGGACTGATCTGTAGACTGGTGCCACTGGAGGAAGCATGCCCACATATGGGAGGCCAAACTGCTGAGGAACCCTACTGAAAGGATGTACCTCCACCCGTCCCACATGGTCAATAAGCTGCCCTGTGGTGGAGCAAGAGATCAGTGTAAGAGTCTCCTCTCCCCAAATGCCGGCCATGAGCTGGTACGGTGTGGCCTCCATATCTGCTGTTAGTGAGGGAGGCTACTGGCTGGTGAGGTGCTCTAAGCACCGACATGTCTAACCATCTAGCTGCCCTCACAGCCCCGGGATCTGCCACCTCCACGCCTCTACCATAGGGAATGAAGCGCTCATACACCCAACTCATAACTAGAGTAGGGTGACTCAAGGACTGTCCCTGTAGATGGACCACCCTGTATAAATCATGGTAGGTGGTCCCCAGAATATCTACGCCCCCAGGAATATATCTGACCATGCCCCTCTATCTGTGCAATGATGGGGGCCCAGCATTATAAACAAATTATCCCCTCCCTTGTCCCCGATCAGTCTCGAGGCAAGGATCCCCATGATGGCCTGTCGAAATATAGGGATGGGCAAAGAAGGAATGGATCTAACTCTCACTCCCTTCTTCGGCCCTGTGGAGATGGCTGCATCCCCCATATAACTTGCCCACTGTGCAATCTGTGCTCTGGACCCAGCTGTCTCCAATGTGAGTCTCCTCCCGATGATCGGGACCCCCCAAAATACGGTATACATCCTCTAGAGTAATAGTCCACTCACCACGGGACCCCTGGCAGTCGGAAAGTGTTCCGATCTGTGTCCCAATAAGAAAACAAGTCACAAAGGATGTGACTCAAGGGTGCGACATGAGGCACACGTGATATACGCAATATGCCGGCCCTCTGCAATGTATCCTCCTCATCTGGTGAGAGGGTATCCAGTACCCCGGGCAGCCAGTCACACTCTCTCTCTCGGCTCCATCTAATGTTACTCCTCCCTCGCCTGCATACACCCAAAAACACACAAAACAGAGCAAGTTAGTATCTAATCAATGCCGAGAGAGTCGTAAAAAACACATATAAATGCAAGAAAATACAAGTGCAATCTCGAAAATTAAGTTCTTTTGCTTTCTATGCAAACCCGCCGCCCTGAGCAGGGGGCGGTTTTGTAACCGCCGCCTCAAGGGCGGCGGTCATGTAACCACCGCCCTGGCCAGGGCGGCGATCGCGGTCCCGAAAACCCGCGTGGGGTTGTTAACCCCAAATGTCCAAAATGAGCAAAAATAGACCATTTAAGCTAAAAATAGAGCCTACCCAGTAGGCCGCCCCCCCCTAGGTGGACCTTTTGAACCTAACATTTTAAAAAATAACCCTCCCCATCATGAAGAATTTAACAATTTCAAATTTAAAGGGGGGAAAAACACAAAAATTAAAGAAAACCAACCTGTGAGTCTAGCAGGGGCGGTTTTCCGCACGTGGAGGCATGATCACAATCTCGCACGGACGTTTTGACTCTACTCCGTGAGAAACCAATCACCGGGGTCCCAGAGCTCAAATCAATGAAATCGATCACGCAAATGAATAGGAAAATGGGCCCACTTTCATATATATATCGTTCTATTTCGTTTTAAAATGGCTTTTTTGCAGGTTCGGAGCGCCGACGGACGGTAAGTTCCTATCCCCACCAAAATGGTACATTCTCTTTCCCTGTTATTTTGAGCGTTTATTGTCCAATGATTGTATCTATCTGCACTGAGTTCTCTTTTCATGTTGCAGGTACGGAATTTTGGAATGGCTCATTTCGACACACGGACGTGTAAGGTAAACTTCTAACTCCCCAATTTCGGGACTGCCATACCATGTCGGACCCACCGTTTTATGCCTCTTCATGGCTAAAACGCTTCTCCAAGGGGGCAATATGTACGTACCCAAAATTGTAAGGTACTGTAACTTGCGGAACGGTGTAATAAATGCCCCAATGAATGATACAGGTCTCCTCGCAAGGTGTTCGGGATCTAGAAACATCCTTTGGAGTATGCGTTAACATCTCGCATGCCCCGCTTAGCCCCCCGTGCCCTTTGTTTTCCTTTTTTTCCCTCTTTCCTTGGCCCTCTTGACCTCATTGACGAAACCACCGCCCTTCATTGCGGCCTCTCCTTATATTTGTATTGTGTACATTTAACCTCTTGCCTAGTTCCTAATTCATTTTTCTTTCTTTGCTTTGCAGAGACTGTTGATGAGTGGCGGGATCTAATCCGTAGGGTTTGCGTCGATTCTCTGATGATCCCTATGGATAAGACCCATGCAGAGTTATCTGTGGATGCCGGGGAGCCCTCAGCAGCCGGCTGGCATACACTGACGTCTTCGCTCCCGTTTGGCATGTGGCCAAGATGGGTGTCAACTCTCCGTACAGAGTTGGCAGGCTATAGGACAGCCGAGCATCTTATGAGGAGCCGCTCTCATGGTGAGACTACGACTGCCCCTAGGGACCCTGAGCCCTCCGTCCATTCAGAGCGCCAGCGTAGCCGGAGTCCTAGGCGAGGGCGCGCACCTTCAGCGGGATCACGCAGGGGTTGAGAGGCCACTTGGCTTTCTGTATTTGTATTTAGATTCTTTTGTGTATTACGGGCTCTTTGAGCGTTTTGACCATGCCTAGTGCATGATGGCATTGTATATAAACGTTGATTATTTATATATATGCGTCGGTTTTGGATCAAAACTTGTCATTCGTATTCTACTTTCTTTATTTCCAACTGCTTCGTATATACTACGATGTATGTTTTATATGCTTTCTAGAATGTATGCAATGGAAAATAGATGATGCAAATGTTTGCTTTCTTTTTGTGTTTTCATGATGCCGATACATGATATTGTAGATATATTGTGATCTTAAATCTTAGTTTTTGTGAGTAATTTGGATGCCTCATGATTTGTTTTGGCAAAGTGATGAAAATAATCAGTATGATGAATAGATTAACTTGCCCCACTCCTAACTCCACGCAACTAGTAGGATGCGAGGGCTCATCACCAAGAGCCAAGAAGGGCACAAGTTATGGAATATGGTGAAGTGATAGTGATGAAAGACAGACGAAGCTTTGGTGGAACCAAATGAAAACCACAAGCTTTATTCTACCTGAATGACTTCATAGTTTTGGATGTAACTTGCTTTGCGGTTTATCCAGACTTAGACCCGTAGATGGCCACATAGTAGACAAAATCTGGGTTTTTTTAGGATTTTTTGACTCTCTTGGAATTTTTGAACATCTGATTCATTCGTATTGACTCAAAGTTTGAATTGATTGTTTATGACCTTTTAACATTTGCTTTGTTTAGAGGACCCCCTACACTTTGCCCCATGCTACCTGTAAGAAAGCATGGGTTTATCACCATGGGCAAGGTATAAGCGAGTAAGGGCATTTCCATCCTTTCCCAACCCTACGTCACTAGTAAGAGACGCAAGCTCATCACCGAAGGTTGGTGGGGCAAGGAAATGTGTAAAATAAAATTTTCTGTTTAATCAATCACTTCTTGACTTGTCTATTTGAGTAAAATGTCAGTATATGTGCTTATTTCCAAAGAGATGTGTATATGGGATAGATGTGACACCATGAAGCTTCTAGAACAAACCATAGGCAAGACACCTATCCTAAGAAGAAATCAAAGCGAGAACAAACTTGCAAATCTTGGTATGGTTACCGTTAGGACTTCGTCATGTCTGATTTTGTTTGATAAAAGATTCTGAGTTGATTGATGATATCGAAGACGGAGAAGTATGATTAAAAGAAACCTTATGCCAGAAACATCACGAGTTTGAAATAGATTACTTTGAGAATAGATTCCCTGATCACAATTTGTGTAAGAACAAGTGGACAAAATGATCCTAATTTGTATGAAAATGCAATGTAGATAGTTATATAGGCAGCGTTAGCTGCTTACGCTTAGAAACGTTGAGGTGGAGAGAATTGACTGTTTCGCCAAACTCCTCACCTTCTAGCATGCATAAGAGGTATGCACCATTTCCGTAGTCTTTCGTGACTCGATACGGGCCCAACCAATTTGGGCCGGAATTTCCTTCCTTCGCCAGTCTTTTGTCGATCCGGCTGTCTAACCTTAGAACTAGGTCACCTTCGTATATGTCACATTCATAGACCTTCTTGTTGTACTGCCGGCACATCCGGTCAGCATAGACTCTATGTCGTTGTTCAGCGTCTAACCTAGTTTCATCGAGGCTTTCTAATTGAGAAAGATGTGCTTCTCTGTAAGCGTCCTCATCCAGAATCCCTTGTAGTGAAATGCGGAGACTGGGGATTTCAACTTCAAAAGGGAGAACTGCTTCTGACCCAAATACCAGTGAGAAAGGAGTTTTCTCCTGTTGGAGTTCTTATTGAGGTTCGATGGGCCCACAAGGCCGGATATAACTTTAAATGCCAATCCCATTTGTTTTCTTTTACCGTTTTAAGGAGAATGGCTTTCAATGTTTTATTTTGTTGCTTCAGCCTACCCATTGGCTTGGGGATAGTACAAGGAAGCCGTATGATGGCTTATTTTAAACTTGTTGCATAACTCACGAACCTCTTCATTTTTGAAAGAAGTTCCATTATCTGAGATAATGATTTGCGGGATACCGTACCTGCAAATGATTTGGTTTAAAAATGAACTTAGCGATTACAGAACCAGGTACAGTTGTAAGAGGCATGGCCTCTACCCATTTAGTGAAATATTCAGTGGCCGTGATTATAAAATTGTGGCCGTCTGTGGATGAGGGAGAGAATTTCCCTATCAAGTCCAGGCCCCATGTAGAAAAGGGCCATGGGGGTAACGATTGGTTGCAAAGCTTGTGCCGGCATGTGGATGTCATGAGAGAACCCCTGACATTTATGACACCTGCGTACAAACTCTATTGTGTCATGTTCTAGAGTGGGCCAGAAATAGCCCATTCGATGTATTTTTCGAGCAGTGGCATGGCCACCGAAGTGGCCTCCACATATACCGCTATGGGATTCATGGAGAATCTTTTTGACTCTTCTGTGTCAACACACCTTAAGAGCATCCCATCGAATGCTTTCTGATAGAGCACCTGCTCTATTATGACGTATTTAGTTACGATAATGCGTAACCGCCTTCTTTGTTGAGGTGTAGCTCCTTTGGGGTACCTATGGTCCATGATATAACTAATGATATCAGCGTACCAAGGGCATCAGATATAGCAGGTCGGGTTTCGACGTAGTATACGCATTCATCTGGAAAGTCTAAGTCTACTAAGTCACCTCCGTCTAGCGGGTTATCAGCTAACCAATCTGCAATGATTTGTCCTTTAACTGACTTCTGGTTTACAAACGTTAATTCGAACTCTCCCATTAAGGTTATAAAACGTCCAGCCTTTTTGGACAAGGACCCTTGTGTGAGAAAAGTCCGTAAATGGTCCGTCTTTACTATGACCCTTGTCTCTTGATTTAGCATGTAGTGTCTTAGGCATTTAGTAGTAAAGACTATGGCGAGACATTCTCGTTCTGCTTGTGTATAGCGTGTTTCGTAAGTCGAGCAATGTTCGGCTAATGAAATAAATTGCACGCTCTCTCTTGTCATCGTCTTCTTGGGCTAGCATGCAAGCTAACGAAACATCGGTATCCCGTGAGTACAAAATTAAAGGGCGATCTAGCTTTGGTGGCATTAGCGTAGGCGGTGGGTAATAGGAGGAAAAACGCTTGACTGCATCAAAAGCTTCATTGCAATCTTCATTCCAATCAATGCTATAGTCTTTATTGAGTAAATTGTTGATTGGATGAACGGCGAAGCTTAGATCCGGGATAAATCTCTGGATTGCGCCCAACTTTCCGAGAAATGATCTGATTCCAGATTCATTCGAGGGTGGGACCATTTCGAGGACAGCCCGAATTTTGGCTGGATCAACATCGATCCCTCGTGACGATATGATGTAACCTAGGAGCTTTCCTCCTGTTACACCGAAGACACATTTCTCTGGGTTTAGGGTAACTCCATATTCTATTAGGCGTGAAAGGATGATGCGGAGTACTTCAGGATGGTCACAACAAACGCTTCTTGGCCTTAGCCAACAAGTCATCTACGTAGGATTCCACGATTTTATGGATTAAATCGTGAAATATGTATGTCATTGCCCCGTGGTATGTAGCACCGGCATTCTTGAGACCGAATGGCATGACAGCGTAGCAATAGGTTCCCCAAGGAGTTATAAACGTGGTTTTAGCTTGATCTTGCTCGGATATTTTGATTTGATTATATCCCGAGAATCCATCCATGAGAGACAAGAGTTCAAAACCTGCTGTTGCATCAACAATAACGTCTATGGATGGTAATGGGAAGTCGTCGTTAGGGCAAGCTTTGTTGATATCTCGAAAATCTATGCAGATGTGTATCTTTCCATTCTTCTTGAGAACGGGAACGATATTTAGATATCCATTGGGAGTAGTCAACTGGCTTGATGAATCCTACCTGAAGGAGTTTTTTACTACCTCCTCTTTTACCATTAGGGCTACTTTGGGCTTCATGGGCCTTGATTTTTGTTTAACAGGCTTCGCATCTGATCTAGTGACAAGGTTGTGCACCGCAATGTGGGGTGCGACTCCTGTCATCTCTTTGTAATTAAATGCAAATGCCTTCTGATGTTCTTTGAGAACCTGAGTATGTATTTCCACTTCCTCTGGGGTTAACGAAGAGCTAACTTTAAAATTCTTGGTTCATCTTCCGTTCCGATATTGACATCGATTTTCTTTCTTTCTTCAATTAAAGAGGCATTACCCTCTTCGAACTCAGGTGGTGCCGGAGGTAGATCCATATCATCACCGTTTTCCACTGCGTATATATAGGTTCCTTTGTAAAGGAAGATTCGTTGGGATTTCCGAAGTAGGAAGATGAATGGGATCAGAGATAGAATCTAGCGTGTGATAGGAGAGATGTAATGCTGCAAAGGCATTTAAGTAATCCAAAGTAGCCGCATCATTTCCAACATGGTCTAGGACGGTAGATTTCACTTTCACTTGAAAGAGGATTTATCATTGTTTTTATCAATGGCTCATTTCGAATGGATACCGTAAAATGAGTATCTTCTAGCTCATTTCTTGGAGTGAAGCGTGATGCCGAAGTTGCTATTGAATCGGCGAGAAGATTTTTCTCTCGCGGAATCACCTCAATGGATATGAAGTTGAACTCCTTGCTTAAATCTAATACAGTGTTTTTGTAAAGTTGCAAGTGTTCGGCTTTAGTTTCATATACCTCTGAAACTTGGTTTGCCACTAATTGCGAGTCTCCTAAAATTTTGATATTATCAATACCAATTCTTTTGGCTAAGGTGAGACCAAGGAGGAGGGCTTCGTACTCAGCGCTGTTGTTGTGCATTCAAAGTTTCAATTTAAAAGAGAATGGGAAGACCTTTCTTCGGGCGAGGTAAGGCGAGGTAAGAATTATACCTGCCCCCGCTCCATAATGACATTTAGCTCCATCGAAATGGAGAGTCCAATACTTAGCCGGGAGTATGGATGTAGGTGTATCTGTTGTGTTTGCACACTCTACTTCTACCATACAGAGATCTTCTGCTGGCAAGGAACCAACACCTAAGGAAAATCCTATGCCTACTGAATCGAATGGTAGGAACATTGGTGAATCTTGTTCTATCAATTCAACGATCTTCGCAGTAGTCCCTAATGATAATGTCTCTTTAGTTTTACCTTTAGGGGTTGGAATTGTTTGGACTATGTTGGTAGTTTCAAGATCCGTCGTAGGTATCAACTTTTCCTCTGGCTTTGGTCAGAGGGTTTGTTAAGTTGGTTTTTTGGCAAGTTTGAATTCTGAGTGTATACCCGGTCTTTTTTTAAATCAGCTAGGTGTAACGTCAAACGGCTTTGGGTCGCCTTTGGCTACAAATACCTTTCCCAGATGCAGGAATCTTACTTCTTGAAATAGCGTGGAAGGGATTGCCTTCATGCGGTTCGTGTATCCAGGGCCGGCCGAGGATCATATTATAGTTAGTTTCCCGATCTATAATATAAAACTCAGTCAGGATTGTTTTAGGTCCTAAGGTGACCGGTAGTAGTATATAGTTCCTATCGATGTGGCTTTAAGGTTGTCGTAGCCTCTCAAGGTATTTCATGTAGTAGAACAGTTTGTTTCTCCATATCCCAATTTTGGAGAAAAGAGAAAGGAACTATGTTAACCGCAGCTCCGTCATCAACCATTGCCCATTTTACATAGTTATTATAAACTTGTACTTGCAAGTGTAGGGCTGGATCGCCTCGGCGTGCGATCTCAGCATCTGTAGGCATTTTACTTATTTCGAATATGAATTCAACATCCCTATCCGCCTGTCCCAGTGGATAAACATCAAAGTCTATATGATTTACCTGCGCTTCCGGTGGTGGAGTGATACTAACTAAATGACCCAAACCTAACGCCTCTAAAAGAGTAGCCCTATGAGAAGGGGAATTCTTTAGTAAATCAAGGAATGAAATATGCGAGAAGGTTTTGTTAGATCATTAATTAGATCATAAGCACCCATGGGTTTTTCAATATGGTTTGTTGGACATTATCTGATTCCGGCAGATGGCTTGGACTTGGTTGAGAGAAATATTCTCTCGTGTCCTCGTAATTGCTTCAACGGGTAAATCGGAGTCTAACTCTACTAATCCAACTACCTTAGGTCGTGGTTGACTTCCTAGTTGTGGCGCGACTAACGGATTTAGTGAGGTTGAGGGCTCGTGATCGTTTGTTTCCTGTTATTGCACCTTTGTTTGTTCCAGTTGGTTTCATCCTATCGCTATCATGATTTGGGAGTGGATCATTAAAGATCTTGAGAGGAGCGTTTGAGGGGAAACTGCCCCTGCGAAGGTATTGCCATTGGTGACGTGAGAATCTGCTAAGAACATATCCATAAAAAATTGTTTTTGTTCATTTGGCAAGCGTTGCATAAATTTGTTGTAATCACGACACGTTCTAGTGTCATGACCCCGAATTTTATGGAAACCACAATAAGAATTGGGGTTGTAATTCCCGTTTTGTTGGTTTGGTGTGTATTGTGGCTAAAATTCTGATCAAACTGTTGCCTATTAGGACTAAAGTTTTGTTGTTTTTCTGGTTTTGATTTTGGTTTTGATAAACCAAAGGAGTTTTGGTTGGTCTTGTATGGGATTTCACCATTGTTTGTTGTTGTGGATTATTGAAATCCACCGTATTGATCGTCGGGGTAAAATTGTTGTTTCTTTGGTTGTTTGTTTGTGACGGAGTATTAACGACATTTATCCTCTTGGGCTGGTCAGTTACTCCATCTGTGTTACCCCCCCACGATTTTTGTTAAGGATTTTGGGTCCTTGATTGACGCTTGTAGTGGTTGTAGTGTTTTGAGTAGGGGTGATTAACCTCCCATTTGCTCCATACGTCTTACGGCCACTATCTATCGCTGCTTGATCAATTCGCAGAGCGCTCTCAAGTACCTCGTCATAAGTCCTTAGTGGGAACTTCTGGACTTCTTCCTTCACCTCTCTGCTAAGAGAATGAAGGAATAAATCTCATAGTTCCATCTGATCCATGTTTGGAGCGCTTGCCGAGGAATAAAAGACTGTGCGCCACCTTTGGATGAAATGGGCGACAGAAATCGTTATGTTCTTGCTTGATGTGCAAGAACTCCCTGATTCCTGTCCTTAATAGTTTGTTCATGTCGAAGGCTTTGATGAACTCAGACACGAGTTGTTTGAATGAACGTATGGAAGCTTCAGGTATTCTGTAATACCAATCGAGGGCAATGCCTTCCAAGTGTTTTGGGGAATATTTTAGCAACGACCCCATCCCATGGGAGTAATTCACGAATGGCTGTAGCATAAGCTTTGATATGCGCATTCGGATCTCCTTCTCCTTTGTATTTAGGCAAATCGGGAAGAGGCCTTGGAAGCATACGCTTCGTATGGCGAAATCTAAGGGTTCCTTTAAATATTCTGAATAAGTCCCTATCGCATACGTCTCAACCATTGATGGTGCCTGTTGAGGAGGCGGTGGCGGAACGGTTGTTGATATGGCGTAACGTATGCGTTAGCAGGGCATAAGGCAATCCTTGCATTTGAGTAAACATGCCGGGGGATGAGTACATATCCCCTTGTGGTGATTTGGAATACATGTTTAAGTACGAAGGGGTACTATCCAGGAAAGGATTGCTTTGTACATTGGACCAAGAGGAACAGTACTAGCGATAGTGGGTCTAGTTGGCACTTGTTGCGAATATTGAGGAGTCATACCTAACGTGCCTACTCCTGTGAGGAGATCTACTTGGCTAGGATGGTGTGGAGGATTGGAACTCCCTGCTTGTATGTTTCTTGAAATTTTGACTTGCTTGGGCAAGTTCTAATCCTCTAACCTTTTCTATTAGAGTTGAAATGAATTCCTTCGGTGAAGCCACGGATTTGCCTTGGTGGCGTTTGTTGTATATCCCTGGTGTTGTATAGGCATGTGATAGCCTGTCATGAACTGATTGCTATTTGCCAAGTTCTCTGAGAGTATTTTCCATACATGATGGCATAGGGGAATGTTCTTGAGGAGAGAACTCGGGCTGTATCTGCAAAGTTCCTACAGGTGGGTACATGCCTTAAGAGCGTTGTTCACTCCTAGGATAAAGTATTGATTGTCCATCGTCTAAGACCAAGTATGGATCTGATTGTCTACTAATAGGCGGTCTGAATAATACCTGAGGAGATGAAGCAGACTCTCCAGTTAATGTCATATTGTTCGAGCCTGAAGGCTCTGTTTGTGTTTGATCAAGCTCCTCCAACTCCTCTGTTTGGTAGGACGAGTTATATCTAGTCCTTGGTGTTTTTGTGTTGAAAATTGATTATTGAATAGTTGTTGCCCCACATTGAGAGTGAGGGTGATGACTGTCTATTCGGTTGGGCGTAGTATGCCTCAAGACCCAAGAGGGGTCTGTCGTATGCATCGAATCCCGACATATTCGGGGGGTATATGAATACCCGCAGAATAATGGGAAGGAGCGAAGGTGATTGGAGAAGATGAAACTTCTCAAAGAGAAGGTGAAAGAATTTCTTTGATTCACGTCGGGTTCACCAATTTTGTACGTTGGAAAAAAGTGACAGGCGAGCGTGAGAATCGACAAGTGACTCTTTCACGTACCCGACCTCTCCGAGGTCGTGCCGAGACAGAGCCGGTGGGGTAGAATGTGCAGACAAGCTAGTTAGGCAATCTAATGTCTTCGACACGCACTAATGGTATGCGAATCTAAGGCAAAGAAGGCCCTTCTCACTTGGACTGGTGTGATAGATCAATCAACGAGGATGACTGCTCGAAGGCTCCAATCAATATCGAGCTTTGGCGTGATTTGATCTATGGGTTGTGGGATGCGTGGAAAATGACCCGGGATGGTTTCGTGTATTTCTCCTGATAGGGTCATATGGTGAATATGGTCGACTCTATGGACGATTCTCTGGCCTAGTCCAAAATTCTCTGGATTCGTTGGCTGTTGTATCTAGAAGGGATAACTGTTGAATGATGAGAGGTGGAAATCGGCGTAGACTGAAATACTAAGTTACATAGGCCAGTGTCTATGTCTAATTCTCTTATGGATTCGTTTGTTGGCTGTGGGATCTGTGGATCACAACCATAGACTCTTGGTTGTTGCGGTCCCGTTATGGTCATGCGGGAGATCAAGTTCTGATCCTAGTATCCAGTAGTCATAAGCTTTTTCAGCTTCTATGTTTAGAACCAACAGTTGTGCGATCTTCTCAGAATACCTTACAGGCGTTCTCGCAACGGGGATTCTTAAAACTGGTATCTATATCTACTAGGGTGTCTCCAGCGTTTGGCTGTGGAACTAAAGGATCACACCTGAATGTTTGTTCTCTTTCGAGCCCTTCTACAGTCATGTCGATGTATTTCTAGGGTAATCTGTAGTTTGGCTGATTTGACCAAAACAGATGTGCTTGGTCGTCTTCGATGTTTAACCCTCTCAATTGTGCCCTGATTGTTGGAAGTCTGTTGTTGTTTGGAAGACTTGTATCCTAAGGTTTTGGTCAATGTCAGTTATTTACTACTACGGTATTAGGCTGAGGCACAATTGGCTCGAAAATGTATTCCCTGGGCTCCCTAGGTCCCGTAATTGTCATACAAAAGCAGTAATGAAACAAACTATAATAAAGTAAGATTTATATATAGTTTTCTTTTTGTATTTTCTAGCAATTTATAAGAAAGTAGCTATTTAAAATATTTAGAATTGACAACTTAACTAACAATGTAAAACAAACAAAATAGCCGAGTGTAGCTATTTGTCTGTGTAATTTCGTATATCTATTCTAAACAATGAAATAACTAATCTATCTGCAAGATTCCTCGATCCTGCCTCAGAAGTGAGGAATGAATCATAGTTTCTCAGAAACTATCAATCCCCACAACCTCCCTGACAATATCGAGAAAGGAAATAACTGAAATAAAGCGATTAAATACTTTATTTGATAAGTTCTAACTATAACTTTGAAAGATGGAACCTGGATTTCGCAGAACAGTGGCGAATCCGACGACCTGTGTATGTTCTTGTCCCCTCAGTATGATCTCTTTGTTCTTTGTGCTCACGTGAATCCAAAAAAGCGTGTAATGCTTGCATCAACATGAATAGATATTTGGATCAATGGACAGCCTTCAAAATGCAGACAGAATAGAATGCGGATAGGAGAGGGATAGCACAAGAGTACAGAGCTTGGCCTATGCAATTCCTAGCGGGGGTCTACTGCAAATCATGCAACAAAAGCGTCCAGAACCTGAAACTAGTCTGTATGAAGAGCAAAACCTGCAACTTTAATGGCTGCCTAGACTATTCTACTCCAAAACAATAATGCTGTTTGCACAAGTTGGATCTGTGGCTTACCAATAGTAACACAAAGCTAAAACAAACCTGTAACAAACTATGCTACCAATCCTAAGCAAACTAAAATGACCATAGCACAGAAAACATGAAAGTTGGAGTGAAAATGGTGGCCCAAATAATGTTTGCACTTGCACAAGTTGGATATGTGGCTTACCAGCTGCAATACAAAACTAACCAAAGTACTCAATGAGAAATCTAAGAATTCTAAGCAAAGGAAAACTAAATCTACTGTAACAAGAAATTCAAAAGCAAACTTTGGAGCAAAATTCAGAGCTAAATTCAGGGGCCATTTGCATGTGCACAACCATGCATTTATAGGAATCCAAACATGCAAAGATCAAATCCAAACTGAACTCCTAAACATTAAACAAAAGAAAAACACTATTCCAGGGGACCAAAAACATAAATGCATGCTCAAGTCGGCAAGAAAAGCTGGTAAAGTGTTGATTTTTGCATGCGCTCCATCAAAAGCACGTTCTGGAAAACGCGCACAGGACCGCCGCCCTGCTCAGGGCGGCGGTTACAGGACCGCCGCCCTGTGTAGGGTGGCGTTCACGAGACCACCGCCCTTCCGGGCGGCAGTTTCGTCACTGAAGACCAAAAAGCCAAGAAAAGAGGAAAAATAGGGAAAACAAAGCACGCGGGGGCTAAGCGGGGCATGCGGGATATTAACGCATATCCGTAAAGCTTCTCTGGATCCCGAACACCTTGCGAAAAGACCTGCATCATCATCGGGGCACTTATGACACCGTTCCGCAGTACAGTACCTTACAATTTTGGGTACGTACAGTGACTCCTCAAAAACCAGAGTCTCTCTCTCTGCGCTCTGCTCGGCCCTCTCTGCCTGCATGATATCCTAAGTGTCATGCACTCAGGATCACTGTCATCCATCTGCTCCTCTGATCCTCCTTCTGTGGACTCTCAGAATCGGAGTCCGATATCTATAGGGTCATCGCTGCTATGAGCAGGACCCGCAGTAATCCGAAGTAAAGGTGCCCGAGGCGCACCAGCTCTCCCTTTGGCCCGAACAATCCCCCTGGCTGCAATAGGAATACCAGGAGTGACCACTGTCCAACCACGGCCTCTAGGCCCCCCTCTAGCCTCCCGGACTGATCTGTAGACTGGTGCCACTGGAGGAAGCATGCCCACATATGGGAGGCCAAACTGCTGAGGAACCCTACTGAAAGGATGTACCTCCACCCGTCCCACATGGTCAATAAGCTGCCCTGTGGTGGAGCAAGAGATCAGTGTAAGAGTCTCCTCTCCCCAAATGCCGGCCATGAGCTGGTACGGTGTGGCCTCCATATCTGCTGTAGTGAGGGAGGCTACTGGCTGGTGAGGTGCTCTAAGCACCGACATGTCTAACCATCTAGCTGCCCTCACAGCCCCGGGATCTGCCACCTCCACGCCTCTACCATAGGGAATGAAGCGCTCATACACCCAACTCATAACTAGAGTAGGGTGACTCAAGGACTGTCCCTGTAGATGGACCACCCTGTATAAATCATGGTAGGTGGTCCCCAGAATATCTACGCCCCAGGAATATATCTGACCATGCCCCTCTATCTGTGCAATGATGGGGGCCCAGCATTATAACAAATTATCCCCTCCCTTGTCCCCGATCAGTCTCGAGGCAAGGATCCCCATGATGGCCTGTCGAAATATAGGGATGGGCAAAGAAGGAATGGATCTAACTCTCACTCCCTTCTTCGGCCCTGTGGAGATGGCTGCATCCCCCATATAACTTGCCCACTGTGCAATCTGTGCTCTGGACCCAGCTGTCTCCAATGTGAGTCTCCTCCCGATGATCGGGACCCCCAAAATACGGTATACATCCTCTAGAGTAATAGTCCACTCACCACGGACCCCTGGCAGTCGGAAAGTGTTCCGATCTGTGTCCCAATAAGAAAACAAGTCACAAAGGATGTGACTCAAGGGTGCGACATGAGGCACACGTGATATACGCAATATGCCGGCCCTCTGCAATGTATCCTCCTCATCTGGTGAGAGGGTATCCAGTACCCCGGGCAGCCAGTCACACTCTCTCTCTCGGCTCCATCTAATGTACTCCTCCCTCGCCTGCATACACCCAAAAACACACAAAACAGAGCAAGTTAGTATCTAATCAATGCCGAGAGAGTCGTAAAAACACATATAAATGCAAGAAAATACAAGTGCAATCTCGAAAATTAAGTTCTTTTGCTTTCTATGCAAAACCGCCGCCCTGAGCAGGGGGCGGTTTTGTAACCGCCGCCTCAAGGGCGGCGGTCATGTAACCACCGCCCTGGCCAGGGCGGCGATCGCGGTCCGAAAACCCGCGTGGGTTGTTAACCCCAAAATGTCCAAAATGAGCAAAAATAGACCATTTAAGCTAAAAATAGAGCCTACCCAGTAGGCGCCCCCCCTAGGTGGACCTTTTGAACCTAACATTTTAAAAAATACCCTCCCCATCATGACGAATTTAACATTTCAAATTTAAAGGGGGAAAAACACAAAATTAAAGAAAACCAACCTGTGATCTAGCAGGGCGGTGTTCCGCACGTGGAGGCATGATCACAATCTCGCACGGACGTTTTGACTCTACTCACGTGAGAAACCATCACCGTGGGTCCCAGAGCTCAAAATCAATGAAATCGACTCACGCAAATGAATAGGAAAATGGGCCCACTTTCATATATATATCGTTCTATTTCGTTTTAAAATGGCTTTTTTGCAGGTTCGGAGCGCCGACGGAGGTAAGTTCCTATCCCCACACAAATGGTACATTCTCTTTCCCTGTTATTTTAGCGTTTATTTTCCAAATTATTGTATCTATCTGCACTTGAGTTCTCTTTTCATTTTGCAGGTAGCGGGAATTTTGGAATGGCGTCATTTCGACACACGGACGTGTAAGGTATAACTTCTAACTCCCCATTTCGGGACTGCCATACTTGGACCCACCGTTTTATGCCTCTTCATGGCTAAAACGCTTCTCCAAGGGGGCAATATGTACGTACCCAAAATTGTAAGGTACTGTACTGCGGAACGGTGTAATAAATGCCCCAATGATGATACAGGTCTCCTCGCAAGGTGTTCGGGATCTAGAAAATCCTTTGGAGTATGCGTTAACATCTCGCATGCCCCGCTTAGCCCCCGTGCCCTTTGTTTTCCTTTTTTTTCCCTCTTTCCTTGGCCTCTTGACCTTCAGTGACGAAACCACCGCCCTGCAGGGCGGCGGTCCCGTGCACATTTTCCAAAACACTCTTTTGACGCGACCCACGTGAAATATCACATTTCACCAGCTTTTCTTTGCCGACTTGGGCATGCATTTATTTTTTTGGTCCCCTGGAATAGTGTTACTCCTTTGTTTATTGTTTAGGAGTTCAATTTGGTTTTGGTTCTTAGGTGTTTGAATTCCTATAAATGCATGGTTTGTGCACATGCAAATGGTCTAGAGTTTTTGGTCTGAAGCTTGGCTGAATTTTGAAGTTTGATCTTTGCTCTCATTCCCTCATTTTAGTGTTTTAGTTAGTTAGCTTGTTTAGAAGCCATAGCTTGAATTCACTTGCATCTTTTTTTAAATTGCTCAGCTGTTGGTAAGCCACAGACCCATCTTGTGCAGGTAGTGTTGTCATTTCATCCAATCCAGTTAGAAGCTTGCCTCTGAATTTCTCTTTGCTGTAGATTTACTTTCGTTGTGTCTTGGAGTTCTTAGTTTAATTCATTATTTGCCTGGTTAGCTTTATTCAGCTGTTGGTAAGCCACATATCCAACTTGTACAAACAGTGCTGCTGTTTTATCTAATCCATTAGAACAGAATAGCTTAGGCATCCATTAAAGTTGCAGGTTTTTCTCTTCATACAGGATAGTCTCAGGTTCTGGATGCATTTTGTTGCATGATTTGCAGTAGACCCCGTTAGGAATTGCATAAGCCAAGCTCTGTACTCTTGCGCTATCCCTCTCCTATCCGCATTCTATTCTGTCTACATTCTGAAGGTTATCCATTGATCCAAATATCTATTCTTGTTGATGCTAGCATTACATGCTTTTCTGGATTCACGTGAACACGAGAGAATGAGGAGATCATACTGAGGGGACAAGACCACATACACCATCGGATTCGCCACTGTTCTGCGAAATCCAGGTTTTAGCTTTCAAAGTTCTAGTTAGAATCATATCAAATAGAGTAGTTAATCACTTTATTTCAGGTAATTTTATTCTCGATATTGCCAGGGAAGCTGTGGGGATTGATAGTTTCTGAGAAACTATGATTCATTCCTCACTTCTGAGGTAGGATCGAGAATTTTGCAAATAGATTAGCTATTTCGTTGTTTATAATAGATTTACAAAATTGTACAGACAAACAGCTACACTCGGCTATTTTGTTTGTTTTAAATTATTAGTTTAGTTGTCAATTCTAAATATCTTAAATAGCTGCTTTCTTATAAATCGTCAGAAAATACAAAAAAAAGAAGTTATATATGCTAGAAGCATACTTAGATTTTATTTTATTATAGTTTGTTCTATTACTGTTTTTGCATGACAATTACGGTACCTAGGGAGCCCAGAGAATATATTTTCGAGCCAATCGTGCCTCAGCCCAATCTCATAGCGGTAATAACTGACATTGACCAGAATCTTAGGATACAGGTCTTCCAAACAACAACAGACTTCCAGCAGGTCAGGTCTCAGTTAAGAGGGTTAAACATAGAAGATGACCAATCACATACATTTTGGTCAAATCAGCCAAACTACAGGCTACCCTAGAAAACATCCACATGACTGTAGAAGGGTTTGAAAGAGAACAAACTTTCAGGTGTGATCCTTTGGTTCCACAACCAGATGTTGGAGACACCCTCACAAACATAGATACCAGCCTAAGAATCCAAGTTGCAAGAACACCTGTGAGGTATTCCGAGAAGATCACACAGCTGTTAATTCTAAACATAGAAGCTGAGAAGGCGTATGATTATTGGATACTAGGGATCAGGACTTGATTCCACGCATGACCATAACGGGTCCACAACAATCACGAGTCTATGGTTGTGACCCACAAATCCCACAGCCTAACGAATCTATAAGAAAATTAGACATAGACACTAGCCTACGCACACTAGTATTTTAGTCTACTCCACTTCCACCTATCATTATCCAAAAATTATCCTTGTTGGATACAACATCCAACCAAGCTAGAGAATTCTGGACTAGGCAGGAGAATCGTCCATAGAGTTGACTATATTCATCATCCACCATATGACCATATCAGGAGAAATATACGAAACCATCCCGGGTCATTTCCCACGCATTCCACAACCCATAGATCGAATCACGCCAGAGCTCGATATTGATTGGAGCCTTCGAGCAGTCATCCTTGCTGATCGATCTATCACGCCGGTCCAGGTTAGAAGGGCTTTCTCTGCCTTAGATTCACAGATTCCATTAGTGCGTGTCGAAGACATTAGATTGCCTAACTAGTTTGTCCGTATACTGCCTATATTCCATCCCCACCGGCTGTCTCGGCACGACCTCGGGAGGTTGGGTACATGGAAGAGTAACTTGTAGATTCCCACGCTCGCTTGTTGCTTTTCCAGCGTACACTTACTTTCATAGTAATCTCAAGAGTGTGTTACCTCAAGTATCTACATATCGCACCCACTTTCCCCTTTGAGAGGTTCACAAAATGAAATGTGGTTCATATGTGACTTACCATAAAAAATAAGAGGATCACCTACATTCCTTTTAAGAGTTTCCTCACCATTGAAATTCTTAGAAATGGAGAGAAATAGGGAAATAGTCTTCGTACGCTTTCTCTATATGATGACAATGTTTATCCATCTTAAGAGGTACAGTACTGCATCTGAGGGAAGAGGTACGTTTTCTCTGGGTACCTCACTTACTGGAAATCATACCATAATTTCAAGGAATGGAACATTTGAATTAGGATTCTTCATCTCCAATGAATCAATAACTAGTATATTGTCATATGATATGCCCAATTATAAAAAAAGGTGATCATTTTAGTGGCTAACTGGGAGACTCGGGTTAGATACATCACAATGTTTTGAATCTCTCAAGAGAAGGTGATCTGCGATTTTTTGATGGATATGGTGAGTCTGTTTGGTTGGTAAATGTGAGAAAGAAGGCCTTCGAGGCCATGATATTAAATCTGAGCCTGTTTGGTAGAGCTTCGACCATTCCGTAGATACGTGGTTATCGAATCGGGGGTTAAATTTGACGATCATCCCTAGCAGTCAAGATGTTTTTGTGACGGTGTCTTAATTAATATTACCTTGTAGTTGATGTTTAATTTTCATTATTGAAATTCATAATTTTCATATAAATATCAAAATATTTAAGTTCGTATAGTAAAATTGTATAAAATAAAGATTTTATCGACATAAATGAAATCCTATTTAAAATTCACTATATATATGAGAAACACTAACTTATCAAAATATATTAAATGCATCAATATTTGTATTTTAGTATGAGAGATTATAATGTAGATCCATAATACTATAGATCCATATGAAGTTATGCATGTTGAAAAATTGCAAGTGGAAAGAAATGATTGCATGTAGATGATTTAAAGGAATAAAATTGAATATTTACACGCCTAGGCTTCACTGCATTTACAAACAACAGAGAACTCACCCTTCGAAATTCATGCTCAGATCTACTTCATTTTTTATTAGATAAGGTAATAAACAGAGATTGTGGCTCCCAGGGGCCTTACAAAAAGATACATCGTGAGAAGCACGGAGGAGGAAAAGATAAGGTGTTAAAGAACAAGTGAGAATACCTCTACTAGCGGTCAACAGATACGAAACCAAAGTAGCAAAAAACCAGTATCAAAGGGCACATCAAGGAAGCTTGACACAACCCATGGATACTAATTTTCGCCAACACAAGACAATTTGAAGTGACTACAAGTAACATAATGTTTTTTGTAGTGGAATTTCGTCCAACCATCACCATCACTATCGGGAGAAGAGGGTCCCATAAGCACCAAGTCGATCCCAATGAAGACTTCCAACTTCCCCCCTATCGAGATCCACCTCCTTGTTTAAATTTTTCAGACTAAGCACCGACCTAACCTCACAGTGGTCATTGAAATCGGTTTCATCCAATGCATACCTAGATTCAAAATTGGGCTCCCGCCCAATCCGTTGGTTCTCCCTCCCAATCCTCTGGTTCTCCCTATAGCCAATACCAGCTCCTCCCATCACCATCGAGCCCCCACCATTGACCCTAGATCGATCCTCGCTAAGTGCTTCTCCACAGGAAACTAGAATAGAGACAACAACCATACCATGACACCACTAGCGGAAACCATCTTCCCACCACCATTCGGTAATTCATGAAACATATCAAATTTTTCTAACACTGGTTAGCTAAGCACAATGGTTTCTGCCACATTCTACACTGAATCTTCTTCCTCTTCAGATGAAACATATGGTTCATCATCTCCCTAAATATGGTTGAATTTACAAGGCAGTTCCATAGGACCACAACATTCTTTCATCTCGTATCATACCATTCTACAGTTGTTACAATAGATCCAGGAGATCTCTACCTCAATCACATATTCCCATTTTCCAGTAGGAGAATGTAAAAAAAATATCTTAGGCACTTTGAACCCCACTTACATTTTCATGCAAAGCCTAGAAAAAGCCAGTCTGGATCAAGTTTTTGTTATTGGACCCATAGTAATAAGTAGTCCCATTGACTTGGCAATCCCCAAGAGGACTTTAGACTCCCATAATTCCAAAGGATGACCCGAGAGCCTGATCCAAACTGGAAGAGCATGGAAACAAAAATCGTGTGGCATACCAGGTTCCCATTGGTGGAAAGTGAAGGCTGCAATTCCAAAAAACCACGACCCTTCAAGTTGGACTCTCTGTAATTCTTGCTCCTTGAGGAAGCAAAAAACAAAGCCTTCACTAGCTAGAGCTCGTACTTCAACCTTGCAACGCCATTTTTTCCTGCTCCATTCATGGACCGAATCAATATTCAGTCGTAGTCCTGTGAACCTTTTCACTATTAAAACTTGGAATCATTGTTTGGCCCTATCAATAATGACCTTCAAGACCTCTAGAAGTGGCTCCTCATCCTTCCACATAGGCAAGAGCTTCACAGTTGCATGATTCAACTCTCCAAATAGTTTTTCCACCCATGTGCCCTCTCCCTTCCCTACAATTTTTCCTTCTAGCTTCCCTTCCATAAGCTTCCACAACCCTTTTTGTGATCTACTTCGTGGTTGTATGAAGGCTGTGTATAATTGTCACTTTGGCACCTTCAAATGCTCCACGTTGTTTTCAAGGGTTCCATGCTTTTAGCTCCACGAGTGATTTGTATTACTGCATACACATGTATAAATTGATAGTGAGTGAATAGATCACAAACATGACCGCAACCACCTAGGAGTTCAACACGAGTCTCTACAATACATGTCTTCTAGTTGATTGGTTAATTGCAAATGAAGACCACGAAGATTATAAGGCTGCCAAAAGAGCTATGAGGGAAAGTGACGTGAACAAAAAGAAAATTAAAAAAAATACGAGAGATTGGTTCAACAAAGAAAATAAAGCTACGTGAATAAGAGAAGGTCTGAATTAATTTCTCTCAAAAAACTCAATCCCAAGGGATTCTGGAAGGATTTTCAACAAAAGAAAACATTCATAGAAAACAATATCACAGAAGCACATTGGTTAGAATATGCAAAGGCTCTCTACGAGTGGTCTCAACAGAAGGATATTCCTCCCATCATTCATACTTTGATTAAACTTTTTTCAGAGAAAGACATCAAACATGGCATAAAGAATCTAGCAAATCGTAAAGCTCAAGATGTTGATGGGTTACAGGATGAGTTTTTAAAGTTGGGGGTTCAAGTGCTCACTCTGCATATTAGAAAAATATTCAATAATGTTATCCAGGTTGGGTTCCCACTAGAGTGGACAACTAGTGTGGTTATTCCTCTTTTTAAAAGTGGAGATATCAGTAATCCTTATAACTATAGCTCTATTATAATCAATCCTCTTTTTGGTAAGATATTTGGGGGCATGATAGAATGTAGAATCAGCAGTTGGGTAGAAAGAGAGGGAAAAAGGGAAAAAGGACAAGCAGGTTTCTGATCTAAACATTTAACCATTGATCATTGTATCACTCTTAGGCACTTGATTAAAAAGGAATGGGATACCCAAGGGGATGAAGCTTTTTGCTATTTTTTTGATTTTAAGAAAGCTTTCGACACGATTCCTAGAGACAAACTTTGGAACAGGATGGAGGAACTTAAGATTCTAGATGAGCTTAGAGTAGTAGTGCATCGACTTTATGAGCAGGTTAGAGCTAAAATCAAAACAAGAGAAGGTATGTCTGAATGCTTTGGTAGTGACATTGGGATCAAACAAGGTTGCCCAATTTCTCCCACTTTGTTTGATTTATACATTGAAAAGCTTCAAGAATGGTTATTTAAAACCGAAGGAGGAGGTGTTCAGTTGTCCGAGTATGTGGTGAAGTTACTCTTATATGCTGATGATCTTATCTTAATTTCAACAACAACTCAAGATTTGAGGGAACATATAAAAGCTTTAGAACATTTTTTTCCAGGAACTCGGGATGCAAGTGAACACCAGCAAAACAAAAATCATGATTTTTTCTTTGAAAAGAAAAGAGAGGAAATTTAACTTTCTATTTGAGGAAAATACTTTGGAAATTGTTACAGAATATAAATATCTTGGGATTGATTTCCACAACAAGATGAGCTGGGAGAATTGTAGAGTAAAAAGGATACAAGGAGGTTGGAAAGCATCTTACCTACTACAGAATAGATGTAGGAAAGCTGAGCTTTGGTAATGTAAAACTAATAAAACCCTCTTTGGTTTGTTGGTTACTCTGGTTGCTCTTAACGGTTGCGAGGTTTGGGGAAGTAGCGTGTCAAAGCATGGATGGTGGCAATTAGAAAGAATCTAGAAACATCTAATCACAAGAACTCTTAAATTCAAATCAAAATTTTCTTATGAGATCTTGTTAGCTTAGGCGGGTACCTTCCCAATGGAAGCATCGGCAATATCTCAGCTGATAAGATATTTGAAAAAAGTTGAAAGCATGGATGATCTTTGCTGGCCCAAAATGGTTACAAAGGATAACGTAGAGTGCAGAAAGAAAACCTAGATGAAACATAACAACAAATGGATGAACAAATGGGGCATTAATTTTCAGGAGTGTCTTAATAGCAATAGGGAAATAAAAAATTATGTGATGGAGAAGTTTAGGAATTCCATGTGGATAGAACAAATGGGTCGTAAGAAAGCTCAATATATCAAATATTTCAACCCCACTTGGGAGCATGATGAAAAATCTTACCTAGGAGTAGTTATCAAAGGTAAGGCAAGGATTTTAGTTGTCCAATTGAGGACCGGATCACATCATCTTTGTTGTGAAACTAGTAGATGGACTATTCCCAAAGAGGATTGGGAAAGGAGAATTTGTCTTTTTTATAGCAAAGGGTTTGTTGAAATGGAATGGCATTTCATTATGGAGTGTTCAGCATATGATGATATCCGTATCCAGTATGAAAGTGATTTAAAAGTGGACAGCTTAAATGTGTTATTTACAGAAACAAAACTTCAAAAGATCATTGGTTTAGTGCTCAAGATTCATAGTAGGAGAGTTGATATGGCAAAGAGTCTAAAAACTGCTTAATGTATCGATTTTGTTTGGTCCCATAGACTCTTCAATCTCGTGGACACCATTAAAATATTTCATTTCGTTCATTTAATTTCAATGAAAATACAAATATATCCACTCGTATGCCAAATCTTGCTAGTTAGGAAAATCATTGTAGCTTCATAAATGACATTGAATGTTCACATATTTATTGGGCATATGAACACCATAATGCAAGACAGATCTCTATTGGGACATCTACCCGTGTAGAGTGCTGAGAATCCTATGTGCATATTAATGCAAATGCAAAAGAAATGACATCACAATGAAACCAATGAAGACCGATCATAACAAAGTTGCAGGATGGCATAACAAATAAGAAGAATAAGTTGTCACACATGTAATAGAAATAGATTTGAAAAGTATTCCAGAGAACACCAAACAATGATAATCCATTATTAAAGCCTCATACACATGCATTTGCAAGACTCTCATTTTGAATACATCCATCTCTGATATTAGTGATAGGAAATAAGAGATAGAGGAACACATATTTTAGACAGAACAAATAATAATAATAACCCACACTATATTTTATTCATTTGGGAATGAACCCAATAAATAGGAGAATAGTATGCTAAATAGAGAGGAGAGTTCAGAATTTGTTTAGAAAAAACTCATATAATTATTTTTATTACTAGAATCGGTAAAAAAAATTGTCAAGGTAGCCTCTATATTCCCACAGGTCATGGAGAAATTTAGTCTCATCGAGAAATTTGATGGTCATAATTTTCATACTTAGCAGATTCAAATGCAGTTGCAACTGATATAAAAGGATCTATGGGATGTAATCAAGCGCAATAAACCTATAGATGAAAATGAATTGGCAAAATGGAATATCAAAGATAAAAAATCCTTAGGTACTATCGGATTACGCTTATCAAAAGCATACCTACATCATATGGATTTTACAAATACTGCAAAAGAGATTTGGGAGTCATTAAACAAAATTTTTGGATTTGAAGCAAAAAGTGAGAAGATGACATGGAAACAAAAATTATACGGGTTGAAGATGATAGATGGAGAAAAAATATAAGAGCACATAAGTAAGTTTCACTCCTTATTAAAACACTTAGCTGGAATTAATGAAAAAGTAAAATATGATGATACAAAAGCAATTCTATTAAATAGTTTGCCTAAAAAAATTCAAGAATGGTTTTCACTTTCAACAAACTTAACATTGGTTTAAAAGGAGTATTTTCCACTCTTCTAGATCATAATGAACCTTTACAACTAGAAGAGGAGGTTTTTTATGTACATAATACGGCTAGTACATCATCAAGTAAGGGAAAGTACAAATAAAAGAGTTTTCCTCCAAAACCCAAATGTTTTTTTTCTAAAGAACCTGGACATGTAATTTTGAATTGTAAAAAGAGGGAAAAAGATATACTTGATGGAAAAATAGATCAAAAACCCCTTTTGGTTGAAGAAGAAATTGATTGGGATGAATATTTTAAAGATGGAGAACTTTCTTGTTCTAGTGATGAGGATTTCTTACGGTAAATAGTGCACTCATTGAAGGTTGGAAGAAATAGAGGAAGGAGGGCGATCAATGCCTCTCATCATTCACCAACGATGGGGTCACATACAATAGTAGTGACACATTTTATATTATTTCAGTTGTTTACTTATAGTGGTATGTTAAGAAATAAAACATGGTTTTTATTCCCTTGTCAAAGATTGAAAAGAGGAGGATGCGTATTTTGGAACTTGAGAATAGTTGTATAGGATGGTAGTTGAACTGGAGTGATCCTCTGACTGTAGAGATTCTTCGATTGTCATAATTATAACACCAATCGGCCGGTGAAATCTAGCGTTCACTAGAAATGAAAGTGAGAACTGTTGAGTTCACGTATGTAGGTAAATCGGTGGAAGTGTGATCATCCAGTATGGGATTCACTGTGGTGAAGTGGATTGGTCATGTGTGGCAAGATTTAGATAGTAAGATCCAAGCCAATAGTATGTAGACCTAAAAGTGTGTGGAGTCATACGATTATTTTCCAGTTTTTCAGATGTTCTTTCTTCCCATGTTCACACTAAGGGGGAAATGTTAGGAAATCATATTACAGTTCTCACTTTATAGATAAATAGTTATTACGTTGATTAAATATTTTAAAGAGTAAGTTGTTAATAGTGTTGTAACAACTTACAAATATTGTATTTAGTATGAGAGATTATAGGATTTGTTGATAAATAACTTCCTAACTCTCCTCTCTATTTAGTAGACCATTCTCCTATTTATTGGGTTCATTCCCGGATGAATAAACTAAAGTGTGGGTTATTATTATTATTATTTTGTCTTTGTAAAATATGTGTTCGGATATCTCTAATTTCCTATCATTTATAATCTTATTTAAAACTCTAAGTAGTTTTTTTATGCCTCTAGATCATATGGTTAATTAGATTGGTGGAGATGATCAATTTCACAATCGAAAAAATGGATGTTGCCTTGTAGCGTATGTTTTAATGGCGATTTTGTGTTGAAACACAAATTAAATATTTGTGTAAGCTTATATGCAACTGAGTTAACAAGGGACCATAAGAATTAACATTCTTGTGGTTAACTATACAGATATAAGACCTTACAGATTTTATAAAAACTTAGAACCATTTTACTATAATATATCATATATCATGAGAAGTTAATCGATTGATCCGATGTGGGAAAACAAAAAGAGAGTTAATGAAAAGAGAAGGTCACTGTTTCTGAAGATCGAACCCAGGTCACGTGCATGATAGGCTTACATATTACTTAACACTATACTGTTTTGATTAATTTTTCTTATTGAAATTCTTTATTATCCTATTATAATTGTGCACATACAATTTAAATAAGTTATTTGATTCATAATAAGATGCAGACTTATGTAATTTAAAGGAGTGGTTTTATTTATAAGAATTCACAGAATTATAATTTAATATAAAATGATTTCAATACCCTTAATATGGGAAGTAAGAGATTAAATTTCCTACCTTCGAATAGCTTGGATTTGTTCTACTGGATCACCGTGTTCTTTAGTGTCTTACACAGTCATGTTACTCGATGAACAAAAACCTTAAAACCTACACATTATAATTTTACTTGAATGATCTAGGATAAATCTGCATAACAACTTTGAATGTTACAAAATTGTAAATGCTTATTACAAATACATACATGTACAAGTATCACATTTCATAGTGTATCCTAAATATATAGTTTTGGATCAACTCCCCGGTTTCAAAGCCCACTACTAGAGACAGAAGCAAGTGGTTGTTTGGAACAAGAGCTTTGTCTTCTCTTGCTGTGTTAGTTAATATCATGCCCACTCTCCCTAAATATTTCACTAATACACCTTTCTCTTAGTTGGATACACTTCCTCTATCACACATTACGATTTTTCCTTTCACCAGCTTACAGTCCAACGTCTCATCCCGACATAAATTACTGGAAATACCGAAATCATTTTCACTATTAGTGGTATCACCTACATAGATGAGAGGAAAATAATTACCTAGGGGAAATGGTGTTTAGGTGTACAAGGACATGCTACTATAACGAACCTCGTTTCCTAGAACTAAAGTGGCGGGAAAAGACCTATCGAGTGTGCCTGCACTCAGTAGTGATCCAAGGGACTACATTTCCCACATTCCCCGCATCTGGACCCAAATTCCCTTTCGAGCATTGTTGGTTATAGAATTTGATCTTTTGTAAACAAGCAACAGTTAGGGGACAACAATCCCTCCTCTTTATGGGAGAGGTTCCCTTATTGAAATCCAAAAATCTTATTTACAATATAAACATATGTAAGATATTTTGGTGAGGATTTTGATATCCTTAGATGCATTTATTAAAGGTTTTCAATACAAAGGAGAATAGGAAAAGTCAGGATTGATATTCAGAGATTGGAAATAGAAGGGAAATTTCAGATATATTTTGTAGAATGATATCTTAATGATGTTCTAATAAAATAACATGATATAGACTATACATATAAAACACATGATATGCATGTATTAGACAAAAAGTTCCAGATACATTCATTAACTGAAAGACACAAATTTCTTTCTTTTAAACACACACAACCTTATATGGATCAGATAAAGGAAAGAAAGAGAAGAAGCATGAGAGAGGGTAAAATTTCTCATGTATTGAGTATTTCAATATTATCCTTTACATCTGGATATCAAAATATTGATCCTTTACAATGATAAGAAAATTTATTTAAATAACCCCCAAAACAGTTACAAAAGAGACTTATCAGTCTCCTTTCTTTTAGTCTCCAAAGCTAATATCTAATTAATTATTACAATCTTGGCTTATCCCTTGCTTTTATAACACATGACTTAAAAGGGATAAATTCACCTTAATTAGATACTTTTACGATAAGAAAGGAAAAAAATGAACTAAGAAGTTGAGATACTAGTAGAAGCACTTGTAGGCCCCTTTTCCCTTAGCACTTGGTTTCTGAATTATTTCAATGTTGTTGTTATATCCATTCCTCGGGGAATTGTTGTATTGGTAGTGGAATGAGCCCAACTACCCAAACACTTCTCCATGTCTTTCTCGAATTCTACATTTTCCAGAAACTCTTTCTTGGCATCCGTGATGGCATCCTGTAGTGTGCAAATCTCTTTCATTTTCTCCTTGGACATGGTATCTTGTTTAAACAAGTCTTCTATGATAAAAGTCTTGAATTGATATTTGATTTCTTGAACAATGAATTTATCACTTGAAATTTCTTTCAAGATTTAGAGGTTTATATCAGTGAAGGTAGAAGAGACAAAAGCTTTAAAAGCTTCTTGTAACACCCACATTTTTCTCAACAAGAACTCACAAGAAACCCGATAGAAAAATAAGAAAAATTATGGAATAATTTTTTTTTGAAAGGTTCCAAGGCCTTAGCTCGGATTTTAATTAAATTCAGATTAAATAATTTTAAACTATTAATTGGCAGTCGGGACTAAAATTATAATTAGTTACCGTTGGCCCAACCCCGTTAAAATATTTCAATTTGATCTCCCCTATTAAGTTCCATTACTTATATCAAATGTTAATCCATTTTATTTTATTTTTGCATTTAGCCCCAAGGGTATTATTAAATTTATTTATTGAATGGTCCCAAAATTAATTCAACATTTTATTAGGTAAAATTAATAATATCCTATTTTAAATATAAATCAAATTAACGTGGTTTAATACCTAAGGTGTCAAGGGTACCCAACATGGTCTAACCCCTTAGGCCCCATTTAACATTGCACACACAAATTTTAATAAAAAAAATCCTACTAAAATACTCCATCTAAATGTTTTGATGGTATTTTATTACAGGTTAGAAAAATATGCTTTGTGGGTATACCCATTGGGTAATAACTAAAACCCCATATATTTATTTTGTATACAAATATATTAATAATAATAAAACAAAATTATTTAATTTCATTTTAGAACCAAACTCGAAATTTTATTTTAAATATATACAGTGCCAATGAATAAATATATATAGTGCTCATGATACCCAACCCACAGATTGGGCACTTCAGGTTGAGTCCAACATTAATGAGACAGACTGTATAAACATTTCATGGAAAACATAATGAATAGGCCATAAAAATTTCCTTGGCCGCATGGAAATAGGGTCGAAGTTTTTGTTTGATTAATGGGAGGGATTAATGTTCCCAATCTTTTATCTATTAAAACATAACAAAAAAAATAGGCTACACTTTTAAGCCTTCACCAAAATGTCCTTTTTACACTGAAGGCATTCCACTTGTGGGAAAGGAACTTCCGGACGTTTCTAAGAATGTGTTAAATTTGACGGTTTAATGTCCATCTAAATATTTTCATGTTTTCCAGCAATTTTTAATAGTTCCTTTTTCATTTTTTGATGTGTTGATTTTTCTTAGAGGAGCGATTTGTGTGCGGAGCTGGCCTTGAAGCAAAGAATTCTATAATGCTTCATGTTCCCTGAGGAAGAGGTGGCGGAGTTCTACTCTAATTTTTTGAGGGTTTTAATAGGCTTTCTTCCTCATCCTCATCACCATGGGTGGCATCTTCTTTCCCAATATCTGTGATGGAATCCTTGAGAAAGTCAGCCAGTCTCCTCTACCTGGAAATGACTGTGACAACATGCTCTAATATGATGGTCTTGTGCTTTTTCTCCATGGAAAATCTCAAAGCAGCTTCAGCCATGAGCTCTAAGAAAGACTCCGTAGTAATGTTGACTACACGCAAAATATCACAGTTCACTTTAATAATGTCTCTGTCCAGCTTCATTGTTCGCCGCACTCGAGTGAGAGGAAACAAGGGCACAATCGAAGCTGAATTAATCGTAGCATCACCATTATGATCATCATCCTCGAGGGGGATCTACTATTACTGTGAGTGGAGGGGGGTTTGGATGGGTGTAAGTGCCCTTTTCTGTGTTAGAAAGGGATTTCCACAGAAGAGAGAGTGCCTTGGTAACACTGGTTTCGGGTTGGATTGCTTCACTTTCTCTCTGTTGAGAGTGCAGAAATTGAAATAGGGGGATATCTTCTTATCTTTTCCATCCCCCTCATTGTTGGCCTTTCACCTCTTACCTGATCCAGCCATGAAAGAGAGAGAGAGATATGGCTTCCTCCTCTTCGACGACATAAAAATAGGAATAGAGTTCGCATTTTCTTCATTTGCAACAGTCTGTGGCATAGTCACAGAGCATGCCTGTTCTCGCTTAGCTTGTGCAACTACTATAAGATACTTCATAGACGTATATGAGAAGGAAATGTCATAGTTCTTTGACATTATTTTAACTTCTTTTGCAGCTTCATGCATGTAGCATAGGCCAAAATTTTTTGAACGAAATGCACATTGAAATGAGTCTAAACAGAAGGAAGTATAAATGCTTACAAAAACTATGTATAGTAAACAAATGAAATAAGACTTACACGTCTTTAAGTTTGCTTCCTTTTTCTAGATGCAACTCTGCACAATATGAAACACGCTCAGACTTGAATGTTATAGCACCATTTATCTTGAAGTTAGATTTTGAAGGCCCTACTATCTTATCCACTGTAGGTTCAATGGCACTTCTTATAGGGGAATTTTGTTCATTCTTGTGAATGGCTGAATGCTTATGCAAATGCCCTTGATTAAGCTTCTCTAACCCAGATTGCCCTTGATCTTTCCTCAAACCTCCACCATTTTTCTTTGCTGGAGTTATACCAGACTTCTTTACTTTGGTGCTCTTACACTTGTACTCGTATTGACCAGCATCGACCTTTACTGCACCATGAACCTTGATTGGAGAATAGTGAGGTGAATTTCCTCTTCTTAAAGTAAACTCTGAATTGTATCCTTGCTTCTTTGGAGAAGACAGAATCGATGCAATTGTGTCGTTGTCCTTCCATTCCTCCATTTTATGAGAAGGTAAAGACAATCTATCAAAAATTTTAGCCTGCACATTCATATCAACATTATCCATTGTCTGCCATTTATCCCTCTGTGCATGAATAAAAGAATCTTCAAACATGGAATTCACCTGCATCTTCTCTACACAACTAGAAGGTTCTGAAGGTAAGCTTCCATGTGATTGATGCAGATCTGGACACATCACAGATTTCTTGATTACTGTACCAATTACTTCTACTGGAAATGAATGATTAAAGTTTATCATTAGGAGTCATCTTTTTGTTGTTGCTCATTTTCCTGTCACCGAAGAAGACTAGAAACCATTGCAGGAATAAACAAAAGTTGTGAGAGAAATAAGATCAATAGCTCTCCATCATGCAAGGGTATCTTAGGGTAATAATAATCTTGCATCACCAAAAAATATCCGTTGGTGGCCCCTGTTTTCTTGGTGCTTTGACATTCATGGAGATGGATTTTGGATTTTAAAACAAGAGATTTGAAATTTTCAATGAAAGGGAGGATGTTGTACACCTCTTCAAGTATCTTGAGTGAGCTCTAATGGCTGAGCATAATCAGTTGCTTGTAACTATTTTTTTGATGCATTAATGAGGAATTATATTTCATCTGTACAGGAATGTTATGTTGTCCTATTCATTCCATAATTGTGTTTGTGTAGTGATAATTTTGTCATAAAATATAAGAGTTTGCTTCAATATTCAGTATTCAGTATAAGGTTAGAGATTGATAGGGTTCTTCTATTTCAAAATATGAATCTACAGTGTACATATCCATTTTTTTCATAACATAATCATTGTACTCACTGTGTAGGATGTCCCACAGACTTTTTTTACCATGTAATCATAAAACAACAGGTTTCCATATGGAAAAAGAGAATATCCATGAAGACGTACAAGATTCAGATGCTTGATGCTTCCAACTCAGATTGCAATTGTGTAAAATTAGCAGACTCGTTAGGATTGTGAAGTGTAAACCTACAGAATAGCATGATATCGAAATGAGGTTTCATTCACTCTAGTTGCCTCAGTTGCTCTGTTTTGGTTGCCCCTATGGAGCAAGGTAGGGGGATTAAATTTTTGTGCCTACTTATATCAGGCCTCCCAGGTGTGAATATAAGTTATGCTATTTTTAAACAGTGCTTGTAGCACCATAGCCAATTATATATTTCTCGTTTATATTTTTTGTGGTTCTCATTATGTCATTGTACATGCACATTTTAATTGTAGATATAATTACAGATAAAATACAAGAATAATATGTTTATTGGGTTTTTGTTCTCTTTAAATGCTTTGCTTGCATGATCGTAGATCACGTTGACATGGAAAAGCATAAATGTAGGTCCAGTATTAATCTTGTGATGAACTTCCCCCTCGTTAGAGGATTGAACTGATATAACAAGAAAATGATGTAGGTCCAATAAGAGTGACAATGGTTGGGCATTGAAGTGAAATTTGTAACCAAATTTTTAAAATTGGTATGGACATGAATTGTTTGACAAAATACCCCAAAGAATTATACTTTGAATGCCATTCAATTTTCTTATTCTTTCTATTCTAAACCTGTCAATTTGGTTGCTACTTTTGTCCTACTCTTCCTATCCTCTCAGATCGTATTCTATGTCAATTGATTTATGTCTATATCGTTTAGTGCTCAAACCAAAAAAAAAATACCTTCAATCCAGAACAAGACACTCTATTCATGTTGCTAAGCTATAGTTTCAAAAAATGATTCTTCAATACGTTAGATATACATGATTTTCATCATGAAAAAAATAAAATGAACAAGCTAATCATAACTTTCAGGATTTACATCTTTAGTACGTTTAACAACTAGATGTGTGCCTCACTAAAGGTCGACCGTTATCACAATATCTCAATTGGTTATATATGATAGAATTTTGTTATTTCATTGATCTTCTTAGATGGCATTAAACTTATGTTTGGTATTCTTATGTCTAGTTTGTCAACATTTTAATATGAGCATATGCGTAGCAAATGAGATAAGAAGAAATTTTCTAATATTTTGAGAACTGCAGTGGACGAATTTAATTTATGCGTTATCAGAAACGAGATCTTGGAATATGTATTTTTCCTAATAGGGATCCAAGAGTAGATGATGTTTTATTATACCAATGTAAGAAAAGTTGAAAAGGTGAATAGGCTTGCAAGGCAATGTATCCATGGATACATGGTGTCAATATGTTTGATATGTACTAATCTTTCCTTATCCAATGTACTTGGATCCATGGATCTATTCTATCTAAGAAAATGAAAATGTAAGGGTAAATAGTGGATTTCTTTATTAGAGGTCATCAATTTAATACTGCTTCTATAAATGTATAATAACGTTTGCAAATGATTATACATCTAAATTGATACAATAACTACAAGGATATTTTGTGATTCTATAACGTCTGCCATGACATTATGTATTGTGACCAATGGCATTACATATTATATATATTCTTAATTACCAATTAATGACAAGGATAATTACTTAAATTTACTCTTCTTCAAGAAAAGGGAGCATACTTTAATTGCATATTTATCTAGATTTATTGCCACTTATTTTCTATCCTCCTGAGAATTTGATGGTTGTATGTTTGTTCTTATGTCCTAGAGGATGATAGGGGCACTGTAACTTAGAATAATATAGTAACCAATAATTGTAGTAAATAAAAATGAAGATATTCATGAAAGTCATCTTAACTTCAAAATTAGCTGTCACCTTTGAATGTACATAAATAATATTAACTTTAATTTAAATAGTTTGTGGTTATTTATCATCATAAATTCTAGCGATCTTTGTTTTGCTTAGGTAAAATACATTAGATTAATTAGATAGACTTTATTTCTAACATTAATCAACTTATAAAATATGCAAATGTACAGAATTCTTCGGGTATTCATGTTTAGCTCAAATAAAATAGTCTACAAAATGCTACCACTCGTGATATAAGATTTGCAAATGTATATGTACGAATTTGTAACAAATTTGAAATGTAGAGATAGAACCTTTAAATGTAATGCTTCAGCTATATTCCTACACTTACAAAATCAATCACACCCCTTATCAACATCAATTACAAAATTAATAATTATCCCTCTAAATAAAATAACATATACCATTCGGCGTTCACATTGCATTGTACACATGCGATTGCTAGTTTTATTACTTTTATTTAATAGCACTAATACCCATACTTGGCCGACCACATTACTAATTTTAGATTATTAAGTTTTTTTGTTTTTTTTAATTTCTTTTTCATTTAAAAAATAAACTATTAACTTTAACCTTAGCCTCTTCAAATGGTTTGAATTAATGTAATTTTAATTTCTCAAAACACATATAAACATAATGCTTATATATTTATATATGTATTTGCATATATATTTTAATACTAGGTGAACATTAGCATTTGTTAATAACATTATTACACTAATCTTATAAATCAGGATATTTTATTAATATATATCATATTAATAAGATGTATTCAGATTCCTATTAATATGGGGTTGCAATTTAGTATAAAAAAATAAAATTTGCATTTATCAAATTATTTGGATATAAACTAACATACATCTTGGTAGTTATAGTGTAGAAATTTTTGAGCATTTATCAAATCTAAACAAACCATCACTTTCAATTTCATTTATATAGCTAATTTAAGTGTATGATTAGTTGTGTTGTGTTCATTTACTTAGGATGAATTTTATTGCAATTAAAAGGAACTAAATTGTAGAATTGCTTTTATTTATTTATTTGTGTGTGTGGTTTTTTTTACACATTTACTTGGATAAAAGGAAGTGAGACATGAACTTGAATGAAATATACTCATATCCTTATTTTTAAAAAAATTCAAGATGCAAGAGGGTCAATTTCACTTTCCACATGCTAACACTATCTTTTTAAATAGACTTGCAATACAACTCCTAAACAACGTTAGATATAGTGGATCTTTATTTCCATTACAAGGTCATTACAATCATTCCATTTCATCTAGAATGATTTAGGTCACAATAACTCATTTACAAGAACTAACTAATGAGATAAGATTACATCCAATTTGCTATTAATACAATTATAAATGGAAGAGTTGTAATACAGACAAGATACAACTTCACATATCTTTCTCCAACAATACCACTCTTTTCATTGAATCACACCATCTTCATCAGGCCATGCACATAACAAAATGGGGGACTAGGAAACACTCTCCACCCAACCAAAATATCCAATGAGGGAGAGAAGACTTCTTCCTCATTGGCCCCTGAGCCCCAACAAGGAAGCAATGAGGGCTATTAGACAACCATGGCGACTAAAAAATGGCTTCCAAACACAAATTCAAACAAGAAAAACAATGAAATAACACAATACCAATCTTGTAACAAATCAAAAAATATCAAAACACAAAGGCTTCATGCTAAAGCCACGGAGGAGAAAGGAACATGGGGATTCTTCTTATGCCTCCCAAGGGATTGGGTTTCCACCTATGAGCCTCCAAAAAAATCCACCACAAAACACACAACACTCTTATGCCTCTCTCCAAAAGATACACCAATCTTATGCCTCCCTCAAGGAATCAACACACTCTTATGCCTCCCTCACTCTTATGCCTCCCTCAAGAAAATAAGATAAACACAATTCATATTTATCAACAAGGTGGACATCCCAACCCAAATCCATCCTAAAAATACCCATTACATTTCTCTTATGCCTCCCTCAAGTTTTACCCCTATTTCCATTTCTCCCGCAACCTAAGAATCAAGTCTATTTCCAACAAGCATAACCAATGTAACAATCAACATCTACACATAAGAGCACAACAAAGTAACAAGGTAAAAACAAAGGTATAGATATACCTCACAAATGAAGAGTATCAATACACAACAAGCTCCAAGCCTTCCAAATTCCTAAGCAACCACCATCCACTCCGAGCTCCATTCTCAAGCAAGCTCTCCAAAATTACAAGCATTCCCCAAAAAAAGAGTAAGTAAACCCCCAAATCTTCACACAAAATGAAATAAATAGAAAAGAGGGAGATGGAGATGATGTGGCTCCATGTAGGATGCCACATCATTTCTTCTCCATCCCACATCACCAAGGTCAAACCCATACCCCAAAGCATAATAAATTGTTGGTTGGGAAAAAGACCACCCTCTTACACACTCAACTCAAACCACACCCCTAAGGACAACACTTAATTACCCATGTAAGAAAAGTGCAATGAATTTCCAGTTTTCTTCATTAAAACACAAAATAAGACCTAAAATAAGTCCCTCACATCATAGGCTAGGTGGTTGGGTCAATATAAGAGCTGTGGGAAAAGCTTAAATTGTCCCACAAGTCACCAAAATGGCCTAGAAGGTCAAAATCCGAATTTCACTTGAGAGATAGAGTACAAAATACTCCAAAACAAATTAAATTCATTCTCATGCAACACACATTAAAGCTACCAACTCACATTTATTCCCCCTTTTCTCACATCCTAATAAACACTAGTTAAACAATTTTAATTAACTTAAGAGGGGTGTTAAATAGTAATAATAAGGTGACTCCACATACTAATAAAATACAATACTCACAATTAATAAAATCAACAAGACAAAGCCATAAACTTACCCAATATCACCCCCCCCAATGGGGACCTCCAAACAATCAACAACAATACACACCATACAAATACACGAGTTACCATGGTGACCTATTGCCAATACCACACATTCCTTCATTGTTGGTCTCCTATCCCCCGTAGTTTGTTGTGCTATAAGTTCCTGCAAAATCCAACAATACCTTTCTAGCCTCATGGCCATATTAATGATGTTGAAATCATAGAACACATACATGTATACATAACAACTTACATAATTGAATATCATAATTAAACCAATGATAGAATCAAATAATTCATCAATCGTTCAATTTTCTAACATTTTGATTCTACCAATCTATTAATTTGCACTAAGAGCATACATCAACAATCATCTAGAAATATCCATAAATCACATCCGATATGTCAATATAATAGTAACAGTTAGACATTGAATAATGATATATGAATCAAGCATATTAAATTCATCACAATAGTCACATCATGTCACAAGTCCAACACGTCTGTAATGTCTATCAAATAATTGAAACAAGTGTATCAATGCTCATCTAGCAATGTCTAATATCTAATACGATATCAAGGTCTAAGGATCCTATACAGAGTGAGAAGAGACATAACAATATTAAAGTAGTAACGATATCACAACCATCCTGTAACAAGGTAACCATTCTAAATCATCATCATATCCTTAAATTCCCATCAAGGTCCACCATGCAACCTTCCAGTCAAAATAATAATCAAAACACAATGGTAATTATGATGTCGCACACATCTTATTAGTATGCTAACTAGAATACAACAACAACATTTAAGATTATAATCATTTCAGAATTGAAAACATGGTTCAACATTGTTGAAGAGGAGTGGCCATTACACTTCTCATTTTTGGAACATATTTGTGATTCTTGGAGTGGCCAATGGCTTCTTCTAGAACCTTTATTTTCCAGTCAATGGTGAAGACCCTCTATCTGGAAATTTTTTTTTTAACATCATCAAAAACCTTATTAGCCAAGAGAATCTACACATCGGTCTCGGTCATTAATTTGAGCTCTTGGATGCATTCACTCGCTAACTTCAATTCTCTATCCAGCCCACTGAGTGTCGTAGAAAACTTCAGTTGAATCTTGACAATTTTCTCATAGGCCTTGAATGCTTCTTCAATAAAATTCAATCCTGTGATTATTAAATTATCAACCGTGTATTCCATTTCTTTACCATAAGTAGTGTGCTTATGGATGTCTTTAATGGCTTGGATTTCATCAGTGGATAGGATAGTAGGAGGTGGGATGGAATCTAAGGGAGTGGGATGAATAACCTCATCGTCTGCAAATAAGGACTTGATAAAACTAGATAAAATATGGTTCTGCTCCTCCAGGTGCTCTTGTGTTTGCTTCCCCTTCTCAACTCTTTCAATCATCCTAGACACAGTATCCTTCAGATTATGTGCGTCACTTTCTGGGGTCGATTATCTAAGGGGAATTCTCGTCAATTCCATATCACCCAGTCATAAATATTTTTCATCTTTATCAGACTTGGGTTTTGTAATTTCTATGAACTATTGGCCTTGAGAATTTGAGATTAACTTTGAGCTAACTTTGGCCTTATTAGCTGGACGAGAAGGATTAGTGCCTAGAAGGGCTTCCATTGCATCAAACTTTGGAGGAGCTATACTTGGAGTGATCTTTCATTTATTACTCTCCAGAAATGGTTGTTCCTGGGTGAACGAGGAACTTGAAGTGGAAGGAGTAATGGGCCCAAGTGTAGAGGCACTCATAGCACTCATTGTTTGCACAACAACCACCTCTAACACAGAGGCATCAATTTGAGTGGAGTCTGGAGCCTCCCTAGCAGATATTTCTACAAACCCTGAAACCATTTCCTCTAGTTGATCTTCCATCATATTTTTTGTTTCAGGTATGTTCACTTCAGGTTTTTTCTTGCTCTTTATCCTAGCTGTCATCATTATCATCCAAATCCACAATTGTTTCCTTTACTTGAGCTTGCCCAGGAGAGGATTCACTTTCTTGGATGGCATCATCTGCCTTATCTTCTTTCTTGATTTTCCCCTTTTTGGTATACACTAGAGTTGAGGATTTTGGAGGAGACAGAACAGATTGCTCAAATGTCTCAGGAGTAGACATAGGCATTTCATTTTGAGGGGTAGGGGTATCGTGTGAATTATACCTAGATTTCCTTTCCCTGAATCCCTTTATCTTCTTATCAAACCAAATCCTAGTTCTTACTAGGACAAGATTATTTAGCTCCTTCAAATCATCTCTCTCCTTAACAATGACATTTGACAAACATCTAATTTCAATTACATTTTGATGGATGTCTATATCATGTTCTAAAATTCCTATTTTGGCATAGGCTTCGAGGATGTTGGAAAAGGTTGATGGGTTTGGTTTTAAACTTTCCAATAGCATATTTTTTGTAAATTTTTTGTAAGGCCTTCTCAAAAAACTCATTTTGTAATGTATACCCTACAGTCATTGCATTTCTCCATATGACATTTGGTTAAGGTTTTTTTAAAAAAATCTTTAAAGCCTCATCAAGAACAACATTTTGTACCTATTATGTAATCATCCAACTTTAGGAGACAATTTTTTTTTGAAATTTAAGACAAATCCTGTCAATTATAATAACTTATCTAATCCTCTTTTCAATTATGTTGTCATGGATGTGGATACCATGTTATAAAGATGTTATTTTGACGTAAGCTACTAGTATGGACGCAAAGGTGGATCATCTAAGTTAGACAATTGTTTGTTGCATTTGATAAAATAGTAGCAATGCTTTATGAGAATGTATGTATCTTTTATAAATTGTTTGAATGACTATATTTATTCAAACATAGAATGCAACACATAAAGCTTCATAAGAAAACTAAAAATATTAAACCCTAATTATCCCTATTAACTCAGCGAACCAATATTGAAAAGTGTGATTATTTAACTAAACCATAACATAAATAATAATTATCTTTGAATAAACAGATTAAAAGTTAATAAGAAGATTAAAAAACATTTTTCAAATCTAATTTATTTTCCATTTAATCAAAACATTAACTTGCAAAATGCAATTACACTTTTATTTACACAAAAAATTATTAAAAATCATATGCAAAATCTAATTAGGGAGGCCTTTATACATTGCTAGGGATTTTATCTGATTTGTTTTTGTAAAGGTAAAAATGATGTAGGTTGAAGGCTGTTAGGGGTCTGCTTTGAAGGTTGTTACGGTTCCTGATGTATATGATTTGTATTTTCATTGCCAGGAAATGTAATCAGTATTGAAAAATAGAAAAAGGATAAAATGGAAGTGTGTTTTAACAGACAAATGTAATAGATACATTGACGAAATAACCGCCATTAACGTTTGGAAGATTTACCAAATGTGGGCCCACTTTACAACTTTTGCAAAAGCTGAAGTGATAAGATAAGTCGTTCCCTTACAAACAGCAGGATGGTTGCAGTTTTGATCACTAATCGGTATCACTATCACTCTTGTCTCCCTCTGGTTGAATGAGCGCATAGTTTGGACTTTGTGGTGTGTGAGCCTCCATCTTCCCTTCCAACATGAGCACCACTTGCCCCCTGTTTGGCCTCACATTCTCATCTTTTTGAGAAACCCCTTTACAATTTACAGAAGAAAATTGTGAGAGAGAAGGAAAGGAATTCGAAAGATTGCTTCAAATTCCCACCAAATTCAATCATTTCACTTGCAAGAGTGATGGTCAAGTATGCAAAGTTCATACCCCATTGTACCCTGCCTTGCGTGAGAAGGAATATCCTCCATGCTTGAAATCATTTCATTCCTGTACCTGGGTATGGCCTCCATGTTCCTGGCACTTCATCAGGATTTTACACTCACCTAACCCCATAAATTTCCATATTTTATTGCTCCATGCTATGGGGCCTGAAATTCTCTTTCCATCAAGTATAATTTTGTGCAATTGTGAGGTCTTAGGTAAAAATTATTCAAGTTTTAGTGTAGGGGCATTTTAGGTTTTGGACTCCACTCAATTCTTCCTATCGAGCTCATCACCAAGCTATTCTATTGTTTACACCTGCCGCCATTCAATTTTCTAACTGTCTCAACCCACTGAGTTGACCCAGTCAACTCACCATATTACTCGGCGGGCCTTTGTTTCGGGAGCAGGGTTATTTCGTGCATATGTATCGACGAGTCAAAATGCATCATGCAAGTGTAAACCTGCCTCTGCCTCTGCATTACCTCCCTTTATCTCGTTGAGCGAGTTGTTAACATGTCGGGGTGGGATTTTTCTTTGCATTGCATGGGGTTTGCATGGTGCATCAACACCATGTATTCCCGACTGTGATCCCTACTTGGTGAGTCCTGATACGCTCTGCGCCTGACACATTATCCACTGCCGACCCGAATTGAAACTCTGAGGCACCATCTTGATACACTTTGCACTGCAGGTTCTGAACCCACCGAGCACCCTACACGTGATCTCTCCCTCATGAGCCATGCAGATGAACTTCCGCATCCACATCTGAAAAACCCCACCGCAACCGGGCTCGCCGAGTTGGCTGGGTGAGAAAACCCCCCACCATGCTGACCAATACCAAACCACCTTGTGTTTCTGTTGGTTTTCAAATAGGACTTTTTAGAAGAACAACAGTCAGGGGACAAGAAGTCCCTCCTCTTTAATGGGAGAGGTTCCCTTATTCTGAAACAAACTTATTTACAAAAGTACAGAACATTATTTTATGGTTGAACTTGAATATTACGAAAGTGTTTTCTACAAGGATCATCAGTTACAGAAGGACTGAGGAAAAGGAATAAGAAGATGAGCAGAATAGCAACATTCAGAATTATAGATAGCAGAATAATTCTTCGTGTGTGCGAAGCTTCAAAGGAATTTTAAGACAAGATCATTTGCGATGGTTGAGTGAGATTAAATTTAAGGACGCAAAGTTCCATAAATAACCTTCTTCAAATTTGTTAATCGAGGACACAAAGTTCCTCCTTGGTTGTACAAGATCACTGTACTTGCAAAACTGAACAGTATGCAATCAGAGAGACTAAACTAGTTAGGAACAAAATGATCTTCACAATATCTAAAAGGAAAACACAGAGACAACAAGAATCAGATAGACAAAGAATGGAAAGCCCTTTTGTATTGATTTCGTTAAGATCTATTTACACTTTCAGCAAAATATCCAAGTTCTTCCTCCTCTTCAAAATGGCGTGGAAAGGCCATTATATAGCTTACAAGTCGGTTACTCTTCGTAACCGTTTCTTTTAATCAAGAATAGTTAAGTACCGCCAATTGCAATACCTTAACTAATTACAAAGAATACGAAAAGAAAGGAAAGAAGAGGAAAGGAAAGAGAAGGAGACAGGTGGCCGGCTACTGGGAGGGACCCACTGTCTTCAGAATTCGCTGCCTGAACTTCTTCAATGACTCAGCTATATCTCTGCCACGAGGGACCGACGTGTTGGTTGCAGACTGAGTCCAAAATCCTATACATTTCTCCATCTCTTTATCAAACTCGACGTGAGTATGATAGTCTTTGTTTGCTTCTTCAATGGCAGACTGAAGAGAGCAAATTTCTTTCATCTTTTCCTTAGAAATGGAGTCTTCCTTGAAAAGGTTATCTTTGACAAAAGCTCTGAACTGAGCTTTGATTTCTTGCAAGGACAAGGGAACGCCAGAGTTTTCATCCTGAAGATGACAATGCATATCTTTGAAAGCAGCAGCTGCTAGTGTCTTGAAAGCTTCTCCTTTCTGCCAGCTGTTCTTCATTTCTCCCACAGCTTCCTCCAGGACTTTGATTTTCCATTCCACGCTGTAGACCCAAGATTTTGACATATTGTCCTTAGCATCATCGAAAACCTTATTCGCCAGTAAGATGTTCTCATCTGTCTGTCCCATGAGGCGAAGGTCTACAATACAACTACTCCAGAGTTTAAGCTCTTTATCCATAACCCCAATGGTAGAGGATAGCTTCTGTTGCAAATTATCTACCCTTCCATGTAGTTTAAAAGCTTCATCGATGAAGTTTAGCCCGGCAACAAGCATGTCATCCACCATGGCTTCAATAGCTCTGCCATAGAATGAATACTTGTACATATCTTTGATACTCTGCACTTCATCTTGGCTTAGAAGTACAGGAGGCGGTAGGGCAGTCAAAGGGGTAGGGTCCAAAACTTTGTCCTTAGACAAAAGTGACTTGATAAAGCTCGTGAGAACTTGGGCTTGTTCCTCCAGCTGTTCAATAGTCTGCTGCCCTTTCTCGACCCTTCCAATGACCCTTGTGACTGTTTCCTGAAGGTTATGAATCTCACCTTCGGGAGTAGATTCTCCCATAGGGATCCTAGAAAGCTCTAAGTCAGATGTCAGCAGGTCTGATTCTGATTTATCCACTGTGGGCTTAGCAATCTCCAGGAATTGCTGACCTTGAGCATCTGACACAATCCTGGAAGTAGTTCTGGCTTTCTTGGCACGAGAAGGAGTGGTGCCCAACAAGGCTGCAACAGCATCAAAATTGGGTCCCAAGCTTTGAGAGGAGGATTTCCTCTTCCTTTTGTCGACCAGAGGTTGCACCCAAGCAAAAGTGGAAGAAGAATCTACAGGAGAGGCAAGGGGACCAAGAGACAGGGAGCTCATGACACTCAGGGTCTGTGCTGCTGCTGATTCAAGCTGAGATGTGGGTAGAGCACTGGAGGCAATGGCAGTAGAAGAATCAATAGTACCTGGAATTTCAGTGCTCTGAACCTCTTTGTCCTTATCTGCTGGGTCTTCAGGAGCATTTGCAGGAGTGGGCATCTCACTTTCTTCACTTTCACTGAGAACAATGATGTTCTCTGGCCCTATAGGCAAATCTGTCTGCTTTCTTAGAGGATCATTCTCTGCAGGCTCCTTCTTTACCTCTTTGAGTTTTTTTTTGTATACCTGGGTAGATGGAGAAGGAGTAGATTCCACAGGTCCCTGAGCTGTTGGGGCAGAAGGGGTTTTGACTGGTGTTCCAGACTCTGGAACTGATGTCTCCCTTATGGGTGTCGAATCATCTTTGGAGCTGGATTCTCCTGAGTGCCTCTTGAGTTCTCGGATCTTCTTACTGAACCAGACCCTAGTTCTGACCAAGACTGGAGCAAGAATCTCAGCCAGATCATCTTTCTCTCTTCTGTTCCAATCCAGGTCCTCCAGAGGAGTGTGCTTAATCACATTTTCATACTCATACGAGTATAGTTCAGAATTGTCATCCTAGAGACCTTCAGGAACTTGGTACAGACTGAGTTCTTTGATCAATTGCAGGGAGAACCTGCCACAATGCCTTCTTCTGGCTTCAAAATCATCTGCACAATCAGCCCAGTAGTCTTCAGTATCTGCCCTGTGATGATAAACTATCTTGATATTCTGTTCAATAAACTTCTTCAAGTCAAAACAGGTTCTAGGCTTGAAGAAATGAACAGTGATGGGGACCAGGCATCTCTCTATGTTTTGGGCATCCAGAGCTGTTTTGCACGTGTAATTTCCCAGAGAGATGGGAAAGTGTAAGCCAGAAATTTTCTTGTCTCTGCAGGTTCTGTGCAACTTGTCTAGTTGCCTGCATATTTCTATCAGGGCCATTTTGTCATTGCAGAACATAGGAAGTCGCAGAGGAGTGCTCTCATAGCCAGCTAGTCTAATGTAGGAGAACTTCCTGAATTGGATGAAGTAGGCTCCATACTGCGATATCAGGTTCATGGCTTCATCTGAAAACCTCCTAGCAGTATCACCTTCAAGCAATCTGACCACGTACATGGTGAAAGCATCATTGACTCTTCTGAAATTCCGATTGCTGGTCTCTAGGGTGAACTGCGGGCAATAGGCGTACACTGGATCTTCCTTGTGTGCATCTATGTAGGAGAAACCGAACCATTGCCTTGATGCTGCTAAGGTGTACATCAGATACGAAGTCATGAAGAACTTCTTTGACTGCTGAACGTTAGATAACTGTTCTGCCAAATTCATGCAGATGATCTCTGCCCAGCTGATATTTTGTGTTCCCTCGCACACCATGCTGATGAGCGGGCACATCCAGAAGTGAAACTCGTTGGTAGAGGGCAGGCCCATAACCCTAGCCAGCAGGATTATAAAATCTGACAATTCTTCATTGAAATCCGCCCGGAAGAGGGTTTTGGTCAGACGAGAAGCTCCCTTCCTAGGGTTTTTAAGCCAGGATTTCGCTACTCGTGCCTTATACTTATCGCTGTCTTGGTCGAACATAGCCTGGGCCTGATCTCGGGAAATGACTATAGCATTGTCCATCTCCGGAATCTTCAGAGCAGCTCCAATGGCGGCGGCGTCCAGCTTGGCAATGAGCTCCCCGTGTACATTTGTCAATTCGCTCGTAGCGGGGTCGAAGTGAGCTCCGCATGACAGCACAGTATCAGCACACTGCACTGAGATTGGGAAACCTCCGGCAAAAGCTAAACCACTATCGTGAATCATCTGCGCCATTGGTGTAGGGTTTGCATCTGTCATTCTTGCCCAGAAATCGCTGAAGTCGAGATGACGGGCTTCGCTGTCCCCGATATTGCTAACAGCAGACTCAAGCGGAGAGATTTGCTCCTGTCCCTGAAACTTGATCTTCATATTGATAGATTCGGAGCTACGGCTTAGACTCTGGAAGGAATTTGCAAAGGGAAGGAATATTTGCGCAGGGAACTAGACTGCAAGGGTTTGAGCAGACGATAGCAAGGAAGCAATGCAAAAAAAATGCGAAGGTGGTATGCTTGGTTATATAGCCGTTTGGGGGGCGGAATGAATTTAATGCGCATTGAATATACAACCACCACTTTGAAAAAGCATCATTTTCGGAATGAGCGGGAAAAAGCTAAGTATTAATGACACTTGGTACGCTTGGGGCGGGTGAGACGCGAATGCGCGAATCACGCGGCTCGGCCGGTTCGGGCGAAACAGGGAGAGGACGCACAAATGCATTTGGGACAAATGGGACGAAAATGTGCGAAGTACGCGATTCGGGTGTTTCGGCCGAAATTGGAACAAAGGGCCCATTTGGACTTGGGACATTCGGGGCAAAAAGTTCCGAAGTACGCGACTTGACCGGCTCGGCCGAAAATGAAACAGGGCGCATTTTTGAGAATGGGACATTTGGGGCGAAAATGCGCGAAGGACGCGGTTCGGGAAAATCGGCCGAAATGGGAACATCTTGCATTTTTCGATTTGGGACAAAGAGCTGCGAAGTACGCGACTCGGGAGTTTCGGCCGAAAATGAGAAAGCTCGCACTTTTGACTTTGGGTCATTTAGGACAGGAAAGTGCGAAGTACGGGAAGGATGATTCGGCCGAAATTGAAACATCTCGCACAAAATGTTTTGGGACACTTGGGACGAAAATATTCCGACGGGCCCGAGAATGGGACAGCTTCGGGAACTTCGGCCGAAAGGGGAACAGAATGCACTTTCGTACTTTGGGACAGATGGGACAAAAAGTTCCGGCAGGCCCGAAAATGACACAAAAAGACCCAAAACACAGATTTTTTTAACTTCACGACTTAGGCACTTCAGAGGAAAACCCTTCAACTCAAAATTTTGAAAATTTTACTCTTATCAGAGCGGGAAATTTTGAGTAGACAATAGTTTCATAGCAACACCTCCCAATCCAACCGCCATAAACTTGATCGGACCTCTCGGTGCATCACCTCCGACTCGCCCTAACTCGCCATATGTCACTCGTTGCGACCCCAACGGAACTCCGTGTTCGAACCGCATCCAATTACCTCACGTGCATGCCATCATGGCCTCCCCATGCACCGAGCTAGCACGGACCTCGACGCAAATCCACTGATCTCAACTTGCATGAGTTGATGAGCTATGTAACTCACCCCCATCGATGAGATTGAGCTCACCGAGCTCCATATTGAGCATGACCCTTTGAAGCCACTTTAATTCACCGAGCTAGTTTTAGCTCGTTTCTTCTAGAGGAAAGTTTAACCTATTTCTCTTGTTTTTTCCAGGGTATTTCAGATTTTCTCAGCTAGAGGAAAGTAATGGGAACTCTGAGACTTGAAATCACACAATTTACTGAAATTGCTCATTTTTGTAAATTTTTCTTGAAGGTGGGCCCAGGAAACCCATTTTTTTCTTGTGACGAAGCTTTGAGCTTTAAATGGCCAAATTGACCCGAATGGCCCTAAATTCTTCCCAAACACTGCCAAAATCTCCCTAAACATGAATTGATCTGTGAAACTCAAAATTCTCCCATGATAATCATTTCTAGTGCCTAGGCTAACTATCCCCTGTTGTCCATTTTACCCGGGGGGGTAAAATGGATAAAAATTTTGGCAACTCGTCTAGCCATCTGCGTGTTAGGTGGGGTAAACCATATACCTTTAAGCATTCATTGGGAATGGAGTCAATTTTTAAGCCCGAACTAATCTATACCCCCTGAAATTTTTATCTCAGGTACGCTTAACACTTGCTGAACCATGTGTTTCCTGTATTTTCCAACTCTTCGTAAGATAATCTTGAAATTAAGATGAGTGAAAAATTGTTTTGATTTGAATTTCCCCTTTTTCTCTTTGCAATCCTGATACACTAGATTGCATGATAAATACTTGCATTCCTTCCCAACATCTGATTTTAGCCAAGACTGAGGTACCTCTGACTGATGATTTATTGGCTATCATAACACATTTCTGAATTTTGAGTAAAACATTTGTTGAGTCAGGGCATTATGGAACTCTATTAAATTCTAAGTTTCTTCCCTTCTCGAGCTTCTTGGAACATTACTGCGAGGTTGAGGCATCTGTGGTATCTGTTGACTCTCTGATTTCCACAAGGGGCCCTAGAATCTCAACTGATTAACCTTAAGGAACAAGAAGATGGAATACATTGAAATTTTTCCCTTATCAAATTCAATTTCTCTACATTTGGATTGAATTGAAGATTGCAATTGTTCCTTGTAAGTATGAACTTTTATTCGACTTACAGGAGGCATAATGAAACTGATACAATGTGCTGGAGGAAACATGAACCAAAAAACTATGTAAAAAATAACAAATCATACATGCTCCAAATGAGACATGCAAAGTGTGCAAAGCACTTCTTCTACTGAAAACAAAACTACCTACCCTTGCTAACTGGAGAAATGGGAAATTCAAACAAACCCTAACACTGAAAAGGAAAAGTAGCTCCCTTTTCTCACAACTTGTAGCCATGCAGATACTTTGGCATTAGTCATGACCGTATGAATGAGTGAAATAATGATATAACAAAAATTTTCCACCCATATCATCAAGGTATCAACTAGAAACAAAATAAGTACCTCCTCAGAATGATCTACATGGGGCTCCTATAGGTGTTGTATCTGATGTAGCTGATCTTTGGTACCCTGGGACTCATCCTCATGTTCGGAGATGAATAATAATGATTGTGGAAAATCTGATTCTAGCTCCAAAAAATATAGATACCTAATGGGACATGGCATGATCCACCGGATTTTACCACTGCTATGAGTTTCAATCTCAATTAGAAAGTCTTTTTGCAGACTTTCCTAGAAAAGGTGACTATCCACAACTTGATTTTATTCTTGTTACACATCTACAGACAACTGATGTGTCACCTTGGTGAATGGTATTAAAGTGGTGACACTTTCCTTCTCTTTTATTTCATTGTCCACTGGGAAACTTGGAAGATTCAATTCCTCCAATCCTACCTCAGGAGGACTCTTATGAGATATAGGTTTCTCCTATGTGTCCCCTTCCGTGGAAACTAGAAACTCCTCTATGGCATGCAACTCTTTGGGACCACTTGTAGCCTTTGATTGGAATATTAGTGGCTTGCTACAAGTAGTTGAACTCTGTTACTCATTATTTAGATCTTGGAGTTCCTCTTCTTCCCCTTGGAGGCAAGGAAGCCCTACACATTTTTCCTCTTCTTCCAACATGAAGTTCGAAAAGTCAAACTCCTCTAGTTTTTGTTTTTGAGGACTATCTTGGGGTAGTAAGGCCTTCTTGAATTTCCTCCTCCATCATAGGTTCATCGAATAAATCAGACCCTACAAATGAGAGAAAAAATATCTCAATGATATCATCTTTGTTCTGGGTTTCTAGATCTAACTTAGTCTCCCCTATGTGCTCCTCTTGAACAAGACTTGGATCAGGTTATTTTTCTTCCACCCTGATTGATCCTGCAGCTAGGAGATGACAAAAAATTCCTGCAAGTATAGTGCCGTTGTGGACACTACACTCAGAGAAATTTGATAGTTGATCTTCTTCTTGTTCTTGCTTTGGCTCTGCTTCTGCTACAATTGAATAAATTTTTATCACCTATTATTTACCAACCTTGACCACCTCTGTAGGTCTGACCAGTAAGGGGATCTCATTAATCCTAAATCTTATGGTGAAGATCACCAAGTTTTTCATCATTTCTTATTTTTTTGGCTCTTCTTGACTGATTTCTTGGATTTTTTTTCTTGATATGGACTTAGGAATACAAGATGAAGAGTGGGTTGGGTCACAACTGATTTTTGTGTTATTTGAGGTGAAGGGGAAGGTGTTATCTTTTCCTCTTGTGGAGAGGATTTGGTTTTGGAATGGAAAAGGGAGGAAAAATTGAGATGGGATAGAAGACTAGGGGATGGATAAATGGGTTTGATACTAGGGGCAGTAGATGAGAAGCTTGGATATTGAGGCTCCTATTGAGATGGTGTCAATTGGAGAGTGGGGAGAGGTTTGTGGGATGACGATGTAAGGGTCTCCCATTTTCAGGATTGACTTGCACTGTCTACAAAAACTTCTATCTCTTGGATCCACTTTGTGAGCCTTGGAAACATCTCGACTATGAAGACGAGTTTCTACTGTGGATTATAATGTCTTGGAATAGGGCCCACCCATGGTCCTAAATCCAATCTTTAACACTTGTATCTGGGATATAACCCTTGGCTGCACCATCTTTTCCTCTAGTTCTTGCAACTTCAAATGTAACTCAAGATCCCCAGGGGTATGATATTCTCCAAAGTCCGCATACCCCAACTCTTGAAAATCTCCATAATTTGGTGGTTAACGAAACTGACCCACATTCTGCTCATAGTGTCCACTAGTGATTTTCATCATAGTATGGATCTGGAGGTGGTTGATAATGATCTAAAAATATATGTTGCAAGTGTGGAGGTATGTCTGAATAACATTGTTGTTGCTATATGTGTGATGTAATGCCCCACCTCAGGGCACTGGAAAACCACACCAAAAGTGACTCAAAATTTTGGTAATTTTTTTTTTGAACTGCACTAAATAATACTAATGTTTGCTTCACTGTTTCTTGTTAATAATAATTTATCCCAATTAAGTCTACCCACAATTAAATAAACACTAGCTCAATAATAACTTAATTATTTTATTCTACTAGGTTAATGTTGATATGAGTTTCCAGCTTCCTGTCCAGATGAGTGTACGAGTAATCAAGAAACACTAAACAACGTCGAGTATACAAGGTCAGTACCTGGGAGATGATGATGGATGATACAGGCGTAAAGTTGATATCGGCCTCCTCGGTGTGATCCCAGCAAACCAACAGTTCACATACACTAGAAAAAGATTGATTAGAGATTTTATGCAGGGGTTTCCTGAAAAAGTAGATCTAGGAAGCGTTAACTCCCTTGGTGGCTGTCCACCCCCATGTGATAAGAATAATAAAAAAATAGAGTCCAAACATATAACATGCAAATTGATAAACAAAAGAACCTGAAAGATGTCGATATGCAGATGGTGTTATTGATCAGATGAGTGCAACATGAACCTCACCAAATGAACCAAATCACGAGCAGAGTACCATGGAAATTCCACATGTTATCAAAAGAAAGAATAATAATGATATTGTGGCTAAACTTTCTCAGCATTCACCCAAATTTTCTAAATTTTTCTTCCTTTTTTTCAAATATGAGGAAAAACTCATATTTATAACTTAGATGTGAGGTTACATTGGGGTTAACAAGTAACTGGGGTTGGGTAGAGTAACCCAAGTTAAGAGATATGTTGTGATCATGTGGGGACCACGGATTGGATTATTAGATGGAGTGGGGAGCATGATTGACATGGTGGGTGAGATAAAAGATTCCATTTAAAAAGGAGTTTCAGATGGGTGTATTAATACCCATGGATTAAATAAAATGTGAGAGATGCCAAAATTCAATTATTAAATGGGTTTATATGGATCCCATTTAATAATTAATTAAACAAGATGAGAAAATAGATGGGATGTCATTTAATTTAAGAAAAAGAGAAGTGAGGATGGAAATTGGATGAATGTGAGATGACAGAGGGGCACTATAACCAAAAATAGGTGTCTACATTTTCCCCTTTTTGTTGAGTGGTTTTTGATAGCAAGTCATGAGACAAAAACACAAAGGGTTAGATGCAATATGTGTTTGAAGATGGATGAAGATATGACCAAAGGAAAGATGCCTTAGGCAAAAAAGGATCACAATAACAATGAAAAACAAAATGTATGGTGGTGACTTCAATATCACATCGGTAGACGAAAATTGTGGTCTCAATGGAGACAGACGACAATGTTCTACAAACCAGTGAGTGGGTGAAGACCACTGTAGTATAGATGTAAACCAAGATGACCAATGAGTCATAGGAAAACATAAAAATATGTGCAACTGAATGCGAAAGATGTGCACAATTCTTTGTTTGTGAGGAATCGTGCAAAAAAATCATGCGTCCAAAAAATAACAAGAATGAAGATAATGATGCCCCAACCCAGGGCACGAGAAGGACAAAAAATTGAGTTATATGCGCCCAAAAGTACAAGGATGAAAAGGTTCCCCAACATAAAACATAGATGGATGTTGAAATAAGATATCCCAGGGGAATACTCATAAATGTGGATATGATGAGCAGACATGATAAAAGGGTGAGATAAAAGTTTCTAAAAGGGTGAAAAATATAATGACAATCATGTTTCATAGGAAATATGCATAAGTGTTAGGAAATCAGAAGTTGAAGAAGATAAAGAAGTCTTGTTTCTTCAACAAGTATGATAGAGATACTTTTGTGATAAAACAAAAGTAGAGAAAATATTCATGGAAGAGAACAAGATTAGATAGGTGATGGCCGTTATGTTATCTTCCAAGACAAAAATGTTAAAAGAAGATGGGAAGAGATTCTTAGAAATGGATATGATGATGTCCTTGCAAGAGGACTGATGAAGATAAAAGATGTGATAGGGTTATCAAAAAGAGAAGAGGTCAATGTGGCAAAGAGAATAACAAGAACAGTAATGAAAGGGATAGATGGCGATACATAAATGGAGAAACATTGGCATTGATTGTGAATGCTAGGTGTAAGGGATGTTGAGAAAGATAAAATGGAATAGACGGGAGGATTGGTTGATTATGAGAAGACAAACAAAAGGAAGACAAGAAAATAACAGAGCTGAGGATGAAATTATGAAAAAGAGATAGAGTTATTCAATATGAAAGGTGTGAAGAAGGATGGAGTGGAGGAAAATAGAGAGGTAATAGAAATTGAAAGAGATGATAGAGAAAAAAAAAATTGAGGGAAACATATCATAGTGAGGAAACCCAAGGCAAATAATATGGAACTAACCACATAGAAATGCATGTGGATGATGAGATGATAAAGGAGATGGGATAACACTGAAGAGTTAGGTTTTCGATGGGGAAGTAAGGAGGAAGTGTGAGGTAAAATGGGGAGAAGGACAATGTAGAGGAAGTGAAATAAGATGAAGATCAGAAAGGAGGAAAAGACAACAAAGAAAATCATGCAAAAGAAAGAGAACCAAGAACGAAGATATTTGATAAAGAGTGAGAAACAAAAGGAACATAAAGAGAAACTTGAGGGAAGGAATGACATCAATTGGAAAAGAAATGGAGATGCATGGGATGAGGATATGCTGATGATGAGAAAATATAGAGAGGGTATATGATGAATACAGTGAAGAAATTTGCAAAGAAGAATGGAAGATGGAGAGGGTGGCGAGGAAAAAGAAAGGATGGGATAGGAGAGGCAATGCCAGTGAATGGATATTAGGAGAAATCCACCGATAATGATCATTAGGAAAAGATGGGACAAAAGATGAGACAAGGCAGAAAGTAAATGAAGAATGGGAGGGGGAATGTCAATGAAGGGATGTTAGGAGAATTCCTCCGATAATGATTAGAGGACACAGAGGAAGGAAGGAATGAAGATAGAATGAAGGAGGTTAAAGAAAAGGATTCAAGATGTGTAGAATGGGGATGAGTGATATTTAGGAGAAGTCCACCGATAATTACTAGCATGGAAATAGAAGATGATGATGAAAAAATGTTAAAGGGAGACCAATGACGATGACGGGTAAATATGGTGGTAGATATGTGGAAGAAATATAGAAGATGGAGTGGAAAGAGTAAAGAAAGGAGGGATAATGATGTGTACAAAGATGAAGGCAAGGAGAGGATGCAGTGGATGAGAATGAATGAGAGAGAAATGAAGAAACAAGACATGAAATGAATGGAGAAGCAATGGTTAAGTAAGATTACCCAATGATGGATGATGGAGATGAAAAAGGAACCAATAAGAAGTGGTGTTTGCGATAATGGAAGAGGAGGTGAGAGGATTTGATGATGGGGAATGCCGAGAAAATGTAGATGGAGAGAATGTGGGATCGTGGGGAAGTGTATGATGAAAAATCATGCTTAAGAGGGACTCTTAAGTAATATCGCCATGCCGCAGGAGGATTTAAGTAAGATCACCAAACTGGTAGTGACAATATGGAAGGAGAAATACAACATTGTATTGGATGCAGGTGTGGAATGGTTGGTTGGAATGTATGAGTATGATGAGAGGCGGGAGACAGAAGATGAGGAAGAGATGATGGGAGGTGGAAGGGTCAGACGGAAAACCATTCTTAAGAGAAAATCTTAAGTAATATTTCCCTGTGACCGAGATGGTTAAGTAGGATCGCCAAACCTAATAAGAAGAAGAAGAATGATGAAAAGACTGAGCATTGTATAGAAAAATGGAACAAGAGATGAAAGGAGGTGATATTAAATTGATAGCAAAGAAAAAAAGGAGTGTGACATGAGTGGATGGAGGAACATATGAAACGTAGATGGAGAGTGTAAGGGAAATCCTTAACTGGGATGCCCACGTGGTGGTAGTGATGATGCAAGAGTGTTAAGTGGAAAAGGTGGATTGGAAATATGTTTGTGGTGGTGATTGTCGTCTGTTGAAGGAGGAAATGGTGGAGAAGCTTCTAAAATGGGAGGATCTAAGGAAGAAGATATACCTTAACTAAGATTTGCTGGTTGTGTGGACGATTAAGTAAGATTTTCAAACTGAAAGCAGAAGAGTAAAACAGAAACTCAAGAGGAAATAAAAGTAAGATATCTAGCTTCGTGTAAGGGGACAAAAAGGTGAGAAGGATGATGTGGAGAAAAATGGTGATGAGTGGACATAGAGAGTGAGGAGCAATGGATCAAAGACGTCATTGAACATGATGAGAGATAAGGAGTTGTAGGATAACAAACTTGCCTTGAGAAGGATCCTCAAGTAGGATTCACAAACTACAACGGTGATCATGTAGAATTCGCAAACCGAAAAGTGCATTTGCAAACGTATCCATGGAGATGATGGATAGATATAAAATTCATAGTGTGAAATTTGATGTGATTTTTATAATAGATGATCTAGATGAGATGAATGGAACATAGTTGTAGTAAGGGAGTACATGGAAACTATGTTTCAAACTGGATTAGAGATAAAAAAAAGAAAGGTTACCACTCAAGGCATTGCACTTGCTGCCGATAGCAGGTGTTAATACATAACCAACGATAGTTAGTTATACCAAAATATCATGAGGGAAATATGGATGAAATATGTTCGTAATCCTAATGTTGACATGAAAAAGGGATCGAAGATGTGACTTGTACACGAGAAGATGGATATCCAAAGGTGGTGTTCCTTAAGTCTATGCCCCAACTCTAGGAAAGGGAAAGAACAGTAGAAGAAAGATGATCGATGCGGGAAGCTTTCAAAAAATGTTGATAAAAGAAGGTTGATCAATGCGGAAAACCTTCTAGATGCCATAATAATAGAGTAGCCATCCTTCGAGGGTATAGTTTACTTTATACATAATATATATGACAATAATAATATGATAGTCATCCTTCAAGCGATCGGTCTATTTCTTTTGATTTTGCTTGGATTTTGATTTGTATACTTTTCTTTTTTTTGTTCTTTTCTATTTTGCATGAATAGCTATCCTTTGAGGGATCAGTCTATTTTTGATAACTTTGATTTTTCCTTTTACATACTTGAATTTGAGCTTCACATGGGGGAGAGCTAGGAATAGCTAAGAAAACCACTTAAGAGGGGTTGAGGAATGTACAATAGACATCTTGGACCCTTTGTATGGCTGCAATAGGAGAATGAGAAGGTGATGGATTTAATGGTTACGGGGTCACATCAAAGTAGTGAATGTAGACAACATAATTCAGATCATTACAATGAAAAATGGAAGGGGATAAAGCTGGAGGAATAATCTAACGATGTAACTAAGTGCTCATTGGTAGATATGCTAACAGTAGACTGGTCACAAGTGTAATGCATTAAGAGGCTATGTCTCTAGTTTACCACCACAAGAGGGAAAATAGTGTAGTTGCAATAAGATGAGATGATAGCCAAGTAGGAAACAAAAACTATATCCTGAAGGAAATGAACATATGACCACAATGGTGGATTTAGATGAAAATAAATGATGCCCTAAGAGAGACATAAACATAGAAGGAAAATCATGGCCTCAAAGGAGGGCTTGATGAAATAAACGGTGTCCCAAAAGAGACACACATATAAGCAAAATGATGGAATTTGAAATAGATAGTGCCCCATAAGAGACACAAATATAGCCACAAAGGTGGACTTGGAGAAAAAGGTCCCTCAATGGAGAGACAAACATGGCCTCAAAGGAGGGCTTTAATGAAAAAGATGATACCCCCAAAAGGCGCATAAACATAAAAGAACAAATATGGCCTCAAAGGAGGACTTATGAAATAAACGGTGTGCTAAAAGAGACACACATATAGCCATGATGGTGGACTTCAAAATAGATGGTGCCCTAGAAGAGACACAAATATGGCCACAATGGTGGACTTCGAGAAAATGGTCCCTCAACAGAAGGACGAACATGGCCTCAAAGGAGGACTTAGTATGAGATGCGGATTTGGGCAGAAATAGTTTAGATTGCATGAATATGAATAAGGTAGACATGACAATGTTAAAAAGCAAAGTCCCCTAGTAACAAGGGATTTTTACGGATGATGTGTTCAAGGGTGAGGGAAGGTTGTTCCCCCAATAAGTTAAATGTGAAAGAGGTAAAGGATGTTGAAAGAGCTTAGATGAGATTGTTTTAGATCTAAATGGGATAAATTATCAGAGACCAAAAATGTGCTTAGTAAGATAAGCGGCATTGATGAACAATGGACGGTATTCCTTAGGAGGAATGATGTGGGCTGGATGGATATTAAGGGATGATGTGAATGGAGGGATCATGGGAGATCTGACAGATGGGATATGGATTGGATTCAAGGTAGATGGAGAAGTAACTTTCCCTTGAATGGGGAAATCATCTTTCTCAATAAGGTTGTGGACGATTGACCGAAAGGCCTTACAATGTTCGATGTCATGACCTGGGTTATGATGATAAGCGCAACTACAATTAGGATTGAACCATGATGGATTGGGACAATACGAATTAAAGGATTTAATAGGAGTAAGTTTAATGGTAGATGTTTGAGTTAAATGTCGAAATATATCTGCGTATGACCCCATTGAAGTGTTATGGGGAAGGTAACTCTTATGGGTTTTGATGGGATGTCTCAGCTTGGAGTTAGGAGAAAACGTAGATGTAGATTGGATGGGTGAATTTCATTTTTTTGAGGAAAAATAAAATTTGGTTGAAGGATGGTATTGTTTAGATGTGGATTGATTACTATAATATGACGTAGATGGAAAAAATGATCCTGACATGGATGTTGTGGCATTGGATTATTGAGAAGAGGGAAAACCTGAATGTTTCTGTGGATGCGTAGGCGAATGTTGGGGATGTTTTCCCTAAGCATTAGACTTCAACCGAGAATATTTACCTCTAGCATGAATGATGATAGCTACAACCAAAGGATCTGATAGTGATGGTGTGGTTATTAATGGAGAAAATGTCCTAAAATAAGATGAGGATGTTAATGGAGAAATAAGTGTTTGTATGATGCGATTAATGATATCTATATGAGATGTGGATTATTTCGGCTTTGGCATGGAAAGAGATGATTTTGTAGAGGGAGAAGGTAAATAATATTTATTTGATTTAGGTAGATCTATGGTTTATTATATGATCCAAAGGGTATCTTTGATAGGGTTAGAGATCAAGAGGATTTGGTTGGTGTGATAGACAAATTAGACAGAGTATTGGGATAACACTGGTGATGTGGCCATGAGAGAAGATACAGGGATAGGTGTATTTTTTGGTATGATATATATAGGGGTCATTGGCATAGATAAAGATGTAGGCATTTTTTCAATTTTTGGAGATGTGGGTGACGTGATAACCGATGGAGTAGACCTTATGGGTAAGGGTAATGCAGCAAATGCAAGAGAATTTTCAGACATGGAAGTAGAAGGGACTGGTTGTTTAATAAATGTTTCTAGGGGTAAGAATGATATGTTGGCTAATGGGGTGGATGTAGATGGTAGGGTTGTAAGGGTGCATGTTGTAGAACTGATTTTAGTTGGGATGGTTGTGAGCAATGTAGGTGTAGTGACAGGTGTATTTGAGGCAGATATGGGTGAAGAAATTAATGGGAGATATGTAGGGATATGTGTGGATAGGAGTCGGGTAGAAATGGTACTAAGGGGGAATCTAATGTGGTATATTGAGGTATGTTTGAGGTGGCATAAGTGGATGGTATAGTTAAATTTGATATGGATGTGATAAGGATAGGAGAAGGTGTAGGTTCAGGGCAAATAGTGAAAGTTGATGTAGGTGTGACAGGCTCTAAATAAGGGATGGGAATAATGTCCAATGTGGGAACATGCAGAGTTGGTGATAAGATGGGATCTTGATTGACAGTGTCAACCATACAATCATTTTATAGTTGAGATGTAAAGGGGGTGACGTGATTTGTTTGTGGTTGATTAGTCTGCATCTAGTGGAGGTATCAATTTGGATATCCCCTTGATTTACAAGTTGTTGGACACAATATTTGAAGGAATGACATCTCTCAATGTCATGACCTTTGACTCATTGATATTTACAAAAGTGGGCCTTTTGATACCAAACAGGATTGGCTTGCGAGTTGTTCATGGGTCGTATGGGAGGAAGTTGGATGGATTTTATGCTCATCAACTTATAAAATACAAAATTGTATTATTCTCCTAAAGGAGTGTAGTTGGTTGTTGATTGAGGAGATCATTGTTGATACCATGTGCTTGGTGTAGATAGGGATGAGGGTTTAGTGACCACAGTGTTGGCCGCAGCCTTGAAATTGCCATTATGTGTGAATGGTTTGGTGGATTCAATTTTTGGTTTAGTTGAACTTAGTTTAAGATGACCCTGCTCAATGGCACGGGTTTTGAGCTTGTGATCCATTGTGAAATCTTCGTCAAAGGTTCAGAATGATTGGATTTGTAAAGTAGATGATATATTTTTTTCACATGAATACGAGAAGAGTCCGATGAGTTCAGTTTGTGGGATAGTGAAGGATAGTTGGTTTATAACATCATGCCATCATGCGACAAAGTCAGCGATGGGCTCATTTTCAAAATTTCGAATGGTGTATAGATCAACGATAGTGGTTTTGGGTGTGATATTGATAGAAACATGTTCTAAGAACAACTGTGCAAGTTGAGTGAAAGAGAATAAGGAATGTCACGGGATACTGTTGTACCAGTCCAATGCGGGACTAGAAAAAGACATGGGGAAAGTGCGAAGAAGTAAATCATGATCATGTGGAATAAGACAACATGTGTGTTTAAATGTGAGGAGATGTTGTTGGGGATCTTATTTATTATTGAACTTATTAAATGCAAGAAGTTTCCAATGAGGAGGGTAAGGTTTAACTGGAACCGACAGATGAATTGGTTCATTATAGATTTGTTCATAGGATAAGGTGTTCTTGGGTGCTATGATAAGGGTTTTTAAATTGGCTAACCGATTAATTAAGGCGTGAATTGAATCACTTGAGGTGTTGTAAGGTCGAGATTGGATTAGCTGTGTGGTTTAAAAAGTTTTTTTATAAGGCGAATGATGTGTTTGTGGGTGTGTGGGTGTTTGGTGAAGCGTCTGATAAGGTGGTTGATAAGTTTGTGGATAGGATGTTTGCAAAATGATTTGATAAGATACTTGATTACATTATGGATATGTTTGGGGAGTTGCTTGGAAAAGAATAGCATGTGTCACAGGTTGGGATTACTGCATAGACTGGTGTTGAGCAATAGGGGCATGACGATGAGCAGGGATATGTGTGTTAAGAATTGGAGATGGATGGGCAGGCCTATTAATGGAATTGTTAAAATGGGATGTGGATGGAATGTGATCCACCAATTTTGGAGATTGGGAGGATTGAGATATTATAGGATATTTCTAGAATAAGAAATCATATATGGGGTTAGGAGGAGATTTGAGTGTATCTAGAGGAGCAGAAGATGGTGGTGTGATCGATTTAGGAAGACTATCTTGACGCGGGATGCTATGTACCTTGGGATATAATATTATAATGTATATGGGTTGATGGAGATGCCGACATGTGGCACACATCCCCTTATCTTATTATATCATTCATTTATGATTTATTATGCTTAGGAGGTCGGCCTCAGTATTGGCCATAGGTTAGAATGGTATATATAAGGGTTAGAAGGTTGTAGTTGATCATGATATTGAGTATTGGAGTGTTATTGTATGGTTTGGAGGTTACCCCCTTGAAGTGGTATTGGAGGTTTCCCCCTCGAAGTGGCAAAGCTATTATATGAGCATATTGTCATCATTTATCTATATTTTGGTGTTCTCTCATGTTATTCTACAGTATATGTTCTGATTTATACAAGTAATGCTATGTACCTTGGGATATAATATTATAATGTATATGGGTTGATGGAGATGCCGACATGTGGCACACATCCCCTTATCTTATTATATCATCCATTTATGATTTATTATGCTTAGGAGGTCGGCCTCAGTATTGGCCATAGGTTAGAATGGTATATATAGGGGTTAGAAGGTTATAGTTAAGGATGATATTGAGTATTGGAGTGTTATTGTATGGTTTGGAGGTTACCCCCTCGAAGTGGTATTGGAGGTTTCCCCCTCGAAGTGGCAAAGCTATTATATGAGCATATTGTCATCATTTATCTATATTTTGGTGTTCTCTCATGTTATTCTTCTGTATATGTTCTGATTTATACAAGTAATATCCTTACACGGGATATGAGGGTTGGTGTCAAGGTGGGGAGAATTTTGTATGACATGGTTCTCATGAGGCGAGACCATGAAGATTGGATATTGAGTGACTGATGACGTGGTTTTGAGTTTAGAATCTTGTTGAGTGAGATCATCAGAGGAAGTAAATTTATTGGATAAGACATATTGTTATTCTGTCTCGATTTGGGAGAGAGCAACAATAGGTGTGAAATAGAGAAACATCTATTTATGTATGTTGTTAAAAAGTAAATCAAACAGAATATTTTTTAGCATCATGATTAATTTAGAGGATGTGAAAAGAAAAGAAAAATAGGTAATGAAGGTGCCTAAAGGAGTCTAAGGCTAGTTTTAGGTAGTTATGGATTGAGAGATGTTTGAGACGGTTTCCTGCTGGGTGTTTAGGTCCCAATCAGTTAACCAGGTGAGAGGAATGTTTTGATGTGTTAATTATGTTTGTGTAGTCTCAGGAAGTGTGTGATAAGTGAAATGCAAAGAGTTAAATTCTCTACTTAAGCTATGTGATCAGGCAAGATGAAAAAGGTTCGTTTTAGACCAAAATGAAATGTGAAATTCGATGTATACAAACACTCAGGAAAGGCAAATTTCAATGCAGAAAAGAGAAAATAGGGAAAAATAAGAATTATTTGGAGAAGCTTATCAGTTTTATTTGATTACACGTGTTTAGAGGTATTAATCATGGACCTGGAATGTCTAGTGACCTTAAAAGTGCATCGTTCACACCTGGAAGAGGGATCTGGATAATATATTTTTCCTATTTATTTGATCGCATGTGATGCTGGCGTACTTGGAGGTGATGGTCAGTGGCCAGGAATGCATAAGTAACCTAAAATGGCATTGTCTATGTTTGTAGATAAAGTCGGTAAAAGTATTTTGTGCAATGTGTTTGGTTTAAACATTGGTCTTTGACAGCGTAATGTTATTTTCACAACATTGTAGACATTATCATGCAAGAAGATAATAAATTCTATTAGTTAAGGTAGTTAAAAAAAATGACTTTATAAATTTTACAAATGTCGTCATCATAAATAAATAAAATAAAATAATTAATTAATCTAATTAATTAACAAAATTGTAGTTTATAGTCAATTAATTAGCTATGAAATGAACTATAGAATTTTAAAAAAAAAACATAAAAGCTATAAGAATAATTTATGAAATAAATTATACATTTAAAAAGGAAAGGTAAATTGAAATTATTAAATAAATATGTAGTGTTTGTGTGGTCAATCCATGTGGAGTTCACAATGGAGGAGTCACCTTGTTTAGGGAAAGTATGCATGGAGAGAGTGGGTTGGTGTATGTCGGTTAGGGGTGTAGGATAGGGTCGAGTAGTATGTGGAGTGAGTGGGGAAAATTCGAGAGAGAGGACTCAAATGGGATCTCATGTAGGGGAAGATGAGATCTGTTGGAGGGTTTGTGTGGGAGGAAGCTAGATGGGAGCTCAGGAAAAGGGGAGTTGTGTGTGTGGAGCTGCGTGGAGGGTCTACATGGAGAGGAGGGAGTTGAATGAGGATGGGAAACAATAGCTCATGAGGAAGGGGAGATGGGATTAGGTTTAATGGCTGAGTGGCTAAGAAGAGGAGAAGGATCTTAGTGGAGATTGGGATGTGCTGGGTGGAAGAGAGGTGTAGTAGTAGATAGGTAAGAAACTGGGGATGTGGGAGTTGAGTAAGAAGAAAGAAGGATGGATGCGGGACTGTGGGTGTAGCTTAGGTGGAGGAAGCTGGATGGAAGCTCGGGGGCAACATTGATAGAGCAATGAGGTTTATGATGAGGGAAGTGGTGGGGAGTAGGATGGAGTGGAGATAGATAAACATGATGGAATGTTGGGAGGATTCATTGCTTTTAAACCTAAAATATAGAAATGTTGAAATATTTGTCTTGGGGGGGTTATTTTTGAAAATCTTAGTGTTAAATGAGTCTTTAGGGGGGGTGCCCATAGGGTAGGTTTTTATTTCAATTAAAATGGTGTATTTTTGTTTTTTTAGACATTTTTAGGGGTTAATGGGCACTCACCGAATCGGCACAAGATTTCCACCCTTCATAGAGCGGCAGTCACGGGACCACAACCCAAGTAGGGCAGCAGTTATAGGACCACCACCCTATGATGGTGGTGGTCACAGAACCACCGCTCTGCACAAGGTGGTGGTTTAAGACAGAAGGCTAAAATAGATGCCTTGGTTAAATGTTTTTGCATGTTTGATATTTTTATTTTTTTTGATGAGTTTATCTATTGGATTATGTTACTAACTTGCTCTTTTTCTATGTTTTGTGTGGATGTAGAAGAAGGAGGAGTATATTAGATGGAGCAGAGAGTGGGAGTGTGATTGGCTCCCGGTAGTGTTGGATACGTTGACCCAGGCAGAGAGAGACACTTTGTAGAGGGCCGGTATTCTGAGGATCTCTTCGGTCCCTCATGTTTCTCCTGCTAGTCACATATTGTGTGACTTGTTCTTGTATTGAGACATGAATCGAAACACTTTTTGATTTCTAGGTGTTAGGGGTGAGTGGACTATCACCCTGGAGGATGTTTATCACATACTAGGGGTTCCGATTCTTGGGATGCGGTTGTCTCTTAAAACAGCAGTATCTGGATCTTAGATGGTTCAGTGGGCCACCTACATGGGAAATGATGTTGTCTCCCGTGAGCTTGAAGAAGGGGGTGAAGGTTAGTTCTATTGTTGATTCTCCTATCCCTATGATCCGTCAAGGCTATCATGGGTATCTTGGCCTCGCGGTTGATTGGGGATAAGGGAGGGGATACTCTCTTATACTGTTGGGCTCCCATTATTGCACAGATTGAGGCCCATGGCCGTGTCTTACATTTGGGGAGTAGACATTCTTGGGACCACCTACCATGATCTTATATAGGGTGGTCAGAGTTACAGGGGCAGTCATTTGAGTCACCCTACTCTAGTTATGAGTTGGGTGTATGAGCGCATCATTCCCTATGGGAGAGATGTACTAGGCAAAGGATCTGGGGGCTCTCAGGGAAGCGAGGTGGATAGGGATGACTGTGCTTACGATGCCACACTAGCCAATGGCTTCATCTAACTATTTCAGACATGGAGGCCACTCCTTATCAAGCCATGACAGGAGTTATGGGGAGAGGAGACACATACACATTGATCACGTTTTCCATACTACAGGTCAACTGTTAGTACATAGGGTAGGGAAGTTGGAGACCCACCCCTTTGATAGAGTCACTCAGTAGTTTGGTCTCCCCTACATTGATATGCTTCCTCCAGTGGGGGAAGTATACAGGACCATTCATGAGGCTCGGGGGAGGCCCTAGAGGAGATTGGGGTTGGACCATGGTTACTCCTGGAGTTCCTATCGTGGTTTAAACGAGTGGTTCGAGCCTAAGGGGAAGCTAGTGCTCCTCGAGCACCTTTACTTCAGATCGGAGCCACTCCTGCTTTCAGTGGGGGGAGGATGAGCCTATTGATGTGGACTTAGACTTTGAGGAGTTCACAGGAGGGGAGATAGAGGAGGAGATGGTAAGAGGCAAGACTGGTGGGATGGCCGAGGAGGATGAGAGTGATTCCAAGTGGAATGATACTCAGGATATTTTGAGGGCTGAGAGGGCAGAGGATAGTGCAGAGAAGGTGATCCTGATCTCAGAGGAGTTTCCTTCTCAGGACATTGGGGGAGATGATGAGTCCATGGTAGGATGTTACTTCTTTCCTGATTTGGGGGAGGTTTCCTAGTACGCATCAACATCAGTAGTAGGCACAGATCCTAGAGACCCTACCTGGATGCCTGGAGATCTGAGTGAGTTACTACTCTTTTCTCGATTTTTTTTTAGCTAGAAATGTTTAGTTTGATATTTCCCTTTTGTTGTTTCGTTTGTTTTTGACTTTATTTTTGGTGATTTTCTAATTTGTTATTTCTCTTTTTTTTCTGTAGTGACTACTGAGGGATGGTGAGACTTGATTCACCGAGTGTGTACAGACACCCTGTTGATCCCCTCGAAGATTCTCAGGCTAAGCTTACTGAGGACATTGGAGAGCCTTCAGTAGCTGGTGGACATACTGATGTGTTTTCCCCTATTTGGAAGGTGGAAAAGTTAGTGACCTCCCTTTGTACTGAGGTAGTTGGATATAGGACTTCTGAGCGTCTGATGAGGCAGAGACATTCTCATAGTGAGACCACAGCTAGTGGTCGTGATCACGAGTGCTTAGTTCATTCAGAGCATCATCTTAGTAGGAGTCCTTGACGCGATCATGCACCCTCTAAACGATCCCATAGGGATTGAGAGGCCATTTGGTATTTTTTGTAGTGATTCTGCCAGATGTTTTTATGGGTTGTTTTTGTATTTTTCGAGCTCATTGAGCATTTTGACCATGCCTAGTGCATGATGGAATTATATGTAGAACACGATATATATATATATATATATATATATATATATTTAGATCTAGATATTCTTGTATCTAGAATTTTGTGTGATTTGTTTCCCATGTGTACATTGGATGTTTTTAGAATCTTTGTTTTTATATGCTTTTCAGAATGTATGCAATGAATGACAAGTGATAACAATGTTGAACATAATGTTTCTCTTCTTTTTTTTTGTAATGTTGATACGTGATGGTGCAAACATATTGTAGTACTGAACTTTTGGCTTCTTTGGGCAATTTTTGTTGTTTCTTCTTATTCTGGAAAAACGTGATGAATATATAGTGACAGTGAGATAAAATTTCCCCATTCCTAACTCTGCGCAACTAGTAATATGTGAGGGCTCAACACCAAGAGTTGGGAAGGGCGCAAATTGTATGAGTTTGACTTAATGGAAATGATGAGAGAAAGACAAGGTATTAATAGAAATCAAATTTAAACCTGCATACTTTATTCCTACTCGAAACTACTACATAGTTGAGAATGCAACTTACTTTCTAGTTTATCTAGTCTTAGATCCATGGATGGCAACTTGGTTGAAAAAATCTGGTATTAAGGATTTAATCTCTTTGGAATTTAGATACTTAATTTCACTTAACACATTTGATTTGCATTTTTAAGATGCTAAGTTTCATTGATTTGCATGAATGGACCCCCTATGCCCTGTCTCATGCTACGGGTAGGAAGCATGGGGTTATCACTGAAGGCAGGACATAGGTGAGTAAGGGAACTTATTTCCTTTCTCAACCTCACATCACTAGTAAGAGATGCGGGCTCATCACCGAAGGTTGGTGGGGCAAAGAAGTGTGTAAAATAAAATATTCTATTTTGTTTAGTATTTTTGATTTAATTTGACATTTCTGATTTGTGATTTTGGAGTATCCTTGTTTCAAAGAGATGTAAGAAGGATAGATGTGACACCAAGAATCTTCTAGAATAGAATGTAGGTAAGAACAACTTAACCTAGTAGAAAAAAATGAGTATGACCAAGTATGCAGGCCTTGGTATGGTTTTTGTCAAGACTTTGTCTGTCGAATTGATGAGATGATTTTGGAACCATTTGATGATATTATGAAAATTGAAGAGATATGATTTGAATGATTTTGCCAATATTCTCAGAAGCTTGTAATAAATTTCTTAAGAATAAGTTCATTGACCACAAAATTTATGAAATGAGTGAAACAAAATGAAACAACTAGAGTGACTAATGCAATGTAGGTAGATATAATATACAAATGGTGATGCTGATGACCTATGCGTAAAACTGTTTAAGATGCAAAGAATTGACAGTTTCATTGAATTCCTCACCTTCTAGTGTACACAAGAGATACGCACCATTTTCGTAGTCTTTCATGACTCGATATGGGCCCAACCACTTGGGCAAGAATTTCCTTCCTTCGCTAGTTTTCTTATCAATCCAGCTGTCTAGTCTTAGAACTAGATCTCCCTCGTATATTTCTCATTCATAGATTTTTTTCTTATATTGCCAGCACATCTGGTCAGCATAGGCTCTGTGCCATTGTTCAGTGTTTAGCCTGGCCTCATCAAGGCTTTCTAGCTGAGAGAGGCGTGCCTCTCTATAGGCTTCTTCTCCCAAAATCCCTTGTAATGAGATGCGGAGACTGGGTATTTCGACTTCAAGTGGGAGAACTGCTTCTACCCTGAATACCAATGAGAAACGGGTTGCCCCTGTTGGTGTTCTTATTAAGGTTCGATAGGCCCACAAGGTCGGGTATAATTTTAAATGCCAATCTCATTTGTTCTCCTTAACTGTTTTGAGGAGAATAGCTTTTAATGTTTTGTTTGTGGCTTCAGATTGTCCATTGGCTTGAGGGTAATAAAGAGAGGTCGTATGATGGTTTATCTTGAATTTTCTACATAACTCATGGACCTCATCATTATTAAAGGATGTGACATTATCAGTGATAATGACTTGCGGGACACCATACCTGTAAATGATTTGATTCAAAATGAACTTAGCGATTACAGAACCTGGTACGGTGGTGAGAGGCATGGCCTCTACCCATTTGGTAAAATATTTTGTGGCCGTGATTATAAAGTTATGGCCATCTATTGATGAGGGAGATAATTTCCCTATCAAATCTAGGCCCCACATGGAAAAGGGCCATGGGGTTACGATTGGTTGCAGAGCTTGTGCTGGCATGTGAATCTCGTGGGAGAATTCTTGGCATTTATGACACTTGTGCACAAATTCTACTGCGTCATGTTCTAGAGTGGGCCATAAATATCCCATCCAATGTATTTTGTGAGAAGTGGCATGACCACCAAAGTGGCCTCCACATATCCCACTATGGGATTTGTAAAGAATCTTTTTGGATTCTTTCGTGTCAACACATCTTAAAAGCATTCCATCGAAGGCTTTACTATAGAGCACCTGTTCTAAAATAACATATTTAGTAATGATAATTCCTAACCACCTTCTTTGTTGCAATGTGGCACCTTCTGGGTATGTATGGTCCATGATAAAATTGATGATGTCAGTGTACCAAGGACATATAGAGATGGGGGGTCTGGTTTTGACAAAATATATGCATTCATCGGGAAAGTCTAGATCTACCAGATCACCTCCATCTAACGGATTGGTAACTAACCAGTCTGTAATGATTTATCCCTTAACATATTTCTGGTTTACAAATGTTAATTCAAACTCACCCATTTAGGTTATGAAACATTTAGCCTTCTTAGATAAAGACCCTTGCGTGAGAAATGTCCGTACATGATCTATCTTTACAATGACCCTTGTTTCTTGATTTGACATGTAATGTCTTAAATGTTTCATTGCGAAGACTATGGCAAGGCATTCTCTTTCTACCTATGTATAATGTGTTTCATAATCAAGTAATGTCCGGCTAATGAAATAGACTACACATTCTCGTTTATCATTATCTTCTTGAGCCAACATGCAGGCTAGCGAGACATCGGTAGCCCGTGAATACAGGATCAAAGGATGATCTGGTCTAGGAGGCATTAGCATGGGAGGAGACAACAAGAAGTTTTTAACTACTTTGAAGGCCTCATTGCATTCTTCTGTCCAATCAATGCTATAATATTTTTTAATAAATTGTTGATTGGATGAACAACAAAACTTAATTCCGGAATGAACCTTCGAATTGCACCGAGTTTCCCAAGAAATGATCTGATACCAGAGTCGTCTGATGGTGGAATCATTTCAAGAACAGCCTAGATTTTGGCTGGATCGACATCAATCCCTCAGTGATGATATAATGTAACCTAAAAGTTTTCCTCCTTGTACATGCCAAATACACATTTCTCTAGGTTCAATGTGACACCATATTCGATCAATCATGAGAGAATGATACGGAGTACTTCTGGGTGATCACAGTGCTTCTTGGCCTTGGCCAACAAGTCATCTATGTAGGATTCCACAATCTTATGAATAAGGTCATGGAATATGTATGTCATTTCCCACTGGTATGTAGCGCCAGCGTTCTTAAGACCGAATGGCATGACAACGTAACAATAAGTTCCCCAAGGAGTTATAAACGTGGTCTTAGCTTGATCCTGTTTAGATATTTTGATTTGATTATATCCTGAGAATCCATCCATGAGAGACAAAAGCTCAAATCCAGTTGTTGCGTCAACAATGATGTCGATGGATGGTAATGGGAAGTTATCTTTGGGGAAAGCTTTATTAATGTCCCAGAATTCTATGCAAATGTGTATCTTCCCATTCTTTTTTAGAACAGGGATGATATTAGATACCCATTGTGAATAGTCAACTGGTTTGATGAATCCCACCTGGAGAAGTTTCATTACTTCTTCTTTCACCATGAGAGCCACTTTTGGTTTCATTGGTCTCGATTTTTGTTTAATTGGCTTTGCATCTGGTTTGGTGACAAGATTATGTACCGCGATATGTGGTGCAATTCCCATCATTTCTTTATAATTAAATGTGAAAGCCTTTTGATGTTCCTTGAGGATCTGAGTATGTATTTCTATCTCCTTCTAGAGTTAACGAGGATCCCAACTTCAAAATCTTTGGTTCTTCCTCCGTTCCAATATTTATGTCAATCGTTCCTTCGATTAAGGAAGTGTTTCCTTCTTCAAATTCAGGCGAGGCCGGAGGTAGTTCCAAAATTTCTCCATTCTCTACCTCATAGATATCGAGATTATTTTTCGGGGGGGATTCTATCATGGGATTTCCAAAATAGGAAGAGGAATGTGGGATTAGGGAAAAATCCACTATGTGATGAGTGAGATGTAGCTCTGCATAGGAATTTAGTATATCCAAGAGTGACTCTATTGCTGTCAAATGATCTAGGATAGAAAACTCATTCTCAGCTTCTATACGTGTCAGGAGAGGGTTTGTTGGTATTTTATCACACCAATGGTTCAATACGAAGTGATACCATGAAACTTGTATTTTCAAACTCACTTGCTTGGAGTGAAATGGGAAGCTGAGGTTGCTATTGAATCCACGAGAAGGTTCTGTTCTCGTGGGATTGCTTCAATTGATATGAAGTTGAATCCTTTGGTTAGATCTAATACCGTTGTTTTATAGAGTTGTAAGTGTTCAGCTCTAGTCTCGTATACCTCAGAGACTTGGTTTGCAACTAGTTGCGAGTCTCCTAGCACTCTAATGTTATCAACACCCATCCTTTTGGCTATGATGAGGCCAAGGAGGAGGGCTTCATACTTCAGCCCTGTTGTTCATACATTCAAAGTTTAACTTAAAGGTAAAAGATAGGATCTTTCCCTTAGAGAGAAGTAAAGATCACACCTGCCCCAGCTCCAAAATGACATCTAGCTCCATCGAAGTGGAGAGTCCAATATTTTCTTGGAAAAATGGATGTTGGGACATTCTTCATGTCTGTTTCTTCTGCCTTGGTTACTTCTACCATACAAACTTTGTCTACTGGAAGGGAACCAATTCCTAGGGTACATCCCATACCCATGGAATCAAATGGTAGGAGAATGGGTAGATATTTCTCTAGTAACTCGACAATTTTTGCGGTAGTCCCTAATGATATTGTTTCTATGACGTTAGTCTCATTTTTGAGTGCTGGAATGCCTTTGACTAGATTCATAATTTCTAATTTTGTTGTAGGTATCAATTTTTCTTCTGGTTTTGAATTGATTGGTTTGTTAAGTTGATTCATTGGGAGTTCAAACTCAGAGTGAACACCTGGTCTCTTCTTCAGGTATGTTAGGTGTATATCGAATGGTTTTGGGTCACCTTGCACCACGAATATTTTCCCTATGTGCAAAAATATTACTTCCTGGAATAACGTGGAAGGGATTGCCTTCATGCGGTGTATCCATGGTCGAACGAGGATCATATTATAGTTGGTTTCCTGATATATAATATAGAATTTGGTGAGGACCTTCTTGGGTCCTAAGGTGACTCGTAATACTATAGTCCCAATTGAAGTGGCCTTGAGGCTATCATAACCTCTTAGCGTATTTCGTGTTGTGGAACAATTTGTTTCTCCATATCCTAGCTTTTGAAGAAAATTGAAGGGGACTATATTAACTACTTCCCCATTTCAATCATTGTGCACTTAACATAATTATTGTAAACCCATACTTGTAAATGTAAGGCTGGGTCACCTCTATGTGTAATTTCAGCGTATGTTGGCATTTTGCTTATGTCAAATATAAACTCAATGTCCCTATCTGGCTGCCCTGGAGGGTAGACATCAAAGTATACATGGTTTACTTACATTTCAGGAGGAGTGATGTTAATTAGATGACCAAGACCTAATGCTTCTAAGAGAGCAGCCCTATGGGTGGGATATTTCTTCAACAAATCCAAGAAGGAAATGTGAGAGAAGGTCTTTGTTAAGTCTTTAATTAGATCATAAGCGCCTATGGGTTTTACCAATGTTTTTTGAATGTTGTTTGGTTCTAATGGATAGTTTGGAACTGGTTGAGAAGAATAATCCCATGTTCTTGTTATGGTTTCTACGTGTAGCTCGGTATCTAACTCTACCAGACCAACTATCTTGGTTTGTGGTCGAGTTCCTAATTGAGGTTCGACGGGTAGATTTAATGAATTGAGGCTTCATGATCATGTGATTTCCTATCATAACACCCTTGTTCGTCCTGTTTGGATCTAACCTATTATTGTTAGAGTGATTTGGGAGTGGATCGTTAAAAATCTTGAGGGGTGCATTTTGAGGGGAAACTTCTCCCATATAAGTGTTTGGCGTGGGTACTACAGAATTTGCTAAAAACGTATCTATAAAGAGTTGTCTTATGGTATTATGGCAAAATGTTGCATGAATTTATTGTAGTCGCAAAAAGTCCTTAGTATCATGGCCTCGAATCTTGTGGAAACCACAATACATGAGTTGGGATTATAGTTTCGAGGTTGTTGGTTTGAAACCTGTTGTGGTCCAAAATTCTGATTAGGTTGTTGGTTGTTAGAATTAAAATTTTGAGGTTGTTGCCTTTGGTTTTGATTCTGATATCCAGTTGGGTTTCTATTTGGACCTTGTGTCTAGATTTTTCATTGTTTTTTTTGTTGTTGTTGTTGTCTTGATGGATGATTAAAATCACCACGTTGATTGTTGGAGTAAATTTGTTATTTCACTGATTGTTAATGGGTGGTGAAATTTTTACGACATTTTCCCTTTTAACCTAGGTGTCACTGCATCTGTTGTAACCCCATGGTTTTTGTTAAGGATCTTGGGTCCTTGATTGGTATTCGTGGCATTAGGATAGGTCGTAGTGTTTTGATTAGGAGTGATTAATTTACCTTTTGTTCCATACATCTTATGACCACTGTTTTCTATTGCTGCCTAATCTATTTGGAGAGAACTCTCGAGTACTTCATCATAAGTCCTTAGTGGGAACTTCTGGACTTCTTCCTTTATCTCTCTACTGAGGGAATGAAGGAATAAGTCACATAGTTCCATCTGATCCATGTTTGGAGAACTCGTTGATGAGTAGAGGACTGTACATGCCATATTTGAATGAAATGAGCAGCAGATTCATTGTGCTCTTGTTTAATATGCAAGAATTCCCTAATCCCTATTCTTAACAATTTGTTTCATATCAAAAGCTTTGATAAATTTTGACACAAGTTGTTTGAATGAGTGTATCGAGGCTTCAGGTATTCTGTAATACCAATCAAGGGCAATACCCTGTAAGGTTTTAGGGAATATCTTAGCAACAACTGCATCCCAAGGGAGTAATTTATCGAATGATCGTGGCATAGGCCTTGATATGTGCATTTGGATCTCCCTCCCCTTTGTATTTGGGAAAATTGGGAAGAGGTCTTGGAAGCATGACACTTTCATATGGTGAAATCTAGAGGCTCTTTTAAATATTCTGAGTAAGTCCCTACCACATAGGTTTCGACCATCGATGGTTCCTGCTGAGGGGGAGAAAGTGGAATGGGTTGTTGATATGGCATAGTATATTTATTTGCAGGGACATAAGAAAATCCCTATGTGGTTGAGTGAACATCCTGGGAGAGGAGAACATGTCTCCCTGTGGTGATTTTGAATAAATGTTTAAGTAGGGAGGATCATTGCTCTGGTATGGGTTGTTTGGTGTTAAGCCAGGAGGTATCATACTTTAAACTGGAGCGGCGTTTGAAAACGCGGTTCTAGTTGGTGTTTGTTGTGGATAGTTATACGAATATTGAGGAGGCATCCTAACGTGCATGTTCCTGTGAGGAGGTCAACTTGGCTGGGATGATGTGAAGGGTTAGGAAGTTCCTGCTTTCCCGAAATGTGAATTTTGATTTGCTTGAGCAAGTTCTAATCCTCTAACCTTCTCAACTAAGGCTGCGATAACCTCGATTGGTGAAGACACAATATTTTTCCTTAATGGTGGTTGTTGTATACCTTGAGGTTGTAAAGGCATATGGTACCCTACTATGAATTGATCATTACCCTTTCAAGCTTCACCGAGAGTATTTCCCATAGGTGGAGGAATGGAGGTGTTTTCTTGGAGCGGCGTATCGGGTTGTGTTTGCAAACTTCCAAATAGGCCCAAAGGCTTACATGTACGATAGAAAAGTGACATGCGAGCATTCGAATCTAGCGTAGCCCTTCTAATACCTGACCTCCTCATGTTCGTGCCGAGAAAGCCACTTGAAAATGGATATATGTGACAAACAAACTAGTTGGGTAATATTATATCCTGAACACCCAATAATGGGATCTGTGAGTCTAATGAAAAGAAATCTCTCCTAACCTGAATTGGTGTAAATCGTTCAGATATAATAGCTGCTCGGAGGCTCCAATCAATGTCGAGCTCTGTTGAGATCCTATCTATTGGTGTTGGATATGTGGAAAGTGACCTGTACTGTTCATGTATTCGGAGACGAAGGTCATGGAAAATGCTAGTGAGAGGTGTAGTTGATTTGTAGGAAACTATGGGAGTTTTCTAATCTAGCCCATAAAATGTTGGTATGATTGGCTTCTATGTTTAATGTGGAAAATTGTGTTATGATACCAGGAGTGGTGAGGATCTAAATGAGGGTACGTAAACTGGTGTCAATATTTAACTGACTTAAAGGCCCATTGGGTTATGGGACCTGGGGATCACAACATGAGTTCGTGGTTGTTGTGGACCTCTTATGGTCATGTGAAGAATCAATCTCTTCTTCACTATCCAATGGTCATAATCCTTTTCAACTTCTATGTTTAATACCAGGAGTTGTGGATCTTCTCAAATATCTTACGGTGTTCTGGCAACTTGTAGTGTAACCCTGTCTATGTCGATGAGAAGGTCTCCTGTATTTTTCTATGGAACTAATGGATCATAACCAAATATTTGTTCTCTTTCAGGTTCTTGTATGGTCATGTGGATATCCTATCAAGGCAATCTATAGTTGGGTTGACTTGACCAGAATGTGTATGATTTGTCGTCTTCAATATTCAATTGTCTCAATTTTTCACTAACTGCTTGTGGGTTTATTTTCATTTGAAAGACCTGAATCCTAAGCCCTTGATCTATATCCGTTAATGTTGTGAAGAGATTTGGCTAAGGTACTACCGGTTCGAATACATAATCCCTGGGCTCTCTGGGTCCCGTAATTGTCATGCAAAAGATGATCAAACTTTAACTGAAATAAGTAAACTAACTATGAAAGATATATCTACACTATGCTTATATTCCTTTTATTTTTGTATTTTCAATGATGCATATTTGAACGAAATTTAAAGAGCAGCTATTCTAATATATTCAGATAATGAACAATTAATCTAATAACAGAATTGAAACAAGCAAGTTAGCCTGATATAGCTATTTACCTATGCACTTGTGAATTTATCCTAAATATTTAAATAACTAACTAATTTAATTGAAAGACCTTCAATCTTACCTCAGAAGTGAGGAATAAATCACATCTTCTCAAAATCTATCATTCCCCACAGCTTCCCTGGTAATACTGAAAGCAAGATTTAACTAAAATAAAATGATTTGCTACTCTATTTGATATATTGTAACTACAACTTTGATAGTTCAAACCTAGAGTTTTACAGAATAGTGGTAAATCCATTTGTGTCGTGACTTGTCCCCTCAGTGTGATCTCTTTGTTCCTTCATGTTCTTGTCAATCCAGAAAAGCATGAATGTGATAGCATCAGCAGAAGAAAATACTTGAACAATGGCAACTTTGGATATAAACCGAATAAAGTGCAAGTAAGAGAGGGATAGTGCAAGTGAACAGAGCTTGACTATGCAATTCCTAGTAGGATTTATTGCAGGGATACAACAAAAATATACCGAGAATTCTAGGATCTATTTCTTGTGAACAAAACAACAACCTACAACTCTAAGATTATCTAATGAACTCTAATCCAAAACTGAAACTATCTTATGCTAGGCTGACTGTGTAGGATAGCAATGGAGAAAAATTAAAGTGTGAAGATCAATGATCTCTAAAGCAAAGAAAGGAGAGCCTTGCTGAGAGGCTGAGAATTCATGCAAAATCTAAACCTATTGAAACTTATGGGAGAAGTTCAAAACACACTGAATAATAATTCATAGAAGGAGAGGGGCCATTTTCTTGAAACAAGCTAGGTATTTATAGCATTTGGATTTACCAGAGGGTAAGTTTAAATTGAACTCTTCTATAATAAACAAAGAGAAATCACTATTTACCAGGCGGCCAAAACATAAATGCAAGCTTTAGTGGTTGAGAAATGTAGAGTAAAATTTGAATTTTTATGTTTGATGAAAATCGTCGGAAATGTTCTGGAAAAACGTGCATAGGACCACTGCCCTGTGTAGGGCGGAAGTTATAGGACCCCACCCTATCCTGGGTGGCGGTCACGGGACCACTACCCATAGCAGGGCGACGGTCCTATAACTAAAGACCAAAATGCAAGGAAAAGGGGAACAGAGGTCAGAACAAAGCATGTGGAGGCTGGAAAAGTCATTTTAGGATGCAAATGTATACTTAATGATCTTTTCTAGATTCTGAACACCTTGCGAAGAGATCTGAATCATCATTGGGGTTTCTGTAACCTCTTTCCGGAAGTACAGTACCTATAATTTTTGGTATGTACAGTTACAATGAGAGTAATGTTCACAATTTTTTTTAAAAAAAAACGAGGACTCATGATGTCTATAAAGTCTAACCATCTCCATAATTGAGCTTCATTTTTGAATTCATTTTAAGGAAACCAACACAAGGAGAAAAATATTGTTTTACCACCCAACCTATAGGCATCATTACATGTCTTTCCGAGGGTTGGAAGACATGCTAGCCTCTCGCAATCCTATGGGAGAGAGAGATAGCTACGAAAATTGTGCACAAGATATAAGGAGACATAACAACACTACATTCACATACAAGACAAGTCCATGCACTAAGAAAAAACACAACATTTTACAAACAAGGAAAGGAGGATAAAACCAGATTCATCCTCTAAAATGGGGAAGAGAAGATGATATATCCAAAGGTTCCAAATGTGTGGTCCAACCATAAGATGCACAAAAATAATTTCTTCACAACCTCCTTATTCCTCCACAACAACAAACCCTCCTTATTGCTCCACCCATTTGCCTAAATCCTTCTTGGGAGGATTTTCAAACCCATTGGGTTTCCTCTCCAAGAATGGGGAAAGGGGTTCAAACCATATGAGGGGAGTAAAAATAACCTACATGGATTTCACATCAAGCCATGAGGTTTTAGAGGGAAAATATCTCTCTTCCCCCATAAAATCTAAAATCCATCAAGCCATATGATGGATGGAGAAAATAAAAGCATAAAAACATACTCAAGCAACAACACACGTGAACAAAACACATATTTTCAAATATAAGAAAGGCTAAGATCTAGCATGACATAAACATATAATGAGCTCAAAGATCCTACCTCCAAAAGATCTCCAACACTCTAAGATTTTCCAACTTCCTTATCTAAGCAAGCTCTAGCTCCAAAAGTTTCCAAGCACCAAGAAAAAGCTCCAAAAAAAATCTCTTTCTCCCCCATGAGCGAGAATTTGAAGAGAAGCCAATAAATTTCCTCACCAATGAGGGGGTGACATGTGTCACCCCTCTCTTCCCTCCAAGTCAAAGATTCTCATAATAAAAATAAGAAAAGATAAATTCACTTTAAACACTCTTCTCCCAAAATACCCAAAATGAAAATAGAAAAAGTTTGTGAAACTTTTTATAAAACACACATACCAATCCATCTTACATGGATGGTGACCAAAGAGAGGCAAAATGGGAGGGAAAATCCCCCTATGCCTTGAAATTAATCCCCCCTACCTATTAGGTATGGTCTAAGGGTTTATTTTCATGCTAAGTGAACCCCCAAAACTAAAAGGACTCACTTAAAATGCCATAAATAGCCCAACTTCGGGTTTGGAACATTTTGGCACAAGTGTAGAGGATGTGGGGCCCACTCAAGGGTTCACATGTGACCCTAATCCTCTCTAATTAATCCACACTTACCTAAATACCAAACTTAATGCAAGTGGGGATCATTAAGTCCCCAAACATAGTTTACTTAACGAAGAAGCACAACCTAAACACAAATTAATTTTACATGACATACTACATTACAAATGAGGGTCACTCATGGTGCTTAAAATAATGAAATATAATACTAAGGACTCATACAGCTAACATGGTTAGGACTTGGTTGCATGGGTCGCTTGTGCACAATTTGTGTAGCCACCCTGAAATCCACATTCTCATGTGACCTGTCACTTGCACACTCAATGCACACATTAAACGCACCTGCCCAATACAATGTAAATCAAGTACTCAATAAGCGATCAATGAAATCTACATGATATCATATCATCATCATGGAATCGTAAATCCAAAAACATGCATAGTTACACACAATTTACCATGAGTTAGCCATAGAGATAAATATAAATGACATATGTCCATAAAATCAAGCCATGTAACTAAACTAAGTATCCAACATACATCAATTAGGTCTAAACAACATCGCAATAATTTATTATCCACAACATCTAATGAAAGGTGTCAACATCCTAATCAAGTCAAATTGGTGCTATGCACCTAAATCACCATACATGTCCAAGAAGGTAAAATATTATAACATAATGTCCAAAATATATCAAATCCCTATGAAATCATGTTTATGAATAAAGAAGTCAACATATAATTGAGGCTATAAAAATGTGGGCACTACATGTGAATTACATTGTGGTAATGAAGTCATGATTGCAAAACTTCATGGAATAGAATAAAATGGAGAGAGGTGGAAAGAAACATGGATGGAAATGGATGGAAGAGAGGGAGGTCCCCAACTTAGAGAGACTCGGTTGTTGTTTAGATGGAGTAGCCAATTGTGCTTGCACGTGTCTCTAAAGAATGAAATCCCACCAAGAGTGCAACAAAACTTGATGTAATGAAGTTGATACTTGGATGCACAATTTAGGGCACAAGGCTTCAATTCAGGATTTTGATGCTTTTCTTTAGCTGCTTATCCCCAAAATACACAAGTTGGAACTTACCTTATGTAATGCAACCTTCAAAACCTGAAACACTAACTTTCGAGATTAAAAGACCTTCTTTGTAACCTACAAAACCTGAAACATCAAGATTCAAAACTTGGGACCTATTGCGCATGCATGGAAACTCGAAATGAAGGATCTGATCCTTTTGATGTTTCCAATGTAGAACTCCTGAAATGCTTGTAAATGCCTCTAAAGCTAAGATCTTTTAATGGAACACCTGAAAAATAGAACTTTGACTTCAGTGATGTCCCACTGTGCATGTCAAAATTGTTAGTGTAAAATTACAACACCCCCCAAATGGCCAAGTTTTGGATGGGACATTTGGTGTAATTTACATAACATGGAGCTATCCTAAGTGTGGGAAATTGTGAAATGGGATAGCTCTCCGGAGAATGTTAGTTCCTACTCCCAATCCTACCTTCCAAAAACTACTACTAATGAAAGAAAGTCAACTAACTACACCTATTCTAACATACCAATGAGACAGGGAGAGATGCATGGAAAGTAAAAACTTACGCTAAGAGCGACGATACACCAAGAAAAAGAGTGTTAGACACTTCCCAGTCCACAAAACAATGAAAGAAATGAACCTAGGGAGGGTGGTCTTGTGCCACAAACTAGATCACATTCAGTGCATTATGAGAAGGATAGACAACAATATCACAAGTCACAATGCAAACATCCACGATTCCTAAATGAGCACAACTAAATAAACATTCAATGAATATTAGAAGTATGCACAACCACCTATTTAACAATGAGAGGTAAGAAGAAACAAAAAACCCTTGAAAGGATAGAGAATTAACACAAGCATCATTTTATTGCTTCATTAAGATTTACACAATACATTTTCCAGTAGGGGAAGCCATGAAGCCGTTGTAGTTTTTTGGAGGAAGGCTTAGAGCCCCAGAAGAACTGGGTTGAACGGGAGAAGAAAATGACCAACCACCTGATTTGTGCAAGCCCTTTACAATTTATAAAAGAAAAATGTTAGAGAGAAGGAGAGGAATTTGAAAGCTTGCTTCAAATTCCCACCAAATTCCATCATTTCACCTGCAAGAGTGATGGGCAAGTATGCAAAATGCATACCCAATTGTACCCTACCTTGTGGGAGAAGGAATAACCTCCATGCTTGCAATCATTTCATTCTTGTACCTCGGTATGGCCTCCATGTTCTTGGGAATTCATCATGATTATACTCTCACCTAAACCCATAATTTTCCATTTTTATTGCTTTATGTTGTGGGGCCTGAAATTATTTTTCCATCGAGTATACGATTGTGCAATTCTGAGGTCATGGGAAAACGTTATTCAAGTTTTAGTGAAGGGGGCATTTTAGGTTTTGGACTCCATTTAATTCTTCCCATCGAGATCCTCACTGAGCTATTCTATCATTTACACCTACTGCCATTTAATTTTCTAACTGCCTCCACCGACCGAGTTGACCCAGTCAACTCACCATTTAAATGGGTGGGCCTCTGTTTCAGGAGCGGGGTTAGTTCGTGCATATGCATCGGTAAGTCGAAATGCATCATACAAGTGTAAACCCACCTCTACATTACCTCCCTTTATCTTAACGAATGAGTTGTTAAAATTTCGGGGTGGGATTTTTCTTTGCATGGCATCAAGTTTTCATGGTGCATTAACACCATGCATTCCCGACCATGATCCCCACTTGGCAAGTCCCGATACGCTCTGCCCCTGACACATTCTCCACCGCCGACCCGTCTTGAAACTTTGAGGCGTCATCCTGATACACCGTGCATTGCGGGTTCGGAACCTGCCGAACATCAACACGTGCTTGCTCCCCCATGTGTCATGTGAATGAACTTCTGCATCCACATCTCAACTTGCCTGAGTTGACGGGCTATGAAACTCACCGTGACTGATGAGATTTAGCTCGTTGAGCTCCATATTGAGCCCAACCCTTTGAATCCGCTTCAGCTCAGCGAGATGCTCAATGAGCTAGTTTTAGCTCAATCTTCCTAGGGCCCCTCCTTGGAAATTTTAACCTATTTCTCTTATTTTTCCCATGGGATTTTGGATTTTCTCAGCTAGAGGAAGGTAACGGGCACTCAGAGACTCGAAATGACACAATTTCCTGAAATTGCTCATTTTTTTCATTTTTTCTTGAAGGTGGGCTTGGGGAGCTTGTTTTTAGCCTATGACAGAGCTTTGAGCCTTAAATGGCCAAATTGACCCGAATGGCCCCAAACTCTTCCCAAACACTGCCAAAAGCTCCCTAAACATGAAATTGACATGCGAAACCAAGAATTCTCCTATGATAATCCTTTCCAGTACCTAGGCCAACTATCCCCGGTTTTCCATTTTACCCGGGGGTAAAATGGATAACAAAACCTTCTGTATGCTTTTGGAATTGCGACTGAAGAAGAGGGAATTTAGAGAGCAATTGGGAATGTAATCATAAACCAGTAACCTTCGCGATGTTTCTGCACAGAATCCTCGAAGTCTCACCAAATTCACATGCATTATGTTTCCAACAGAGTTGATTTCCGCACGAAATTGTTTTTCACCTTGTCTTGAACCTTCCAATTTTTTGACGGCCACAAGTGTATGATCTGGTAGAGTTCCTTTGAACACTTAACCGAATCCTCCACTCCCAAACTTATACTTGAAATTCTTGGTTGCAATTTTCAACTCCTTGTAAGTGAAGGTCCTGAGGAATGCGTTATAGGAGTCCGCAATTATTTCGATCGATGGTAACCGATGCCTCCAGCACATTAAAAATATGGAAATTACACCTAAAACAACCGCTAGAGCAGAAAGTACTGCATCTACAATGGTTGATTCCATGCGGTTGGAGGAGGAAAATCGGTGAACATGATCAAGTGCAGAGGTAGCTACTTGAATAACGACTTGTGAACTGATTTTTGATGGAGAAGTTTTCATGTTTAATAAATCCCCGAACCAAATTTGGCACGTCCCTGAAGATTTCTCGTAACTAAATGCAGTGCACGAGAAATTGGTTAAGCATGTTTTCTTGCAATGTGTCTTGTTTTGTGCAGGGTACGAGGAAGCCTAATTTCCAGGCAACGAAACCCTCAAATTGTTGAATCTGTCAGTGCTGCCATTTTCAGCATTGCAATTAACGGGTAGCAATACCAAACCAAATACGACGAGTAGTTGGGTTCTGGGCCAAGCATTGGCTAAACTTTGGAAATATTTTCATTTCTTGATGGGAACACATTCATTTGCTAGGATTTTCTGTGGCAAGTCCTAGCATTAGTATGAGTTCATTGGCAATCCATCTTGATGACGAATTCCACGATAACCAGAAATAGGGATTAATCGTTCGGTGTCAGCTCGTTTGACCCTTTTCAATTCCCAACAAACAACATAATTTTGACCTTGACCTATTATTCGTTCAAGTCGGTCGATCTGATACTTAGTCGAATCATTCACCTTTACGTTCTCACTGAGACCCAATCAATAAGGAACCTGAGTGGCTTCTTTAGGTCCAATTCCAAAAATTACGGTTGGGGCGATTCTTACTAGTTCATTGGGAACTAATATAGTTCCTGGTACTAATAGATGTGACATGATTGATTCTTTCCCTGGTCCTCCCATGCTCGGGGACATAACTGCTGGACCACCAATCTTACAAATCCAATCTTGAAGCATTCCGCGCAGTTGCAGAACTGAAGATTCTTTAGGTTACGTGCTCCATAATTATACACGGTGCATTGATCTTCAAGTTGAGACCAGAACATGCTCCATTCATCGACATCAATCATGTTATACATTCAAATTGTTCCGGACTTGCCTATGACGAAACTGGAGAGCGCAGTGAGTGTTGCTATCATTGTATATGTGAGATATATACCGGGGCTAGATTATTCAATGCTGATGTTAAAAAGGCTTCTATTTGTTTGTAACATTTCTGGAATATGACTGAAATTCTTACCGTTCCAAACTCTACTTTCCCAATACTGCACAGAATTGTTCCACCTTATAATGAATTTCTTAGCCCCGAACGGATCCGTCTCGAAGGAGAAAATCCCCGGTGCTGGATCCGAAGAACTCCTCCAACCAACTAACATTTTCCGTCCACCGAGCCTCATCCCGACTAACCAGGTATCTACGGGATGGTTGAAGCTCTTCCAAACGATCTCAGATTTATTTTCCTCGCCCAGTAGTAAAAAATTGCCAGAGCCTAATTTTACAGCCCCGGATGCCTTCTTCATGACGTTGGATGAACAAACAGTCTCACCATGTCCAGTAAACAGCCCCAGATTACCATCTCTCTAAAGATTCAAAAACACCAGGCATGTATCTAACTGGAATCTCACTGTTAACCACCAAACACGGTCGCCTTCTCTGATAATCGGGCATTCTAGATGCCAATATACCAATTATTAGTTCCATTGGGGCTGAAAAATCCCACTTCAAACGTGGCATTATTTGAATTTATGGTCTGATTTGCAGTAAGCGAGGCACCCAGAAAAAGAGTATATCCACCCTCAAGTGCAGCACTGTACCTCTTCAGGTGGATAAACACTGGAATCATACAGAGCAGGCGTAAGAAGACTGTTTCATTTTTTCCCTCCATTTCTAAATTGTTACGTTACTAAACCGATCTCTACACTTAAAATGTTTACGAACATCTAAGCGGAAAGTACCGTAAAAGGGAAACGTCAGTTGTAAACTGAAATCGTCTAAACAAATTTGGTCTTCTCTATTTACATGTCAAAGGGTTCGTGTTTAACGTATTTGCAACATCGGTCGTTCTCGTGAAAATACTAAAGAAAGAATATAATTTATTTGAGATTTCATAAACATATTTACTTGTCAACAAAAATTAGATCATGGGCTCACATTACGTCGAAATTCTACGAGCCATCATTACATTCATTTTGTGAAATTTTATGAGTAGGAATCAAACTAAAGGGAGATAAAAGGAGGTGATAAAAGAAATTATAGTTGATCAAGTGAATGTGAAATATCAGTGGAGGGGGATAAAGAAGGGTATTGAAGGAGGAGAATTTTTGATGTGACCAAAATGTTGGGGAACGCAGGCAATCTCTTATGGTAAGTCGCGTATGGACTATGTGTCATTTTCGGAAACCTCTCAAAGGAGAAAGGGGGTGCGATACACAAATACTTGAGGCAAAATACTCTTGAGATAACTCTGAAAGTAATTCCTAGTCGGTCAATATTCCTAACATCAACAATTATGTTTTGCAATGTCAATGCTTGTGTTTTTTGGATAGTTTGAGCCCACACCATTTTAAGGGGATTTCACATGTGCTTGCCGCAAGAAACTGTAGAGATGGGGACATGTCAGCAAGAATCGACATACTATGTCGGGATGATGGAGTTGTTAAATTTTGATAACCACAAAATATGACAAGTTAGGGGGAGTCGACATCTACTCCTGTCACCCAATCACCCACTTAGGAAAATACAATAACAATTTTATAATTTGATCATATAGTTACTTGTTACTTTATGAACAGATCATGATCAATTTTCTGGAACAATTCATTCATGTGTTTATGCTACACCTTATTATTTGATTTTGGTCGTTATTTATCAGTCAATTTGATCATTCAACTGCTCTTCTTGCTGTTAAATTTCATGATTCTATTGGTGTCACTATTTGTCTTCTATATCTCTGCATTTATGATCACTTTTAATTTGGTAGACCTATGTTTCTTGTTGCTGAATCACTTATCTGTTTCACATATTCTTTATAGTCACTTATATTTTCTTCATTGTCACTGATTTTTCATCTTTCTCAGTGTCAAAACATTGCACATCCCACTATGTCTTCCTCTATAGTTTGCACTCACAACCACACTTTCATGTCAACTACCTATGCAATATTTATTACACTACGGTTTTCAAGAATTAGGCTCTTTGTATACTCATGTCCGTGTCACTCCAACTCCCATAAACTCTTCACTTTCCATTATTCATCTGACTTCCTTCGAGCCATTGACCCTTCATTGTACCTGAAAGATTAAGGGTGTTTGTTTGGAAGAAAAAGAAAAAATAATTTGTCTTTCTACATACTATGTTATGAATAATTTCAAGTGACAAGTTACACCTTAACTGACTGTTTAGATTCCTTTTCCCATCCTCGTCCATTGAGCAAGTATGTGATTAGTCACCTCAAGTCTCTAGGATAGTTAAATGAAGGTTTCATGATCTTGCAAGACCATATTGCACTTTAGCAATACAAATTTCATTATGCACAGTTTAGAACTTATACATAGAACTTGACGATTTTGGACTTTTTACAATTTTCATGTTCTTTAAGCACTTTATCCTGATTCATATCAACCTTCACATCCATTTCTCATGTTTTAGAATTTGGAACAAGTTCAAGATGGTTCATATGCTTCTCACAAATAAATTGCATTGAAAAACATCAATCACAGTACCTTGTCACATGTGAACACAAGTTTTCAAAGCTTTGTCTGAAAAATTCTCTTGATACCCTAGATCAATCTCAATAATTTCTTTTACAACTGATTTGTGTGCTAAAAACAGATATTTGTATGAAGTTTTACGAGAAATGGTTTGTTGGAAAGTCTTACCAAAAAAACATCTGCCAAAAAAACCCTAGATTAGGTTTATAACCACTGGACAAACTCGAGATACCATAGCACTGAATTTATCCCTCATTTGTTGATGGAAAACAAAAATTTCAGCTCTACACCGCCTATAGGAGTAATGAGCATCTTCTTCATTCTTCAAAAATCCTTTTAACTCTCCAACATGCTCCCAACAACTCAAAAACCATTGCACAATAGTCAAATATTTTGTCAGTGCTTTATTTGTCAAGTTTTAAGACATGCTTTATGGTTTGGAAAAACATTTATAGTATCAATCAGAGTTATTGAAGTATGCTAAAACTCTCTTAAGCACCATACATTACCTTAAAGACCAATAACACACCTTAGTATGGATATTTCATCTTGCAAAGGAAATACAATCCTCATTGTGGCCAAGAGTAAACTTCAAGGATACGTCTGAAATGTTCAACATTTATTTCGACTGAATTTTGAGAAAACTTGAATTTGGAATATGCATTATGGTCATGGAGAAAAGACTGTACATTTTCATTATCAACATGTTTCATGATTTTCATGTCTGACTTTATGTCTATGCCACTTGTATCTTACTAAGAGGACTTGAGAAGAGTAAATATGCTTGAGAAAAAGTAATGATATTTTCTAACCCGAATTCACACCTAGATAACCATGAAAGTATTGAAAACACATCACACAAGTGTTTTTCTGGCAAACAGACTCATCTTACTTCCATTGCTTCAGAACGAGTTTGAGAGAGAGAAAAAACATGGTTAGAAGAATGTTCATAACTTCTCTAAAACTTATCCATTTTGTCTCAAACGTTTTTAAAAATATCAAGCTTAGATTCATATAAAAAAATTACTTATATTATTTATTTGAATAAGGCTCTATAATGTTTCTTAAGTGCTAAGAATCGAGGAAGCTCAAAATGAGCTTCTCAAGAAACCAATTTTAGAAAAAGTAGCATAACTTTCACATACCATTGAAAAACTTGGTGAAATTTTTCATGGATAAAAAACATCACCCCTATACATGTTCCATGAGGTTATTTTCCATAAATATTTATCTAATCTTCCAACTCATCTCACCTACCTCAGCATTCACTACTTGTTCTTACAGAAAATTTTGGCAGGCTTTTAAATTTTTCCTCCAAGAGCTAGAATACACGTTTCAAATTCTCATGCATGCTATAGGATATGTTATAAGACTTATTCCAAGTTTACCTATTCTTTTCATGACCCGTGCCATAGTTTCACACCTCATCAGGCTCTAGAAATAGGCCTAAATGAACCAGTTTGACTTGAGACTTCCACCAATTGACCTAATACTCACTATAAGAGCTTGTTATCATGCTTAAAAAATCATACATGACCGATATGTCATCTGAACCAGCCATACCTTCCATGTCCATGCTTCCAATGAGTTCCTTCCTCACAATCCAACCTTGCAGGGCATTGAAACTACCCTGAAATCTCTTTGTGAGCTTGAAACATCTTGAGAAGGCACTACCAATCAGCCTTCATGTCCATGAATTCTTCACTTCAACAATCAACCCTTTTTTCCATCAATACCACTTGAAATCAATGAAAAGAACATTAAAAATAACTTTAGTCCAACAAATACAATGTTTGGACTGTGATTCCAAAGCCTTGTGTTTATTTTTTGGAATCTAGGACATAACACTGGATCCGAAAACGTGAAAGTGATCTACATAAAGATTGCATCTAAACCAAGCCTCAAAGGGTGTCATCCCTCTTATGGCCTTGTGTGGAACAAGGTTCTGAATTTAGTACACACATCTCACTACTTCAGCCCAATACTACGCAGGAAGGTATTTCAAGTGAAGCATACAAGTGGCCATTTCCTTAAGTATTTGGTTCTTTCTTTCTGCAACTCCATTTTTCACAGGGTTGTAAGCAACTATATGCTACAAGGTAATGCCTTCAGAGGTATAAAAATATTTGAACCTGTTGCTCACATACTCACCTCCATTTTTGGTTCAAAGAACCTTGATAGACCATTCTACTTTTTTCTCAGCAAGAGCCTTAAAGTCCTAAAAATGATTGAAGACTTCAAACTTAAGCTTAAGAAAATACAACCACGTGTATCATGAAAATTATTCAATGAAGGCTACTATATATAGAGTTATGATAAACTAAGGAAGTCGAAAAGGGTCAGAAATGTCACTATGAACAAGATCCAAGGGATGAGTTCTCTCTAGGCTATTCCGTTGTCAAATATTTTCTCTAGGTGCTTCCCGAGGGAATAACCCTCACAAAGACCCTTAGAAAACTTGACGCAGGGTAACTCATTGACCATTTTATTTTGGCTAAATTGTTTAAGGTAACTATAATTAAGATGCCTAAAATGCACATGTCATAGCTTACTAATCTCATCTACATGTGTGAGTAAGGAAGTGAGCGTTGAATCATGAGTAAAGCGAGAAAACATATATAACTGTGAATGGTGATTTTCCTTTCCCTCATCCATGGTGCAGTCAGAGTTAAGATCTAGAATAATCACCAAGTTAGGACCAAATTCCAATCACATTTTGTCACCAAAAAAGAGTGATTTGGTAAACTGACAGGAGACTGGTAGAGAGATTACGAATGCTCAACACTTAGTTAGATAATCCACCCTCCATCTCTACCGATCCACTACCAGAAATCGACATTGTAGTGTCATCACCTAATGTGATTTGGGACATGACACATGGTTCAATGATGGTTAAATCAACATCAGAAGATGCCATGTGGTGCAAGGTACCAAAATCAATAATCCACGTCGATAAAGGAGCTGATCTGGCTACAAGGGCCTTTCTTTTCTTGTTCTCATATTTAGACGCCTTTGATTTGGAAGAATCTACCTTATGAGAAGTTTGTTTAACGGATTCAAGGACACTTATTTTATTCTTCTCAAGTAAATGAGTTAAGTGATCAACCTTTTTCCACATACGTTGATTCTCTTCATGGCTAGTATTCTCTCAATAAGAACACTTACACTTTTCCTTCTTTTCTTCAGGATCAGAATTCGAAGCTTCCATGTTAGGCTTCGTTTGGGATTTTTTGGTCTTGGTATCCTTCTTGGGTGAGTCATTTTAATCTTTCTTCTTGTCATTTTTCTTACCCTTACTTACCACAAGGGCATGTGACATGGATTTTAGAGTCCCCATTTGAATGATTTTTTCCTATTCTTGAATGAGTTGGGATGAAAGGTTTTCAAATGAGGAAATTTTTCAAGCACTGTCTAAGGTGGATTTCATGGTGTGGAAAGTTGAAATGAATACGGAGTATTCGAGACCTAACTTAGAAATAATCGATAAGTTCTACTGATATTCTTTCTTATCCACTTTACCTTCCTTTATAAGCAATCTAGTGCAGATAAACTTTTAGAAGAAGGCCTGCAAGTTTTCAAAGTCACTAGGGTTTAACCCTAGTATTTGTTTCTCCAATTCATGCACTCTCATGTCATCTTGCTTCCCAAACATCTCATTGAGAGTTTTACACGATTCAATAGGTGTTGAGGAATTTTCAATGTGGAAGAGAAATTCAAGAGAGATAGACATATAGAGAAGACCCAAGGCTTCAAAAAAATAGTTAAACAAATTATATTCTTTCGGTTCATCATCATGTTCGGTCTCTACTCCCATAAAAAAAAAAGAATAACCCTTTACTACGTAGAACCGTAACAATTTTATATATCCATTTGAAGAAATTGAAAGGTGTGAACAAAAGTACTTTAGATGCATCCATTACAAACAGAGAGAAAGAAGGAATGTAAAAATAAAGAATTAGAAACACAACCACCCCAGAACAATATTAACACCTCTCTGATTTTGGCACTTTATAGTTTAGTATGTTGATTACAATCAAATCTAACTGTGTGTCAAGAAATAGTTGGTCAACCTTGTAATCAATGTAATAATTTGCAAGAGTGTAGACCACAATCAAGCTTTGTGATCACAACGGTTTGAAACCGTAAGAAAACACGAAATGAACAATAAGAAGAGAAGGGGATAAAAAAATAGTATTGTGTGAGAAGTAGTGTCTCACGTTACAACATAAACTCTGTCATGTGTGTGTGACTTAGGAAAAGAATGCATTTCAGGCATGTTAAGTCTAAAATTTGCAATATGTTTGCTACCCTTTTTTTATTTCATGAAATGAATGTTTCTCCTCCCTAAAATGGTTCCTAGAAAAGGATTTTGTGGTTGTTTATTTACTACCTTGAGTGTGCTGGTTATCTCTCTTATTTAATTCTTTTGAATGGTTGTTTTTTTGGATGACTAGCTTGCAAAAGGGGAAAACTGTTTTTTTTTACTCTGTTATATCTAGTTGGATGTGAACAATGTTATACGACTGGGAATTTTCCAGACTTTGGAATTACTTTCCTAGGAAGTTATGGAAGGATTGTTCTTGCGTGAATTTTTTTAATGATTTATGCCTATTAAGGTAAATGGTGAATAATGTTAATCAATGGGTTCAATGGGTGAATCCATTCAAGGATTGTGCATATGTTGTTTTGCTAAAATAGATCCCTGAAATCTAAAAGAAGGAAAATTTTGTTTGCAACTGAGAAATAATAACGCCTTATGAGGATATAGGGTGTTGAAACTTGTTTTCTTCTGAGTATGAATCTATTTTATTATTGGTTGTGTTTTCTCTTGCTATGGATGGCATAGTTGAAGACTGTTAAGAATTTTAATCTCTCTTAAAGACCGTTGAAGTGTAAAGAACTTATAGATGTAACTATCTTGTCAATAAGCTTATAGATAAGCATGATTACCTTCTTATTTATTGAACTCCTTGAAAGTTATAACCTTTTGATCTTGAAAAGTTCTTCAATCTGTGAAAGTTTTCTCTGCATTACCAAGGATGAAAATATGTTTTACCAGTTGAGTGGTTGTATTATATATACTTAAATGTACCATTCCCATAAATGGGTGCAGTGAATGAATTTTGATAACACTATGTTGCTAAGATCTCTCATAAAAATTGAAATGTGTTTGATGGCTCTAAATGTAGAGGTTTGGTTACGTGTTTGATTGTCCTTTATTCGATGTGTACATGTGGAGCCATGAGCTCATCAAACATGGTTAGGTGTTTTGAACAACTCAAAGGGGATGGGAAGTAATGTTTCGTTTTATAATTTATTGAAACCATTAAGTTGAATACCGAATCTTTCAAATTCAGGTATTGCACTTGGATTATTTTATAACTATTAGGTTATTCGAGTGAGTGTAGTTAATTTTCATTCATGATGTAATTGTGTTTATTTATGTGGATAATTAGTGAACGTATTAGTAATGGTCATAAGTTTATGACCAAACCTCTGTGATAGTTAGAAATTCAAAATGTGTTTGGGATGACTGTAGTCATTTTTGAAATAGGACTCTTGCTAACTCATGAATTTGGTGATACGTTATCAGGATAGTCATGAGGTTACAAATGGAATATATTATTTTTTTAATACATTGCTGGCCAATGTCATAAATTATTAAAAATTATTAATGACATTCGGGGGTACCTTTCCTTTATGTTATTTAAATAAGTTTTCGATTATTATGGGTTTTGTTGCTGAGATTAATAGATTTGTGTGACTCTTTTAAATGCATTTGAAGAGTGGTTTTGATTATGTTAACTTGTATTACTTTTAAAATATCTTGTAAGGAAGAGGTGGTACACTTCTTGTTTAGACTGTAATTATGGATTGTTTCTTTTGAGGTTACAAATCCCATTGTTGGTGCTCGTTTTGACCTCTGACCATTTTGCCCTAATTTTCCTCTGATATACGGGCTTTGCTATTTTTTCTATTTTTTCCTCGACCATGGGAGCTCGAAAATGATCGATTTATATTTGTATGCATTTGAAAATCCAAATCCATGGTCAAAATATGCTCAGAACCATGATCCACATAGTTTCGAAAAAGTTTTCATCCTTAATAAAAAATCGGGTTCTGAGCATGAATGGCGAATTTCTGTGTTTTAACAATCTGACGGGTGTCTTTTTGATGTCAAAGTTATTCCTCAGGGTCCAGTGATCACGTGGCTTCCTTTGGTTGGTCAGGGGATGGTGGGTGAATGCTTTAACTTATCATTTTTTGCTTTTTGGCAAAAAGGCAAATTTGGTCCCTTATCCCCGCTCGATTCTGATTGGCTCTTTAGGTGCTTACGTGGCTTCTTCCAGTTAGATGGGGCGAGGCGGGTCTATTTTTGAACTTTCTCTTTTTGGCTACTTTGGAAAAAAAATTGAACTCACCCCGTGGCCCCGCCAGGCTCTAATTGGAGAAAAATTAAGAGGCAGGGAGAAGGTCTCACTTTGACCCCATAAGAGGACACGTGGTGAGCCCACGCTCGATCAAGGTCTCAACTTTTGGGGATTATCTCAAGGAGCAATGCATTGACATGTGGAGGCCTCCTCTCACTTTGCATTTTTTATTTAGACTTTTCAATGGCCAAAGGAGATTGCCTCGGAGCTTGACATGTGGCGCCTTCCGCTGAGCTTCAAGCATTCTAAAAAAAAATTCCAGAGCAGGACATGTGGCGAGCCCGTGCTTGTCCAAAGTATCAAGTTTTTAGGACCATCTCAAGGTGCACTATGATGACATGTGGCAGGCTGTAAATTCAAAGGGGTGAGGAGGCGGACCATAAGGGGCAATTTGGACTTTTCCCCCTTTACATGCAAATGGCTGAAGACATCAAAATGGCCCACAAGCCCGATAAGGGAAGGGTCAAAGCTTTCTCCAGTCAACGGCGGGGGTGCAGACTCTTGGGGGAAATTTGTAAAAAATTCCTTTGGGAGAAAAGGTTAAAAATGAATAAGGGGATGCACAGTTCCGCTACAATCATATTTGGACACGTGTCAGGCCCGTTTCCCGAGGACAGAGCTGTGGGTAAAACTTGGAAAATTTTCCCTTTTAAAAAAGGGAGTGAAATGGCAGAATTTGGCCATGGTTCCGCTGGGGCCCACTTTAGGACACATGTCAGGCTCGTTTTTCGAGGGTGGAGGTGTAGAGAAAAATGTGAATTTTTTTTTGATTCTCCAAAAGTTGTAAAAAAGTCAGAGGAGTCCCCTGAGTCTGCTCTAAAGTTTGAATATGCCACGTGGACAACCCAAATTCAAATTAAAGATAAATGGTAGCTGAGAGTCTGGAATCTGATTTTTCCCTCTATTTTTCTAAAATACGCCTGAAAGTGTGAGTTTTCATGATTTCTTTGTTTTTCTACATGCCAAGCAGAGAAGGGAGTTAATTTTGATATCTAGAGTTTGGTGAGAAGATCCAGAGGGTGTCTTTTTCGATTAGAATGGTCTGACTTTCGTGCTCGATCAGTTTTCTATTTTTCTTATCCCAAGCATGCGAGGAGCCAAATTTGACAGATTAGGAGCGGAAGTGGTTGTTAAATTGAAGGAAGAGTGATCTAATAGAGAAAGGATTTGAATGCGGGAGGCATTCAATGAAATCTGCCTCCTCGAGCACTTGGAGACTTTTAGCAGATCTGATTCTGGGAATCACGAAATAATCATGGCGAACACTAGTGCATTAAACATTTTTGTCTTTTGGGGAGAAGGGGCTCTGGTGTAAATGCTATAAATGGCATGAATTTTTCATACAAATGGTGGGGAGTTTTTAGAAAAGTTAGAGACTGGTTTTTCTAGCAGAAAAATCTTGACAGAGTCCATCCCTTTTGAGAAGCCATCTAAGAATCTTGTATATCTCTCTTTGTATCAGATTCAATCGTGTCAAGGTGGTTGCAAGTGTACAGCCATTGAAAAGCTTTGATATTGTTCTGGAAACTTTCCCTTACTGATAAATTTGATCAAACTTGATCTATTCTGTGTTAGTCTAGAGTAAAGTGTATTTATTTCATCTATGAATGCATGTAAGTAGTTTTTCTTGTTTTTGTTGCAATCTTGTGTCAAAATCTAGTCCAATCACACAGGTCTCAATCCTTGTGATAGTTTAGTGGCATCTATAGTTTCATTTATCAGAAGACCCTTAATCTGGGAGTGAGATAAACGGTTTAAAATCTCTTTTCTTTCATTTTGTTGACAGAGATTATTTGTAAGCCTCTAGGTGTACCTCAGGTGTGGTTTGATTTGAATCTTGGTTCTTTATTAGATTTTCAAACTCAAGCCTTTGTGATAGAATCCCATAGGTTGTGTGAAAGAGTGTTAATCTAGGCCTCCATTTAGGCACATATTCTAGTTGAAGAAACATTTCTAACTTTTGTGGCATTTTGTTGGTTGAATTCTTCCATCTTGCATAAGCTCTCAAGGATCTGGTGAGTCAAGTTCATCCTATCTCTCCTCCCAGCAAAATCTATTTAAAAACATCAAATCCCATCCATACTACCCATGTTTTTCTCTGTATACCCACACAAGACCAAAATCCATTTGCCAAAGTATGCAGGATAAATAAGGGTCTCAAATGTCTTTAGTAACCTTTGCCTTGTTGTGAAAGTATTGCCATGATCTGGAAGTGACAAATCGTGAGATTCAAAACTGGTGTGTTGATCATATTTTCCCCAAGGATTTTCTACAAAATTTATGCAAAAGAAAGGTACCTATATCTCCTTTCAAATAACAGAGGTTGCAAAATATGTTCTCTTACCTTGGTTGAAAGGCACAACCTAAAATAGTTAGGATAAGATCATATCCTTTTAAGGTGCTACCCATCTCTCCACAAATCCAAGTAACAAAGGGATAGTCATACCCCTTCCCCGGCTATAAAATGACATATATTTATGATATGGCTGCCTCTAAGCTCCATGTTGAATCAATGTTTCCACTTGTATTGAAAATAAGAACAAATATGGGTACCAACATCACTGGCACCATTGTCGGGGATTTCAACTCAAGATCAAGAACCTGGTAAAACACTTCTTGTATGCTCCAAGTGCTATGTGCATTTCTTTCATTTTCCACACTGAATTTACTAGCTTTCATTTGATACATCTGGGTGAAGAAAGGTCAGAATCTTTCCATTTCCAAGTTTCTTGCATTGACAAACCTTTGACAGATCATATCTAGTGCATCTGCACAACTAAGGTGAAATTCCTTAGTGGTGACTCCCTGTTGATCTGATTCTTAATAAGTACTAGTGTCTTAAAACTCTGTCAAGGTCAGATTTGTTACTAATATTTGTAAAGCTGGGGGGAAGAAGATCTTTCTTTGCTAGGGATCCTGCTAGGACATTGTTTCCAGAGCTAGGGAAAGCAAAATCAAAATGAAGAAAATCTTGGAGAGTTATTGGAGATCAGTAGACAAGGAGAGGGATCTCCATTGATGAGAGTGATCGGCGTATCATTGAAGACTGCCATTCAAGTGACTCTGAATCAGGTAGCCTCTTTGTGGAACTGAACTCTCCAGCTAGAGAGGGGCCTTCTTTTGAGTTTGAAAGGTTTTATTCACACTCTTCTCCTATCTTTTCAGAGGTTGATAGAGATTTCCAAGAAACAAGGCCTTTGGGGGGTATCCATTTTCAAAATTATACTTATGTGTTCCAAGAACCTTCTGTACCCCATTAGTTTGTCACCCCTCCAGGATCACCTCTTCAAATCAATATGGCTCAGCCCATACCTCCATTTGTTGTAAACACCTTTGGACCTATAAATTTTGTGGGAATGGCTAGATATCCAAATGCAGTGCCTCAAGATGTAAGGAACAAAATGCCAAAGTTCCAGGGAAATAATGCTATTACTAGAGATCAACATCTAAAGCTTTTTATCAATATGGTGGAAGATTTTGAGATTGAACATGAGGATGTATATGTCAAGTTGTTTATCCATACCTTGGAAGAGGATGCTAGGGACTGGTATAAAGATTGCCAGATAACTCTATTGACTTCTGGAATGAGATGAGAAATGCATTTAGAATACAGTATGGTGATAGGACTGACCCTAGGTTTCTTTTGACAGAATTTGAAAATATCAAAAAGAACCCTAATGAGTCAGTACATGATTTCAACACAAGGTTTAATAAGACCTTGAGAAGATTTCCTGTTAGAATAAGGCCTTGTGATGATTCATGTTTAATCAAATATACTGATCCATTTGATAAAAAGGACACACATTATTTAAGAGACGAAAACCCCAAAAATTTGAGGCAAGCCTTCACCATGGCTTTGCAAATAGATAACAATATCAAGGAAATTGGAAATCATCCAAAGAGGGAGGGTGTAAAGCTAGTTAACCCAAAAAAACCTCAGACAAGCAAGGCTGCAGATTTGGAAGAAGTTGTGAAGACGTTGGCAGGGGCTGTCAAAGAGATCTCCTACAAGATAGCTCGAGCTGAGAAAGGAATTGGGCAGAGCTCACAAGGTCAACACAAACAACAAGGCCAAGATAGGTTTACAAATCACCAAAGAGCTGATGATAGACGTAAGGGACCTGTTGGATTTGGAAATAGGCAGCCCCAAAGTAGAGAAAATAGAATGGTGCCTAATCCTTTGGCTACCAGAGTTGCTATGGTGGAGGAGACATATGTCATTGATTGGTTTGACAAATGTTTCATGCCCCATGCTCCATGTGAAGAAGATCAACAAGAAGAATAAGGAGCTGATGATAATGATGATGATGTCTACATGATGGGTCGCTCCACAAGCTTACAACAAGGGGCAACTTTGACTGAGGTCATAAGTGCCTAGATTACTACTAATTTTTGGGACTACATCCATAGGGTACATGCTCTTCCTCCCTCTCATGCTTTATAAGTAGATAATGTACAAGATTTTGAATTTCCCAATAATGAATTTGAATACTTAAGGGCCTTAATGATAAAGAAGTATGATGGAGGAATCCCATATGAGAAAGATAGACAGTTGCTGATGAATGTTGTTGTGGCTCAAGAGAAGGAATATAATACAAGAAGTAAGATTGTCAAGAAGGCAGGGCCTCAAGCCAAGCCATTAGAATGGTCTGACTTTCGTGCCCGATCGTATTTTCTGTTTTTCTTCTCCCAAGCACGTGAGGAGCCAGATTTGACAGATTAGGGGTGGAAGTGGTTGGAAAATTGAAGGAACAGTGGTCTACCAAAGTAAGGATTTGAATGCAGGAGGCATTCAATGAAATCTACCCCCTCGAGCACCTGGAGACTTTTTGTAGACCTGATTCTGGGAATCACGAAACAATCATGGTGAACACAGGTGCATAAAACGTTTTTATCTTTTGGGGAGAAGGGGCTCTGGTGTAAATGCTATAAATGACTACGAATTTTTTGTGCAAACAGTGGGGAGTTTTTGGAAAAGTTAGAGACTGATTTTTCTAGTAGAAAAATCTTGACAGAGCCCCATCCCTTTTGAGAAGCCATCTAAGAAGCATGTATATCTATTTTTGTATCACATTCAATTGTGTCAAGTTGGTTGTAAGTGTATAACCATTGACGAGATTTGATATTTTTTTGGAAACTTTCCCTTGATGATAAATTTGATCAAACTTGAGCTATTCTGTAGTATTGAGTAAAGTTTATTTATTTCATCTCTGAATGCATGCAAGTAGTTTTTCTTGTTTCAAAATCCAGTCCAATCACACAGGTCTCAATCCTTTTGATAGTTTAGTGGCATCTACAATTTCATTTCTCAGAAGAGCCTTCATCTAGGAGTGAGATAAATGGTTTAAAAATCACTTTTCTTTCATTTTGTTGACAAAGATTATCTATAATCCTCTGGGTATACCTCAGGCGTGGTTTGATTTGAATCTTGGTGCTTTATTGGGTTTTATGACTCGAGCCTTAATGATAGAATCCCATAGGTTGTGTTAAAGAGTGATAATATGGGCCTCCATTTAGGCATATATTCTAGTTGAAGAAACATTTCTAACTTTTGTGGCATTTTTTTGGCTGAATTCTTCCATTTTACATAAGTTGTCAAGGATCTGGTGAGTCAAGTTCATCCTATCTCTCCTCCCCACCACAAAAATGTATTTAAAAACATCCAATCCCATCCATACTACCCCTTTTTTGCTCTATATACCCACACAAGACCAAAATCCATTTGCCAAAGTATGCAGGATAAATCAGGGTCTCAAATGTCTTTAGTAACCTTTGCCTTGTAGTGAAAGTATCGTCATGATCTGGAAGTGACAACTTGTGAGAGTCAGAACTGGTGTGTTGATCATATTTTCCCCAAGGCTTTTCTACAAAATTTATGCAAAAGAAATGTACCTGTATCTCCTTTCAAATAACAAATGTTACAAAATAGGTTCTCTTACCTTGGTTGAAAGGAACAACCTAAAATATTTTGGATAAGATCATATCCTTTTAACGTGTTACCCATCTCTCCACAAATACAAGTAACAAAGGGACAGTCAGATCCCTTCCCCGGCTACAAAACGACAAATATTTGTGATATGTCTACCTCTAAGCTCCATGTTGAATCAGTGTTACTGCTTGGCTTGAAAAGGAGAACAATTTTGGGTACCAACATCCATTATGCTATGAAACCCGGAAGGATGTTTTAATGGTAACCTCATCTTAAATGGACTTGAAAATAGGAGGCCTTTCACTGCCCCGTACTTTGTTTATCAAGGAACTTGGTTGTCGAGTAATGCCTATCTTGGGTTTTTTCAAATATCTTTATTCTCTTAGCATTGCCCTGTGGAGTCTCTTTTCGATGAGATAAATTAGTTCATGGGTTGAACTTCAGTTTTCAACTCCTTTGATCAGGTGATGGTTTACCCTTCTTACACTCGTCTGATTGCTCTAGCTTTTAGGCCAATAAGACCTCCCTCCTGGAAGGACCGATTACCTATTTGTTTCACATCTATGATTGTATCTAGTATGTTTTGGACTTCTCTAATATTTTTGTGAGGGATGGACCGAGTATTAGATTTCAGTCACGTAATCTATAGGATTACATGATTGAAATCCCAATACTCTTGACTTTTGTTCCTAGCTATTAAAGTCTACGGTCTTACCTTGGTTAGTTAAGATATTGTTCTTAAATGGAATATTTGACTTCCTTCTTGTTGGTTGGTGAAAATTTTTATCTCGTGTGAAGAATTTTTGATTATTGGTTTGTGTTTTGAACCATTCTTGAAATAGAACATTCCTTTCATGTTATTGTTAAATGCTAAGCTTAGTGTTACAATGTGTAGCCTTATCATGCTTAGTTCTCATGAACTGACTCAAGTTAATACTTGTGCAGATGGATTTTACGAGTAGATAAAAGGAAAGATTAATAAAGGTTTTTGTTATCCCCAAATTCACCCCTAGGAAAATTTGGTCAAGACAACCCCGCACATGGAGAAAATATGAAGGAAAAACGTTTTGGACCTACGAGCTCGCATTCTAGAATGAGGCAAAGGAAAAAGTAAAAGTTTGAACCCAAGTCAAACCAAAGCAGGGAGTCAAAGACAAAAGGTGAAGCCCATCCCCTGGCCAACCAAAGGGTGCCACATGTCCAATCAGAGCTACGAGGCCAAGGGAGTTTTGTGGATTTTGTGATTCTTGGGAAAAAGGGAAAAAGATAAACTGCAAACCCGTAGCCCTGATTTTTTCTCTAATCTGGTTTCCATGTGTTCCATCTCAAAAGGAGGACCCATTTTCAAGTTGTTTTCCCCGTCCATTCATACAAATTCGATACAAACTTCGAAGGGGCATATCTTTTGACTCAGGGCTCGAAATATTACGAATCTGACACCTTTGGAAAGATTTCGGCCTCACCAACCAGATGGAGGAAACGTCTTCGAGCCTTTAATGTAGGATCCATCTGTCTCAACAACTAGATGGAGGAAACATCTTTAGGCCTTCAATGCAAGATCCATCTGTCTCAACAACCAGATCAGATTCGATCTGTTTCCACTGTTTCCTCTTCCTTCAAGGCGATGAACCAAGGATTGATGCACTAAAGACAGATTTGGGGGTAGATTTTATCAAAAGCATTAATAGCAGTGGTTGAGTTCCAACCTGATTTTCCTGCTTCCCTCTCTCTTTCTCTCCAATCAAATCTATAAATACAGGGGCAATATTCATTGTAAAAGGTTGTTGTTCATTCTTCTTTCCTGCCCCCCTCTCTCTCTTCTTCCCCATGGTCGAAAATGGAGTTTGAACCTCCTCCCTTGGCTTTGTAATGGCATTTTCTTGCCTCCTACCCAGTAACGATGTACTGCGTGAACTTTTGGAGAAATAATTTGTTTTGTGATGCATCTGTCCATCCTTTTCTTATTTTATTGTCTCTCCTCACCTCTCGTTGTTGTAGGGTATATTGTGCATATTCTAATGTTTTTTGTAGGTCCTAGGAGTTGTGTTTAATGGGTTTTGAAGTGGTGTTCTATGTGAAATATATCTCTGGTATGTGGTACATCTTGTCCACCCTATCCTTTTCTCACCTCTCTCAACTTTAGGTAGCTGAGATTGTGACCAACACTTCCCTTTTCTTAGTGCTATCACCTTGTTAGTGTAGGATTTCCCTCTTTATGCACTTTCTCTCCCTCTGTCTCCTTGGAATTGTTAGATTAGGAGTAGATAGTCGCATTTACTTCCTTAGAAGTAGTTTAGCATTAGGATTAGGAAGAAGGAGATAGCTTTCTTCGGAGGGCCATCTCAAGTCCGCAAGTCCTCACAGCTTGAGAGATGGTCCCATGTTATGTAAATCACACCAAATGACCCTGCCTTAGAAAAGCAAATCCTTAACTCATTTGTGGGGTGTTGTGATTTCACATTAACAGTTTTGGTACACCCGGTGGGATAGGTTTGAAGAACCTTACCACTTCACTTCATCATGTTCAATGTGCTCTTGGTAAATGTTTCAGCCTTTGGGGGCACTTTCAAGCACATTTGCCAAATCCATTTGGTCAAAAACCCATTCTCTGAGTTGTAGACCTTTTCCATCCATTTTCATCCATTTTCCTCTTCCATCTCTTCCATTTTCTCCCATTCCATGAAGTTGTGTAATCATGACTTATTTCCCACCATGGAATTCTCATTTGCCGTAAGACAACAATGAAACAGAGTACTTGTCTGATTTGGAGGACTATTTTGATGGATAAGAACTAGCTGAGTTTCTATTGTTTTCTCCTTCATCCACCTTCCAAGCATATGAACCTATTGTCATAGAGGAGAACATTCATTTGTAGTAGTCTGCACCTTATTGCAGCCTTTTGAGATCTAGTTTGGGAGACACAAACCTTCCATGCTCTTCACAAGAGGAATAACGGAAACAATAGAAGAGTTCCACCATTCCTTCCACACCATTCACCCAAAGAGGTCTACAAGAAGACTCCATTTTTGGAGTTGAATTTCAGATAAATGGGCACATCCAATAGATCAGATGTTGCCTAATCACATATTTGGCTTCATTGGAGCCAAAGGAGCAGCCACAACCAATCATGTCCATTTTAGGGCATGAGGATGATATGCAAAGCACCAAGGATCAGCTTGCATACCTCTTCAATCCAAATGCAGAGCAACTAAAAGAGGTATTTGATTTGTCTCTAGCTGATACTTTGGTGATTTGGGTGGAAGACCGGATTGTCATTTTTTCACTCATCCAACTAGCCATGTTCAGCGTCAAATAAATTGCATGGCTGCCTTTTTTGAGGAAGGGAAGCTATTTCTCCTTACCAGTTACAGGCTTTGTTTGAGCTCCCTCTGCTCTTGGTTAGAGTACTATAGGTAGGTTTGTTTTAAGAAGAAGAAGTGCTTTTGCACACTCTACATATCCCACATAGGGTATGTATGATTTTCAGTTTGTACATAGTTTTGGTGTTGTTGTTTTGCTCTTGCACAGTGCATTGTAATGGTTTTTGGCGAAGGTCAGCTCCAAGTTTCAGTGGGTCTCCAAGTGGCTCAGGGATCAGATCTTCAAAAGTTTAGATCAATTTCGTGTTTATCAGGAAGACTCCATGCCCAATGGATACTTCAAGGCCACTGGTCTCTTAATCTAGCAGGCAGATGTCCCCATGAGTCACCAAATTGATATCCTAAATTCCCCTTGGGCAAATTTGGTCAAGACAACCCCACACATGGAGAAAATATGAATGGAAAACGTTTCAGATCTGAGAGCTCACATTCTAGAACAAGGCAAAGGAAAAAGTCAAAGTTTGAACCCGAGTCAAACCAAAGCGGGGAGTCGGAGACAAAAGGTGAAGTGCATCCCCCAGCCAACCAAAGGGTGCCACGTATCCAAGCGGAGCTACGGGGCCATGGGAATTTTCTGGATTTTTTTGATTCTCAAGAAAAAGGGAAAAAGATAAACTGCAAAGCCATAGGCCTGATTTTTGCTCTAATCTAGTTGCCACGTGTCCCATCTCAAAAGGGGGACCCATTTTCAAGATGTTTTCCCCATCCATTCATACAAATTTGATACAAACTTCAAAGGGGCATATCTTTCGACTCAGGGCTCGAAATATCGTGAATCTGACACCTTTGGAAAGATCTCGGCCTCACCAACCAGATGGAGGAAATGTCTTCAGAACTTCAAAGCAGGATCCATCTGTCTCAACAACCAGATCAGATTCTATCTGTTTCCGCCATTTTCTCTTCCTTCAAGGCACCGAACCAAGGATTGATGTGGTAAAGACGGATTTGGGGTAGATTTTATCAAAAGCATTAACATCAGTGGTTGAGTTCCGACCTACTTTTCCCACTTCCATCTCTCTTTCTTCTCTCCAATCAAATCTATAAATACGGGGGCAGTATTCATTATAAAAGGTTGTTGTTCATTCTTTTTTCCTGTCCCCCTCTCTTTTTTCCCACAGGGTCGAAAATGGAGTCTGAACCTCCTCCCTTGGCTTTGTAATGGAATTTTCTTGCCTCTTGCCCACTAATGATGTACTGTGTGAACTCATGGAGCAATAAAATTTGTTTTGTGATGCATTTTGTCCATCCTTTGCTTATTTTATTGTCTCTTCTTGCCTCTCATCATTGCAGGGTATACTGTGCATATTCTGATGTTTGTTGCAGGTTCTGGGAGATTATGTTTAATGGGTTTCGAAGTGGTGTTCTGTGTGAAATCTATCTCTGGTCTGTGGTGCATCTTGTCCACCCTCTCCTCTACTCACCTCTCTCCACTTCAGGCAGTTGAGATTGTGATCAGCACTTCCTTTTATTGGTGCTATCACCTCGTTAGTGTAGGATTTCCATTTTATGCACTCTCTCTCTCCTTGGTCCTTGGAATTGTTAGATTAGGATGTAGATAGTCGTATTTCCTTCCTTAGAAGTAGTTTAGCATTAGGATCAAAAAGAAGAAGCCAGATTTCTCCAGAGGGCCATCTCAAGTCCGCAAGTCCCATAGCTTGAGAGATGAACCAATGTTATGCAAATTACACCAAATGACCATGCCCCACTCAAGCATATCCATAAGGCTCATATAAGGGGTATTGTAATTTCATGTCAACAGTTTCATCGGTTTATTTTATGAAGTTCCTTGTATGAATGTATATTATGTTGTAAATCTTGCAATGGTGCTTGTAATGGAGTTTGGAAGGCCTCTTGCCTTGGATTTTCAGTCTTTTGTGAAATAAAGTTGTCTTATCCTTTTTTAGCTAAACTTGTAATTATCTTTGTGAGGAATAAAATTCAATCATCACCTTGTTATGTGTATTTTCTTTATGATATTATTTCAGTCATGAAAATGTTGTAGCATGGCTTGACCTATTTTGTTACCTTCTTGTTCTTAGCCAAAGTTCAATTGAATCTTTTGACACCTTTGGTTTGTGTGCCATGTTGAATAGAAATGTTATAACCATGTTTAGTTTTCTCATTAAATAACGGTAATTTCTTCTTTCGAGTCATAAAACTTTCATGTTTAATAACCCTCCATGGTATTGGCATCAATGCTATTCTAGGCATGTTTTAGTGGGTTGACAATCCTTTTTCTAAAGTTAATCAAAAATAAAATAAAATGAATACATAGATGAATAAATAAATAAGATAATAATGAAGTTGTGCTTTGTTGATAAAATTAAGAGTCTTTAATAGGAAAGAAAGTAGTTATCTACTGGTGTAAAAGAATCCACCCTTTAACCTTAAGCTATGGATTTAACTTTATCCTCTTTGTTGTGAAACATTAAGTATTTTTAAAAAGTAGATTTCATTGTTGGCTTTTTAGGGATATAGTTAGATCTTAGTTAGTAGGGGAGTTTGAATAAGAACACATTAAGTCTTGTGCTTCCATTTTGGGAACCCCATGTGTATCCTTTTGTTGAACTTAATCAAGAGATTGCTAAATGAAGCTTTTTCCCAAATCCAGTTGAACTCTTAAGTCTCATTAAAAGACCGGTTAATAACTAAAGAGATCATGATGATGAAATAAATTGACCTTATCACTCTAACCTTTTCCATAGTACATTGTAATATTCTCTTAAGCGTGGTTAATTGTTGATCCTTGCACAAGGAGGTTGTAGTTCCGAACCTTAATGGAACTCCACTTTAGTTGAGTCTTACGCTCGTCACCTTGTGCAATGGAGGTCTGAATCAAGATTCAGTAGCTTGGGTATGAATAAGAAACCTTGTGAGAGATGGAAGGTGTCCCTTTTGATCAACGAATTTAGCTAGTTTTTTCCAGTCTTTAGATGAACCTCATTTAGAAAACTTGTCCTCAAGCTAATTAGTCAATAGTATAAAAGTAATAAGTTCACCTTTGTAAGAATAATTTTCTCGAATCAAACCTAAATCTTCTAGATCGTAAAGTCAGGTCTTGAAAGATATTTTTAGTGAATACATAACCTTAAAGGATTTTACACCGTGGGGTGTACTCAACTGTAACTATGTATTGTGGATTGGTCTTTTTGTGGTGCCTTGTCAAAGAGAAAAGTGAACTGTCCTTGATGGGTGTTGATGTTTCCTTGTTGTCTATGTGGTCATCGTTGTGTCAAGATGTTTGAAGAGTTAGTTGTAAGCCATTGTGACCACCTGTTGTGTCGTTCTATACTTCGAACAAGTCAAAAAAAAAATTATCCTGTATTTTTCTATGTTGTCTTATGTGTCTGAAATAGTGGGTGTTACACTTGGTATCAGAGCGTAGGTTCATGCTCTCGAACCTCTGGGACAGATTGGAGTTTTGATGGTGTGATGGTGTTGCATGATGGTGGTGGATATTGGAAGAGTAATGTGATTTAAGCGTGATGTGAACTATGTCGTAATTGTGATATTGTTAGCGCACATGTTGTGTATGTCACTTAGTGCGTAACTGATGGCATGTTGATGTGTTAAAGATGAGAGTATTCTCTCTCCTTTTCAAGAATTCTATGTGAAATTTGAGTGTGAAGCACTATCTTGTTGTGTGTGTGGAAGAAGTGTGATTGTTGATTGCAGAGTGTTGGATCCTTTTGGCATTTGTGATGTGTGGGTGTGTTGATATGTTGTGTGACAAGGTTGGTTTGTAGTGAACTGGATTTCTTAATGATGTCATTATCATTTGTGTAGAAATGTGTGTATTTCCATGTTATATGGTAGTTGATTGTATGTTGTAATTGTGCTCATCATAATTGTAATTCATGTAATATGTAATGATTAATGTCATAAATTTGGGACATATGGTGAGTATATGATCCCTATCGTACAGTGATTGCACTTTGGGTGCAGCATGTGGTGATGTGGTGTGTTGTAAAATGTGAATGTAATGTATGTGATATACCCTGTATTGGTGTACCATGTGTAAGACACTATGGTTAATGTGCATGAACCACCATTGTGTTAGTGATGTAGTTGCATGTTATGTTGTGAACCTTACACTAACCGACCCTAAGGGAAATCGGTAAAAGTGTATGTTTGGAGTGAGGAATGTGTACCATGGGCCAGTAACTCGAGCTGACCTTAGGCTCAGTAGATGATGACATGCTCCTCCTCTTTCTCTCTCCTCATGGTTGTTGTATGGATGCAACCTAAGTGTAGCTATGACTATGTTTAGCCTTGTCGAAGTGGTGGCGGGATGATTCAGATAGAGATGATGACAGTTGTACTATTGATATGTTATTTTACGAGCTGAGGCTCGATGTTCTGAGTGCCAGCAACTCATTGAGTACCCCCTTGGTGGCCAGATAAGGCCACATAGTCATCGTAATGTGATATTCTTATATGTGTATTTTATTCGTAAATTGAACTTTTTATTTTATTTCTGCAAGGACCAGCAGTTTTCTTGATTGCCATGTTTTATATTTTGGGCATTTCCTTGGTTTATGGTATTAACATGAGGATTTTTGACACTAACTATGGCTATTTGGCCATTTTTTTTGCTTGGTTTTGGATCTTATTTTAAATTTTAAGATTTTACCACCTTGCCCAAGGCTTGTACTTTGCCACTTGGCATTTGATCGGATTGTTATGCTGGTTCTATTGTCGTGATGTGTGGAATAGGGTCATGGGATGCACCATGGAATGGTTGGACCTATGGACCCACTTCATTGTATGGGGGTACGCCCCAAGGAGTTATAGATAACTAGCAGGTTGTTGAACCATGAGTTATTATGTCACTTGGGTTAGGGGTGTCTGGACTCTATGTGCCTAGGGCCATAGGGAAACTGGCCTCCTTGAGGGAGGCATAAGAGATTGAGGGAGGCATAAGAGACTTGAGGCATAAGAGATTGAGGGAGGCATAAGAGACTTGAGGGAGGCATAAGAGACTTGAGGGAGGCATAAGAGATAAGAGACTTGAGGGAGGCATAAGAGATTGTGTGTGTGTGTGTGTGTGTGTGATGCTTCAGGAGGTATGCAGAGTTGTTATGATGTTTTGGTTGTGGTGTTATGATGTATGTGTTACTCATGTTAGTTGGATATGTTTTGTGATGTTGTGGATATGGCATTGATGCCCTTGTTGACTCTATGTACATGTAGCTATTTTCTGAGTTATGTAGAATCTTCATCTGTGGAATTGTGGAAATTTCAGGTTGTTGTAGTACACTTGTGTTCGAGTATGGTATGGACAGTCATAGATGTGTGACCAGTACTATGTTATGTGGACCGAGTCTATTCTCTTCCATATTTGGTTAAGCTTTTGTGATGTGGTACAGACATGAAAGTATGTAAAAGTATGCTTGTGAATCTTTAGTGTTGTGTATGACCTGGTAGGGTGTTGTGATTGCAGTTCATGTTGGGCACCCACAAGAATGAATAAACTAAAAATTCTGCAACAATGAAATTTTAAAGAACTTGAATTAAGAATAATGTAAATGGAAAGAGTCTAATTAAATAATGAACTTCAGAGAACTTCCAATCTTCACAGAACTTTGAAAGTTAAAATTTTGCCAAAATGTTTCTAAGGCTACCCCGTGGTTGTGCTTTAACGACTGAAATTTTAACCATAGGGTGTACCTTTCATTTTTTATCTATTCTTGATTGCTTACCACCTTTCCTTCCTTCAATGTTATGTCACATCGAGGACGATGCTTTCTTAAGGGGAGGAGAATGTAATGCCCCATTTGACGTTACTCTTGTTCATTCTTTGGTGACCGTGTTGCTAAGCGTTGAATGTTGTTGTGCTTCTGTTGATCATTAGTTGGCTTCTCCCTTGTCGTAGAGAATAATTAGCATTCTCCCTCTTCTTTCGTGCCTAATTGCTTGTGTCATTTTCAATGTTTCTAGTTGTTGGCCCCCGCAAATTCTGTTACGATTTTCCTATTAAAGGAAAATTGTGTTCTCGAATTGTCGAGCTTGACTGTCGGTCATTGCTAATATGAATAATATAATTATTTTTTAGTTGTAAAAATTAATAATAAAAATGATAATAATGATATTATTAAGTTATGTGTCGATCGGCCATTATTTTATATTATTATTATTTTATTTTATTGTCGATTATTATCGATATTTATATTAATTATCTCTATATTATTTTTGGTTGTTTCATTCTGTTCGCTCCCGTAGACCGAACCTTGTTCCGCATTGAAGAAGGGAATTACCCCATCGTGGCACCATGGTTGGTCATTGATCCATGTTCACTTTCGAATGTCAACCTCTAGTTTTCTTCCCCTTGGTCAATTAGGCCTGCTCACATGTGTTGTTTTAATCATTTAAATTAAAGGAAAATATGATTTTTCTGCTCTCTCCATCATGCCAGTTTGTATGCAATTTAATCTTTTGGTTTGCATAGAATTGTTGGGTTCCTTTCTTCCTTATTGTTTATCTTGTGAATGCGTAGGGAGGTTGTGTGTGGGTGCAAGATTTGATGGGGGTTATTTATTAATGCTCAAATTAACTCTTTTCAACTACCACCTCTTACCTCCTTAGCAGTGACTTGGCCCTTAGTTGTGTGGCTTTCACCAAATGGAATTAATTGTTGTTTGGGTGCTGATTTGAATTTCCTTATGCTTAAATTTTGGTTTTGAACTGAAAAAGGGTGGGTGGAGTTGGTGGCCTCCTTCCATTCTTAAAAATTTTTTGAAGGAAACACACATTGTTTCATCTACCAAATGAAATGCCTCCTACTCCACCATTTGGCTGACTTGATTCTCTTTTGTTTTGGTTTTATGCAAACTTGTTCCTTGGTTTAAGAATGGGGCATTGAAACTTGTTGAAATGTGGTTTGGTTGGTTTAGAGCTGTGACCTCTCCCTGGACTGCTTACTCCCTTCCTCTACCAAACATTGTGAAGTAAATGGAGTATCATGTGACCAACAAGTTAAGAGAAAAAGGGAAAGATTTCCTACTACCCATAGAAATCTCATGGAAATGTCATGTGTGTGTGTGACTTGAAAAGAATGCCTCCATTTCAAGCATGTTAAGTCTAAAATTTGTAATATTTTTCCTACCCTAGCTTTTTAATTTCATGAAACAAATGGTTTCTTCTCCCTGAAATGGTGCCTAGAAAAGGATTTTTGGTTGTTGAAATATTTACCTCCTTGAGTGTGGAGTTTATTTAGTTGGTTATCCCTCTATTTCCTTCTTCTGAATCACTGTTTTTTGGATGACTAGCTTTGCAAAAGGGGAAAACTACATTTTTTTACTCTGTTATATTTAGTTGGATGTGAAAAATGTTATATGGCTTGGGTATTACTCTCAGACTTTGGAATTACTTTCCTAGGAAGTTATGGAAGGATTTTTCTTGCGTGACTTTTTTTATGATTTATTTATTAAAGGTAAATGGCGAATAATGTTAATGAATGGGTTCAATGGGTGAATCCATTCAAGGATTGTGCATACGTTGTTTTGCTAAAATAGATCCCTAAAATCTAAAAGAAGGAAATGGTTGTTTGCAACTCAGAAATAATAATGCCTGATGGGGATATAGGGTGTTGAAACTTGTTTTCTTCTGAGTGTGAATCTATTTTATTATTGGCTGTGTTTTCTCTTGTTGTGGATGTCATAGTTGAAGACTGTTAAAAAATTGTAATCTCTCTTAAAGACCATTGAAGTGTAAAGAACTTATAGATGTAACTACCTTGTCAATAAGTTTATAGGTAAGCATGATTACCTTCTTCTTTACTGAACTTATGGAAATTGATAACCTTGTGATCTTGAAAAGCTCTTCAATCTGTGAAATTTTCCCTGCATTACCAAGGATGAAATTTTTTTTACCAGTTGAGTGGTTGTATTATATATACTTAAATGTACCATGCCCATAGATGGGTGCAGAGAATGAATTTTGATAACACTATGTTGCTAAGCTCTCTCACAAAAATAGAATTGGTTTGATGGCTCTAAATGTAGAGGTTTGGTTGTGTGATTGATTGTCCTTTCTTTGATGTGTTCATGTGGAGCCATGAGCTCGTCAAACATGGTTAGGTGTTTCGAACAACTCAAAGGGGCTGGGAAGTAATGTTCTGTTTTATACTTTGTTGAAACCATTAAGTTGAATATTGAATCTTTTAGATTCAGGTATTGCACTTGGATTATTTTATAAGTATTGGGTTATTCAAATGAGTGTAGTTATCTTTTCATTCATGATGGAATTGTGTTTATTTATGTGGATCGTTAGTGAACGTATTATTAAGGGTCATAAGTTTATGACCAAACCTCTGTGTTGGTTTTGGAATTCAAAATGTGTTTGGGATGACTGTAGTCATTATTGAAATAGGACTCTTGTTAACTCATGACATTTGGTGATACGTCATGAGGATAGTCATGAGATTACGAATGGAATTTATTATATAAATGCATTACTGGCCTATGTCAGAAAATTGTTAAAAATTATTAATGACATTTGGGGATTACTTTCCCTTTATGTTATTTAGATAAGTTGTCGATTATGATGGGGTTTGTTGCTAAGATTAATGGTTTTTTGTGACTCTTTTAAATGCATTTGAAGAGTGGCTTTGATTATGTTAACTTGTATTAATTTTAAGGGATCTTGTAAGGAAGAGGTGGTAAACTTCTTGTTTAGACTGTAACTATGGATTGTTTATTTTTGGGGTTACGAATCCCATTATGCTATGAAACCTGGAAGGATGTTTAAATGGTAACCTCATCTTAAATGGACTTGAAAATAGGAGGCCTTTCACTACCCCATACTTTGTTTTCAAGTAACTTGGTTGTCGAGTAATGCCCATCTCGGGTTTTGTCAGCTATCCTTCTTCTCTTATCATTACCTTGTGGAGTCTCTTTTTAATGAGAGAAATTAGTTGTGGGTTGAACTTTAGTTTTCAAACCTTTGATCATGTGATGGTTTACCCTTCTTACACTCATTTGGTTTCTCTAGTTTTAGGCCAATGAAACCTCCCTCCTAGAAGGACTGGATTTACCTTTCTGATTTCAATCTATGATTGTATCTAGTATGTTTTGGGCTTCTCAAATATTTTAGTGATGGATGGACCGAGTATTAGATTTCAATCACGTAATCTATAGGATTACATGATTGAAATCCCAATACTCTTGAATGTTTGTTCTTAACTGGAATATTTGACTTCCTTCTTGTTGGTTGGTGAAAATTTTTTATCTCGTGTGAAGAATTTTGATTAGTGGTTTGTGCTTTGATCCATTCTTGAAATAGAACATTCCTTTCATGTTATTGTTAAATGCTAGCTTACTGTTGCAATGTGTAGCCTTATCATGCTCAGTTCTCATGAACTGACTCAAGTTAATACTTGTGCAGATGGATTTTGCGAGTAGATAAAAGGAAAGATTGATAAAGGTTTCATCGGTTTGTTTTATGAAGTTCCTTGTAAGAATGTCTATTGTGTTGTAAATCTTGCAATGGTGCTTGTAATGGAGTTTGGAAGGCCTCTTGCCTTGGATTTTCAGTATTTGTGAAATAAAGGTTGTCTTATCCTTTTGTAGCAAAACTTGTAATTATCTTTGTGAGGAATAAAACTCGATCATCACCTTGTTATGTGTATTTTCTTTATGATATTATTTCAGTCATGAAAATGTTGTAGCATGGCTTGACCTATTTTGTTACCTTCTTGTTCTTAGCCAAAGTTCAATCGAATCTTTTGACACCTTTGGTTCGTGTGCCATGTTGAATAGAAATGTTATAACCATGTTTAGTTTTCTCATTAAATAATGGTAATTTCTTCTTTCAAGTCATAAAACTTTCATGTTTAATAACCCTCCATGGTATTGGTATCAATGCTATTCTAGGCATGTTTTAGTGGGTTGAAAATCCTTTTTCTAAAGTTAATCAAAAATAAAATAAAACGAATACATAGATGAATAAATAAATAAGATAATAATGAAGTTGTGCTTTGTTGATAAAATTAAGAGTCTTTAATAGGAAAGAAAGTAGTTTTCTACCGGTGTAAAAGAATCCACCCTCGTTAACCTTAAGCTACGGATTAAACTTTATTCTCATTGTTGTGAAACATTAATTATTTTAAAAAGTAATTTCATTGTTGGCCATTTTGGGGATATAGTTAGATCTTAGTTAGTAGGGGAGTTTGAATAAGAACACATTAAGTCTAATGCTTCCATTTTGGGAACCCCATGTGCATCCTTTGTTGAACTTAATCAAGAGATTGCTAAATGAATCTTTTACCCAAATCCAGTTAAACTCTTAAGTCTCATTAAAAGACCTGGTTAATAACTAAAGAGATCATGATGATGAAATAAATTGACCTTATCACTCTAACCTTTGCCATAGTACATTGTAATCTTCTCTTAAGCATGGTTAATTGTTGATCCTTGCACAAGGAGGTTGTAGTTTGGAACCTTAATGGCACTCCACTTTAGTTAGATCTTATGCTCGTCACCTTGTGTAATGGAGGTCTGAATAAAGATTCAGTAGCTTGGGTATGAATAAGTAACCTTGTGAGAGATGGAAGGTGTCCCTTTTGATCAAATGAATTTAACTAGTGTTTGCTATTCTTTAGATGAACCTCATTCAGAAAAACTTGTCCTCAAGCTAATTAGTCAATAGTATAAAATTAATAAGTTCACCTTTGTTAACCTTAAAGGATTTTGCACTGTGGAGTGTACTGAATTGTAGCTATGTATCGTGGATTGGTTTTTTTGTTGGATCAAGATAAATGTAAAATGTCTGAATGATTATTCGATGTGTAAACAATGTATAAATACATGAGAGGATGCGGTGGTTAGGAGGTAATCTCCTATAACTGTGTACCCAAACTAATCCAAATTAATCAATGTATTAGTTATGCCAACATTCCCCCCTTACTACATTGTTTTTACAAATCTACCCCTAAATCATCATCTTCATCATCCCCATATTCATCATCTTGTTACGTCACGACATGTCCTATCTGCTTCTTGCAACAAGGACTTTGTCTGGATTTTCTTGAATCTTTGCGACAAATGTGCTCTCGTTTGTAAAAAATAGATGAAAAGTAGATACCAATGCTCTTGTGGGCTTGACTTTGGCTCTCTCAAATGTGGCATGTCTCTATGGTTGCTTGCAATGTTGCTAACATCTTTGGGCACAACTTTCATGCTCTCAGATTGTTGCATGGGATCATAGATTGGTTGTTCGTGTCCATCTTTGATAGCAAATTTTATGAATGAATGAAGGGGCTCAGTGGAAGCAGGAGCATGGGAGCATACAGATAAAGGATGTGTAATGCACTTAGATTCTTCTAATACACGCTTTTATATCCTTACATAGCTTGAAACAATACATTAAATGTATTTTGTTTGAATCTCTAATATAGTGAAGATTATTACAAACATGCATGCTAATTGAGCCACACACGACCCTTCTCCAATTTGCACGTAGAAGATAACAATTGCACACAAGCTCCACTACAAATATATGACAGAACATGTCTTTTATTGTTTATTTATTGACCTTTTGGCCTTTTTGGAAATGCATTTTACTTGAATCTGACCACTGCCTTTCCTTTCTTTCTTGTCTCACCAAATTGTGCTCAGACCATTATGTGGTTCTGCAAACGACGACTTTGATTTAACCACTTGCTGGTACTAATTGCCTTTCTATCTTCTCTTTCACGCCATTCCTTTTCCTGCCTAGCTATGGAGTCAACTAGGTTGTTAGCTGGCGGTGGGTGGAAGGACCTGTATCTTTTATGACCTGCTCTAATTTCTTTGACTTCCTGATGCCCTTGTCTGCCGCATCTTGCGGGAAGGAAACACCTATTTTGGGAGGTCTGCAATTCTGTGGTTATAGAATTGTTTCTGTTTTGGTTCAAATGAGCAGAGAAGAGTAGACAATGCATCTTCCTGGGCATCAAGGACATGAGGGGAAGTAGATGAAGATGGATGTTACTGTTGCAGCATGGTAGAAGCCTGTTGAGCGCTTCCAACAATAAGGTCATCCAACTATGGTGTCATCTGTTCTGTATCGACTGCATCCTCAATTCGGGATTCTCCTTCATGATATGGTTATCAAAATTGACTGTGACAGTGGAATGGATGTTGATGTAATTGATCGACTGCGAAGAATAGTGCAAGACGTGAGCCCAAATCATGTTGACGATTCTATGTCTGATATTCAAAATGGCTTGAATGATATTACCATGCCCCATCAGAGCATGTCTAGAAGAGCAGTTAATAGTTCAGACAGAGCAGCTTCTTCTACTATATTTGGCAGCTTTTTGCTGAAAACTGTGTTGATGAATCGTTTTAACAAAGTGCGTGCTTGCAAGATTGAGTTACGAAACAAGAAAAATAATTATAGATGTGCTTAAAGGGGAGCAAAAGATTAGGCTGGTGGTAGCGGCGCTTTCCGTGCTTAAATGTCTATTAGAAGAAATGAAGCAAAGCTTTTCCAGCCGGAGTGCACATGTTCGATTTGTTCTATACATGTTTTACCTGCTCAAGTACATCAAGGACCAGGATCTACCCCACAAAAACCAGATTGATCACATCCTATACTTCATCGTCAAAGGATCGTTTATGTGTCTTTTCCAAATACAACGAAAAGAACTTTCCAGGCACAGGAGATCTATGCAATGTTGGAGAAAATGTCTTGGGAGATGAAGGTAGCAGGATTTTTTTTTCAGATTCAAAACATGTAATGAGAAAACAGTAGTGTCATGGAATACAATGATTGCAGGGTATGCACAGAGTGGACATTATGAGGAAAAGGATTTCATTTCCAGGCCATGGTTTTGCTTATGATGCTTCGGTTGTTTAGCATACATTATAGTAGGGAGGCAGATCATAATGGGTGTTGTGGGTGGTATTGTGATATTAGCGATGGTGGTAGCGGTTGTGTATAAGCTGGTGCAGTGGAAGAGATACAGGCTTCCTCCAGGGCCGAGAGGATTGCATATTGTGGGTAATCTGTTTGATACAGGCGCTGTGAGGTTCAGGTGTTTCTCCGAATGGTCTAAGAAATATGGTCCTATTATGTCTATGTGGTTTGGATCCACGCTCAATGTGATAGTCTGCAATACAGAGCTAGCCAAGGAGGTTCTCAAGGAGCATGATCAGCAGCTGGATGATAGGACCAGATCAAGATCAGCTGAAAATTTCTGTAGAAATGGCTAGGACTTGATTTGGGCTGACAATGATGGTGGGTGGATGGCATGTGTAATTGGAAGTGCCATGTTGGGCGGTGACATTTAATAGACCTCCCCCCTTCATTGTTAAATGGTATGCCTGAGTTTGATAAAAGGGCCACATAGTGGCTTTAGACGGTGGATTAAGCCACGTGGCCGGGTGGTAGTGTCTTAGCTCACCACGTAATACAATGCTAGTATTCCTAGTGTGGCCGACGAGATCTATTTCAACACATAGTTTGTACACTAAGATAAGAGATAGACTCACCAAAGCCATTATGAAAGAGCACACTCTGGCTAGGCAGAAGAGTGGTCCTAAATAACATTTTGTGGATGCACTGCTCACACTACAAGAAAAAATATGATCTCAGTGAGGATACAATAATTGGTCTCCTTTGGGACATCATCACTGCAGGGATGGATACAACAGCCATAATTGTGGAATGGGCCAAGGCTGAACGTGTTCGCAATCCTCGCGTATAGCAGAAAGCTCAAGAAGAGCTAAACATGGTGATTGGTAAAGACAGAGTACTCAATGAGACTGGTCATTTTTTTCTTTTCACAGCATCAAGGACGTCGAACAACTTTCTAGAGACGAGCCCAAACGCTCCGTCTGGCACAGAGTTACTCTCGGCCTGAAGCTCACCGACGAAAAGCTCAAGTTTTCGTCCAAAGCAATGGAAGAGGTAGGAGGATGCAAAGCTGAATCTGGAGAAAAAGGCAAGATATTTCTACACCTTTCTACTGTTACTTTTATTTAAAATTATTGTGAAATCGAACCACTTTTTCCTTGCATTGATTTGTCAGTTGGATGTCATGATGGGAGATTTCCCCTTTTCTGCTTGTTTCTTCTTGTTTTAGTTTTTATCGTTGTCAGTATGTTGGTCGAAAGGATGCGTGTGCCTCTCCTCTGGAATGTTATGTTTCTCTTGCTCGACTGATAGACCTTTGTCTGTTTGTTTATGTATTAATTCTTCTCTGCGATTGAGTTGCAAGTTATTATGTTGATCAAACTAGTAATTTTCGATATCATGGAAGTAAGTTTACGATAACTATGAAGCCCCCTCCCTAGCACCCAAGTTGTCTTTTGACGTTTTTTTTTTGTTAGCTCCTTCGCAAGTCCCTTTGATAACCTTTTGGCATCGAGAAAGAAAGGTTGTAGGATTGTGTGATCAATGCTTGGGCTAGCCAGCTTAGAGTTTCGGTATTAAAACTTTTAGAATGAAAAGGTTTGTGTGCAATGTGTTTTCCGTCTCGTGTGTTTAGACTCTTATATTATCTTTCATCTTATTCTAGGCTTTTAAGGCCATCCTCAAGAAGTACCTTGACCATCCCTATCAACTTGAACCATAACTAGCTTTTCGGATCAACTAAGCTCGAGGTTTCATTGTGCGAATCCAGTACCTCATTGACACTAGAATAGTTTTGGTCTAATCCCCCTCTCAGAATTATTGTTGATGGCGCTCTTCTATTTTTCCTAACTTGCATTATTTTCTCCCTTGTAATGTTAACGCTATTAATTAATATTGGTCAGTTTTTATGCACGTAATTACCGTAATAGTTTGTGATGGAGATTTCCTTAAATGTGATTGACCTTCGGGAAAAACTCAGCTTTCGTTTGATAGTCTTATGGATTCATAGCGAAAGGTTTTGTTTTGATAAAGTCACTTAGAAATTATGTTTGTATCTATTTGTGCGACGGTTGACTGTGTTACCAAGGGTTGCCGTAAAATATGGTTGTTTTGGGAAATGGATAATTTATTTTAAATTAATCAAACATTAGAATTGTTGTGGAAGTTTGCAAATCTTTAGTGTTATAAAATTGTTGATGACATTATTGTATACTCTTGTGTGACGGAACTCCCTTCTTCTCTCGCGTGCTTGCTACTAGCCTGTAAGACTTTGACCCTTCTTGGATGATTGGAAAAATCTATTTGTAGTTAATGGTCAAAACTAGTATACTATGCCTTCGCTTCGAAACTTATGTTGTGTGTATACTCTATTTGATTTCCGGTTTGAAACTCATTTATACATGACTTTTTGTGTTAAATTTTGAAACCCGTGGTTCCCCTTTCTTGGGCCGATCAACTCTTGTTCTTTTAGAAATATATTATTTTAGTCTATGCGTATGGTACCTTTGATAAATTTTCTAGATGGTTGGTGTATATATATCAAATCTCAATCTTGTAATTATTGTTATTTACTTACTTGATGGGAATTCTGTTCTTTGCTAGATTGTTTATTTCTCCTTATAGGGCCAAGGGCCATTCTCATACGATTATTACTTTCGTTGCTTTTGCTCCTAACTGAAGTACAAGGTCTTCTCCTTCTTTGATTGGCATGATGAAGACTTTATTATAACTTGATGTGTTAATAGTGTTTAGAGGTTTGAACCAATTCTTGTAATAAAGTGCTTCCTTTTCGTGATATTGTTAGATAATAGTTATGGTGGTTTTGTGTAGCCTTATCTTGCTCAGTTCTCGTGAACTGACTCTTGTAGAAAATTTGCTGCAGATGGATTTTGCGTGTAGATGAGGGATAGATTTGTAGACTTTTGTCATCAACCTCAGTTGAGAAGATCCTTTGCTCGAAACCTTTTTATGTTGTTCAACTTTTGTTAACGTCCAGTGGAAAGTTTAAAAGAGGATTAATGTCTTAGTATAAAGTATTGTGGACTTTGTCATCTGAACTTTGGAAACCTTGTATTGTTTGACCATCATTGAAATTATAAGAAAATTTGGTTATTGTGGTTGAGTGACTTGTGGAGTATCAGTATTTTAAGAAATGATGTAATCTTGTTTTGTTCTCGTAAATGAGTGTTGCTTCAACTTGCCTTGAGAATAAATTCTGAGTTAAACCTTGCCATGACTTAGTAATAAAGTGTCATAAGTAAACTAACATGGGATTGTTTAAATACTTCTGGAAGTTAAATTAAAATTTGTATTCAAATAAAGTAACGTAGGGGTCACCAACTTGAGAGCAAGAAATTCTTTAAGTAATCAAGGGCAGGACTATCATTGCAAGTAACATTATATAACTTGATACCCCTAGCTACACTAATGAACACTATCCCTTTCATGGTGGAATTCTTAAACGAACTTAAAGGAAATCTATGGTTAGTTCTGGAAGATAATAAGATTTAATAAACAGGAGAAAACAATTTTGAAACCACACAATCTATCTCTCAGCCATTTGGAAAGTAAATTCTTTTACTCCTTGTTAATACTTTTAGCGAAGCCTAAGTAAAGTTGTTGTTAATTCTGGTTAAGAGCCCTAGCTTCAATTTAATACTGGCAATAACTAATGAGGTCCTAAAAATGTTTCATCTCGACCTTCTCCCTCTAACCCTTTTTCAAGGCACCTTATATCTCTTCTCTTAAGTGTGTTGAACTTAAAACCATGTTGTCTTGTGGGCAAGAACGAATCTTAGTAGCGTTAGTGGTGAGCAGATGGCCTTGTGGAATTTAATTACTCCTTTTTCTTGATAAACGAATTAAGCAAATAAATGGTCATAATAGAGAAGATTTAAAGATAATTACTCAGTGTCAAAAGAATAAACTTGGCTTGGCAAGTTGAATTGTATGAATCATATCTTGAGCCTCCTTGAAAACGTAAGCTAAGAATTGCAAGATGTCCTTTTAAAATAAATAACCCTCAAGAATATCTCATTGTGGTTGGCCCTAACTGTAAGTGTGTTCTGTGATTGGACTTCTATGTTGTCTTGTCAAAAAGAAAAGTAAATTGTCCTTGATATGTGTGAACATTTCCGTGCTGCCTTTATGGCCATCCTTGTATCAAGTTGTTCACAGTGTTAGTTGTATCCTTGGTGACGACATGTTGCGTCATGTTATGTGTCAAGCAAGTCAAAAAAAAAAGTTATCCTGTATTTCACTGTGTTGTTCGTGTGTGATTATTTGGGTCGTTACAACAATGAGAAATTACTTAGTTGACCGCTTGTATAATAAGGAAATTACAACTTGATTTTCACATAATGGTTAAGATAACAACAACTTAGTGAATTAGATACATATTTTAAGCTTATTTAAAAAAAATGATAATAATTATTAAGGAAATGGGAATTGCTCAGCAAAGTATCTTCATAGTAGCTCGAAGATTAGAGAGCTCAAAGTCTAAATAGTATGTGTACAATGGAAAGCCCCCAAATTGTTTGGTTGAGTCAAGAAAACAGATCTCGACCCATTGAAGTACTCTAATAGAAGAAAACGTCTAATATGACTCCACCAATGTTCTTCCATGCCCCAGGAAGAAAATATGAATGGGATGGTGAGTCTTCTTGATAGAGGATCAATGTCCTAGGATGTCCAGCATGATACAAATTAGTATTTCACAACATCAATCTTTTGTTTCAAAATTGAAGAAAAAGACATGCCTTAATACAAAACATTTAAACTAGCCTTGTTATAAACCCAACAATGGGAGAAGAGAACAAAATGTGGCAATGACCATTTTCCATATTTGGTTATAAGGACTGTGTAAGAATTTGCGTAATGAGTGCATCCAAACCACTCCACAATACTAGGTCAAGCCGTTGGTGACTTAAACATCATAACTATTCCTTCACATGACCAAACTACATTATGCAAATAATGTCAAATAGCTCCCTCAAGAGACAAGGTAAGAATGTTTTGAAACAATTCGGACCCATGAGCATATGATCCAAAATCTATGGGATTCATACAATCAAGTATTGCTACGAAAAAGATGGACTCGAACAATTTGAGTTTTCAGTATGACCTCCCTACAATACCTTAGAGCATGAAATTCGTGACCCATTTTTATCAACATGCAAAAAATAACAGTACATTGTGCTACCATTTGAGAGCATAATAAGTCAATTGTAACAAGAGAGCATGGATAAGTAGGTCCCTACCTCTTTGAATTGAGTAGCCTCCTAGCTTTGCAATTCCAAAGACATAATAATGGATGAGTCCTTTTTTTATTTAGACCCAGAAAAGTCATTGTGATCCAAAAGAAAACATTGTGAATTAAATGTTCATGTAAACAGGAACATGGTTTACTAACTGTCATGAGGAAACTGTCAAACCAATTTCTTGAGGATGCGGTGGTTCCATGTAGGTCTCCACATCTCACATAAGGGTATCAAGACCTCCTGGATCCTTCAACTGCCACTGAATTGATACTACAATATGAGGCATGGATTGGGAGAAATGTAAAATCTCATCCAATGATATTCATGTGCCTTAAGGGTACTGTTAAATAAATGAGAGAATGCATGGTTAAAGTAACAGTTTGGTCTGTTACCCAAATAATCCAAATAAATGTTTTAATTCCAACACTTAGATTGGGTTGGTCAAGAGAAAATGAACTGTTCATTGATGGATTTCTAGTGTTGACTATGTTTCCTTGTTGACATGCCCCCTATCATTTCCCTCAGATCTCGAAATGTTATTTGAGCCATTCAAAGAACCTTTAAGTCGGTCAATACTTAAGAACAAGCATCCAATCTATGGAAGAAAATCTTGTACATTGCTCATTTATTTCTTATGTTCAATAGTTGTTACACCCATGTGATCTTCACTCAAGTGGACTTAATTTTTGCAGATGATGTTATAGATCTAAGAACATATTTAGGACAAATGTTAATGGAAAATAGTTTACATCATACAAGACTTTTGAAAATGAAGTACAAAATTGATTAATAAACAAGAATATTAACGATATTCTTAACCCATTGGCGATGACATTAGAAAATCAAAAGATTGGTCCTAGACAACAAAAAAGAGAAAAAAGCATAGGATGAATAAATTCACAAATTCTTCCTTGATGAAATGGTGTGTAATTATGACATCACTGTTGTGTAGGTTCCCAATCTTACCAATTCTAAGAATTGAAACAGATCATTTAGTGATTTCCTCCAAAACATCCTAGTGAGTTCACCTCCTTCAACTTGAATTTGATACATCCCCTCTAAAACGTCCAATTCTATGTACCATTTTCATTGTAGAAAAATGTTATTAAAACTATTCGTGAAATTTTTCAAATCATCCATATATTTTGAGGTGTCCATCACACCTTAATTATGATCTTGGCCATCATTATCCAAAATTTTAGTAAATTTTTATATGTGACAATTACACTTCTACCTCATCATATTGAAGTAATCCAATGTTACATTTCACAGATTGCATTTTAAATTGTCCATATCATTGTGAAAATATCAGTAGCCAATATGTCTATTAAGTGCGGTAGATGATACTGAAAGCAAATGTTTGGCCAAATGAAATTGAATGACTACAACAAAACATTTGGTCTTTCAAGCATAAGTATCGATTAATGGAACAATCCAAAAGTTCTGCATAATTTAAAATGAAAATCCACAAGTGTTCATAGGTGAATTGAAGCACATTACAATAAGGGAGTTACATGTTTGACATTATTTTTCATAACTACCATAGCAATGCCACCACCATGTGTCAATTTTTTGAATAGTAAGTAGGAATTAGGTTAAAGGAAACATAAAAAATATAAATTGCACTTCCTTTTATGCATTTAAAAATGAAAAGAAAATTGTTTTGTAAAATGATAACCTTAAAATAGGGAAATAATTCTTACTGAGAATGGTTTTAAGTTTTCCCAGATTTTAGGAGTTCCATTTTGGTTGCTAATGTTTGACCGTATATTGCTTACTTAAGTATGGGAATGTTAGTGACAGTTTTTCACAAAATGCAATTTGCAAGTGTCCGACTTATTTATTTCAATATTAGTTCCCTATCAGATTATTACAGGCTTCCCAAATTGATGGACATGTGGACTAATTCCATTTTTAGCTAAGGAATTTACAATTGAATTAGAATTGGTCTCATTGTCAAATTTACCATCTTAATTATTTTAGTTAATTAAATGATAGTTAGGTAGTTTCAAATAATTAGTATTAATTCTCTCTTAATATAATAAAAATAATAATTTAGAAGATATATGTGGATTCCTTTCAATAGCCTCATAATTAGTAAAGAGAAGACAAGTACATGGAATCTTCATGACATTTTCTAGAGAATATCAGGAAAGAGACTCATCGTTTTTAGTTAAGGGTGCCCAAGTTAAAATGTAGTCTAAACTGATCTTTCCAACTATGTGGGTACCACATTTTATTATCATAGATAAATTGTCATATGCATGAATGTTACTATTTTATATGCATTGCATTATTTTTAAATGCAAATCAATTTCATTTATGTTTTCAATACATGCATTTGTTTCATTGCTTCTGAGTAGCCATAAAATGTGCTAGTTACAACTTCGAAGATATTTTCCAAGCTACAACCTTGTAGGTCTTTAACTTGTTATTTCAATCAAAATAGAGTCCGTTTAGAACAATAAATATTATGTACGTGAATTTTCAATAAATCATTGTCAGCTGGAAACTTGAGGTAATATTTTTTTTATCTTCCAATTGAATTAGATGGCCAAATGAGAGTTCCATGAAATTTTAATTTGACTGTGAACTTCTAAATAAAACATTACCTAGATCATGTTGTAAATTAGTTAATAAATTTATGTTCATTTAGCAATGGTTTTATAATAATTTTTACTAATTTATTTTTAAAATATAATTCCATGATCATTAAACATGTGTTTAAACTAATCTTATTTCCACTATGAGTTTATACTGACAAGTATGAACTCACGTAGTCAAAACGGTTACAATTGATATGATATTTTGAAATTGATAAACTATCAAAAATAAATAAAAATTTGAACCCAAATTTCGGGTGACCTTAAATGGATGATCCAGGCCTGCTAGAAAATGTAGAGACAAATCCGTAAGTGGCGAACACGACTTACCATAACATACAATTTTTTAAGATGGATTTAGTAGTCATAAAAAGGATTCGTTTTGACTCTCGGACCAAGAATTTATGGCCTTCGTAAAAAAACGCTACCAAATTTGTATCACATTTAATAAATTTGTAGGCAGCATGTAAGGTTTCAGGATAGTGTTCTAGGGAGTTTTGTCTGGCATTAAGTTCTTGAAGTTGAAATTTGAAAACTTTTTTAAAAATACATGTTGATTAACCAAGGAATGCCAGGGGTTTTGATTTCATAGATCTTTTTTTTATCACATATTGGGGCTCCTTAATTTCAACATGATATAAGTTAGAACCAGCTCAACGAACGTTGCATAATGTACAAATTTTAATTCAACAATGCTTATTGTTTACACATTAGGTCACTTCCGAATGGTAGCCTGGAACAGTTCATATTTGGAAACATGGGGACGGTATCTTGGCCATGGTCACAGTATCTTACATGCTGTTGAACAGTTGTACATGGGTTTATAATCAATATTTACAGTATTGATGGTGTCTGCAGAAAATGCAATCAACAAATGTCTCTAATTTATTCACTTCACCTTTGTTATCATACTTCCAAAATGTGCCAAAATACAGAGTTTTGAAACAAGGTGTAGACACTCTTCAAAGCATAAAAGATAGAGTAATAAAGGATTTTTTTAGATGTTGTATTTGCAAATACTGAGGTAGACATGTATGCAAAGTGTGGAACATTGCATAAGGCACGTAAACTGTTTGAAAAAATACCTCAAAAAACTAATCTTATATCAAAACAAGTCAAGGTTCCATCTTAATTTAGTACGTTTGAATGTGTACGCGCTGCCGCGGCGTAAAGTCATATAACGTGTAAGACTCGGAATCTTATTACTGCGAATTCAGCTCAGTTGGCTGTTTTTTATTTTATTTTAAAAACCCAAATCCATCGTCCCAAATACGATTTCGCCGCGACGACTTTCGTAGGCCTCGATTATCTCCGTTTGATGTGAACGGAATCCCTTCGAGTCTACGACGACTGACCGCATATGCGATAATTAAATTGACTGGACTTGCCTGCCCTGGAACGTCTCTTGAACCCTTTGACACGTAAACTTTTTTACAATTTGAGTTTCGATGATAAACCCTTTTGTGCTTAGATCTATGTTCACAAGCATATAGCCATATCTCATTTTGTTCACGCAACTGCCTCATCAATGGAAGAAAACAGGGCAACAGTCTTCTTACACCTTCTCTGTGCCAGTACAGTGTTTATCCAGCTGAAGTGGTACAGTGCTGCACTTGTGAGCGGAGATACTCTTTCTCTGGGCGCCTCGCTTACTGGAAATCAGACCATAATTTCAAAGAATGGCACGTTTGAATTGGGATTCTTCAGCCCCACTGGAACCAATAACTGGTATATTGGCATCTGGTATGCCCGATTATCAGAGAAGTCAATCGTTTGGGTGGCTAACAGGGAGACTCCGGTGAGACACACGCCCGGTGCTCTGAATCTCTCCAGAGATGGTAATCTGGGACTGTTTAATGCAGATGGCGAGACTGTTTGGTCAGTCAACGTGACGAAGAAGGCATCCGAGGCTGTAATATTACATTCTGGTAATTTGTTACTGCTGGGCGATGACAATAAATCTGAGATCGTTTGGCAGAGCTTCGACCATCCCGTAGATACCTGGTTGGCCAGGATGAGGTTCGGTGGAGGGCAAAAGTTAGTTGGTTGGAAGAGTTCTTCAGATCCCGCTCCGGGGCTTTTCTCCTTACAGGCGGATCCGTCCGGGGCTAAGCAATTCGTGTTAATGTGGAACAATTCTGTGCAGTATTGGGAAACCGGAATTTGGAACGGTAAGTTTTTCGGTCAGGTACCGGACATGTCACAATCAAGCAAAGGCGCTTATAACCTCAGCGTTGACGACTCCGGCTCTGGTTTATATATCACATATAAAATGATGTCTGCAGTCGAGGCGGTCTCCCGTGTCGTATTAGACAAAGCAGGGGCAATTCGACTGTATAGCTTGATGGATGCGGATAAATGGAACATGTTCTCGTCTCTGCCTGCAGATCAATGCACCGTCTATAAGCTCTGCGGCGCGTATGGAACATGCAACGCGAAGAATCTTCAGTCCTGCAGCTGCGTGGAAGGCTTCAAACCCAGAGACAATCGTGCGTGGGATTTGCAAGATTGGTGGTCCAGCGGTTGTGTCCCGCAGAGACCGTTGAACTGCGATGCCAAAAATGGCAGCACTGACGGATTCAACGATCTGAACGTTTCGTTGTCTGAAAATCAGGTTTCCTCGTACCCTGCACAGAGCAAGAAAGAGTGCGAGAAAAGGTGTCTCGGCAATTGTTCGTGCACCGCGTTTAATTACGAGCAGCCTTCGGGTACCTGCCGTTTTTGGTTCGGGGATTTGTTAAACATGCAAAATTCTCCATCGGAAAACAGTTCAGAAGTCTTTATTCGAGTACATGGAGTGGTTGCTACACTTGATCATGTTCACAGATCGTCGTCCTTCAAACGCATAAAAACAACCATTGTAGCTGGAGTGGTTGCTGCTCTAGCCGTTGTTTTAGGTGTAATCTCTATATTTTTAATGTGCCGGAGGCGTCAGCTACCATCCACCGAAATATTTGAGGACTCCTCAGACGCATTGCTCAGGACCTTCACGTACAAGGAGTTGAAAATTGCAACCAGGAATTTCAAGTATAAGTTGGGGAGTGGAGGATTCGGTTCAGTGTTCAAAGGAACTCTACCAGATCATACACTTGTCGCCGTCAAAAAATTGGAAGGTTCAAGACAAGGTGAAAAGCAATTCCGTGCAGAAATCAGGTCTATCGGAAACATACAACATGTCAATTTGATTAGACTTCGAGGATTCTGTGCAGAAGCGTCGCGAAGGTTACTGATTTATGATTACATGCCCAACGGTTCCCTAAATTATTTCCTCTTCAGTAGCAATTCCAAAAGCAGACAGAAGGTATTAGACTGGAAGACCCGATTTGAGATCGCTTTGGGCACTGCAAGAGGGTTAGTTTATCTCCACGAGAACTGCAGAGATCGCATCATTCACGGCGATGTTAAGCCCGAAAACATTCTCCTGGATGCTGATTTTTCCCCCAAGTTGGCCGATTTTGGATTGGCAAAGATTGTGGGAAGAGATTTCAGCCGCGTTCTGACGACTACAAGAGGGACGAGAGGGTACTTGGCTCCAGAATGGATCTCTGGTCTTCCAATCACTGCAAAGGTTGACGTTTACAGTTTTGGTATGACACTGTTTGAATTAATTTCAGGCCGAAGAAATCTGGAGCTGAACGTAGAAGATTCAAGTATGTATTACTTTCCCGCGTGGGCTGCAACGCAAATTGATAAGGGGAGCATGATCACGAATATAGTCGACGAAAGGATAGCAAATAATGCAGTTGCAGAAGAGGTGAGGAGAGCTACTCTGGTGAGCTTGTTATGCACTCAAAAAGATGAGAATGTGAGGCCAAGCATGGGGCAAGTGGTGCTCATGTTGGAAGGGAAGACGGAGGCTCACACACCACAAAGTCCAAACTGTGCGCTCATGCAATCGGAGGGAGACAAGAGTGATAGTGATACCGATCAGTGATCAAAACTGCACCCGTCCTACTGCTTCTAAGCGGGTTCAAACCCGCCCCACCGTGGTTTAAAAATTGTCTTTTGAAAAAGAAATTATTTTTGGAATTCACTTTTCATTTAGTGTGGGAGTTTAGCAAGATTAGAATCTCTTAAGAGTCAACACAATAACTATCCGGTGATATTATATGTTTCACTACATTTGTTTATTAGTGCATGTATCCATAAATTTTTTTTAAAAATATTTCTAACATTAATTTACCCATCTTTCTCTATTTTTAAATCAAATTATATATATATATATATATATATATGTTTCCCTCCTTTTTTAAAAAAATAAAATATTATGGTTATATGTTTTAGTAGGACAATGAGTTAACTGGTATTTTTGTGGTTATTTGACTTCTTTTTTTGTGAAAGAGGAAGTGGTGTTTCTACTTCAATTAGTATGTTGAATAAATATATGAACTCATTGTGGTCCAATATTAAACCTAAAATCAACAATTTATTACCCACCAATGACAAATTTCATATAACAACTCTACAAGTTGACGCAAGCATGGCACATTTTCAATGCCAACGTCAATTATGGAATATCAATTATTGTTCCTTTTCAAAATTTTCTCCCTATAGATAGTTAGATTAAATCTAGGGTAAGAGGTGAGTGCAGAGGTCAACTCTCTTATAATATTGTGAATGTCAAATCCACCCACAATACTCTATAGTTTTCCTAAGTAACACTATAAATTTCTTCATGTTCATCCTCATGTATGGCTAACAATCCTCTAATCACCATATCTCCTTATAGAGGCCAAGTTAAAGGCACATTTTCTTTAACGTGAAAAAATACATGGTTATGCCATGTCTTATAAGATTGGTTCTTTTTCTTTAAATAACATTATTTCACAACATCCTACAAAAATTGTTAGGTGTACAAACACACTAATTTTTCTTACCTCTATAACAATTTATGCCTTAAATATTATAATTACTCTTATGATATATGATCCTACCAAAAACATACATTATCTAGATATTACATCATGATCTCGTCAATTTGTATGCTCATTCTCCATTATTTTAATATACAGAGCATTCACGATTTAAATACATTTGGGTTTTACAGTCCTATAGCATTTAAGGTTATATAAATTGATGACATTGTAGTTGTAAGTTGTCAACAATAGTTTTGTATTAGTATATGTATTACTTTTAGTCATATTCCTAGATACATAAATAAAACTAATATGTATTTGGCTACATTGAATTTAACTAATGTTAATGCAAATGGAAGCGTAGACACCCTAAAATATCGCATTACACATTAAAAACCTCCAAAATCATCTCATAATTACTTCAAAGTACATTTTTGACCACTTTTGATATATTCCTCTATTTGGCAACCTTTAATGACATTGTTCTGCAACTTCCCTAATTATTCCTATCCCTCAAAAAATGGTCTCCAAATATCAAATATTCTTACTATGGACCATATTACATTCATATCCCATTTGTAAGATTAATTAATTAATCCTATCATTCCTATTATTAATCACATATCTCATTAGTTAATTTTGTTAGCTAATTTAATATCAAAATAATTATATAATTCCTACATTTTGCATTTAAATCTCACCTCTTATCCAATTAATTAAATTCTCTTCACTAGTCAACATCTCAAATCAACTAAAACAAAAGAAATCAATTAGAGATGAAATTATTATATATATGCAAGAGGAAAAATTTATATTAAATCAAATCATGTGTTTGACTTAACTAAACATATCTCCAAAAAAGCATGGCATTCCAAAAATAAAGCAAATCAATGCAAAATCTAAAACTCCGCGTCACTTTTTTGGGTGAATAAAACAAAATACATGTAGTTCAACTCAAAAATAACTCATCCATGCAAGCTCAAAACAAGGATTCAACTCCTCAAATAGATTGGAAACTCAATTAAATAATTCAATCTTGCTTTTGTTAACTCTAGATCACACAAGTTAATGACACAAATCAATTATTTGGGATTCTCTTCCCTCATCTATAATTAATCACTCATTCTTCTCTAATTATCATCTTTGGAAGATTTTAGAATTGCATCATCATTATGTTGAATTATCATTCAATTCCTCACAATGTTACACTATCCAATTGATCACGACTCAACAATCAAATTAGTCAATCAATCATTTTTCTTGTAGACAATCTACTTCTATTTGGAACACCTGTATAGCATCCAAAAAAAAATGATCAAGATATTCAACAAGCTTGGTGCATCATTCCAAGCTTCAACAATCTTATCTGAAATTGCAAGGAGATATGAAGGAAGAACTGGTTTACTTTTATTTTCATTGTTTCTTTCATTATGTAGTTTTTCTTTATATACAAGAAGTTTTTTTTTTTTCAAATTATGCTCAACTAAAATTTTGTTATTTTTTTTTGTTGATTCAAGTACTGAAATTGTTCATTTTGCTTTAAATGTCTTATTTTATTTGGTAGCGTTTGTGAAAAGTTTTTTTAATTTTATTCAATAGTTTATAATTATAATCAAGAAGGAGAGGAGTTACTAGGAGTTCAAATATTTCAACTTTATGTTATAATTTGTAATGTTTAATATATTTAAATGTAGTGATTAAAATATTAAATTGTTTAAATGGAAAGAAATTGTAGTGCCCCCACATTTCTCGAAATGATATTTCAAGGTGTAAAGCTTGAATGCACTAACCTTGTCAGTGTGCAACAGAACAAGGAGAGTGACACATTCTTGCAGCATTTTTCAAACATGTCTTTTCCTTGTGTAATAATCCAAGCACTTGATTTTGGATCCAAGGTATTGACCACGTGAAGCCCAAGTTAACATTTGGATTTTAGCAGTGATGGTATAGTTGCAACAAGTGCATAGTTATGTACTCTCGTAATTCAATAAAAAGAACGTTGCAGGGAAAACTATTCTAAACGGGTTCTCACCAATAGCCATCTTTGAATCATTATTTTATGGGCTAAATATGTCCTGCACACTAATAGAAATCTAAACAAAATTCTCTCTTCATTTTATTATAAACAAATTGATTGGCCTGAATCTACATCTGTATATGAAGTCAGTTCAAAGTATCTGAGAGGAAGGAAACCAATGTTGTCATCATTTTGTGGTTCTACACCGAAGAACAAGATTGAGGTTGATGAGGTGCTCCATCCAGATGTATCACCTAGCTGCATCGATTTTTCTCTTTCTACTTATGATAAACTAGGGTACGTGCACAATAACCTTTGTTGCACCAACCTTGGGTAGAAATAAATACCACTTCGCTTCTCCTAATATTTATCTATTATTTCAAGTAGTGGATGTATTGATATGTATCCTGGTTAGGGGGTATATGTTTGGAGTAAATTCATGATTTTTTTCGTTTTAGGCATCTTAGTCTCTTATAACAGGCTTGGACATTGCAAGTAGATTCTTGATTGGCTTATGAAAGATATATTTCAATGTGTAGTCTACCAATTTTATCCTCAAAAGATATGAATCTCATAGATTTTATAGTAATGATTTTGTAAATGATTTGAATTGTAGTGGTCCATTAAGTGAAAATCTTATGCTAGGATGTTTGATACTGTATTGCGGCATATTCATGTTCTTTTAACTATTACGAATTGGTTCCACCATGCTTGGAGTGAAGAGAACCAAAGATTTACCTTGTCTGTAATGGCTACTTCTAAAGTGAACAAAACATTTTCCTTCGATTTTTTCAATCTAGAAAAAGATGATGTCTTCTTTCTGTCAGTAAGGCATGTAAACAGTGATCTGGTTATCTATAGCTCCAACCGTGACACCCTAATATCAACTTCTAATCAATTTTTGTTCTAAAAAAATGGCAATGCATCCTTGACTAAAGTTGAAACTCTTGTATGGTCCACCGCAACTAGAAGCAAGGATGTTGGGATCATGAAGTTAAGAGAATGTGGTAAATTGGTAATTTGGGATGAAACATGAAAGCAACTCATGTGGGAAAAATTCTCTCCTATGACAGTTATATCCTTGTAATACAAGAAGGAAAGATGTGCAAATGTGTTCGTTTGAAAAGATTTAGAATATTTCAAGGAAAATGTAATAGGCATGTGCTAGGAAATAAAACAATAACTTATTTTGTCACCATCCTATCTTCCTCTGTAAAAACATGATCTTGGAACCAGATTTGGGCCTTTATAAATATGTGATGATGCAGGGTGTTTGATTGTACCAAGTAAAATTTTTTAGTACCTTTCCCTTTTTGACCCATGTTGCATTATGCTATGGAATTGAGATTGGAAATGGAGGACATTGGCATTGTATGATTACTATCGTAACATTGAAAGAGAGGAAGAAATAAAAAAGCATGCGAATTGGTTGTAGAAATTCCTACAGAAGCCTTGATCCCATGGAATGCCATGATTGTTGGATATCCATGGAATGGATTCAAGGAAAAAGAAATCAGAAGCTTTAAACCAATTGATATTTGTTAGTCAAGTGCCATGTTGAAAATTACCTAGCTGATTTCTTTAGCAAGCATTAGGAAAAAGGTATGGATTTCCCTTCCTCTTGCATTAAAATTTCATATTTTATTGTTTCTTGTTTGGTTCCTAATTTTCTTTACAACTATAGAGGATGAAACTAAAATTAAAAATAAAACTCTTACCAGGTCAAAATATTAAAAACAAAAAAAACATTCTTGATCATGTACACTTCGCACACTGAGTGCACCAAAGAAAATCATTTTACCAACCTATAACTCTAATATTATTCCAAATGGTCATTGACACCACGAATGCCATAAATAAAACTGATAAAACTCAATGCCAATGCCTTGGAGAGATGAGTTGTGCTGCTGACGCTCTTATATCTCATTTACTTGGAGTGACACAGTTCAAGAAAATGTGTTTTGCTTTATCTGTACAGTTGTTGTATCAATTTGGATTAAATTGACAAACTAACCCTATGTACCTCTAGAACCCCTGTTTGTTAAAATGAATTTAAAGCATCTCACTGAATTTGCAAACAAAAAATCAATTTCATAAGTTGTTAGAGTTTCAAGTGGGTTTTGGAGCTCCCCAATCCTTAAAGACAACAATGGTTTTGACATGTCTTACACAATTGGTCTGCGAGTGCCTTTCTATTCTTGAGACATGTTTGTCGTAATCAAATTTTGTTGAATACGCTAAGTTCTTTGTATATAAGGGAGTAAATAGAAATATTTTAAATTATGTTTGAACTTACAAATGAGTGTTTTACAGGTTCCATATTGTAGGCACTTTAGTTGTAGGTAATTTTTTTAAACTCGGTGGCTTGAGCAGGATATTCCTAACGAAGGCTCCCATTTGAATTCAGCAAGAGAGAGGACAGGTTTATACTTGTGAACCCTTTTCAGATAGTTTCATGGTTGTGTACCAAGTATACTTAAATCAAATATATTTCTATGAATGGATTTAGTAATTTATAATGCTTTTCTCTCTCCTCCCAACTTCTCTCTCTAGAAATAATATGGAATGTTGGTTGATCTTGAAAACATAAATACTTCGTATCGATTTGAATATGTAGATTGAAAGTTTAAATGAATTTGAAATGAAATGAACATGGATGTGTTATACATGTAGTTATGATATGGTAAATAGAAACTGAAAATGAATTCTAGACTTCCTCTCTCTTCCTTACTCTCTCTAGAATCAATAAAGAATAAGTAAAAAGGAATGTGAATGTGTGACGAAATAACCTCTCTCCCTCTCTCTGTATTTCTATCTCTTCTTTGCCTTGTTTTAAATTACTTGAAATGATGAATGTGTTATTTCATTTTTGAGTCGTAAGGGATTTCCAATACTCAGTCCTAGGACCGACACAATGTTTGTTGTGGGCACTTTGAACAAGGGGAATTCAAGATGTGATATGTTACATTTAATGAGTTGTCATTGTAACGTTATATTCATCTTGCAATACATGTATTAGCTGTAGAATAATGATATGTATAGTTTTTGAAGAATTGTTCTTTGCACATTTTGAAAAGGGAATACCAATGTGGATATAGTTTTTAGTGTTGAAATGGATGTGAAGTTGTACTCAATGTTGTACCTATGTTATAATGATACTCAACTAATCTTTTTCTATGTCAATTATTGGTTTAATTTCTTAGCACCCACAATGCTAGGTATAATCTCATCTCATCAAAACTGATTGAAATTAAAAGAATGAGTTATAATGCCTATTTTACATCAATTGCCACCTAATCGACGTCAGTCACTATATTCTCTAGCAACCTCACATTTCTAAATTCCACTTAAGATTTAAATCTCTTCCTGTGATTTTCATATAAGGCAAAACAAACCCTACTCTCATACCCCTGTTAGTAAACCACTAACAATATGCTGAAGAAAAACCTTGCTCTAAAATAACATAGATCTGATACCAGTTGTTGGGAATTCGGGACTTGCAGAATAGTGCTATGATTTAATAACAAACAAAATCATGCACACAAGATCTAAACAATGTCCCCAAAATCTATAGCAATGGAAGTATAAACTAGAATAATCCAAATTAGAACAAAGTACACACACATAACACAACATGTACCATGGTTCACCAAATGTGGGCTATGTCCACCAAAGATAGAGATCTCATATATATATATGATATATATAGTACAAATCAAACTCCTTCCAACAAGAGGACAATGCATCTCTCAATGAGTATCTCCTCCTCCAGATCTCTAAACGGATCTCCATGAGTTGCATTACAACCGTTCCTCCAAACCATCACCAGATCTCACATACCAGGAACTACTGACATCTCTGAACTGTAACCAATCTCTCATTTTGAATATGCAACAAGACCCATCACATGGGTCTACCAATGTGCAACCATAACTATGCACCAAGAAGTAAGTCTGTCTCTCCATCACTGCACCAACCTGTGAAAACATGAAGGCAACCTCCTCTTCAATATATAGATCTACATCAATCAATAATACAACATGATATCATGAATCTATGAATACAAGATCTCACAAAAACATTGTGGATCAACAATATAAGACTAGATCTACATAAATCTATAATACAAGATATCACCAACATGTGGATCTACAAGAAGAAACTCTATGTGCTTTATCATACTATGCAAGCCATTACAATGAGACAATAACTATATAAAGGAAATACAGTAGAAGATGTTACCATCTTTTCACCATTCAGATGTACTTGCCATAGTTGTACCTACTATTTCCTTCTATCTAGCTTCTCTCCTATGGAAGCTTTGTCTTCATGTAACTTGTTCTTTCTTTCTCTTCATCTTCATCCTCTCAATCTAGGAGAATCGAGGATCTGACTCAATCCTCTCTTCATTAACCTTCTAACCCTAGCTTTCATGCTTATATAGACATATACAAACTTAGGGCAACTTAGATATGCATTTGCAACCATTAGATCAACTTTATAACAAAGTTAGATCCAATTCCCGTGAGTTAAATATAAAACTTCACATAAAGGTAACTGATGTTGGTTACCTTGACCATGTTATGATTACTATGTAAACTAGCAAGGTGTAAATCATGTTATCTGTGAAGAAATTCAGCTCCACAATCCTAACAATCAAAACTATCAAAATTAAAAGAAGAGTTATAATGCCTATTTTACTTCGTTCCCCCATTTGAGTCTTTTTCTAGGGCATAAAACACAGAGCATGTAATTAAAATAGTCTAACCTCATTAATCATCTCCTTGTTTCAGCACCTAAGATGTCTTATTAAGGAAATTTCTAAATGAATATTTTATGAGGTGGTGATTCTACGCTGTGAAACCTATCGTATTGGGACAAGTGATTTGATCATGTCTTGTTGTTGTAGCTATGACCATATCATGAATAATTTTAACCCCCTAGTGTGTATTTTCCCTTGGTACCCTAGTGGGTGGCCAAAGCCTTGCAAGACAGTTGGTGGTTGTACTTACAGTTGATCCATTGTGAGATCTAAATAGTTGAGTGGAGACTACGCGTCATTTTAATTGTTTATTTACCCAACAATCTAAATAGGTCATTAGGAGGATTTTGTAATGCATATGATTGTTTGGGATATCCTTCTTGAAATATAAACTTAATACTTGTGTGTCTTGTTAGCATACGTAGCATAGTTTTTATTTTAGGAGTGTTTGTTCTATTTTATCCCTTTATTATCTCTTCCTTGTTGTATTCCATTATTCTCTCACCTTCATCCAAATATTCCTCCTTCAGTTTAGGGGAATATAGTTAATTATTTCTCCTATATAATGTACGTGCTTCTTCATAATAAAATCAATGTGTTGAGAGTATTTCACTCCACATTTTTCTCATCTATCTACTTCCTACATTTTGGTATCAGAGCAGACAAATTATCTTGCTGCTACGTTGAATGCGTTTGAAGAATTTCAGGTTGCTAGAAGTTGCTGACTGTGCTACACTATTTCTGAGTGGACACTACATCAAGTGCTGCATGGAAAAAAAACTTTTGTCTGCCTATGAGTGGAGTAGAGTTGTGGCATTATATTTCTTCCTGCTGGCAAACGGACCTGACGTGGAAAGAAAAAAAAGAAAGTTGGACAAAGATAAAGTTTTTTTACGCCTAAAAATGTGGACATCTCATAGAGTTATTTTGTTTTATTTTTTTACGTAGCAAGAAAGTCTTGTTTTTTCTGTGAAGAAAAGGACATAAGCTGCTTAGAAAATTGAGTAGTGTGAAATATTTTTCTAGATTCTTTCTGTGCCTGAAGCTCGTACATGAAGATCTTGCCAGCTGCTACGTGTAGAAAAAAAAAGCCTGATTGTGTGGAGAAAAGTGTTGGTGTGGAAGAATATTTTTCACCTACTTTGACACCTACGTGGAGAGTAGATTTGTTGTTCCTACGTGAAAGAAGCTTAAAATATTCTGTTGCGTGACTGATTTTCTTACCTGCATGGATGAGGAACAGACCAGAAGCTGTGCATACTTACGTGGCTGCCTGCATGGAAGACCTCCAATTCTATTGTTATGATTTTTGTTTTATTTGTTGTAGAAAATTCAAAACAAAAGCTGCGTGGAAGTATAATACTGGTGCATAAAGCTTTTATACCTATGTGAAGACAAAGAAGTCTTCTACATCTACATGAAAAAGCAAATTCTAATTGACTGTTGCGTCTTAACAGTGAGTTAAGGAGACTGGCTGGTGCGGAGAAAACTGGAGTTAATCAAATGAAAGACATCTTCACCAAGACAACGAGGAAGTAGCTACTACACTACTTCGAATGTCGAGCGTAGATAACTTGATTGAGAGTGTCAATAACACAGTCGCCACTACTGAAAGCCAGAACATCAACTCACCAGTCAGAGAACACCGTGAAGAAGCTCCTGAGAGCTCTGGGTTCTACTTTGCTTTGCTAAACGAGCTTCGGAATACCGGCAATCTAGCCTTCGATAAGCTAGTTCGAGAAGGACTTCTTGAATACTTCCTTTTCGATGTTAGCTGCCAAGCAAAGTGAGTATAGGAAGAATTAGAAGTGGGTACGACATTGAATGTGACGATGAAGAAGAACACCCCACAAAGTTTCACCATCTCATAGCATGCGAATATCATGAGCATCTATGAGCACGTAATTCTCATCATCAGTGAGTCAAAGTTGTAATAACTCTTGAAATAAATAAATAGTTTTTTTTATTACAATGTCTGCTCCAAAGTTACTTCTTTCCGATGCTTAGTTGCTTTAAAAGGGCCCAATTTTGCGGCTTGGAAAACAAAAATGAGGAAAATCCTTCAGTTTGAAGGATTATGGGGCATTGTCACAGGGTTTTGTGCCCGCTCCCACAACCCCTGATGAACTAATAAAGTATGAGATGGCTAGTGCAAAAGCCTTGATGCTGATAATGCTCAGTATCAGTGATGATGTGCAACCACATGTTTAGAATGGAAAAAACCAAAGGAGGCTATAGGACAAGTTGGCAACCATTTATGAAGCCAAAAATCAGACGAAGATTCTTCATCTTCAGTCAAAGCTGCACACCCTCTCTATGGGGTCAGATGAGAAAGTGGAGGAGTTCTTACATCACGTGGCTAAGAGCTAAGATCAAGTTATTAGCACTCGGTGAAATGGTGGATGATAAAATTCTCATGGAATCACCTTGAGAGCACTCCCTTCTCAATTCTGAGTGTTTGTTATGACATGAATGTGTCTAAACAAATAGTGGACATTCAAAGAACTTGTGAATTTTCTACAGCAGAAGAGGCCATCACTTCATCCCATGAGGAGTCTCAGGATAAAGCCTTGTTCTCAAAGCCATACCATGGCCAGAAGAATAGAAGGGTCCCCCAAAGAAGCCAAATCAAGCACAACCAAAACAACAACAGAAAGATCAAAATTCAAAGAGATGGTGTCACATTTACAGAACCAATACTCATGACACTGATCACTGCTGGTACAATAGCTTGAAACAGGGGTCTTCAAGTCATACAAGCACATCAGAGTGTGAATATTTTCAAAAGTCCAAACAACGTCCCCGATGGAGAAAGTAGAAGGGACATCTCGCAGCCCAAGAAGATGATGAATCTGATGAGGAGACATCAGAAGGAGCCCATTGTGGTAAGAACCTTGTACTCGTCTCTCAAACTTCTCATCCCACAAAGAAAGTCTGGTTGATAGACTCCAGTGCAAGAAAACATATGTCAGGTGACAAAAATTGTTTGATTCATTACATGAAGAACCAACTGGAGATCGGGTTCGGATAGCCGATGACAAAGAATATGTTGCAGAAGGAATTGGAAATGTCACCATTCCTCTGGGACCATGAAAATGTACACTTACAAAGGTACTATATGTTCCTAGCTTGACTAGCAACCTCTTGTCAGTTACTCAACTCTTGAATCATCACCTTAAGGTAGAATTTCTTGTTCAAAATGGCATTAAATCATGCTTAATATCCCGACAAGGTATGGTTCTTGCTAAAGCATTTGTAAAAGATAAGTTATTTTCTTTAGATATTGTTTCATCTTCTGCAGTAGCTTTATCTACTTCTACAATAGAATCAACTGCCTTATGGCATTTTAGATATGGAAACTTGTCGGTTAGTTCACTGCACCAGATGAGTTCAAAAGTAATGGTCCATGGACTACCCAAATTGTCCAGTTCCTTTCCTATTTTCCCTGGCTGTCTTACAGGAAAACAACACAGAGATCCATTTCAGGTGAGCACCTTCCATGCCAAAAAGTGTCTATGGAGGTAGTTCATACCGATCTGAATGGCCCATTGCCTACTTCATTTTTCAGGATACAAGTACTTCCAACTATTCATGGATGACCACTCTCACAAGATGTGGGTATATTTCCTAAAGAAGAAAAGTGAGGCTCTTCAACATTTCCAGAACTTCTATCATCATGTTGTGAAAGAGACCTAGACAACCACTTCTTCTACTTCACTCAGATCGAGGGGGGGAATTTACATCAAATAAGTTCTTGGCCTTCCTGAACCAACATGGCATTAAGAAACACCTGACTGCTCCCTACTTGCCCCAGCAGAATGGCATTGTTGAGCGTCGCAATCACACAGTGATGGAGATGGCTTGCTACATGCTATCAATAGAACAAAGCTAGAAGAACGCTATTGGGCTGAAGTAGTACAGATAGCTGTATATCTTCTCAATAGGGAACCAAAAAATATTCTACAAAATAAAATCTAGAAGAGGTATGGAGTGGTAGAAAGCCATCAATTTCTCATTTACGAGTATTTGGTTGTACAACATACATGCATGTCCCAGCTCAGAAGAGAAATAAAGGTAGAGCCAAAAACACTCCCATGTATCCTACTTGGCTACAACACTACCTCGAAGGCATACCATCTCATGGATCCTAAGACAAAGAACATATATGAGAGTCATGATGTGGTTTGTGACGAGTCATCCTTTGACTCAATAGTATCAACAGAAGATCCACTTCCAACCACCTCTCATTGACTAGTCTTTGAATCAGATGATAGCCAAAGGAGACTACTCAGAGAAAAGAAATGCTACCAGGAGAGATATTTGTTGATCTTGGAGAACTGGAGAATGTGACTCCACATCAATCCACATGACAATGAAACAGTTCTTCTCAAAAGCAGCCAAGTTCTCATCCAAAGTGGGTACAAAGCACCATCAAGGACTCACATTTGCAACAACTCCCAGATACATCATCCAGAGTCAAAACGAGGAGTCAAACAAGAAATGAGGTAAAATTTGCACTCATGAGTTCACTGATTAATAGCTTCGAGCCAGACAATGTTCGTGAATCACTCAGTCAACCTCAGTGGAAGGAAGCCATGGATATAGAAATTGACTCACTCAAGAAAAATCAGACATGGGAACTTGTCGATCTGCCTACAAGGAAAGAAACCCATAGGCTGCAAATGGGTTTTCAAGACAAAATATAAGGCAGATGGATCCATCGACAAACATAAAGCATGACTTGTAGCAAAAGGATATTCTCAAAAAGAGGGCATCGACTATGAAGAAACCTTTGCACCCACTGCATGAAGATGAAGACCATCAGAGTAGTTTTCACACTTGCAGCACAGAAAGGATGGAGACTTCAGTAGATGGACGTCAAGAGTGCTTTCCTAAATGGTGATGAATGAGAAGAAGTATACATGACCCAACCTGAAGGATTTTTTTATGAAGAGCATCCTAAAAAGGTATGTACGTCTCATCAAATCATTGTATGGACTGAAACAAGCTCCAAGGGCATGGTATATCAAGATCAAAGATCACCTTTTGCAGCATGGGTTCACTCGTAGCCCCTTAGATTCAAATTTGTATATAAAGAAGGTAGGCAAAGAAATTGTCATTCTTGTTGTATATGTAGATGATCTTGTGATCACTGGAAGTTTAGAATATCAGGTTGATAATGTAAAGAATGATCTCAAAAGAACCTTCGACATGAAAGATTTGGGGCTACTACATTACTGTCTTGGCTTGGAGATATGGAAAAAAGAGCATCACATTTTTGTCTCCTAAAAAAAGTACGTAAGACACTCCTGGAAAATTATAGAATGTCTGACTATAAACCTATATCCACTCCCATGGAAAAAGGCTTGCAACTTTCAAGATTCCAGGACTCACCTCAAGTAGATGCTACTCTCTACAGGTAATTTGTTGGAGGACTCATCTATTTGACATATACCAGACCAAATCTCTGTTATGCTGTCAGCTATCTTTCTAGGTTCATTCAGGAGCCGAAGAAATGTCACTGGAATGCAGCAAATCATGTTTTGAGATATGTCCAATGAACAACTGATTATGGTCTGGATATAAGAAGAATGATCAATTCTTCTTACAGGGATGTGTCGACTCCGACCATTTGGATCTGTTGATGACAGGAAGTCAACTACAGGATACATATTTCATCTCGGATCTAGACCTATCTCATGGATAAGCAAGAAGCAGAATGTTGTTTCTATCTCATCCATAGAGGCATAATATAATGCCACACAAGGAGCCGTGTGTGAAGTGATATGGTTATGTCACATTTTGGATGACCTGGGAATTCTGAAAAATAGTCACCTATTCTCTATTGCGACAATCAGAGTGTGTTGAAGCTCATGCAGAATCCAGTCTTTCATGAACGAACAAAGCATATTGAAATTGACTTCCATTTCATTTGAGAGCACATCTTGAACCATCAAATTCAGCTCCAGTACTATCCTATAGAAGCACAAGTTGCCGACATTCTCACTAAATCTCTTGGAAAAGTGAAATTTGAACTTTTCAGGGGTCACATTTGCAAGAATAATGTAATAAGGGGGGAATGTTAGCATAAGTAGCATAGTTTATATTTTAGGAGTGTTTTTTTCTATTTTATCCCTTTATTATCTCTTCCTTTTTGTATTCCATTATTCTCTCACCTTCATCCAAATCTTCCTCCTTCAGTTTAGGGGAATATAGTTAATTATTTCTCCTATATAATGTATGTGCTTCTTCATAATAAAATCAATGTGTTGAGAGTATTTCACTCCACATTCTTCTCATCTATCTACTTGTTAGTAGAACCCTTGGCATAGTTAGGAATATACTAAATCTAGGATCACTCAGGAAGTAGAATTTATGGTCGAAACATGTAATTCACCCGTTGCTATTGACAGTAAATACTTAAGATGATGAAATAGAAGTATTTTGAAATGTGAAATTCGTCACTTAAATTCAAAGAATAATTTGTATAAGGGGAACACAGGTGTAATGTACCCTTACATGCGCAATATGATTGTGAAAATATGAATCCCTAATTGGAGCAATGGATTATGAATCAAGAATGATACAACTTAATTAGTTAACCTACATAGTTTTTTGTAATAAATGGAAGATGAAAGGAGAGTATTGTTAGTATTAAACAATGCTATGAAATGAACTCAAGATATGTTTTTTATTGATCTAGTAACCTTACTTTTTCTTCGTGTGAATTTTCCTCCTTATAACGAGAGTATTTTACAAACCAAGCAAACACGGCTCCCTCAAAAAAATCCTTAATTCAAATATTAGAAGATGCATGTGTGTACGTACGTTCCTAATCAAAATCGTGCTATATAAAGTTATTTCCACAAGAGAAACAAGGGAATTCTAAAGGAACCAATATAAGTGAAATGTTAAACGAAAACATGCAGACTTGTTGTAAAGGAATGAAGGGTACCACACTATGTGTTCTTAAGACAATTATAGTCAACTAATAAAAATAAGATTGTAATAAATATTTCACCCTGAACAACTATGTGCTGTTGGAAGTTCTTGTGAGTAAGTGTATATTTTCGTGGGTCGTTGTTGTACCTTGTCATTTTTGGAAATGTGGCTTTGATGTGCATCATATGTTTCATGTTATATATGTGGGTCCATGGTTAAGAAAACTTTTCATGTGTTAAACATTATCCTAAGTGACCCTATGTGATGTTATGTATCAAGAAATGTAAGCTACAAAAAATATTATCCTGTTATTATGTGTGTTGTATTTGTGTGTGTAAAATGTGGACGTTACATATGGTATCAGAGTGGAGGTTTATGCTCTCGAACCTTTGTGATACATTAGATTTGTGATGATCTTTCATGGTGGTGGTGGAGATGGGAAGAGTAATGTGATATATGTTGTGATGTGACCAATTTTGTAATTTTGATATTATGAACACACATGTTATGCATGTCACTTATTGCATAATTTTTTATCATGTTCATATGTTGTAATGAGAGTAATTAATCTCCTTTTTGTGGACTCAATGAGGAGTTCACATGTGATATGTCTGCTTATTGTGTGTGAAAAGAATGTTATTGTGGATTACTGATTGTTGGAGTGTTTTGTTATTATGTGAGAGGAAGGTGTGTTGATGCATGACATGAAAAAATTGGTGTATAGTAAATTGGATTTTATCGTGATGTTGCCCCCGTGTTGTGATGAATTGTGTGTGTCACCATGTTGTATTGAAATTGATTATATGTTGTAATATTAGTCATTGCTTTCATCATACATATAATTCGTGTAATATGTGATGGTTCATGTCATGAATTAGGGGCATATGGTGATTGTATGACCCCTATTGTGCAGTACCTGCACCTTAGGTGCATTATGTGGAAACGTGATTTATCATAACCCGTGAAAGTAGTAATTTTTTTATACCATGCATAAGAGGCTATGGTTAAAGTCCATGAATCACCATTGTTTTAGTGATGAAGTTATGTGTTATGTGGGTGAACCTTACACTAGATGACCCTAAGGGAAGTAACCGTCACGAGTGTATGTGTGGAGAGAAGAGGCGTAGACCAGGTTTTCATAATCTTGAGCCGAGTATGAGTGAGGAAGTGGAGTCTTATATAGACTAAAAACCCACTTCTATCTGTTTAGTATATTGAAAGCTTGCTCAGTATATTGTGGATGCACACCACCTTAGGCTCAACTAATTCAAAATAGCATCCCCTGCTCTTTCCTATTGGGTTTTGCATCAAACAATCCTATGTGATTTTGACTATGTTGAGCCTTGTGGGAGTATGAAAGGATGATTTAGGTAGAGATGATGATAGTTACAATCTTTGATATACTCATTTTTGGTTCCATATATATTTTTTGCGAGTTGAGGCTTGATATCCAATTGCTAGCAACTTGATGAGTACCCCTTTGGTGGCCGCATGAGGCCACATAGTGATTGTAATGTGCTATTTATCAATATGTATTTTATTTTTAAATTGATCATTATCTCTTTTCTTGCAAGAACTAATCATTTTCTTGATTGGTGTGTTCTTATATTTTGGGCATTTTATTTGGTTGTTGCACTAACATGTGGATTTTTGCACTATGGCTAATTAGCCATTTATTTTTCTTAGTTTTAAACTTTTTTTTTCATGTTTAAAAGCTTTATAGCCTTTCCCAAGGCTTGGGATTTTTTCCACTTGGCATTTGAGATAGATTTTTATGCTGGTTCTAATGTCATAATGTGTTAGAATAACATCATGGGATTCACCATGGAGTGTTTAGACCTATGGAACCTCTTAATTATATGGGGGGTACGTCCCAAGGAGTTACAGATAACTAGCGGGTTATTGAACCACGAGTTATTATTCCATAGGGTGACCCAACCTCATTATATGGAGAAAGGAGATGGGACTCTATGGTTGAGTGACCCAACATTCTTGATGGCACTCTATGGTTGAGTGACCTGATATTCTATATGGCACTCTATGGTTGAGTGACTTGATGTTCTCAATGGCACTCTATGGTTCAGTGAGCTGATGTTCTCGATGACACTTTATGGTTGAGTGACCTGATATTCTCGATGGCACTTTATGGTTCAGTGACCTGACTTGATTTTGGCACTATGATTCTTTCTCTTTGGGAGATATATGGAGTTATTTAGTGATGCTTTGGGAGGTATATGGAGTTGATTTGTGGATATTTTGGAGATATTTGGAGATTGTTCCGTGATTTTCCATGATGTGTGGAGTTGGTGTTATGAGTTATGTGTACTCTTGTGAGTATTGTTACACATTGTTATGATTGAGGCTTGACACTCCCCTTGGTGTGTATGGACTATTAGATATTATTTTGGCATATGTGTACTGGCATATTGACATGGTTTTATTTGGTTAATGTTATACCAAGTACCTTTGTAAAAATGTATAATAGAGATAACTAATTTGTTAGTCACTTGTGTGTGGGACAATTGAATGGTCACAAGTAGAATAGGAACATGAAGAGTAATATATGGGAGATGAAAGGTCAAATCACAAGGGTATAAATTGGGATGGTTCCTCCATTCTAAGCGATTCTATATTTTGAAGATTTCTACTTTGTATTAATTGTGAATTGTTTTTTGGATATTCAACTTTGTATCACCAACACAAGGAATAAAAGCTACATTATTCCATTTTTTTCTCATGTTCCTATACCCTCTCTTTTTTTAAACTTTGTAATTAGGGTGATCAAGAAGGGACTTTGTGTCCTTGATAAATGAATCTAAAGAATTGTGTGTCTATATTTGTTAGTATTAAAATTTAAGATATTGTCACACTTAGTATTTTTCTTCTAGTCGAGTTATACAGACAAATTGTTTTAAAATACATGTTTCATTATTGACTTTCTTGTCTACATATTCTTCAAGCTTCGATGTTGTGTCACATCAAGGATGATGATCTTATAAGGTGAGGGATATGTAGTGCCCCCACATTTCTCGAAATGATATTTCCAGGTGTAAAGCTTAGTGCACTAACCTTGTCAGCATGCAATAGAACAAGGAGAGTGATAAATCCTTGTAACATTTTTCAAACCTGTCTTTTCCTTGCATAAAAATCCACGCACTTGATTTCGGATCCAAGGAATTGACCACGTGAAGACCAAGTTAACATTTGGAGTTTAGCAGTGATAGGATAGTTGTAACAAGTTTAGAGTTATGTACTCTCATAATTTAATAAACAAAATGTTGCAAGGAAAAAAATTCTAAACGGGATTCTCACAAATAGCCATCCTTGAATCATTATTTTATGGGTTAAATTTGTCCTGCAAACTGAGAGAAATGTAAACCTGATTCTCTCCTCATTTTACTATACAAAAATGCATTGGTCTGAATCTACATCTGCATATGAAGTCAGTTTAAATTATTTGAGAGGAAGGAAACCATTGCTGCCATTGTTTTTTGGTTGTACGCTGAAGAACAAGATTGACGTTGACGAGGTGATCCATCAAGATGTATCGCCTAGCTGCATCAGTTTTTCTCCTTCTACTTTTGAGAAACTATGGTACGTGCACAATAACCTTTGTTGCACCAGCCTTAGGTAGAAACGGATACCACTTCACTCCTCCTACTATTTATATATTGTTTCAAGTAGTGGATGTATTGATCTGTCTCTTGGTTGGGGGATATATGTTTGGAGTAAATTTGTGTTTTTGTTGTTTTAGGGATCTTAGTCTCTTGTAATAGGATTGGACATTGCAAGCAAATTTCTGATTGGCTTATGAGAGATATATTTCAACATGTAGTCTACAAATTTTCTCCTCAAAAGATATAAATCTCATTCATTTGATAGTAATTACTTTGTAAATGATTTGAATTGTAGTGGCCTATTAAGTGAAAATATTATGCTAGGATGGATGATATTGTATTGGGGCATATTTATGTTCTTTTAACTATTGTTAATTGGTTCCATCATGCTTGGAGTGAAGATATCCAAAGATTTACATTGTCTTCAATGGCTACTTCTTAAGTGAACAAGTTGATTTTTTCATTCCAGCAAAAGATGATGCCTTCTTTCTGTCAGTAAGGCATGTAAACAGTGGTCTGGTCGTTTGGACTTCCAACCATGACACCCCAGCATCAACTTCTGATAAGTTTTTGTTCTAAGAAAATGGCAATGCATCCTTTACTAAAGATGACATTGTTGTATGGTCCACCGAAACTAGAGGTAAGGGTGTGTTAGAAATTGAGTATTCTAATAAATACAGATTTAATAAAATTACATATTATATAATGTTACAATAAATATTTAAATAAAGATTACATCATAAAATAAGTAAATAAAGAAATAATTACATGAAATAAATAACACAAGTGACATAGTATTTATAGTGAAAACCCCTAATAGGGTAAAAATACTTTGAAAATAACCTTTTACTTCAAATAACTTATTTTACATCTACTAAGATCACCTCCTCCTTTGAAACCCTATTTACCAAGGGTAAAAACAAATCACTTGATTTACAAATCTTTTATATATTTTCTGAATATATCAGATGAGAACCTAAAGTCCTTTTTATATAAGGTGATCGTGTATGTCTCTCGACCCACCTTTTCAACCTAAAATGGTTAACACATATACCTAGGTTTATAATATTTAATATTAGAAATATAACCACTTCATGATATTAAATATTTAACCTAAAGTATATACCTAGGTTAGCATATTTAATAATAGAAATATAAATATTTGATATTATTAAATATTAACCTATATATTAGTGATGAACCCATATACATTAAGGGTTGGCTAGACCACTTAATCATTATGTTCCAACACTCCCTCTTAATGTTAAGTGAGATATCATAACATATGCTAATAGATTACCTGCATGTGGTACACTACAGGATTTACAATCCTTAAACCATAAAGGTTTTAGGCTAGCATATCGGTTGAAGGAATTATAACACCTTCATCATACTCAATTTACCTTGTAGTAAAAAAAGATTTGGAATCCCAAAGATCATCCCATGATGAGTGGCTAAGTATGATTTGTGAGTTTTACATTTTCTCACATGTTCTCATAAAAGGTTATTGAACCCAAGCATATAGGATCCTTTTACAACCAAGGACCTCCTTAACAATATGTTTATACTGGATGTTTACCAGTAAACTCAATATCACTAAAGAGTTTACTGAATACCACCTTTAAAATATTTCTACACTTCTTTCTAAAAAAGAAGTCGATGAGGTATACATGTTCGAAGGTCTTTCTACACTTTCCCGAAGGTCTTGTTTTACACTTTCCCAATGGTATTTTACAAATTCCGAAAGGTATTTTTACAAAAAACCAAGTTCCATTAGGAGATGACATTGTCATGCACACTTCCCCTTAATAGAAACTCCAAAAATCTAAGTTTTTTCATGAAAGTGACAAAACTTTGTAGCACTCGAGGACTTTGTGAAGATTTCAACAACTTGCTCTTCAATCAACACAAACTTGAGATTTATGTCATCACTTAGCACCTTCTCACAGGTAAAACATATATGTATCTCAATGTGCTTCGTCTTCTGATGTTGAATCGGATTCTTAGTCAAGAGTAATACAATTTTGGCCACCACATAAAAGAGGAATACTTCCTTTAACTTTCATGTGTATGTCTACCAACAACCGCTATAGCCACATGGCTTCTTTACTTCTTCCATTGTACTTCTCTACCTCAGTAGAAGAAATAGAGATTGTTGATTGGATTTGTTGTTCCAAATAATGGTTCCTACACCAAAAAAACTTGAACACATATCTAGTATATTTTATAACATAACATCAGTATGGCTAGAATCATAAAATCTATATAAGATAGCATTTGAAAGGAATGATAACCAGATCGTACCAAGCCAAGAACACAAATGCTAATCAAACACCATGACCAATAAGATGAAATTAATTTGCTAGAATAACTTTACAAACAAATGAGCAGAAATATCATATATTATTATGGAACTCAATGCAATACATTGAGAACGGGCCTTGCTTAAATAGGCAAGGAATAACAATCTAAGAGCCAGTAAAGATTGTAGATCAAGCCATGAATCAAGGAAATAACTAGTCATCAAAGAACTAGTCAAAACCATAGATTTAGGAGAGAACTAGAAATCAAGGATCTAGTCAATACCATAGATCAAGGAAATAACTATACCTAACAACTAGATAATATCTCCTAATATCTAAATAAGATAAAGGAAATATCCACACACATAAGTGGGTGAGGATAAATACAATAAAGGTAAATAAAGAACCTAGGTGAACATGAGAAAAGATAAATACTTACTATAACACACCCCCCCCCCAAGTGAAACTAGTGGCCAAAATAGAAGTGGCATGTCCACAGTATGATTCCCGATAACTAGGCCTGATGAGGTACTCATGTACAATAATTAGAAAAAAAAGGGACACCGCAAGGTACCCAAAACTAGTAACAACAAAGTAAAGAGAGTAAAGATCCACTCCAAGGCATCCCAAGAAGCTTGGCTCAAAAAACTCGTACAATACTAAAGAATTTTGGTGTGAACTATGGTCTGAATCCACTGCTTGATCAAAAAACTCAAAAACAACTGACACTGGACTCCACCAAAATAGCTCCATACAAGGAGACTGTCAACGGAGTGATTTCGAAAGTGTAAAAAAAGAAACACCAAACATAATTCAATCAACTACTGCAAATAGGTGTGTCACGATCCAAGAACAAAAACCAAAGTAACAAGGTAAGGACACAAAATCTAGAGTGTCATGATCTAAGAAAAGCTAAGGTAACAAGTCAAGGACACGAAACCCGAAGAAACAGGATCAACACCACACCCTCCCATACTACTGAATGGGAGGAGTGGCGCTACAAATCTCTATGATTTTCCCAAAAAAACTACTCGAACACTAAAAAAATAACACTAGAATGCACCAGAATAGATCCCCCATTAGAGATACTATTAACATGCCAAAAGTGTCAAAAATACAGATACAAAATCTCTCAACAAATAAGAGAGATAAACTACACCTGGTAATGAAAAATGCTCAAAACAAGAAGCATCACAATACATAAAGTATAGAAAGTGGAGCAAGAGGCCTAATGATGGAGGAGCCATGCCTATATATTCCTATTACGAATGCCTATGTCACCGCCACGAGTAATCAGATATCCACCCCAAATCAACACGGATGAATGAAGAAGATGCCTGCATATGACTTGGTGCAAAATGCACAATGGGTGCATGTAAAAGAACATCAGAATGTGTGTCAGGTTGATCATGTCTGACAATTAAAATCTCAAGTTTCTCAAGCCTAAGTAAAGATGTAGAACTTATGTGTTGCTTAGGATCCTCAGAAAGAGTCATGTAAACAAAAAAAGGAGCTCTGTCAATGTGTGATCCCAATGAAGTATCTGCTTGAAAACAAATGTCATGATGAGAATTCTACTTAACATGTGGAATAGAGGAAACAATACCGTGTGAATGTTTGTTAATGACTCCTCTAGTGAGACCCATAGAACAGAGCATGTGAGAACTGAATGCAATGGTATGCTCCTTAAAAAAGCCATGCAACTGAACATAAGTAGGATACACAACATGTGGTACTGTAATAGGCACAGATGTGGAAGAGCATGTAGTAATAAGCCTCATAGGTTTAGAAGCATCAAAAGTAGGTTCAGGATCAAAGAATGACATATCAATGTTAGTGGGTATAAGAGCAACAACTATAAGTGGACTAGAGCATGGATATGGTTGTCCACAATATGATGGCGATGTTGTAGGCTAGCAAGTTTGTTCTGCAGAAAGTGTATTATTGTATCCTTATCGTGAATGAGTCATTGTAGAAGAGAATTTCACTTCTTGAGTGATCTATTTTCTTCCACAAATTCTACAATATATTCTTGAAGTCCACATACTTCAGAGAAAAACATATCATTCTCAGAATCCATGATAGGTACAAACTACAACTCCCAAAAGTATAGGACATCGGGCTTAGCTAAAAATACGTCCACAATTGATTACAACACTCCTTCATATTTGACACTTTATAATTATAGTGCAAGTGTCAAAATAAATAACTTAATGGAAAGAGCACAAAAAAAAATAACTTTTGTAAAAAATGGCACTCAAAACCGAGTTACTGATCAAAAGATACAAACTTTCTAATATTTTGCGCTGTTATTTATTTTAGTTGCCACTAAATCTAAATAAATTGTTGTTACCTTCACCACACAAATAAAATTAAAGGGGCTGAAGTTAAGCACCTACTAGTAGGAATTACAATCTTTAAGCCCTCATATGACCATGTCATATGACCAAGGGATAATGAATGATAAAAATAAATCAATGGTGAAGAACTCCCACTAACTGATGTTGGTAGTTAACTCCAAAATACTAGTAAGCTGACTTGACATAACTTAGAAGCTAACTCCACACAACTAGTATACCTAAGCAAGCTAACCCAATAAGTGTAGGGATAACACAAGTGTAAGAATTATCCTAATAAATAAATAAAATGATAAATAATAACCTACACTAACACCCTCCCGTAAGCATATCTTAGGTGGGTGGAAAAGAAGGTGGGTCTCGACAACAATGAAAAAAACCCAGAAAAATGAATTCCTCAAAAAATGGTCAAGTTTACAGATTCCCATCTTTCGGATCCAATGGAAGTTTCCATTTTACATAAAAATGCATGCAGTAACAAAATACGACTAAATCCCAAATATATGAATATATAATAAATTTATTTGTAAAATAAAACTTACAGATGGATGTCAACAACAATCTCCTGCTCTGATACCATGAAAAGAACGATAACCAGATCATATCAATCCAAGAACACAGATGCTAATCAAACACCACGATCAATAAGATGAAAGCAATTTTCCAGAATAACTTTACATAAACCTTTGCAAATAAATGAATAACAATATCATATATTATTATGGAACTCAATGCAATACATTGAGAATGGGCCTTACTTAAATAGGCAAGGAATAACAATCTAAGAATCAATCAAGGTCATAGATCAAGCCATGAATCAAGAAAATAACTAGTCATCAAAGAACTATTCAAGACCATAGATTTATGAGAGAACTAGACATCAAGGATCTAGTCAATACCATAGATGAAGGAAAGAACTATACCTAACAACTAGATAATATCTCCTAATATCTAAATAAGATAAAAGAAATATCCACACACATAAGTGGGTGAGGATAAATACAATAAAGGTAAATAAAGTACCTAGGTGAACATGAACTTGTTAGCAAGTTAATACATTAGTTAGTATTTGTTATCCGACAGTTGAATAACCGTCTACCTCTCGGCTCTCCTCCTATCGGCCTATTTAATGGCGTGCATTGTATTCATTTATCATAGCAATAGCAATATATCCTCTTCTTCCAGCGTCCATCATTGGTATCAGAGCATGGTTGTGCGTGAAAGAAGAGCCGTGAGAAGTGCCTGTGCGTGGAAGAGAGGAACAGAGCTGTGCGTGAGGCGTGAGGAGGAGAGCCGATCTTGCTGTCCCGTTTTCATCTTTGCTGTGCGTGAAGAAAATGTTTTTGCTGGTCCGCGTGGAAGTGTTTGGAACATTTCTTTGTTGCCTGTTCCCGCGTGGAAGTGCCTGGAGCGTTTCTTTGCTGTTGTGTGTGAAGGTGGAGCGTTTCTTTGCTGCTGTGCGTGAAGGAGGTTCTGTTGTGCGTGGCGCTGAAGAACAGTGCGTGGACGTTGTTTGTTGGAAGTGCTATCTCGTTGAAGGAGGTGCGTGAAGGGAAAACGTTGCCAGTGCGCTGTGTGTGAAGGAAGTTGCCTGTCCCTGCGTACCTGTCCCTGCGTGAAAGGAAGAATTGCCATTTCTTTTGCCGAGAGGAGACTGAGCCTGTCCCTGCGTGAAGGCCGTGCCTGACGGAGAAGAAGCCTGAGCCAGTTGCCAGCCATTTCTTTTGCTGAGAGGAGACTGAGCCTGTCCCTGCGTGAAGGAGGAGTGTGCCTGTCCCGCGTTTGCGAGGAGACTGAGACCACCATTTCTTTGTTGTGGAGACTGAGACCACCCAATTGCTGTGCGTGCGAGCTGTGGAGACTGAAACTGTCCCGTTTGTGCTGGACGTGGAGATTCAGAGAAGAGACTCATTGCTGGAGCAACTGTCCGTCCTCTACTCACGAAAGGAGACATTGCTAAGCAAGATCCGTGCTTGTGACTGCTATGTGCAAGCAAAGTCGGCAAATTGCAAAAATGTCTGCTCCAAAAATATTACTATCCGATGCCCAACTCTTGAAAGGGCCAAATTTCACCACATGGAAAACCAAAATGCAGACGATTCTTCAATTCGAAGACCTTTGGGGGATTATCTATGGCAAAGACGCCCCTCCCACAGATGATGATCTGTCTGGAAAAAATATGAAAAGGCTGATGCAAAAGCACTAATGCTCATCACCCTCAGTCTTTCTAATGAGGTGCAGCCATACATTCGGGAAGCAACTACTTCTTCTCAGGCATGGAGCGCATTGTGTACCATCTATGAAGCTAAGAATCTGACGTCAAAGTTGCAACTTCAGACAAAGCTTCATACGATGAGTATGCATGATGGTGAATCAGTAGAAGCCTTCTTACGGCGTGTAGCTGAGTTACGTGTAGAACTCTCTGCGCTCAGTGAACAAGTGGATGACAAGCTGCTAGTCCTACTCACCCTGCGAGCTCTTCCTTCACGGTTTCGGTACACTGATCACCACGTTGACAATTACTCAACAGGAGGTGAGTTTTGCAACCCTGATGAATTATCTTTAGCAGGAAGAAGCCATGAAAAATGTACAAGAAGCCTTCGAAGGAAAAGGCTCTTATCACGAGGCAAAAAACATAAGCCTCGGAAAGGGCAATCTGCCCCCCAAAATTAGAAGCAGCATGCTCTGTAGCCATCTTCACAGTGGCCACCACAGCGGCCACCCCAGAAGCAGCATAATCACAAGGCAGATCGATGGTGCCACATTTGCTCCACGGATACGTACACGACTGCGAACTGGTATTACAATGGGTCGCAAGTATGGAAATTCTGGCGAAGAGAGCACTTCTAGCCGCGGATATTCCAAGAAATCCCGATGGCATGCTCGTAATCAGAGGCAGAAGGGCCACATTGCTGCTCAGTAGGATGCCACCTCCGATGAAGAGGTACCAGATACGACTCAATCTAACATTGTTCTAGTCCTCACAGACTTCGCAGCCATCAGAAGATGTCTGGTTGATTGATTCAGGTGCCAGCAAACACATGACTGGCAACAAGAAGTTGTTCCATACTCTGAGTGACCGGCCCACTGGAGATCGGATCACCATTGCAGACAATCAAGAGTATATTGCAGCAGGGATTGGTGATGTCATCATTCCTCTTGGAACACGAAGATGTACACTGACAAAGGTGCTCTATGTTCCAGGTTTGACTTCAAATCTTTTGTCTGTAAGTCAACTTCTTAACCATAGAATGCAGGTTGAATTCTTTGTTGAAAAAGGGGTCAAGTCCTGCATCATTTCCCAGGGAGAGTCAGTCATTGCTCAAGCATTTCTGAAGGGCCGTCTATTTGCACTGGATGCGGTCACTTCATCTAGCGTTGCTCTCTCTGCATCAACGGCAGAGTCCACTGCACTTTGGCACTTTCGATATGGTCATCTTTCTGCCGGGGCTCTGCATCAACTCAGTGCGAAGGAAATGGTAAGAGGGCTTCCTCCACTCTCCCATTCCTTACCTGTTTGCTCAGGCTGTCTTGCGGGTAAACAACATAGAGGTCCATTCAAACAGAGCTCTTATCATTCTACAGAGCATCTTCAGGTCGTTCACACCGATCTGTGCGGACCCCTGCCAGCTAGCTTTCAAGGTTTTGTGTACTTTCAGCTCATCATTGATGATTACTCACGGAAAATGTGGGTATATTTCCTTCGGAAGAAGAGTGAGGCACTTGCAAATTTCCAAACCTTCTACCAGCAAGCCACCAGGCAGTCTGGGAAGCCTCTTCTTCTCCTCCGCTCAGATCGAGGGGGGGAATTTGTGTCAAAGAAGTTCTTAGCATACCTGAAGCAGCATGGCATTCAACAACATTTGACTGCTCCCTATACGCCCCAACAGAACGGGATTTCCGAGCGCCACAACAGGACTGTCATGGAGATGGCTCGTTGTATGCTCTCGACCGCCAAGTTGGAGGATCAGTTTTGGGCAGAAGCAGTCCAGACAGCAGTGTATTTACTCAACCGGGCACCCACGAAGATCTTGCAGAACAAGACACCGGAAGAGGTATGGACTGGTCGTAAACCTTCTATTCATCATTTAAGAGTTTTTGGTTGTACTGCATATATGCATGTTCCAGATAAAAGAAGGAAGAAGATCGATCCAAAGACACTGCCATGTCTTTTCTTGGGGTATAGTACTACCTCAAAGGCATATCGTCTCATGGATCCTGAGACGAAGAAGATCTACGAGAGTCGAGATGTGGTATGTGATGAGTCGTCCTTTGACTCCTTGCCACACAATGGAGATCCAGTACCGACCTCGTCACATAGATTGCTCACACATCCAGATGATGAGCAAGATGATTCTTCTCAGAGAGAAGAAGAGCTGAGTGGAGATTTGTTCGTTGATCTTGGCACACTGGAAAACACATCTTCACATCAGCAGCGCCAACGTCCGAAATGGGTCCAGAGTACTATCAGGGATGCACACCTGAACTCACTTCCTGGTACTTCTACGGGAGTTAGAACACGAAGTCAAGCTAGACATGAGGTAAATTTTGCACTCATGAGTTCAGTTGTTGAGAGCACCGAACCTGACACTGTTCGTGAGGCATTAGACCAACCACAGTGGAAACAAGCTATGGATGCTGAATATGATTCCCTGATTCAGAATCGGACGTGGGAACTTGTCGATCTGCCTCCAGGTAAGAAATCCATTGGCTGCAAATGGATTTTCAAAACAAAATATAAGGCAGATGGTTCAATCGACAAACACAAAGCACGACTTGTTGCAAAGGGTTATGCTCAGCAAGAAGGAATTGACTATGACGAGACCTTTGCACCCACTGCGAAGATCAAAACCATCAGAGTTGTATGTGCACTGGCAGCACAAAATGGATGGAAACTTCAGCAGATGGATGTCAAGAGTGCTTTTCTAAATGGTGATCTGCAAGAAGAAGTGTACATGGCCCAACCTGAAGGGTTTGTAGACGAGCATCAACCACACAAGGTATGTCGTCTGATAAAGTCTCTTTATGGACTTAAACAAGCACCTAGGGCATGGTATATAAAAATTGATGATCACCTATTGCAGCATGGATTCACTCGTAGCCCCTCAGATACAAATTTGTATATCAAGAAGGTAGGAACAGAGATTGTCATTCTGGTTTTGTACGTAGATGATCTTGTGATCACAGGAAGTTCTGACAATCTTGTTGATGATGTAAAGAATGATCTGAAGAAATCCTTCGACATGACTGATTTGGGGCTACTTCACTATTGTCTTGGCTTAGAGATATGGCAGAAGAAGAATCATATCTTCGTCTCCCAGATGAAATATGCCAAGACACTCCTGGAAAAGTATGGGATGTCAGATTGTAAACCAATGTCCACACCTATGGAAAAAGGTTTGCAACTATCTAGATTCCAGGATTCACCACAGGTAGATGGCACTCACTACAGGCAGCTTGTGGGGAGTCTCATTTACTTGACTTATACCAGACCAGATCTTTGCTTTGCGGTGAGCTATCTCTCCAGATTTATGCAGGAGCCGAAGAAATGTCATTGGATAGCAGCAAAGCATGTGTTGAGATATGTCCGAGGTACAGTTGACTTTGGTCTGGAGTATCAGAAGAACACTCAGTTCTTCTTACAGGGATATACAGACTCGGACTATGCAGGATCCGTTGATGACAGGAAATCCACTTCAGGATATGTTTTTCATCTCGGGTCTGGACCTATCTCGTGGATCAGCAAGAAGCAAACTGTTGTTGCTCTCTCATCCACTGAGGCTGAATACCGTGCTGCACGAGGAGCTGTGTGCGAAGCAATTTGGTTACGTCGCATTCTTGCAGATATAGGGATTCCTGAAGAGAAACCTCCCATCATTCACTGCGACAATCAAGGTGTGTTGAAGCTTGTGAAGAATCCTGTTTTCCATGAACGAACAAAGCATATTGAGGTCGAATGTCACTACATTCGTGAACAGGTCTTGAACCACCAAATTCAGCTCCAGTACTGCCCTACTGATTCTCAGATTGCAGATATTCTCACCAAGCCTCTCGGCAAGGTGAAGTTTGATTTATTTAGGGGGTACATTTGTAAGAGCAATGTATTAAGGGGGGGAATGTTAGCAAGTTAATACATTTGTTTATTGTTTATTTGTTAGTGGTCGGTTGAATAACCATTTCTTCCCACGGCTGTGCCTCCCTCTCGGCCTATTTAAAGGCGCATGCTTTGTATTCTTAAGAGATAGCAATAGCAATATACATCTTCTTCTTCCAGCGTCCATCAGTTTGAAGAGAGAGTTATTATCAATACCTAATTACTAAGGATAAATGATGGAATTGTGTCATATCTTAGTATAATGCAACCCATAATCAATTATTCTTTTAATATATCTAAAAATTCTTTTTGCAAGATTCTAATGATCTCTAAAAAATGTTCCTTGCATAAACCTTGAAATAATTCTTACTGTATAGAAAAATATTTGATCTAGTTATAGTTAGATAAATCAAACTATCATCTAACAACATATATAAAATAGGATCAACCTTTTTCATATGCAGATTTAGGGTCAATATTTATTTCAACTTCCATTGAAGTAGAAAATGGTTTATAATCAATCATAAGAAAAAATTTCAATACAATGGTTGCATATTGTATTTTGTAAAATAACAATAAAATGAAATACAGTCACAGTCATATAAAGAACATGATGTGAGAGACCTAACTCATTCATTTCAAAGTATTGTTTCAATTTCTCTTTAATCCTATGAATTAAATCAGAATTGTCACTAGTCATAAGCTCAAATCATCAACATATATACATATAATGATAATATGTGAGCCTTATTGATTAATGAATATATCATTGCTAGAAGAAAAATTAACAAAACCTAACATTTTAAAGAAGTAAACAATTTTCACATACTAAGCTCTAAGAGCTTGTTTTAAACCATACAAGGATTTATCAACTTACAAACATAGTTTTCTTTACCAGTTTCTTCAAATCCTTTAGGTTGAAACATGTAAAGTTATTCTTTTAAATTACAATTCAAAAAAGTATTTTTCTTATCCATTTGGTGGATTTCCCACCCAAATTGAGCGTCAATTACAAATAAGGCCATAACGGTACTCATTTTAGCTACAGGAGAAAATGTCTCAACATAATCAATATCAGGTTTCTGATTAAAACCTCTAGCAACAAGTCTAGCTTTATGTTTGTTAATACTACCATCAATATTATGCTTTACTTTGTATATACACCTAGACCCTATAATACTTCGCGGCTCAGGTTCATACAAAGTAATTAATGCATGGTACATATGATGGCTTCTAGACATTTCCCTAAGGTTAATAGGATTTGAACTTTGTAACATAGATTGAGCTCAATTTAATTTCTTATCTAGGAAGATAAGAGTTTAAGAAACATCTATAGCATCAAAACATCATCATGACCATTTACTAAATCAGAATCAAAACCATCATTTAGAAGTATTTAATGAAGTAATTCAAGAGAAGAAGACAACAAATGTAAACCTTTCATTAGATTATATGTAGACATTTCATATAAGCTTTGATAATTAACATGTCCTAAACTTTTATCCCATAGTTTTTAATTATTCAAACTCTAAGATATAAAACAAGATGTAGAAGAGAAATCATCAAAAATATACAAACCATGATTTATTTGAATTCCTTCAGCTATTATACTCTCATTACTATCCTTGATATACTAAGTATCATTCATGTATGGATTCTAGTTGTGTCCATACATATTTCAGATGTTCGATATTACCAATGTGTAGAAGGTACTTGTTGTTCGCATTGTGGAAAATCATAGAAAGAGCCTCCTGCATTCCTTACAATAATGAAATCATGTTATCTAAAATTGTTTGACGACCGGTGGGAGAAACCTCAGATCCAGAAATAATCATCCAGAGTTTCCTTGCCATAAATTTTGTTTTGACCCAAATGTTGTAGTTGGTTTCATTCAGGATCTGGGTTTTGTCAAGACAGAAAAACAACTAAACCTGTAAAACACACCCCATTATAATATACAATGTACCAAAGAGTTAGATACATATTTATCAATACTAAAAACAACACTTTTAATAGAATCAGATCTAAAGAAACTATTTGATCATAACTAATTATATCAATATAATGCATTATAATTAACCTCCCATGATCAAAATAATAACCTGCAATATAAAGGGCTCTGCCTTATACCCCATATTTATATAAAAAATATTTCCGGCCATATAAAAGTGAAGAATAGACCTCTAAGAGTGCATAACAACTTCAAATTTTTGCAAAAAAAATTAATGTAGACAAAGATCCGACCAGCTTAAATTTGACGTCTAAATGACGGTTATAATGACTTATTTGTTGGTATGTCGTGACTGTCATTTGACTTTCAATTTTAACACAATGAAAGTTTCCTGGAAACTACAAGCTTACATTTGACATCTAAATGACCGTCATATTGTCTTATGTTTGGTCTTCTGTGACGGTCATTTGACCGTCAAATTTAATGAAGCCAAAATTTGTTGTGTATTTCTAGAATGTGAAATTCTAGAATTTCTTCTTCTTTATAATATTAGGAAGGTTATATTTTAATACATCATAATATCCTATTATAATTTATAATATAAAAATATATACACTTTTTTTTAAAAGAGGTATATAGTTTATAGAATGTAAATAAAAACAACATATAGTTCATAAAAATTATAAACTATAGTATTTTTTTTATTAAAAAATACAATAACCAAATTAAAAAACATCGGCCACTTGGTATGTAATTATTATTTTAGGTTTTTTTAAACATAAACTATGCCAAGGCAGCCCACATTAATATGACATGATAATTTGGAAACATAAGTTAGGATTTTTTTAAAAAAAATTAAACATGCCATACTTACCAATGCCACGTGAAAAACCTAAGAAAATGCCATATGATTTTAAAAACTACTTAGGTTTTAATTTTAATTTTAATTTTTTTATATATCTCACTTAGAAAAAAGAATGGGGTCGCTTTAGAGTTGAAGTAGTTTTTACGGTTTAGGTGTCCTTTTTTTTAATGAAAAAGTATATGATTAAACTTAATAATATTGATTACTAAGGCCACCAACCTTCAACTACCCTCCATTCACCACGTCAGACATTAAGATTAAAACAAATGTTTTATATTTTAGGTATGTTCAAAACATTTTTTTTTACGGAGCCCATATGGATGGGGTAGTTATAAAATATATAAAATATATAGTTTTCGAATCATATAAATTTTAATACGATGTTTATATAAGTTATTATATAAACCTTATTCTATATATTTTTAATTTAAAATATATAGTTATAGATTAACTATAGACTATAGTTTTTCAAATCAAATTCTTTTAGAAGGGTCCAAAGAACACGGGTATGAATTTACCTTTTGAAATATTTAACACTGCAAACATTTGAAATTATAGAAAACATGAAAATTATTTCATATAGTAATAAATCATTTCCTTTTCTATATATGATTTTCACGCAAGTAAACATTTGAAGCCCCTTTCATATGTGCACACATCAATCTCGAAACAAACATTAAATCCATATAATTTACAAAATGTAAATGAAAGTAAGAATCATTTCATATTACATCTCCACCCCCCCCCCCCCCAAAAATAGGGATTTAAAATTGAAAAACCCTAAAAAATTTATCGAGAGTTTAATTGCACAAATGTAGTGCCAAAATAAATTGAGGAAAAAAAAGGGGACCAGATACTTTTAAATACCCTTTCGGGTTAGTTGAAAAAGACCCGTAAAAACTTAAATAAATAAAATACAAAACATTTGATCTTAATTTATTTAATTTACCTTGCACTGTTACCATGTTAGAATTTGAGGATTCTAATAAATACGGATTTAATCAAATTACATATTTTATAGTGTTACAATAAATATTTAATAAATATTACATCATAACATAAGTAAATAAAAAAATACTTACAGGAAATAAATAACACATGTGACACAATATTTATAGTGGAAAACCCCAATACGGTAAAAACCACTTTGAAAATAACCATTTACTTCAGAGAGCTTATTTTACATCTAGTAAGATCACCTCCTCCTTTGAAACCCAATTTACCAAGGATAAAACTAAATCACTTAATTTGCACACCTTTGATATATTTCCCGAATATATTAAATGAGAACCTAAAGTCCTTTTTATATAAGGTGACCAGGGGTATGTCTCCTGACCCACCTTTTTAACCTAAAATGGTTGACACATACACCTAGGTTTATAATATTTAATATTAGAAATATAATCATTTCATGATATTAAATATTTAACCTAAAGTATATACCTAAGTTAGCATATTTAATAATAGAAACATAATTATTTCATATTATTAAATAGTAACATATATATTAGTGATGGACCCATATACATTAATGGTTGGCCAGACCACTTAATAATTATGTTCCAATAGGGTGTTGGGATCGTGGAGTTAAGATAATGTGGTAAATTGGTAATTTGGGATGAATCTAACAAACAACCCAGGTGGGAAAAAATCTTGTCCTATGACAATTATATCCTTGTAATGCACGAAGGCAAGATGTGCAAATGGGTTCGTTGGAAAATATTTAGAATATTTCAAGGAAAATGTGATGGGTAGGTGTTAGGAAAAAATGCAATAACTTATTTTATCACCATCCTCTCTTCCTCTGTAAAAACATGATCTTGGAACCAGATTTGAGCCTTTATAAATATGTGATGGCATATGATGTTTGCTTATACCAAGTCTAACTTTAAGTACCTTACCCTATTTTGACCCATGTTTTTTTAATTATGGGTAAATAGTTTTTTTGAAAGGGACTATACCCTTGTACAACAGTGCTTAAAAGCTAAATTTTACCATAAAAACCCCAACAACTGAAAATATACCAAGATTAAAACCAACAAAAGCATTCCAGCTGACTAAAAATAGCTAAAAAACAACTACTTAACAACAACACAACTGCTCAATAGTGGCACAACAGGCCAATCACCCAGATGTAGCATTGATAGCAACCAAAAGGAAAAGAATCATACCTTGTCTGATATGGTGGAGGATTTAGATTTGGAGTTTCCTTTCTTTTACCTATCCACTACTGTGCAATTCCTCATTTCTGGCATCTAATAAATTCATAATAACAACTGTAATGGATTTGATAGGGATGTGACCCATAGGAAGGGGGGTTAAAACATCATTGATCACTGAATCAAAACCCTGAAGAGAAGAATCTGGAGGTAGCTTCTATGTATTGTTCTGTGAACCATTTACGACATGTGAGTCAACTTACGGGGGGGAACTGGATTCCTTAACCGGATCTGAATCAATTATAAGATGTTCGGGTAGAGAATCCTTCCACCATGCAGGTTTTGTTTTATGTTTTCTTTTTGACCCATGTTTCATTATGATATGGAATCGAGATTAGAAGTGGAGGAAATTGGCATTATAAGATTACTATCGCAGTATTGGAAGAGATGAAGCAAACACAAAGCATGCAAATTGGTTGTAGAAATTCCTGAATATGCCTTGTTCCCATGAAATGCCATCGTTTTTGGATATCCACTGAATGGATCAGGGGAAAAAATAATCAGAAGGTTTCAACCAATTGATTTTCGTCGTTTAAGTGCCATGTCAAAAATTACCTAGCTGATTTCTCTAGCAAGCATCAGGAAAAAGGTATGGATTTCCCTTCCTCTTTCATTAAAATTTCACATTTTATTATTTCTTGTTTGGTTCCTAATTTTTTTAGAAGAATAGAGGACGAAACTAGAATTAAAAATAAAACTCTTACCAGCTCAAAATATTCAAAAGAAAGAAAAAACATTCTTGATCATGTACACTTCACACATGGTGCACCAAAGATTTTTTTTTTACCAACCTAGACCTATAGTATTATTGCAAATGGTATAGGACACCACGAAGGCCATAAATATAATTGATAAAACTCAATTTGATGGCTTGGAGAGACAAGTATTATTCTGACTTATATCTCATTCACCTGGAGTGACACTCCCATTTTCAAGAAAATGCATTTAGTTTTGTCTTGCAGTTGCTGTAACAATTTGGCTAAATTGAAAACCAACACTATGTACATCTAGAAACCCGTTCGGAGAATTGAAAGAAAATCTCATTTTTGAAAACAAAACATCGATTTCGTAAGTTAGAGTTTCCTTAAGTTGGATTTGGATCCCACCGATCATTTTATAAAAGTGGTTTTGACGTGTTTACAACAATTAGTCTGCGAGACACTTTTCTATTTTGAGACGTGTTTATCGTAATTGACTTCCATCTAATCCACTGAGTTCTTCGTATATAAGGGAGTAAATAGGAATATTTGAAATTACATTTGAACATTAAAATGAGTGTTTTATTGTCCCATATTGTAGGCACTTTAGTTGTATTTGGATAATTTTCTTAAACTCGTAGCTTGAGTGAGATATTCCTAATGACGCTCCCATTTGACTTGTTTATACTTGTGAACCCTTTTCATATATAGTTTCATGGTTTTGTAAAGTATACTTAAATCAAATAGATTTCTATGAATTGATTTAGTAATTTATAATGTTTTCTCTCTCCTCCCTCTTCTCTCTCTAGAAATAATATGGAATGTTGGTTGATCTTGAAAACATAAATGATTTGAATATGTAGATGGGTTGAAAGTGTAAATGAATTTGAAATGAAATGAAAATGGATGTGTTATGCATGTAGTTATGATATGGTATATAGAAAAAAGAAAATGAATTCTAGACTTCCGTACTCTCTCTAGAATCGAAAAATAAAAAGTACAAAGGAATGTTAATGTGTGAAGAAATGACCTCTCTCCCTCTCTCCCTATTTCTAGCTCTTCTTTGCCTTGTTTTAAATTACTTGAAATGATGAATGTGTTATTTCATGCTTGAGTGTAAGGGATTTCGATACTCAGTCCTAGGACTGATGCAAAGTTGGTTGCAGGTACTTTGAACAAGAGGAATTCAGGATGTGATATGTTACATTTAATGAGTTGTCATTGTAACGCTATATTCATCTTGCAATACATGTATTACCATAGAATAATGATATGTATACTTGTTCGAAGAATTGTTCTTTGTACATTTTGAAAAGGGAATACCAATGTGGATATATTTTTTAGTGTCAAAATGGATGTGAAGTTGTACTCAATGTTGTACCTATGTTATAAGGATATTCAACTAATCTTTTACTATGTCAATTATTGGTTTAAGTTTTTAACACCCACAATGCTAGGTAGAATCTCATCTCATCAAAACTATCGAAATTAAAAGAATGAGTTATAATGCCTATTGTACGTCATTCTCCCATTTGAGTCTTTTTCCAGGGCATAAAACAAGGATCATGTAATTAAAATACTCTAACCTCATTAATCATCTCCTTGTTTTGCACCTAAGACGTCTTATTAAGGACCTTTTTACTTGAATATTTGATGAGGTGGTAATTTTACGTTGTGAAACCTATCATATTGGGAGGAGTGAGGTGATCATGTCTTGTTGTTGTAGGTATGACCATATCATGAATAATTTTAACCCCCTAGTGCATATTTTCCCTTGGTACCCTAGTGGGTGGTCAAAGCCTTGCAAGATAGTTGGTGGTTGTACCTATAATTGATCCATTGTGAGATCTAAATTATGTGAGTTCAGACTATGCGTTGTTTTACTTGTGTATTTACCCAACAGATTGAAATAGTGTCCTTAGGAGGCTTTTGTAATGCATATGATTGTTTAGAATATCAGTCTTGAAATATAAACTTAATACTTGTGTGTCTAAGAGAACTGAAATGAGTTGTCTTGTGTGATGTCATACTCCTTGTAGTCTTAAATACCTAAGTGTTACTTAAGTGTTATAGGAATAAATTTGTTCCAAAATGATGTTATACAGGACCAGAGTAATCGCGTAAATATAGTTAGTAAAAAGGGTAAATAATATTAATCTATAGAATGTCCGCTATGAAAATGGTACACCTTTGAGCAATGTCAAAACCAACTAAAATGTCAAATGTGATCATAAAATGAATGTAATAAAGTAGAGGTCCATGACTAATACAACAACCTAATAAATCGAAAAACCAAATATGATGCATGATCACATGCTTTGTTTGCATAAATATGAATCAAACAATGATGCTAATGAAATAATAAAATGTAACCTTGAGAATGGGATACCTGTAACTTGTAGCCAAGGTCTTGTGAGATAAGGAGATTTCACTCTAGTTGGACTTGTAAAAGTTAGTAGAACCCTTGAGCATAGTTAGGAATATACTAAATCTAGGATCACTCAGGAAGTAGAATTTATGGTCGAAACATGTAATTCACCATTGCTATTGAGAGTAAATCCTTAAGATGATGAAACAAAAGTAGTTTGAAATGTGAAATTCGTCACTTAAATTCAAAGAAAAATCTATATAATGGGAACACAGGTGTAATGTACCCTTCCATGCGCAATATGATTGTGAAAATATGAATCCCTAATTGGAGCAATGTATTGTGAATCAATAATGATAGAACTTAATTAGTTAACCTACATAGTTTGTTGTAATAACTTGAAGATGAAAGGAGTGTATTGTTAGTATTAAACAATGCTATGAAATGAACTCGGGATAGGTTTTCTATTGATCTAGTAACCTTACTTTTTCTTCCTATGAATTTTCCTCCTTGTAACGAGAGTATTTTACAAACCAAGCAAACACGCCTCCCTAAAAAAAATCCTTAAGTTCAAATATTAGAAGACTGCATATCTATGTACGTACGTTCCTAATCACAATCATGCTATATAAAGTTATTTCCACAAGAGAAACAAGTGAATTATAAAGGAACAAATATAAGTGAAATGTTAAATGAAAACATGTAGCCTTGTTGTAAAGAACAAAGGGTACCATGTTATGTGTTCTTCAGACAATTATAGTCAACTAATAAAAATAGGATTGTAATAAATATTTCACCATGAACAACTATGTGCTATGGGAAGTTCTTGTGAGTAAGTGTATATTTTCGTGTATCGTTGTTGTACCTTGTCATTTTTGGAAATGTGGCTTTGATGTGCATCATTGTTTCATGTTATATATGTGGGTCCATGGTTAAACAGACGTATCATGTGTTATACATTATCCTAAGTGACCCTATGTGATGTTATGTATTAGGCAATGTAAGCCAAGAAAACAAATTATCTTGTTATTAGGTTTTTTGTATTTGTGTGTAAAATGTGGGTGTTACATATATATTCCAAAATTATTTTGAATGATATAAAATGAGCATTGTGATACACTCATCATGCCTCAGTTAAATACAATTTGTATTATGTCTTCTTATCTTTGTGTGTTTGTAAACTCTGAGGTTGGTATCAAAGTTGGTTGTAAAGATCTCTTCTAATAAATATAATTTTATCTTCGAGTGTCTCTAATTCTCATTCTATAACAATATTTTTTCTTTTCATCACGCTTAGTAGTAGTTAGCTATTTTCATTTTTTCTTCTTGTTGACTTGTTTGCAAAAAGAGATGAGGCATTTGTAAGTCACATAGTGCGCAGTTTTAGGTCGATACTGTAAGTCGCAAAATCGAGACCAGATTGTCATAATGGAGTGAATAGACTGACTCTGTCCATGAGTATATGAAGGTAACAGAATAATTAGTCGGCATAGCTGGACATGTTTACTTTAAATTATGCATCGGATTTACAGGAGTAAACAGAGACACTTCTATAATGGAGATTGTTCATAATATTTTACAATCAAGTCTATGATAAGTTTTCTACCTTTCACTTAGATATTACATTTACATTTAGAACTAGAGAATCTATCATACAAGTTTCCCAAATAGATAAGCACGAGTATGATATTCCTCTAATTGATCCTAAGGATATTAATTTTATAAAAACCCAAAAATTCTATAAGTGTTTGCATATAGGGTGTGTTCAAATTTATTTTACTCCTCTTTTCCATTGTGGTCTCAATGCATCTATTTTTTGTTGTTTATTATACTGTAGACATAATAGTTTTAAGGACTTTTTACCAGCCATATTTTATACTAGTCAACATAATGTTCCTATGTCTTTTGAGGTATTCCCAAATTACCCTATAGGTATCCATAAAGATAATATTTTAAAGCAAGTATTGTGTTTACATCTTGCTACAAGTGACATTGATATGAAGACAGGATCATGCCCTCTCACCATTCACTATAAAATTATCTATCACCTTTTTTACACCCTGCATCCTGTACTCAAAATGTTTTAAAACAAGGCAGTAGCATGGTGAGTCATATCCATTTAGAGTCTCATAATATATAACCATAACTCATTTTATGGGATGATATATAGGTTCCTAAAGAATGGAATTTGTCCAAAAAGGCTCTAAGTTGAGGAAAACCTTCATTACAAAATTCCACTAATGTTTATGAAATAATCCATATTATTTTATTGTCTTTTCGTAAAAAGGAGACTCCTTTGTCTCTATCTAGAGCCTCTTACTATAGGTCAAGTTCTTATTTTTCTACTAAATTAGCCAATCAGTAAAAGAAAAAAGATAAGTCTTTTTCTATAATCATGATATTCTAATCCATGATCCTAATTTTGATTATCTATGGTGTCAAGATTTTGAGAAGATGATAAGAAAACATTATATCTCCATAAATGGTCCAATAATTAATATGATTGCAAAAGTCAATATGGAAAGATCTATTTTAGATCTTCCACCTCTTGAAGATGTTGAGATTGTTTCTATAGATGGAACACAAAAATCCAGTTTTTGGTTCCGGCTAATAGTCAACAAATAAATTGAGCACTCTGAATCCTCAAAGATTCTCAATTGGAAAAAAATCCATGAAATTCATTCATGTAACTTCAAAGAAGGTTGAAAAAAATCTCCTGGAGATCCATAAGACTCTCAAAGAAATGGAGCTCTATAATAAAGGTGATCTCAAATCATGTATCTCAATGCTTAATCATAAAGTAGATGATCTTCATACTAATATTCAGAAAGTATCTTCCTCGGTCTAATCCATTATTCAACTTGTTCAAAAAATAACCTCTTCTATTGAAAATATAACTCATCTCGTAGCCAACCTTCTTATTATGCCCTTAGAAATATCAAAAAGTATTGTAGAAAATAATAATCCTATAGTAAAAATTATTGAGGACACAAAACATATAACTTACGCGATGAGCCCTAACCATAAATCCTTTGTGAACCCTATAAGAAACCTAATCGTGAACCCTAAGGATGGAAACAACAATGGATTTCTTCTTTTAGGTAGTGGCTTTGGATTCTAGGTGGAGCAAAAACAACAAAGAAGAACAGTGAATGGTTCTATTGTTGGAGCCTCTTCTTTTGGTTGCGATCTCTCCCACCCTGAAAATGTACAGATGATCTCCTGGGGAGGAAAAAACAACCACTAAGCTACAAAAACATTCCTTTGGGTGAAATATCTAAGACCAAGAGCACACTTGGGGATGTATCCATTAGGGTTTTATCCTCTATTCGTTGCCCTAAAAATCCCCTTATTCTAGCGAATAATGATGAATCTCTTATAGGGCGAGGCCTTACTTTACCTGTAGATAATCCCTCTTTTTTTAGGTTTTGTAAAAGAAGCCTGACATAAAACCCATGACGCTTGTTGATAGTAACCCATGTATAACTTCTGATGACAAAATGCTTGAGGCTAAGTCATTCTACCAACATCATGCCTTGATCTATAGATTTTGTAGTTTTTAGCCTAGCCTCCATGTCCTTCACGATTGGATCTCTCTTCTGGCTGATAGGTTAGATCTCTGTCCATATGCCAAGGGAACTTTTATTGTTGTCTTTTTTTCTATAGTTGATAAGGACATCATTCTTGGAAATCTATGGGCTTTCCAACAAAGGTAACTTTTTATAAAATCTTGCTTCCCCTCCTTTAACCCAACCACTAAATATTTCTCCTGCAAACCAATCTAGATTAGATTGCCTCACTTACCTCTCCAATTTTGGGACCGTGCCTATTTGATTTCCATAGGAAATTCCTTAGTAAACATTCTTAACATCAACTCCCAAACCTCTGATTTTACACATACAACCTATTCCAAAATTCTTGTTGAGCTTGACACCTCAAAGAACCTACCCGCTCACATTGAACTTAAAGTTAAGAAAAGAACTTGGACTCAACTATTAGACTATGAGGGTCTACCTTTCAGATGTATGAGCTATTTTTCTTTGGGTCATACAGTTTTTTATTGTGGGATGGAAAATCATAAAAATGAGAAATCCAATTGGTAGAAAAATCCCTCCCTGAACATCTAGTTTTTTATTCTAAGGAAGACCTTGATTCAAACACTAACTTGGAAGAAGTGGCCGAATTAGTACTAAAAACCCCTCTAAGAAAAATTCTAGATCAATGAAACAAGGGGAAGTCAAATGGTGAAATTTAGAAAATAAAAAAATATGAATTAAAATTGTATGAAGCGGAAAAAGAGATTGTCCCTCCTCGCTCTCCTTGTATAAAAAACACATATCAAGCTGATTGAAGATATTGAAGTTATTCTTCCTATTGAGGAAATTTCAGAAGGGTGGAAAATGGTTCATAACAAGAAAAAATCTACCCATAAAAAAATATCCTCCCCCATCTAAAGGCATTGGCTCTCTTTATGTTGTTTGGTTGTTCCTCTCTTGCACATTTTTTTTTGTCAGGTAGTATTTGTGATTCTTGTTGTTTTTGTTCTGCTAGGAATTGTGTTTATTTTTGTATATTTTGTACTCATTTCTATATCTAGGTGTTGACCCATTTTTATTGATCCTAGATAGGATCCTAGTCAAAAAACCCCTTTACCATTAATAAAACAAATTGCCAAGGATACCAGTAAGGAAATCAGACCTAAAATCTCCATTTGTTATAAACACCTTGCTAACCAGATCAAAATCCTTCATTAAAATTCTTCTGACCAACATAGTAATATTGAAAAATTCCAACAGTTTGTTGATCTTATCCCAAAAATTTATGATAAGTTTGAATAAATCCATTCTTTTACCAAGTTACATGAACCAAAAGTCCTTGATTGGTCTAGAAAAATATCTTAGTTTAATGTAGTTAAAAAATTTAGTGAGGAAAAACCAATATTTCCCTCCTCATCTAAAAAACATATCCATGGCCAAGATAACACCAGAAGATGCAGAATGCATATACACCCCTGGAGAAGCCTCTCATTCTGTTGAACCTTTACACAACCATGTCTGCACCCAAACTCTCTAGCCTAGTTGGTAAAAATTTGAGTGCAATGATCCAACACATATAAAAGAGATGGTATATGGCACGATTTCTTATTCAAACACTTAAATAACTCAATGGAACAAGAATCCACATGATACGTCATAAGCTATTGCAAATGGATTCATCGGCACTGTCAAAGAATGGTAGGAATGTTTGTCCAATAAGAAATAAATTCTATAGTTAGGTACTATAGGACTAACTGCTTCGTTGATCAATGAATTTCTTGGTACTCTTGAAGATGAAAAGTGCAATAATACCTCCTTATTCTTAAAATCTAGAATCTGTGATATGACATAGGTCAAATAGTACCAATGTTATATGCAGAATCTGTATTATAATTCTAGTAGGATTAATAATCCTTTAATGATGATAAGGTATATTGAATCATTTCTAGCTTTCTTTGCCACTAAATACAAGAAATATATTCAACATAAGCCTGCTGAACTTCTTAGCTTTGGATTCATTAATCAGGTTATTAATGATACTAATGATCTCTTATGCCAAGAAAAAGTTGACAGGAAGGAAGCTTCTAAATCTCAAAAGGTGCTAGGTGTAAATTTTTTTCAGTTACAAGACAATGATCCCTTTGGCTGCACATCTTCAAATTTTTTGGCTAAGCACAAGTAAAAGTCATGTTCAAATTGTCTTCATTCAAAAGGGGGAAGCAAGCATGGTGTAAACACAAATACTTTAGATATTCTTCACCACCTAGAAAAAGAAAAATATTCTTCAGAAAATATCAAGAAAACAAAAGAAAAAATCTTATTTTCTTTATTTGCAAAGGTGATCACTATGCTAACAAGTGTCCCAAAAAAGACACCACTAAAGGAAAAGAAAAAGTTAATTTTCTCAAAAAAAATTATATTGATGAAAAAATATTTTACTTCACTTCTGGATCTGACTATGAAAATTCAGTCATCTTTTATTGTTCTGATGAAGAAAACTAGAAGATAAATCTAATCAAGGATGTTGATTCTAGTTCAAAATCAGATAGTACAGATTCAAGGTATGACTCTCTATCCTGTTTTACTCATGTAAATATGATATCAAAATTTCCTAATCCTTTTATTCCTCCAAATTCAGATTTACTAGCTCACCAGCTTGATGAAGTACAACAAGCATATAATACATGTCCTCCATGTAACATCATAATAAATTCATATTTTTATCAACAAATCACCACTCTTGAACTCAAACATTGAGTACAATGTAATCTTGAGCTTGAAAAAAAATAAAATGAGGAAGAACATCTCAACCTTCTTAAGCAACAATAATAGGAAGAAGAAGAAGACCTTAAAAATTTCAAAGCAGCTCTAAGAACTCCTCTGAGAACAAGACAACTCAGAGGAAGTCGATCAACAAGATTCCAAATAGGAAGTGGTAGGAGAGAAAGGAACTTTCCTTTCCTTTTTCCTAAGGAAACAACTCCTGAACTAGAGAATCAGTCTAGAAATATTGAATCTACTCCACATGTTTCCAGAAAGAAGTGGTGTACAGATAGAATGAATTTTCCTCAAAAATTCATACCTAATGCCTCAAATTAATTCAAACAAATGGTTGAATAAAATGAAAAAGATAAATAAAATATTGAATAATCTCAAGAAATGCTGGAACAAGCCTATATATAGTTCATTCAAACTCCAGATGAAGAAGAACCAGTACCAGAGGTAAGCACTCTCAAAATTGCCATAAACCCTTTTATATCTATCACTTTTTAGATCCCAAATATCAGACAATAGTCTTTAGATGAAATTATAAATACGGGTGCATACAACTATCTACTAAGAACCAAATTCATCTCCCAAGACTGTTGGGAACAAACTTTTCTAAAGATTACTTTTGACAATAAACAAGTAGTATCTCACTTCTAGGCGTATGTCCCTATAAGCATAGCTAGATACCAAAGGACTATTAGATTTTCCCAGCATAAGATGTAGTCATATGATTTTTTATTAGGAATGGATGCATTTCTAGATTGTGGAACATTCAATCTCACAAAGATAGTATATCACTATTCAACTCCTCAGTCCAAATTCCAAGGAAGTACACCTATATGACATTCATTTATTTGTCTGTCAAACCTGAAAAGAAAGGAAATAATGAATGGATCCATAATTTAATTTCCCTATGTCAAATTAATATCAATGATAGTACTAAAAACATCATAACTGAATTATGTTTGGAAAATCCACATGCTTTCATTCATCAAAAGAAACATTTTTTTAAGAGAAATTTTGTCCTAAAAGATAAGAAGGGTAAAGAAATACTTCCCAAGTTCAAATTTCATCACAAAGGCATGAATCCTAAAGATCATGTTGAATGTGAGGCAGAAATAAACAAATTGTTCCAAGGAAGATTCATACAAGAATCTAATCCTCCATGGGCTTGCATTACTTTCTATGTCAACAAAAGAAGTGAACAACAACATGGAAAGAAAATATCAGTATTGGACTCTAAACCACTTAATATATTCATCCAAGAAGTAAAACATCCTATTCCTACCAAAGATGATTTATTCAATAGATTAAAATCATCAAAGCTTTATAGTAAGTTTGATCTTAAGAGTGGTTTCAGGAAGATATTCCTTCATCCAGAAGATAGATATAAAACTACTTTGTGGTACTTGGAGGTCAGTATGAATGTAAAGTACTGCCCTTCCGCTTAAAAATAAAACCTTCTATTTTATAGAAGGTAATGAAAAAAATATTTGATTCTCTGTCATAATTTTTCATAGATATATAGATGTATCACATAGAACATCTCAATAAGTTCTATGACATTGTTTTTAGTAATGGTTTATGTCTCACTATTCCAAGATGGAAGTCTTAAAGGATTCCCAAATTGGTCTAGTTATCACAAATGGATATATCTAAATCCAGGGACATATAGTGTCAAAAATCTAGACATTTCTAGACCAAATTATATATCTAACACAATTGCAAATATTTTTAGGTCGTGTTAATTATGTTGATAGTTTTTACAAGAATATTTTTGTAGATAGAATTCTTCTCAACAAAATACTTCAGTAAAATCCACCTGCATGGTCCTTAGAAATGACTACAACTATCAAAAGGATTAAGTAACATGTATTAATTTTATCCCTACGGCTCTTCTAGGAAACAGGCTAAAAATTATTGAATCCGATGCTAGTAATGAATATTAGGGGGTTGTTTTAAAAGAAAAAGAAGCCAATGGTAATGAAAAAAATTGTAGATATGCTTCTAGTGAATTTCATGGTTCAGAATTGAAGTACCATTCTACACACAAGGAAATACTTGCTACCAAGAAATCCATTAAATCTTTCATGTTTTTTTTTCCAATCTGAGAAATTCATTCTTAGAACTGATTTAAAGGATTTTATGGCCAGAGTAAACAAATAAGATCCCTCAGATAAGACCACCTTCAACAAAATTCAAATATGGGGAATGTGGTTTGATAATTATGAGTTTGAAGTCCAACACATTAAAGTTAAGCAAAATTCTCTTGCAGATTTTGCAAGCAGGGAATTAAATCGGTAAAAAATTGTCAATATCACTCAGGTTATTCATGAATTTTCAGCCCTATTTGGTCATCTGACAAATTTCCAGAGATCTATAGATGTGCTAAAAAAAATTATAATCAAATGTCTTATGAAGCACAAAAACTTCTCGTGTCCTGAGACATAATTTCTATTTCTCTATACTCCATGATCAAGGTAGAAACCAGATTTGTAGATCAAAAAATACAAGTAAAAAATTATAATTCCCTTCAAGAACCCATGGTATTATGTACCCTCAAATGGAAATGGAGACATTATATATATGTTGAGCCACCTGTAGATGATATTCTAGTGGAAGGAATTCGTCTATAACAATTATTCCCAATGCCAAGAACTTTATGGAGGTTTGAATTTTCTAGGATGTGGCCTAAAAGACACCCACTATAAACAAACATTTGAAATGGGCCCAGTAGAGCTGAAGACTAAGTATATATTACCAATCATTTAAAATATTTCTCTCCAGATATCTCCCTACAAATATTTTTGATCATTCTCTCCTTCAAATGCATCCTGACATTACCAGGAATATTTTGATAAATTATATAATTCTATGGTATGTAAAAGAAGTATATTATGTAAAATCTAACCATGTAGAGGAACATCATCAACATCTACATGGAAAATTGTGGAAAAATATCTATCTTCATCATACCATGAACCTTCATCCTCAGGCACCAGGAAACTGTTTATGGATCCCAAACCAGTACCTCTTTCCATCATGCAAACATGTAGCAAACAATAATGATGGCACCACCACTATCTCAATGCTTTGGTACAAACACAACACACATGATCTTTACTTTTTTGAAAGAGGATACTCTTCTAGCTCATCTAATAGCAAGGAGTAACATCATGTCTCTTTCATTCCTTAAAGGTGTTTTCTTCACATTCTATGTTGTCAGGCATGTCGATAGTGTCGTCCATAGAGGTAGGTTTGTTGTCTTTTTGTCATTTTCATAAGCATGGTATGAATGTAACTTTATTTTTGTGTCTATTTATGTCTTGTTTGGAATATTTCGGCCACCTAGGTTAAAGGTTTATAGCTTCCAGTTATTCAATGAAAATATACTTTCTTACTATAAAAGGGAGTGAAGGTTACATTCACTACATTGAAAGTTTGTGAGATTTAAGCAAGTCTTAAGTCTTGAGATCTGTCTAGAGTCTAGAGTTGATAAATTCTCTATCTAGAGGAAATATGAAGTTCTAGCTTCAACATGCCTTCTAGATGGATGAATATTAGTTAAATATAATTTGTGTTATATCTTCCTATATTTGTGTGTTTATGAACTCCGAGGTTGGTATAAGAGCTGGTTGTAAAGATATCTTCTAATAAATATAATTTTATCTTCTAGTGTCTCTATTTCTCATTCTATAACAATACTGACTCTTTTCATCAAACTCGGTACTATTTAGTTATTGTTTTCATTTTATCTCCTAGTTGATAGTCATGCACAAAGAGGTGAGTTGTTTGTCAGTCGCATAGTGCACAGTTTTAGACTGATGTCATAAGGCACAAATCAAGACTAGATTTTCATAATTGATAAAATAGACTGACTCTTTCCATGAGAAGATGAAGCTAAAGAATACCTGGTCATCTTAGCTGACATGTTTAATTTAAATTCTACATAGGATTTACAGGAGGAAACAAAGCCACTTATAGAATGGAGATTGCTCAAGATCTCTTACAATTAAGTCTATGATAAGTTTTCTACATATCACTTAGTGTAGACAAAAAATTATGCACTTTAGACATTGTTTAGCCCAGTCTAATACTACTATTTAGAAGGTTCTCAAGTGAATAAAGTATTAATTAATCCCACCTTTTGTCCATCTTTATTTTATATTTTATTTTGTCATTCACTGCATATTTTATTACCCTTATCAACCCATTTTACAACTAGCCCCATCATTCTATTCCAAAATCAGGGTGCCCCAGCCTATACTGGGGTGCCCCGGGGCACCCTAGTCCCACTTTGGGCACCTCGGTCTATGTAAATCCTTTCATGATTATTTTTGGGTCCTTTCTAGTGGTTTATTGTCTTTATCTTTTGCCCAGTTGGCCTTATCGGGATTAATTAAGAAATAGCTTGAGAGCCCTATAAATACAAAATTATAAGACCATAATAAGGGTCCTAGGCAATAACATCACATATTAATATCACTCCATCTAGATTTTCATCACTTGCATCCACATAGTTTCATGTATCAAGGCTAGGATATCTGTATCACATGCATTACATAGGGGGGATTCTATTATATTCCATGTACACATGTTATTTACATTTTCTATAGTTACTATTGCTTGCTAATTCACAAAGTGTGACTGGCACGAGAGCACCTAGGAAATGACATGCACGCACACACACACACACACACACACACATAACGAACTATGTCTGGGTCTGAAATGTTGTGCAACGCTTAGTGATAAGACCACTAGTTTGGCGGATGAGGTCAGTCTGACCCATTCATTTGCATCTTATTTTTTTCCAAGGTTTGACACTTCCTTCTGTATTGTAGGTCATTTTCGAGCTCATCTAAAAAATCCAGCACAACAAACAAGAAGCACTTGAGGACACCTTATGACCATATTAGATTCAATTTTTGATCATTTATAGAGATCAAATCCCCCAGATTGTAGACTGGGGCACCCCGATACACTTTTAGGCACCCCAAACATTTCAGATCTTCCCTAGATCTGCCCTTCGCAAGGTCCTTGATTGTTTGTCTACACTTCCTGATTTCATTATCTTGATCTGTGACAACCTGCAATGGTCACTTCTAATCAGCTAATCTATTTATTTATTTTCTCTTGCATATTAGGGTTTTATTTCACTTAGAATAGTTTACTTACATTTATTCCATATTGTTTTTAGCCTATTTACTACAATGTTTTAGTCCTCCTAATTATATTAACATTAATACCCTAGTGTCCCCTTTTAGGCCACTAGATCATTATTTTAGTTAATCATTTTTGTGATCCTAGACATCCTCTTCTACTTCCTTTTAGGGTTTTGTATTCCCATATTTTTCCACCATGTCATCTCCTTATCAGGTCATGTCCCAATCTTCATATCCTACCAATACACCTACCAAGATCACTAATGTAGTTATTACTGCCACCAAATTTGTGCATGTCCATACCCAACACCCCCCTCACTTCTTCACATCCTACATCTAACCCATCCATTAATGTAGTTTCTACCCACCTGTTTTCCTGTAAATGTTCAACAGGGAAATTGATAATTTCTGAGCACAACTATGCCCCAATGTCAAAATTTTCAAGTTCTATCATTCCAAAATACCCCAGATCTATCTAGTAAGTCAAAGTGACCTCCAAAATAATGTTCTTTCATCCCCCTAGGTGATTTAGGAAAGTCCATTCATTCCCCCTAGGTGATTTCAGGAGTTCATTTGCAAACTACAGGCAGTATTGGGAAGGGTTATCACTGGCCTTCCTAGGACTAGATCAACCCCCTAGAGTGGAATGGAAGGGAAAAATTCAACATGGAGGTGAATTGAAGACATTATAACATCATGGAAATTATTTTGGAAGGTTTAGGGAAGTTTTGAAAGACTTGGAGTAGTCTGAGTGAAAATAGGGTTCACAAGCCTAGGCAGTTCACAGGCCTAAAACAATTGGATGGGATTCAGAAGAAGATTTCAGGAGCTCCGGATGGAGTTAGAAGTAAAATAAAACATTTATGGAAATATAATTCCAATACCTACATGATGGTGAAATCATATTTTTCACAACACTTTGGCGCATTAGGTCTTCAGGTAATTTTTCTCAGGCATAAGTGGAGTACCAAATCAAAAACTATGACTTTTTCAGGGATAAAATGGAAGAATAAGACATGATACCCCACCATTGGATTCAAAATTCCATTTCCATTCAGGATCATATAAATTTTTTAGAAAAATTCCATCGGGAGCTCAAGTTATCACTGTCACAAGTTCAGGACTTAGCCAAATTTTGGGAGGACACGTGTCAGCTCCAGGAGCCTGGTGGGATTTTGTGTCCCTGACGTCCCTCAAGGTCAGGGACATCAAGGTTGGAAAATTTTTACCATCCCCCTTGAAGCCCTCTCAGCCCCCATGTGACCTCTGGGACCCTCATGTGACCTCCAGACTTGATAGTTTAGCCCCCAGGTGCATTTTTGGACATCCAGTGTCGGATCAAACGCCATGTGTCAGCTCCAAGACCACCATGGAAACTGATGTCCCTCATTTCCCTTGAGGTGAGGGACATAAACATGGAAAAAGGTGCTCATCCCCTATGGGGAGTCTTTTGGTCACTCACGTGACCGACTTTCAGCCCCCAGGTGCATTTTTGGAGCATCCATTCCCTACCGTCAGATCAAGCGCCATGTGTCAGCTCAGGACCACCGTGGAAACTGATGTCCCTCATGTCCCTAAGGTGAGGGACATAAAACATGGAAAAAGGTTCCCATCCCTCTAGGAGAGTTTTTTGGTCACCCATATGACCAGTTTTCAGCCCCTCAGTGCTTTAAAGCTGATTTTGGAGCACTCATTCCCTGCCGTCAGATCACCACCACGTGTTGTCCTCTTGACCACCATGGAATTTGATGTCCCTCATGTCCCTAAGGTCAAGGAACATCAAACATGAAAAAATGTGCACCCAACTCCAACCCAAAAATTTGAAAAATTTTTTTCTAACTGTTAGTTATTTCTTGTTGCTTCTCCATTACTAGAAGAAAACTACAGAGAACACCAGTCCACCACTCCACCATTGCCAAAGCTTGAACCAGATCCATTAAAGCACATTATCCTTCACTCCATGATGGCACATAGGTCTCATAAGAATAATTCATGAGATAAGAATAAGAAATGAAGAAGAAGAAGAACAGTGGAAATCCTCATTGCCATGAAATCAAAATTTGAAGAAATCTTCCAAACCAGAGCACGGATTGACAAACCATTTGTTGTTGAGTTCTTCTCTCTTGAAGGCCATTAAAAAATCATATTAAAACCTCCAATTTTCAGCAAGGAATTCTCATAGTGAAGAAATCCTCTTTTCGGCTCTACGAAGGAAAAAGCTTGATTTCCCATCAAACCGGTCGCCGGATTGAAGAGAAATTTCACGTGAAGCACCATAATGAAAAACCTATCGCAATGGAGTTGATTTCATTGCGAATGGAGAAAAAAATCAGACCTAAAAATTTCAAGCTCCATTAATGGCCACCATGACACAGTAGTGGAAAAAATCAGTGAGCTACCTCTCCACTTCTCAAGGTTTTGGTGGTGAAATCGCCCAAAAATTGGAGGAAACGATCGTCAAAAAATCTAGTTTCACATGAACTAGTTTTCATGCCATGAAGTCCCTATTTTTTAGGGATATGGAGGGCTGTGATTTTTTATCATCATTCTTCCCTCTTTGAAGAAATTTTCAAATTCCTGAAGATCCGATGGGTGAAATCATCCAAAAATTGGAGGGAATGATCATTGAAAAATCTAGTTTCACGTGAACTAGTTTTTGCGCCATGAAGCCCCTATTTTTTAGGGATATGGAGGAATGATTTTTTTGTCAGTATTCTACCCCTGCCGATGAAAACATCATTTTCCCACTTGTTTAGATGAAGGAATTACTCAAAATTTGGAGCGTGGAACCCTGGAATAAAACCCATAATTTCAAGACCCGTTTTGTCGCAATTTGACATTCATGGCGCACTTACTAAAAATAGCATGTCTCCTTACATAGGGTCTGTTACTTTGGGTAAGCCACCATTTGAAGATGCCATGAATAAGGTAGTGAACATAGAGGGAGCATTGTAGGAAAGGTCATCAAAAAGGTCATCTCGGCTCGCAATTCACACTTACTAAAAATAGTAAGTTACACTCAAAAAGTAGTTTTGGCACAATGGGTCATACAAGGATAATCATTCAGGGGGACATCATTGTTTGGGAGCATCCTAGTCATTTTTCATAGGGGAATTCGAGATCCATCTTAGTTCATTCAACTTGGTGAGCGTTCGTGAGCTAATTTGGAGGAGTTTCACAGTGTGCAAGGAGTTTGAAGATTCAGAGTTTCACTGCATTTGGAGCTTTCCATCAACGAGGATCAACGGGCTTCATCGGGTGACATCTCCTCTTCTTCTTTCTCTCTCTTTCTCTCTCCTCTTCCCCCCAACTTTCTCTCCCCTTCAAATTTTCTAATTCTTCATTGGGGTTTGCACTTTTTGATATGCCTTTAAGTCACCTAAAAGTGACTTTAGAAACATAATGTAAATTAAGTCACCTTGATTTTATAAAAGGGACTTAAATATTTGATAGGAATATGAATAGTCTAAAGTTAGAAATAAGGCATATGGAGGGTCATGAGGAAGATGATAAGTCACCTCTCATTCTATAAATTGTAATGCCATTCCCATTTCAAAGGGTTGGCGATTGATCTTGTAAACTCAAGAGTGCATTGTACCTAGAGAAAGCAAAGGAGATAGCCATTTTCTTCTACTTTCCTCCACTCTCAAATTTCTTCTATTCCCACACTATGTACAACTTCTATTTAAGCATCAATACAAGAAGAAGGATTTTGTAGCCTTTTTGATGAGGAGATTTTAGAAACTATGAGTTCACAATCTTATCTCATCTTGTTGCCATTTGCAGGGTTGTTTCTTCTCATAAATGCATGTGTTGAAGTTTCTAACTAGTGTGTGCAGGAATCTGATTTCCTACCTATAACATTAGTTCCCCTATCTCATTTCTCACTCCCTTTCCCACTTTTCAGAAAAAGTATTCCCTATCAAGAGATTGCTAGCTTTGCCGCAGGGTCAGTGGAGTGCCCCTGTTGGATCCCCAGTCAAAATGCCACCACAAAAATCCACATTTTCTCATGCATGCACATATGGAAGCTGCACCGGTTAAGTAGAGGGACTTAGATTCCCAGAGCATTGGCAAGAAATCCACAAGTTTTTCCACCTGAAAAATTTTCTTGCCAACTAGTTTTTGGTGCCCACCATGGGGTAGATTTAGCAGCATCTGCACCCAAAATACAACTGCAAGGTCCAAAAATTGAAAAAAAAAAATCAAATATTGAAAAAACAAAAAGAAAAAGAGTTCATCCAAAAAGCCATTGCTTAAAGATACACTCTCAATTCTTGCAAGTGATCTTTCATATTCCACAGTGTCTTTTCATATTCCCACTTCAAGAATTTCCAAAAGCTAGCTGAAGGAAGATACACCAGGTTGAGCAGGTCGAGAGGCATTGTGATTCCAATTTCAAGGCTTTGCAAAATCAGCAAGAATGAATTAGAGATAATCCATACTTCTTCTCTCAAGCCTCCTCTCCATCTGGTGCTTTGAGAAGTTCACCTGGAAATACTATCAAAACTCCTGTTGATACTTCCCCTTCAAATCCTCCCATTTTTCAACCACCATTGAACATCAAGTTTGTAGAAGAAGAAGAATTTGTAGAAGCAAGAGTTGAAGAAGAAACAAAAATGGAAAGAAAGAAATACCTCAACCCATTGTTCCATGGGGAAGGAATATGGGCCCACTTGCTCTTGAACCACCTCTCCACGATCTACCAACAAGTTCCCACAAGAACTTTCCAAAGTTCAAAGGTGACAAAACACAACATCTGGAAGAACACATCGCTGCCTTCACAACATCATGTGGAATTCTTGGTGTCCAACATGAAGATGTTGTTGTGAGACTGTTCGTGGAGTCCCTCCAAGAAAAAGCAGTAGAATGGTTTTACCTCCTGCCTCCCGGTCCATCATGGGTTGGAATGACATCAAGGATGCCTTCAAAGAGAGGTTTAAATCAACTGAAGACTGTCAGGACCTTCTAGTGCAGTTGGCTCAAATAAAGAAAGGAGAAAATGAAACCATGAGAGAATTCATGGCTCATTTCAAACGGTTGCTTTGCAGGATACCTGAAGAGGATTCACCATCTCAAAACAATGTCAAGATATTCTTCATCAATGCTCAATCACCAGAGGTAGGATTTCTCCTATGAAGAGTTCAACCAAGGGATATTGCAGAAGCAAAAATATTGGCCATTGAACTTGATGACGATCTCATCCTCTCTGGAAAGATCAAGAATCCATCAAAAGGAAAGACCCAACATCCTGGAGATGAGAGAACCAATCCATCACTACAAAATTTGGTGAATGAGAAAGCATCTTTGAAAAGGGAATTATTTGAATGAGTTTCTTCCCAAAGAAGCAACAAAAAATCAGATTGCAGGAGCACCCTGAAGGCTTGCCTTGGAGGCCCCACCCATCAATGCAAGTTGTAGGAGTAAGGAAAATGAAGAGGATTTTGAACAAGAAAGTGAAGGTGGTGGTTTCCTAGAAAGTGATGAGTTTGAGAATGATACACAAATCAGATTCTATGAGTATTCTGGAGGTTATGAAGAAGACGAAGAAGATGCACCCTAGTTTCTCATGTGTGGTATTCACTCGTTCTCAGTCCAAGAAAGGAGCACCCCCCTCCACTACTGTAAATAAAAATAAGGTTGATGATCCTCCTATGGTGACTCTACAAAACAAAATAATCAGTTGAGGATCACCACTTCCTCCTTCCATGAATTTTGCATTGTTGGAGCTTGATCTGTATCAAGTAAGAAGGCTCCCACTATTCCAAGTAAGTCTTCTGATACCTCTTCCAATTCTAAACCCAAATCTTCTCCTACAAATCTAATTCCTTGAAAGCTCCTAGTGTGTCATTCAAAATATCTTCCATTCCTTCAAACAATCAAATCCTTCTCCTAAGCCTATCCAAACTCCAAAATCAGTCCCTTCACCCCCCTTTCTACATCTTCTCCCTTTTGACTTCATAGAATATGCAAAAAAGGCCAAAGTGCAGATTACTGAAACTAAATATTTGTGGACTCATCCTGAACAATTTGAGAGGTTTGTACGATATATCAGGAGTGGTAGTCTAACACCCAATGTTGTAACATCTAGTTCCAAAGGCATGCTACCAAACTCACCTACACCTCCCTCACAGAACATGCTTTCTCTGAGTGCATCAAAGACTGATAAAGTTGAACCTTTCTACATCTCCCTTCTTGTTGGAGAATATGTACTGAACAATTGCATAATAGATTCTGGTGCCTCAGACAATGTGATGCCTTTGAAGGTCTCCAAGGCTCTCAAAATTACCATGACTCCACCTAGTGGCTCTTGTTACTCTTTGGAATAAAAAAAGGTCTCACTTGTAGGGAAGGTCAAAGATGCACAGGTGGCTCTCACCAGATTTCTAGACAAGAAATTTTCAGTGATGATTTTGGTAGTAGACGTCCTAGCCTCGTTTGGAATGTTGCTGAGTAGAAATTTCTGCCAAGACTTGGGAGGGAAAATTTAATGAATTGGTCTTCTGCAACCATACCAGTGAAGGGAGACATGGATAAATTGCTTCCCGAGAAGAAGATGAGGTACATGGTACAAAATTCTGGAAGCCCGGAAGATAACATCTTGTATCAAGATATCATGCAGATGAATCAATTGGTGGAAACTAAGGAGGAAGAGGATATTCCCATCTTGATAGGTCTAGAATTGCCTTCCTAGAGAGATTTGGAATTTGAAGAAGCATTGAGGAGATTTGAGTTAGAAGAGGGAAGCTCCGAATTTTCAGATGATGCAAACCATGAAGAAGAGGAAATGGTTCTTGACGATTTTCAAACAGAAAAATCAGCTTATGTGTTTATCCGTGATGAAGAAATTTTCTCTTTCCCATTCGAAGATGAGGACTCCCTTGATCATGTCACCCAGGAAGAGACCAAGATAGTCTATAATGAACCCTTGAATAGTGGGGAAGAACCATCTGTACAAGAACTGCTAAGAGTTCCACAGAAGAAACAAAAGACCCTAAGACCAGTCTTGAACTTTTAATGCAAGCCATGAATCTGGAAGACAAGTGTAAAGATGACTTGGAAACCTCAACCAGTGTGAGGACAGGGATATGTTGAAATAAATCTAGATGAGAAATATGATCTCCCTCTCGAGCCAATGGTTGGTGGATACAATGATGAAATTGAGGTATTTTCTTTCCCATTTGAAGAGGAAGAATCTTTCCATGATGAACAAACTAAAGCAAGAAGTTTCAAGGACTTTGAAGATGAAGATCTTTTTGATGATGGATCGGTAGAGCACAATTGATTCCCAAGATGATGAGGTAACTCCTCTAGATAGTTTCCTCAAGTTGCATTCTTCAAAGGTATATAAAGATGAGCTACAGGAAATGACAAAGCATAACTCTGTGTAAGAAATCTTGGATGCAAGTAGAAGTTGTGGAAGACCCCGAGCTTATTCTTGATCTCTTCACTCGTGTCATGGATATACAAGACAAGTATGAGTTTTCCTCTGATCCTCCCGTCAATAATCAAATTCCTCATAGTGGAGTAGAGATAAAGGATGAATCAAATGTTTCTTATGGAGAAGATGTCAATGAGCATAGACCTGAGAAAGAAAGTAACTCAGAATATCAAAGGAATTGGAACAAAAATCAGCTCTGGGGCAGTGATAGCACATGCTTAATGGAGAATCAACTATATGGATAAACATGGAAGGAAAATGACACTATGAAACTAATTTCAAAGAACATGAAGGCAATGGAATTTCCAAGTAAGGACCTGGGCATCAAGAAGCTCACATGGAATCACTCCTAATAAGTACACAGATAATTTTGAAAGCACCTAGAGTTCTTTAATAAGCAGCTGAGGAGGGGGAGGATACTTTCTGGAACTAACCATTGTGCCCCATGTTTCTCATTACCATTTTCATTAGCACTACTTGTATCAAGCATGTCCTCATTAAAAATGCTTCTACTATTAACCTTTATGCAATGAAACATTCTCTCTTAAAACAATTAGGTATCAATGATAGTCTCATCTCCCATAAATCCACCCCTCATCAGTGGTTATGATTCATCTACTCACACATGTCTCGACACTATATCTCTCCATATTCACATTAGACCTAAAATAGTTCTTACTGAATTCTACGTCCTTAATGTTTATTATAATTCAATCTCATCTTATGCAGACCTTGGATCCATGTCATAAAATCCATTCCCTCCACCGTACATCAAAGTGTCAAATTCCTTCATGATGGTTATGAACATACTATCACCACTAACCAAAAAGAACCATTCAAATATTTTCGCATTGATCTTGGCCACTTCTATTCATGTCCCACCACCTCATTCCATACCATATGCCAACCTAGATAAATATGATGTTGTTTGATATAGTACACTCGTGCATCCAATGCACCTAACATCACTTCTCCTCCCATATCTACTCACACTTCGGCTATCATTTCACCCACTATATTTTTCCCTGTCAGTGCTCCACCTCCACCATCTTCTACTTCTAACTACTCCATCTACTCCCATGCACCACATACTAATTATTATTAAATAGTGCTACCCAATTTAGATTATGCCCACACCAATGTCACCTCACCTAGACACCTCATGATGAAATTTATGTTGTACCCTAAATCACTGATTCTTAGTAAGTTGCCATAACTAACTGAGATCTTCACCCAAACCCGGTGTGGAAAATGAATGCCTACATTCCCTCTAACCACATTCTCGTCACCGCTGGCCGAAGTGAATATCAGTTCAAACAGTCTCCATCTGTGAGTTAATGAAAGGAGATCCTGGATATAATCAAGGGGATCTGGCTAGTATTAGTAAACCTGTCTTTTCATCTTCTACCCCAACTGACGCCAGTTACCCTTAACCATCGCCGGTTTAGCCGGAACCACCGTCGGTATATCCATCGTACATTCCCAAAACAACCTTCCTTTTGGAAGTCTCTCTAGATTCCTGAGACTATCTATACACATGATCTTCTGACCCAGAAGTTTCAGCAAGAACACACATGCAAAGGAGGAGATCAAGTATTTTCTCTTACACAGACTTCCAACATTCTCCCAGCAACCATCTAGCACTTTCATTTCCATATTTATAGCATCTTGATGGCAATACAGGTTTTCACTTAAGAAGGATTTTTTGCACATGCACTTCCCATGTCTTTTCATTTACACTTGGAAAATCTTGGTTTGATGATCCTCTGGTCAGCATTCAACCTCTTATCAACATGCTTCATTCTTCGCTCTCATTCCCCATGCCTTTTGGCACTATCTCCATTACTAATGATTCTTCTCCTACATTCTTCTCTCTCATTCCCCATGCCTTTTAGCACTATCTCCATTACTAATGATTCTTCTCCTACATCATTCTATCGCCTACCAACTTTCCAATGCCGCTCCTGCTGGTTTTGATCAAGACAATGATGATTTTCTTGATGGAATTTACTAGTAAACTTCATCACACTATCATTAAGGGGCATCACCATTTCCCAATCCCCCCTTCTTCATATTTAGTGTAGCCACACCTCTCCTCTTTACATTATTCTTTGCATATACGTATACTTCTTACACATTCTAGCACCATCATTACCTAATGACACACTCTTATGCTTCACTTCACACTGGAATGTTGAGGGATTGCCATTACACTAAACTCCACACACCACACACTGGGTTATACACATTTCCATACATACCCTACATCCTATATTATCCTACGCATATGTCATCTATTAGTCATTCATACACTATCTATCTCATACACGCTACACTACTCATCATCTCATATATGTCTAGTTTTGCATCTCTTCCTTACATTCCATATTTACACTAGGTTACATTATACATTGCTCTAGATTTACCTATCATCATCACATATTTCATTTCTATGTATACCTATTAGTGCCTTTCCTACATTACACACACTATACATCCTACATTGCATTGTTCACATTGCACATTTACATCATGTATTCCTCATTTGGTTGTTTAACCTATGTTTTCTTCTATGTGATGCACTCACTACCCTATGACACACTTTAGTTCCTCAGTCCATACTCGACTGCCAAGGGTTTACCAGTCAAATGGACCTTACGTTCACCAATGCAACATTTTCCTCATCCAACATTTACCGTGTTAGTGACATACACCTTAGGTTAAATTGTCACTTCTTTTTATCAACTTATAGTGGTATACGCTTTAGGCTAAATCACCACCCTCCTTTTATAATTTTGTAGTGGCATACACCTTAGGGTACATCACCACTCCCTTCTTATTCACCCCATAGTGACATACACTTTAGGCTAAATTGTCACCCATTTTCACCTTTAGATTTCATAGTGATATATGCTTAGGGATAAATCATCACTTACACATTCGACAAGTCATGGTATATGCTTAGGATATATGGTCCACGCATATCTTTCCATATGTATCATTCACATACACTCATCCTATAGTGACATACACTTAGGGATAAATCGTCTCTCCTCCATTCAGCAAGTCATGGTATATGCTTAGGCTATAGGGTCCACGCACACCTCTCCACATGTTGCATTTCATAACCATTACATATACACACTCCTCAAAGCATGATAGATACAACCAACACTACTCGACCATTTGCTGATGATGCACTCTTGTTTAGGGTTCATTCTTGACTGCTAAGGGGGTAAACAAAATAAACCTCATTTCATACACTTCCATCCACTCGAGGGGAACATTTCTCTTGTCATTCCATCTTGCATTCCATTCCATCCATCCAAAACATATTGCATTGTCTTGGGGGAATTTACTTTTTCATCCTAGTGTTTTGCATGCTCACTTTATTACACATGTTAGCCTACTTTCTTAAATGTCATTATCATACACACATGCGCATTCATGCCTTTGTTTAGTATGATCACAGATACATTACTCTACACGTGGCATAGATGATTTCCTTCTACCCTTCCTATACTGGTCACTGGGGGCATCAAAATTTGGCTTATCTAGCTGTTATTGTTCCATTTTCTACTTAGCATCTTATAATACTTTCTCATACATGTTTTGACATATTGGTTATCACTCTAACATGCTAACGGGTGTTACATGTGCAACACTTGTTTTGCAGGATTACATGTTTCTATGACCACTTGTTTATTTCTACTTGTTTGCTTTGTTCATCATTGTATGTGGGATCTTCCATTTGCTTGTATGCACACTTGTCTGTAATTTGTGGCCATAACAGTGTTGTCTTGGAAATTCATCTTGGGGGATGAATTAGTGCTTTCCAAAACAAAACTATGGTAATCTAAGTCCCTCTACTTATTGCAGTGCAGTTCTGTCGTATTATGCATGAAAAACAAGTGGATTCAATGGTGGTTTTTGAACCAGAGATCCATATGGGCACTCCACTGACCCTATGGAAAAGCCTGCAATTTCTTGCAAGGATAGAAAGTGGTCTGAGAGTGGGAAAGGGGAGTGGGAATGAAGGCGAGGAGATCAATGATAGAGGTAGAACATCAGAGGCCTACAAACATTGATCAGAAATTTTATAACATGCATTTAAATGGAAGAAGAATACAAATTCACAAACCAGAGCTACAAGACTGAATAAAAATGCATTGGTCACAAAGTACCAATCGAATCCTATGTGAAAGGGGCATAAAATCCTTCTTTTCTTATTACAGCTAAAGTAGAAACTTGTACAAGGAAAGGAAATGGAAGAAAAATACAGAAAGTAGAAGCTTAGAAGAATGACGACTATTGTTTTTGTCCTATGTTCGTGAAAATAATTTATAGTCTTCAAAAATCAAATGCCAACCCCTAAAATGACTTCCAAAAGCCATTGCACAAGGTAGTTACAACTTCCCAAATGACCAAGAAGCAGTTACATTCAAGATCCAATCATTTGGCACCGTTTTAGATCCTTATTTTGCAGAAAAAATAGCCATGGCGGGAAATGCTAGAGAATTTAATAATTAAAATGGTTAAAAACTTGTCAGATTGAATGTGGGCCATTAGATTTATCTTTTACACCTTTAAATATGAGCCATCCACGTGGCAGGAGAACGTTGGAGCGAATTCAGGGGAAATGTTTTGCATTTTTTGCATGCCAGAGATGTTTTCTCGATTTTTTCCCAAAAAAATCCATCAAAATTTAAAATTGAAGTGTCCATCATGTGGAGAATTTCACCTGCTTTCCATTGATACCAAAAATGTGAAAATCTGAGCTCTAGATCGGAGGATATGGCCTCTTGAAGATTTAGGGCAAAGCTGGAAAAATTAGGGCAAAATTCGGGTCTGTGGGCCAAAATTTGACCATTTTCCCTCTTTTTTCAAATTGGGAAAATTTTCCCCAAAATCTCTGCGCCCTCGCCAACCCGATGACATGTGGTGCTTTCTGGTTCATCCACGGGCTTCAAAATAACATTTCGCTCTTTTTTCCCGCAAGGGAAAATTTTCCCCAAAGTCCTCCGCCGAGCCGCCAAGTTCCTTGGAAAAATTTCCTCCTTACCTCTGCGGGCCCGCCCAGGGAAAATTTCCCCTCCAAACTATGTCGAGCCATAACTTGCAAAATACAAAGAGTTAGGAGGACTTCCTCACCTTTATGGAAAGGGGAAAGAATTCTCTATCTGATGGAGGTGTTTCTAAGAATCCTTGATCCCTTGGGAAGTTCCAGATTTCAAAAACCTCAGATTGGACCATTTTCAAAGGGTAACAACTCAAAAATTTCTAAGTCCAAACTTTGAAAAAGAAGGAAAATTTTGAGGGGACAACAGTGGCTCTAGCTTGGGGACATGGCGTGGATTGAACAGGGAGAAAACATGGCATGAGTGATGTGTAGAATAATCACCCAATGATATTAGGTCTCATACCCTGTTGTTCATTAAATGTCAACCCAGGGGCATAAGATTTTCAAAGGGCCTGCAAAATATATGCTATAGTACTTTGGAGTGAAGTCTTTGTAGGCTAGAAATTTATCAAAGAGTAGAAAGTAATGCTTATGCAAATTGGAAAGTAAACTATAGAAGTTGTTGATCTGCAGATCTAAAACACAACACATTGTGCACTCATGAACTTTGAGAAATAAAATGAATAACTAATAATCAATCCACACAACACAAATAGGAAACAGAGGAATAGGATCTTCCCTACAATTCCTTCTGAGGGGGCCCTTCCTCGTGCAAAAGTGAGTTCCAATCCTACCCTATAAACTCACATAACTACTCAAGAAGATAAACGATTCATCTATTGAGCTGTAGCAATTAAAGATTGCTACAACAAAGAGAGATTACAATGGATTCAAGAGCACAACTCACATTAAATATTTTCTATCTTCACACATTCACAATTTTGTCTTTCTCACAAAGCCATCACTTCATTCCTCAAATCTATATGTACTCTGTCATTTGTCTTTGGATATATATATAGATCACTAACTTATTCTATACTAGGAATATGATCAAAAACCACTCAAACAAATTATGGTTGTTCGGTTTCATATCTGTTACGTGAAGACAACTAATTCCTGTCTTATTTACATGATAGGAACTAATAACAAAACTACTTAACAAAATAACCATAATGTTACATATGATGCGTTAGGATAGCTGGCACTTTTTGTCTTATGCCACGGTGTGAGATGGACAAGTTCTCTTTGGCTACGGGCAGCTGGAGGTGCATACTACTTTGTTACTGCAGGTAGTTCTGGAAGATGCTACAGGCAGGCCTAGAGCTTGCTACGGGTGAGATAAATCACCCAAAGACTTTTTAGACTTGTTTAATCAATGCTGCCACTTGGTCAACTCGTTGTCCAGCTTCATATGCTCAGCTCCATATTCTTCATGATGCCTCATTGTTTGTTAAATGCCATGATTCCCTCTTATCATTTCCCATCCAGTGGCTATGGGCTGCTGTAGGAGCACATCCAGTGGCTATGGGCTACTACAGGAGCACTGCCAGAGTTGCTACAAGCTGGGGCCTACTACTTCAAAAGCTTATGGCATCTTGTAATTTGTTCATGGGGACATCAGAAACATCAGTTTGCACAAGAGACAAGATTTACCACAGTAAATAAGTATATTAATTCTTCATGAACATATAAAACTAAATATATGCAAAATCATAACTTTAGCTCATATCAACCATTAAGAGGAGATCAAATTTTCAAAACTGTATGTGCAAGAGGCTTCAAAAAGGATTTAGATGAGGCCAAAACATGCCAATATGTGGCCTCGTCAATGAGGATCCAGAATCTCAAGTTTTAAAACATATAACGTTGACTAGTTCCTTATCTATTGGGCCTTGCAGATTCATGTACAACTTCCAAGGAAATAAAAAAGGAAGAAGAGGACACACAAACCAAAGACACACCAAAACAGAAAAGGGAAAACAAAACACACAACAGAAGAGGGGAAAAAAATGCTACAAGGTGAGGGACAACTCACTTTCACTGATGATATAGCTTCAAATATTACCCACTTCTAGGCAATCCTAATGGAGTCCCATCCAAGTATGATAGGAGAAAAACATTCTCACCGCAAGTTCCAAGAATTCGAAAAGGTCCCAGCCACAAATAATCAAATTTTCCATGACTTCCCTTTGGTTATCTTCCCTTGTCCCAAAGTAGGAAAAAATCTCCAACTCTGAACTCTCTTGCCTTGGTCCTTTTGTCAAAGAGATTTTTCACTTTCAGCTGATGTTCTTTGATTTTATCAACCACCTAAGATCTATTTCTTCTAGCCTCTTAAGAAAAAGTATCCTTTTGTCAGTGGAGTCTTTGTATTGGTCATCATCCACTGATTGAAGAAATTTGAGAGCTGACATTTCAATTGTGATAGGGATCTCTACTTCGACTCCATACAACAGCTAAAAAGGTGATGTACTTATGGCCTTCTTAGGAGTGATCCTATCACCCCATAATGCATCATACAATCTCTTTTGAAAATTCCTCTGATTCTCATCAACAAGCTTTCAGACAATGGTCACAATGTTCTTGTTACTTAACTCAACTTGACCATTTCCTTGTGGATAGTAGTCAGAAGAATGTGCTAGAGAGAAGCCAAAATTGTAACAGAACTCTATCAATTCTCTTAAAGAGAAATAAGTGGCATTGTCCACAACAGTATTTTGAGGCACCCCAAAATGGACAATGTTGTATTCTTTGATGAAACTGCAAACTACTTCAGAGCTAGCTTGTTTAGTTGGAATGGCTTCCACCCATTTGGTGAAGTAGTTTGTGGCAGTGAGCACATAAGTATGCCCAACACTTGAAAGGGGATTCAACACGCTAATGAAGTGCAGCCCCCATTGTTGAAATGGTTCTTCAATAATCACATGCCTAAGAGGCAATGCAGCTAACTGTGGTTTTCCAACAAATTGATGGCATGCTTTGCATTTAGAAATCCATCTCTGAGTATCAGTAAAAAGAGAAGGCCAATAATATCTACCTTTGAGAATCTTGTGGGAAGTCACCATTGCCGAGAAATGTCCACCACATGCTTGGTCGTGATGGGCTTTAAGAAACTTTCCTTGTTTCTCGTTATCCACACATCAAAGGAAGTAACCATCCATTCCTTTCTTATAAAGTGCATGATTCCAGATCACGTACTTAGTTGCTTTCACTTTGAGAGTCCTTCTTTGCTTGTAATCTAGATGAGAGGGACATTCTCCATAAGTAAGTAGAAAAGTGATGTTTGCATACCACTCATCAGTATTGGTTACAAAGAGAACTTGTGGAAATTTTTCTGGGCAAGTTAAACAAGTGCCATCTTCCTCTTCGTGTTGAGCTTTGAGAGTTTCATCTTCAACAATTAACTGACATAGACCGTTTCCTCTTACTAGATGGGAAGGCCGAATCTCTAGGTCATACTCTTGAGTTTTTGCGATCCAATTCCCCCTTTTGACTCCAGGATCTTGCTGTGTCAAAACTGATTTTATTACACTTCTAGGGACCATTACCACAGTATGAGAATTGAGAATATAGAAGCAGAATTTTTTTACAGCTTTGACCACTGCAAATGTGTGCTTTTACAATTGAATGTACTTGAGCTCATGTTTCTTCAAAGGACAGATCATGAAAGCAATGGGTGCTTCCAAATCTTCACCGTTCTTCTGGACAAGGACAACATATAGAGTGTGTTCTGAGGCATAACAGTACATGATGAACTTTTTGTTAAAATCTAGAGATACAAGAGTAGGAGCTTTGGCAATAGCTATTTTTATCTCTTCAAATGTAGTTTTCCCTTCATGGCTCCATTTGAAACTTGATTGAGGCCTCATCATATAAGTGATGTGCTTTTTCAGTTCAGCAAACTTAGGGACAAAGCGGCAAAGAAAGTTTACCTTCCCAAAGATTGAATGCACTCCTTTCTTACTAGTGGTAAGAGATAGTGCTTGAATAGCACTTACTCTTTCAGGGTCAATGTGTGCTCCATTTTTTCTCACGATGTGTCCCAACAACTTACCTTCTGTGACTCCAAAGATGCATTTCTTGGGATTCAAATATATACCGTGTTTTCTACACCTTGCAAGAACTTGTTCTAAATGACAGATGTGCTCTTCTCTTTTTTTCGAAAATACCGTGAGATCATCCAGATATATAACAATGGAATGTTTCATATCTCTAAAGGCCAGGTCCATTTCTCTTTGGAATGATGCTACCACATTGATTAGGCCAAAAGGCATTCTGCTATAAGAAAAAGTGCCCCAAGGAGTTGTGAATGTTGTTTTGTTGTAGTCTTCCTCTACCACTTTGATTTGGTTGTACCCAGAAAACCCATCAAGTAGAGAGAGCATCTCAGATCTAGTGACTACTTACAAAATGTGATCCATGATGGGTAGAGGATAGTTGTCTTTGAGTGAGGCTTGATTCATATTTATGAAATCAACACATATCATTATCTCCCCATTCTTCTTTCTTACTGGCACAATGTTAGCCACCCACGTTGAGTGGTGGATGGGAAAAATGATTCTGGTGATCAGGATCTTGGTCACTTCTTCCTTGATGATATCAAAAACCTTTGGAATAAAGGGCCTTTGCTTTTACCTGAACGAATTATCACCTTTCTTCAAAGGAATGGAATGGTGCATTTCTTTTGGCTGGAACAACTTGAGTTCTTCATAAGAGTAAGCTAAAACATCATAATATTTCTTGAGGAGAGTAACAAACCTTCTCTTCTCTTCAAGCGAGCAACATTTACCAATGTTTACCAATCTTGGATCTTCTAAAGTACCAATATTTTCTTTGTCAAAGTCAGATGGACACCCAGAAGATAACTTCTCCTTCTCTTGAATGAATCTGTCATGTTTGTCAAACAGGTCTTCCAAAGAGACTAAGCCTTTGGGAATTTTGTTTCCTTTCAGTCTGATCATTCCCTCGTCATCAACTTCATCAATTTCATTAGATTCTTCCTCAGCAACAACTTCTCTATGAGGATTGACACTTCCTTCAAAGAAGAGATTATTGAAATTATCTCTTTTTTCTAAGAAGCTCAAAATTTGATTTTCATCATTGAAGACTCACCAATGATTAGCATTATCAGGTACACTCGGTCTGAAAACCATCTCAATGGTTATCTTATGTTTTCCAAAGGAAGGATGAGGTGTCAATAAGGAGGCTGACACAACAAGATAATCAACCCTTTCGTTTTGTGACCTTAGAATGGCTTCAATAGAGAAAGCATCGAATGATTCAATACAATCCCAAACCCAATTTCTATAATGTTTGAGCCTTGGGTTCTTCACTTGATATTGCTGGCCGATTTGTTTCACTATTACCTCTACATTGCCAAGGAATCTTAGCTTCTTGATTCCCATATATTCTGCAACACTCGTGCCCAAAAGAAGAGCTTCATATTCTATTGTGTTGTTGGTGTTATCAAACTGCAGTTTGTAAGCAAAAAGATACATTTCCTTTGAAGGTGAATACAAAACAACACCAGCTCTAGAACCTACCCTTGAATGACTACCATCAAATTCCATCATCCAAATCTGATATTATTCTTCCTCTGTGAGAAGTGGCAGGTTTTCATATTTTTGTGATGCCAGGAAGTAATTTCCTAGCTTAGAATATTGAAGAAGGATGTTAGCTCTTGGATCATCAGACTTCTTTATTGTGAACTTCTTCTTTCTAACAGGCAACAACCTCTTCATTTCACCTTTGACTAGGATAGTAGCAGATGACCAGCCCATTTTAATTTCTCCACCTAGATCTCTATAAAAAATTCTACTCAGAAGCATGCCAAAGGATGTTGGGATGTCTGCCACCAAGATAGTTAGGATCACCTTCTTGTCAGGGAAATCAGCCAGAGCTACTTGTCCATCCTTTATTCTTCCAATCAATGGCACTTGTTTAGATTCCATGGAATAACAAGATCCATTTACTCATGTCAAAGTTAGGCCAAGGGCATTTGTAACTTTGAGCAGCATTACATTATCAATGGCTCTGGAATCAATGATACAATTGTTCAACTCAAAGCCATTTATGGGGAGAGACAAATAGAAAGGCTCAACTCTGGTTGTTTTGGAATCAATGAGAGCTAACATATTTTGATATGGAGGTGTGAATGGTGGTGGAAGAAGTCCTTTAGAAGTGGAACTTGAGGATATAGAGCTGTTTTCCTGGACTGCATTAATGAATCTGTTAAATTGGATCAGGTGTGTTTGCAAGTACTCTAACTCTGAGAGTTGGACTTTGGTTTTGCTTGCATGCTCTACAAAGTTAAATGGGGCAATACTGGATGAGGAGGAAGCTCTTGGGATGAAATATGATTACCTAGCAAGGGCTTTGAAGGAACATTGGATATTTTGGAAGAAGGACTTTCTCCTAAAGGTGGAATAGTCAGTTTAGCAGAAGGAAAAGGTACAACCTTTAGCTGAATTGTGGGTACTTTGGAAAATATTCCAATGGAAGGGGAAGTACTCTTAACAACTACAAAAATAGAAGAAGGAGCAAAATCTTTACTTGGTATGACAACATGATCCTTGATAATGACCAAGTCTGGTTTTTATTTAGCAGAATCCATGGAGGGTGCCAATGGAGAACCTTTGTTGATAATCCTCTTCTGTGCGACCTCAGAAGTGGAAACTTATTTGGTTTTCTTCTCCTTTGCAGCCACCAAGGATGGAGTGTTCTTCTTGGACTGTGTTCTAGTGAAAACATCGCATGAAAAACTTGGTGTTTACTCCTCTTCTTCATCATCATCATTAATGAATTCGAACAAGCCATTGTGCATATCGACCTCCTCAACTTCTAGGTAGCTCTCGTAGTTTTCTTCATCATCTCCTTCAAGCTCATCAACTTAATCTTCCTCTATTATATCACAGGCTGTATTGACTGGTGGTGCTTCAAGAGTAAGCTGGTGAGGAGGTGGTGTAATCCTTTGCCTATCATTAAAGTTTGGTCTTCTTGGATTGTTCCTCATAGTGATTTGTGACAGTTGCTTCTTCAAGGCAATTAGATCATTGGCCATTTTTTGGAACATGGGGTCTATTGTGACTGAGTTTGAACTCTGACCCTTTTGCTTTCCATTTGGGCCCTTTACCTTTCCAGAAAGAATTAAATCATCATCAATCTCATTGCAAGGTCTTGAGCTTCCCTCAATGTTCTTGGTTGATCTCTTCTGAGGAAGAAACCAACTTTTGATGGTAAGGCACTGATGAAGAACTTCTTCAATTTGTTTTTAGGAGGAATCACATCTTTGGGGATTGTTCTTTTCAATCTATCAAATCTTGCTACAAAATACCTCATGGACTCGGAGACTTCTTTCTTCATTTGCACCAATTGAACCAGCAAGTCTTGGCCATTTTCTGTGCTATTGAACCTACTTTCAAATGCACTCCTTATGTCCTCCTAGCTAGTGATAGATCTTGGGGGAAGCATGTAAAACCACTCAGAAACTTTCTCTTGGAGTGAATCCAAAAAAAATCTAACTGACACATCTTCATCTTCAACACCCAACACATCACAAGTAGTGATGAAATTTGTTACGTGTTCCTCAGGTAGTTGTGAGTCGTATCCTTTAAATCTAGGAAATTTATTTCTTGAGCCTCTTGACAGATCATGGAGTATCTAAGGGAGGGAAAGTGGACCAGTATTTATTCCCCATGGTACATTGGGTCTACGTGCTTCACGTTCATTATCCACCATTCTATTTCTATTTCTAGCCTCTTCGGAAACTAGGGCTTCTTCTCTTTCCTCTGCCTCTCTTTGGACTCTTTCGATCTCTTCAAGTTGAGCCCTAAACACTTCCTCTCTTTCAAGTTGAACTCTATCCGCTTCATCTCTTTTTAGCTCTTGTTCTTCTTCCTTAAGCTCGTCAAGAGTAGGATTAACAGATCCTCCTAATCTCAACTGTCGGGTATACCTTCTGTCAGTCATCTTGAAGACTTATTGTCTTCTCCGAGGGGCCAAGATTTGTCTTTTCTCCTCCAACTCAAGGGTAAGTTCTTCTTCTTGGTCCAAGATCCTTGAGGCAATATAATAATGGTTTACGCTCTACCTATTGTGCCAAATAGCCTCCCTCAGGTCTGAAGTGATCTATTCTTCAATGTGGAAGAGAAAGGTAGGTCTCTCAACAGGAGGATGTGTGATAATTTCCATGATTGGTATCCATGTGGATCAAAAGAAACTTCAAATTTTCAATGAACTCCAATGGTATTTAATGACCCTATGGTCATTTCTAGGGTGTAGATGCTGTAAAATCTACCCCACGGTGGGTGCCAAAACTGTTGGCTTGGAAATTCATCTTGGGGGAAAAATTGGTGGTTTCCAAAACAACACTATGGGAATCTAATTCCCTCTACTTATAATGGTGCAACTGCCATATTATGCATGAAAAACAAGTGGATTCAATGGTTGTTTTTGAACTAGAGATCCATAGGGGCACTCCACTGACCCTATAGAAAATCCTACAATTTCTTACAAGGACAGAAAGTGGTCTGAGAGCAGGAATGAAGGCGAGGAGATCAATGATGGAGGTAGAACATCATAGGCACACAAACATTGATCAGGAAGTTTATAAAATGCATTTAAATGGAAGAAGAATACAAATTCGCAAACTAGAGCTACAAGACTAAATAAAAATGCATTGGTCTCAAAGTACCAATCGAATCCTCTGTCAAAGGGGCATAAAATCCTTCTTTTCTTATTGTAGTTGAAGTAGAAACTTGTAAAAGGAAAGGAAATGGAAGAAAAATACATAAAGAAGAAGCTTAGAAGAATGGAAACTATTATTTTTGTCCTCTGTTTGTGAAAATCATTTACCATCTTCAAAAATCAAATGCCAACCCCTATAATGACTTCCACAAGCCATGAAATAGCTCACACGAGGCTGTTACAACTTCCCAAACAACCAAGAAGTAGTTATAGTCGAGATCCAATCATTTGGCACCATTTCATATCCTTCTTTTGTAGAAAAAATGGTCATGGTGGGAAATGGCAAAGAATTTAATAATTAAAATGGTTACAAACTTACCAAATTGAATGTGGTCCATTAGATTTATCTTTTGCGCCTTTAAATATGAGCCATCCACGTGGCAAGAGAACATTGGAGCGAAGTTGGGGGAAATTTTTTGTGTTTTTTGCATGCCAAAGACATTTTCATGATTTTCTCCCAGAAAACTCCGTCAAAATTTAAAATTGAAGTTTCCATCATGTGGAGAATTTCACCATCTTTCCATTGATACCAAAAATGTGAAAATCTGAGCTCTAGATCGGAGGATATGGCCTCTTGAATATTTAGGGCAAAACTGGCAAAATTAGGGCAAATTTTGGGTATGCGGGCCAAAACTTGACCTTTTTCCCTCTTTTTTCAAATTGGAAAATTTTCCCCCAAAATCTCCGTGCCCCCACCAACCCGATGACACATGGCACTTTCTGGTTCATCCGCAAGCTTCAAAATAACATTTCACCCTTTTTTTCCGCAAGGGAAAATTTTCCCCAAAGTCCTCCATCGACCGCCAATTTCCTCGGCAAAATTTCCTCCTTACCTCTGTGGGCCCACCCAAGGAAAATTTCCCCTCCAAACTCCATCAAGCCATAACTTGTAAAACATGAGTTAGGAAGACTTCCTTACCTTTCTGGAAAGGGGAAAGAATTCTCTATCTGATGGAGGTGTTTCTAAGAATCCTTGATCCCTTGGGAAGTGCCAAATTTCAAAATACTCAGACTGGACCATTTTCAAAGGGTAACAACTCAAAAATTTCTAAGTCTAGACTTGGAAAAAGAAGGAAAATTTTGAGGAGACAACAAACAGCCATGTGTGTTTTGCGATATCGTGAGTGATGTCCTATGTTTGAAACCCACTTTGTGTGGTCTACTTGTTATCTTGCATGTCTACACTATTGTGCTTGGTAATTTCTACATTGTCTGTGTATTTTACACTTGTCTTATTACATACTTGGTTTTTCAGACTAACACTTGTATTGGCTAGCCATCCCCTTTTATGTGTGCCTTTGTATCTACCAAGTGTTTCCCTTTCCCCTTGTAGAATAGAGTTCTATAGGTCAGAGTATGGTTTGAACCTCTTTTTGAGCCGCATTCTACTTCCAAGGTCCTTACATGCTCCCCCAAATAGGGGGAGAATTGTTGAGGGTTTATACTAAGACAATGTATTTACACCGGTTCAGACATAACAAGTGAGTTCAAACCAGTCTACAAACTCCATACATAGCGGCCTTAATAGGACATGGTGTCCTTTGGAAATTATGTAGAGCAATTACAGGATTGGGGGTTCCAGTGGGTGTGAATCTCTACTCTTCTCCATCTAGTGGTGTTAGATCACCCAAAAAACTAGGATAGTATAGATATCTCTTCACACATTTCAGCAGAAGTGGTTAAAGTTGGAGGACATCACGCATTTCCTCCCTATACGTCTTCATCCAAGGTGGCGTGAGATCACCCAAAAAACTCATGACAGTACGGGCTTATCCTTCTACACCCTTTTTCTCAGCATGGATTAGGTACACATGTTCCATTTACACTATTTCTAGCATATTTTATATTGGTGTACTTTACGCATTTCTATATGTATGTGTATTTTACACAACATTTTTACATACATACATATTTAACTACTTGATCATTTTCTCCTTACAGGTCCGTTGTATGAGAAAAAAAATTCAAAGTGGGGGGCAACAACAACAACAACAACGATAATGACAATGAAAACATGCCGCTATAGGTATTTTCCTTTACTAAACATGCAGGTACACTACACACAGCAACAACTACACATTTGTTCCACTCCAGGTTCACTCTCATCACTTTTTATGCACATTTTCATCTTTAGAATCCATGCTCCTCCACATTTTTCTTTTTTTCATTCCACGTTAGAGTCTAGTCCATTGACATGTCTTCTTCTACACTCTACAAGGATATCAAGTACGCATTTCTATCTAATTTATTTTACCGAGCTTTCCGCTCTGCAACATGAAGTGGGGGGAAAAATGTAGACACAAAATTATATACTTTAAACATCATTTAGTTTGGTCTTATACTATTATTTAGAATGTTCTCAAGTGAATAATGTATTAATTAATCCCACCTTTTAGCCATCTTTATTTAATATTTTATTTTTTCATTCCCACATATTTTATTGCACTTATCCATCCATTTCGTAACTTCCCTGTCATTCTAACCCAAAATCAGGGTGCCCCAGCCTGTACCAGGGCATCCCAGGGAGCCCTAGTCCCACTTTGGGTACCCCCAATCAATGAAAATCCTTTCTCACTTATTTTTGGGCTAGCCATTTATTGTCTTTATATTTTTCCCAGTCAGCCTTGTCGGGATTAATTAATAAATTAATCTTGACATCCCTATAAATATAAGTTATAAAACCATAATAAGGGTCCTTCGTCATAACATCACATATTACTATCACTCCATCTAGAGTTGCATCCATTACATCACTTGCATCCACATAGTGTTATGCATCAAGGCTAGGAGATCTACATCACACACACTCCATAGGGGGATGGATTCTATTCTATTCCATTCACACATGTTATTTACATTTTCTATAATTACTATTGTTCTCTACTTCACAAAGAGTGATTGGCAGGAGATCACCTAGGGCACGACATGCACATACACACTAGAACTACATCTAGGTCTGAAATGTAGTGTAGAACTCAGTGATAAGACCACTAGTTTGGCAGATGAGGTCAATCTGACCCATTAATTTACATCTTTTAGTTTTCTATGGTTTGATACTTCCTTCTACATTACAGGTCATTTTCCAGCTCATCTGACAGATCTAGTGCAATAGATAGGAAGCACTCAAGGACACCTTGCGACCATATTAGATTCAAATTTTTTTATCATTTATAGATATCATAGCACCCAGATTATAGACTAGGACACCACGGGGAACCCCAGTCATTTTATATCTTCTATATCTGCCTTTCGCACGGCCCTCGAGTGTTTGTCTGCACTTCTTGATTTCATTTCTTGATCTGTGACAACCTACAATTGTCACTTCTAATTAATTAAGCCATTTCTTTCCTTTCTCTTGCATATTAGGGTTTTATTTCACTTAGAATAGTTTACTTACATCTATTCCATATATTTTTTAGTTTATTTACTATAACCTTTTAGTCCTCCTAATTAGATTAACATTAATATCCTAGTGTCCCCTTTTAGGCCACAAGATCATACAATATGTCATACACTTAGATGTTTCATTTACATTTAGAATTATAGAATATGTCATACAAGTTTCCTAAACAGATAAACATGAGTACGATATTCCTCTAATTCATCCTAAGAATATTAATTTTCTAAAAAATCAAAAATTATATAAGTTTGTGCATATATGGTTTGTTAAAATTAGTATTACTCCTCTCTTCTTTTGTGGTCTCAATGCATCTATTTTTGTGTTGGTTATTAGGTTTGAGGACATAATAGTTTTATAGACTCTTTGCTAACCATAGTCCAAACCGGTCTACATAATGTTCTTGTGTCTTTTGAGGTTTTCCCAAATTACCCTGTAGGTATCCACAAAGATAATATTTTAAAGAAATTATTAGATCTGCATCTTGTTACATCTGGTATTGATATGAAGCATGGCTCACACCTTCTCTCTCCATTCAATATAAAATTATTTATCACCTTGTTAATGCCCTACATCTTGTAGTTAAAAATGGTATAACAAAATCTAGTAGTGTGGTGAGTCATTTCAGTTTAGAGTCTCAGAAAATAGAACCATAATTCATTTCCTGGGCTGATATAAAGGTTCCTAAAGAATAGAATCTATCCAAAAAGGCTATTATTGAAGGACAACCTTCATTCCAAAATGTAACTAATGTTTTTGAAAGCAACCTTAAAATTTCATTGTCTTCCCGTAAAAATGAGACTCCTTCTCTATCTAGAGCCTCTTCCTCTAGATCAAGTTCTTATTTTTCTACTGAACCAACCAAAGAGCAAAAGAAAAAAGATAAAGCCTTTGTCTATAATCAGGATAGTATAATACATTATCCTAATTTTGATTATCTATGGTGTCAAGATTGTGATAAGATGATAAGATAACAATATATCCTCACAAATGGTCTTGTAATTAATATGACTGTAAAATTTAATATGGAAAGATCTATTTCAGATCTTCCCCCTCTCGAAGATGTTGAGATTGCTTCTACAGATGGAAAGTAAAAAAGACAGTTTTTGTTACCAGCAGATAATCAACAAATAAATTGAGCCCTCTAAATCTTCAAAGATGATCAATTAGAAAAATAAAGTTGTGATAGTTGTTCATGTAACCTCGAAGAAGCATGAAGAAACTCTCGTGGAGATCGAGAATAATATTAAATAAATAGAGCTCTATGACAAAGGTGAGCTCAAAACATGTATCTCAATTCTTAATCATAAGGTACATGATCTTCATACTATTGTTCACAAATTATCTACCTCAGTTGAATCCACTGTTCAACCTATTCAAATAATTTCCTCTTCTATTGAAAATATAATTCAACCTAATTGACTAAAATGTTGAATATAGGGATAGTTAATCTAAGCTACGCACAACTATAAAATGAAGTAAATAGATGTTGTAGATGAATGCATAAATGAATCAAACAACTAATATAATAAAAATTAAAACCCTAATGTGCAAGTGGGAAAAGGAAAGAACTCACCTGCTTTGATGATCTTGCGGGACTATGTCACAGAGGTGACTGGAGAATCTGGAAGCAAGAACGACTTTGTAGAAACCCCAAAAAGGATGGATTTGGGGTTGATTCCCTAGACATGGGAAACTGGAGAGGGTTTGGGGTGCCCATGGGATTTTTGTTCTATAAATTGGGCACCCTGGTATGTGCAACAACTCTAGAACTGATCTTCACATGCTCGGTAGGTGGTCCAAAACCCTCACTATATTTCGCATCAGATTCACTGCCCCACTTCAAATTTTTTTGTTATTCTAAGATGAATAGAAAGACCTGCAAAACCTTAAACAAGCATCAATCCCTAAAAAAGAAAAAAATTCATATGATTAGGTCACACTGACATCAAGTGCCACAATGGTGGACTTACTAAATGAGCGTTGCACTACATTCCAGACTCAAATATAGTTCTATGTGTGTGTGTGTGCATGCACTAGTTTTGTGTTGTTCTAGTTGCACTTTTATATATAACGAGCTAACTATTTGTAGATAAATGTAATAAAATGGTGCATGGAGTAGAATAAATCCTCCCCTTATGTTGTGTGTGATGCAGATGACCCAAGCTTTGTCCTTGTGATGGAGTTATGTCGATGGCATGATCACTAATGTAATAGATGGATGCAACCCTAGGTGGAGTGATAGCAGTGATAGTGCTTGGTCCCTCATTATGGTTTCATAAATCTATATGTATAGAGTTCTAATCTGATTTAATTATTAACCCCGAAATGCAAAATCATCTCAGACCACTAAAAAGATAAAGACCTCAAATGGCTATTAAAAGAGCCCAAAAGTGGTAGGAAAGTTCAAAAAAAAGATCAAGGAACCCATGGTGGGACTAGGGCACCGATGGGTGTAATCCCCCCCCAATACTAGCCTGGGTTCCCCATTCAAGGCTTAAATAACATGAAAATGATGAAACAGACTAGGAATATGTGTCATGGAGGTAAAGAATGATGAAATAAAATAAAACAAGATGGCCAAGAAGGATGGGGGATACATCAACCACAATAAAAGAAATCAATACTTTATTCACTCAGAAACCCTCTAAATAGTAGTATGATACTAGGATTAAATAATGTCTAAAGTGCATGATATTTGTGTTTACATTTACCCCTACTTTATGTTGGTGAGCGGAAATCTATGTAAAATAAAGTAAATAGAGATGTGTACCTGATAACCATGTAGATCGATGAAGAAGTGTGCCAAAGGACTAGACAAATTGTGGAATGACAAAAAAATGATGGAGTGTGGAAACTAAAGATGAAAAACACAAAAAATTTCCAGTTGTGTGTGATAAGAGAAAACCTAGGGTGGAAACATGTGTATAGATGCTGCTATGTGTACCTGTACGATTAGTATGCTAGGTGTGCCACCGTGAAGTGTTTTTGTTAACGTATTTTTCATTGTTGTTGTTGCCTCCAATTTGAATATTTGTTTCTCATACGACCAGACCTGCAAGGATAAAACAATCAAGTAGTCAAATATATATGTATATATGTCTTAAAATGCTATGTAAATATGTGTGTCTATGTATGTAAAAAGTGTGTAAATGTAAAATATGCAAAATAAAAGTGGTAAATGGAACATTTGCACCTAATCCATCTCAAGAAAAAGGGTGTAGAAGGATATCATGTACTGTCAAGTTTTTTTTGGCCAATCCAATGCCATATTCCAAAGAATTATAGGGAGGAAATGTTCTGTGTCCTCCAACCTTTAACTACTTCCTTGAACTATGAAGATATCTGTGTATCATCGTGGTTTTTTGGGCGATCTGATGTTGGTGGTAGAAGAATTATTGGGAGGAATTCCGTTGTATCATCCAACTGTTAAATCCTCCTCCAAATGCTAAGGACACCATGTTCTATAAAGTTTGTTGTGTATAGAGTTTGTAGACTTCTCTGAACTCACTCATTGTATGTAAACCCAAAATTCCAATGGTGGAAAGTGCACTAAAGTGAATGGGTGTAAACACCCTGTGTAGACTGATAAAACCCAAATGATGACGCCTCTCTTTGGGGGCGTATGTGACATCACTGATTAGAGGATGCAGCCCCGAAAGAGGACCAACCGCATGTACCTTATAAATTTTCCCTATAGGGGGAAGGGAATGTGCTTGGTAGAAACCAAGGAGTGCACAAAAAAATATGGCTAGCCAAAAAAAAAGTGTTAGGATGAAAAGCGTGCATGTAGAATACAATATTTAAGCTACGCAAAGACAGTAAAAACTACTAAGCAATGTAATGTAAACACGCAAGAAAACAAGTAAGCCACAAAAATTGGGTCATAAACATGAGACATCACTCACAATGTTGCAAGAAACGCAAGGTAAGCATGGCCACAAATAACAAATAATTGTGCACACCAAACATAGGGAAAAGGCTCACATATAAGAACAAGCAATGATATACAATGTAACAAAAAAGTAAAGTAGTCATGGAAACATGTAATCCTACAAAACAAGTGTTTCACATGGAACACCCATTAGCATGTTAGAGAAATAACCAATATGTCAAAGTGTGAATAACCAGGTAATGTAAAGAGCTAAGTGAAAAATGAAATAATAACACCTATGAGAGTTGAATTTGGATCCCCACAGCGACCAGTGTAGGAAGGGCAGAAGGCAATCATCCATGTTGCATGTAAAGGGCCTATATTTACGATCACAACTAAACAAAGATGCAAGCATACATGTGTGGATGGTATAGATAATGACATATAAGAAATCAATCTAACATGTTTAGAAAAGTGATCATGTAAAACACTAGTAAGCAAAATTAAATGCCCCCAAGACAATGCAATATGTTGTGGATGGATGGAATGGAATGAAAGATGGAATGATAGGAGCCGCGAGCCCCCCGAAGTGAATGGAAATTTATGCAATGAATGGAAATTACATCATAAGGTAGTGAGTGCAACACATAGAAGACAATGCAATACGCATGATGATAATAGACAACCATGTGATGAGTAGAATGTGTAATGTATGATGTATGTGATCCAATGTACGATGTAGGCTAACAAGTGTAATGTGCACAATATGTAGTATGGAAAATTTTATACTCGTAGACCATGACAGTGTTGTATGTGTATTATGAAGAGTAGTATGATGTATGGTGTGTAATATGTGATGTGAGTTGGGAAGATCTCCTAATAGTTTAGTTTGTAAAATGTGTATGATGTGTGGATGCCTAAATTTCAATGTGATGTAAACTAAATGTAAAGTGTTTGACATGTGATGTGTGAATAGATGTAATGTGTAGTGATAATTGTGCAGTGTGTGGGGTTTAGTGTAGTAATCCCTCAACAGTCAAGTGTGAACCGAAACACAAGAGTGTGTCATTGGGTAATGACGATACAAAATATGAATGAGTATGTGTATGCTTTGATGTATGCTAATGTAAATATTATAGGAATGTTAATGCTAATATGAGGGAAGGTTTATTAGATGTTATGCCCCCCAAGTGTGTGTAAGAAGAGCGTGTAAATTCGTCGCTAATTTCAGCACCTACCAAAGACCATGTTTACATTTAGCGGTGGAAGCATGTGGCATAGAAGCAACAGGAGTGTATGAACCGAAATGCACATCAAATGTACCATGTGTATATTGTTGTGAAGTATTAACATGATGTGGTGGAGTTTGTAATGTGTCTTGACTACTAGTATGAGGGTTTGTTACTAGGAATAAAGTGATTGTTTGAAGCTTAGACTTGAGAGGAGGTCAGGTTGTATTGATTCTCAAAGGAGACTTCTTAGGTTGACTTGGTAATGAAATAGATGAATTAGTAGAAGGGTTTTTGTGAACTAATGTTGATATATGGTTTACTTTGTTGACTTGGGGATACATTATGTGATTTCTTAGATGGATCGTGACTAACCGAAGAAGGAGTAACCTTAGGAGCCCATGTGGATGTAACCTTTGTAATAGGATGTTGTGCATTAAATGAAATAATACCTTGATGCTTAATACTTTTGATTATGCGATGAAAAGAATGGAAATCATTTTCATTATGTCCATTTATTCGCTGATAATTATAGTATGGATGACCTTGATATTTCACTAACTGATAGGGAGAATAGTAATGAGTAGGCAATAGATTGATCGACTGATGACTAAGGAGATGAATAATAATGTCATGTTGAATAGTATTATGATAAAAAATGAGAGGATCGGGAAATTTCATGTCTTGAGGTTCAACTAGATGACATGTAGTAGACACATATTGTATATACAACTGTGAAACATCCTTAAGTTGTTGAATTTCAGATCTAAAAGATGTAATAGTTGATTCCATAGCCTTAAAATTATCTTGAATAAAGCATGCAAAGAATGGATTGAGTCCAATAGGGGTTAATTAGATGGAATATCACTAGAGTCAAAGTCATCAGATAAATGATCGAATATAGGACTTATTTTGTGCGGTGACGCATTGTCATCCATATACATGAAGTCTAGCTATTTTTACAAAACATCCTGGAAATGAGGATATCGCTCAAGTAAATTAGATAAAGAGACTTGAGAAACTTGGGGAGCCATGATAGATGAAAAATGAGGATCCTAAGTGTGAAAGTGTCGGGTTCACCAAAATGATTAACTAAAATGTTGATAATATCGACTAGTTAATCTAAGCTATGCAGAACTGTAAAATGAAGTAAATAGATGTTGTAAATGAATGCATAAATGACCCAATAAACTAATATAATCAAAATGAAAACCCTAATGTGCAAGAGGGAAGAGGAAAAAACTCAGTAGATTTGATAATCTTGCAGGGACTGTGTTGCAGAGGTGACTAGAGAATCTGGAAGAAGGAACAACTATGTAGAAACCCAGAAAAAGATGTATCTGGGTTGATTCCCTAGATTAGGGTGCCTTAAGAGGGAATGCGACACCCATGGGGGGCTCTGGTTTATAAACTGGGCACCCTGGACTATGCAACAACTCTGGAAATGATCTTCATAGGATCCGCAGGTGGTCTAAAACTCTCACTATGTATTGCATCAGATTTTCTACTCCATTTCAAATGTTGTTGTTATTCCAAAATGAATATAAAAGACATGCAAAACCCTAAACAAACATCAATCCTTAAAAAATAAAAATGCGTATGAATAGGTTAGATTGACCTTAGCTACCACAATGGTGGACTTCCTAACTGAGCGTTGCACTACATTCCATACCTAAATGTATTTTGTGTGTGTGTGTGTGTGTGTGTGCGTGCATGCTCTAGGTTTCTCTTGTGTCAGCCACACTTTGTGATGTAGTTAGCTAACTATGTGTAGAGAAATTTAATAAAATGGAGCATGGAATAGAATAAATCATCCCCTTATGTTGTGTGTGATGCAAATGACACAAACTTTGTCCTTGTGATGGAGCTATGTGGATGGAATGATCTTCAATGCAATAGATGGATGCAACCATATCTGGAGTGATAGTAGTGATAGTGCTTGGTCCCTCATTATGGTCTCATAACTTTATATTTATAGAGTTTTCTTGATCTAAGTTTGTAATTAACCACGAAATGGTCGACCAATGAAAAGATAAAGACCTCAAATGGATAGAAAGATTCCAAAAAGTGGCGGGAAAGTTAAAAAAGTATCAGGGCACCCATGGTGGGACCAGGGTACCCATGGCACCTCAGTACTGGCCTGGGCACCCCAGTTAAAGCTAAAATAATGCAAAAGTGACAAAATAGACTGGGCATATGTATCATGGAGGTCGGAAATGATGAAATAAAATAAAGCAAGATGGCCAAAGGATGGGAGTTAGTTTGTACTTTCTACGCTAAAAAACCCTCTAAATAGTAGTATGAGACCAGGATTAAATATTGTCTAGCATGATTTTATTTCTATAGAGCTCATAGCGGACCTTCCTAATTTGCCTCTAGAAATCTCAAAAATTATTGTAGAAAATGATAATTGTATAGTAAAAATTATTGAGGATACCAAGAAGGAAATCTTATCTAAACTCTCTACCTATCATTATCAGTTTGATAACCAGATCTAAATCCTTCATCAATAATCTTCTGACCAACATAATAATATCAAAATATTCCAACAGTTTGTTGATCTTATCCCAGAAATTTCTTATAATCTTGAAGAAATACATTCTTTTACCAAGCCACATGAACGAGAAGTCACTGATTTGTCTAAAAAAATATTCTAGTTTAATGTTGTTAAAAAAGTCAGCGAGTCCAAGCCAAGCCTAGACACTTCACTCATTTCACTAAAAACTTATTATGAAATGTATTACTTTTTAAACCATACTTTATTTAATGAACACTTCTAACAAAATTAAATTTTCCATAATTTAAGAAAAAATCATTTATTTAATATATTTTTAAATAAAAATGTGTACTCAATTTATTATTGAAATACAATTCTCTTATAACTTTTCATTACGGAGGGATTGGATGCATATACACCCATCCACTTGAAATTAAGACCAGCCTTGAAATTTAATTAGTGATATGGATAATGTTGTTTTAAGTAGTTGATGAAATATTTAAATTAACTCGCAGACTTTGACTTTGGATTTAAACTTTAAAGAGAAGTTGGATTTGGGTCTAAAATTTTAGGCAATGAAATTGGGATTCAACTTATCCAATTTACTGAAAAAGTGAGGTTTCGATCATGGATGAAATTTGAAGGGCAAGTCAAAATTGCAATTTGAAGGTTATATTTTCAACTGACCCTTCCACAATGAAAAGTAGTAAAAACATTAACACTTCATATGAAAAGATTAAATCAAGTGTGCACATCACAAAAAAAATCTTTTTTTTAGATGAGGGACTATATTTGAGTACAAATTATCATAGATAAGGGTATTTTGGCCACAATCAATTACAAGATACATTATACATTAAGTTCAAATTGTTATCAAATATCTCAAGAGTCAATAAAATGTATATACTATTTTACATGAATTGTGTCTATGAAATGTGTGATTGTTCCAAATAGGTAAAGGGACTCTAAAGATGATGGTGAGCTAGTGTGAATAACAACATTAACATTGTGCATTGTAAGATGTTTATGATACTTAGTATTACAATACCATTTAGTGACATTTGTGCCTCTAATTTCTTTTAGCTATTAGTTTATATTGTATGTAACTAGCAGAGTTTGTTAACACCACTTCCACGTAACTACGTAAGTTAACATCTTAGAGCACATATCCATGTAATTCCCCCGATTTTAAGTGATTATAAATCTTATTCGACTCTATTTTTTCTTAATGTGGGTGCTTGATTTTCTTTTGAATGTTGATACACAGTTTATTCCCTTATAACGTAGGATCTGATTCCATGTCTTGTATACTTGGATTCCATGAATTTAAACATATTTTCTCGTGAGCACCATTGTGTTTATGGAAAACCATAAATGTTGAAATAAACAATGAATGGAAAAGGATTTATAATATTTAAGTAAGATTGCAGGGAGGGGGTGCGATGGGAAGATAAATAAATAATGAAGAAAAACCATTTGTAGTTTTCAATAAGAATAGTTTACAAGGCCACTGGGATATATGGTAGTAGCTATTGAATTTGTTGGTATGTAGGGGTATTTCAATGTTGAAGTGTTGCAAAAGAGTGTGTAAGAGTAAACTAGACCTAGAGAGGTGCATTATTTTTGGGAATTCAAAATCAAGTGTTTTAAAAAAATATCACTATGTATTTTTGTATTTCTTACATTACAAATTTAAGAAATTTCTTACATAAAAAAACTAGAATAAAAAAATATTGAAATATGTAGATTCATTCTAACAAACCTTGTAGATGAATTATGTGCTTCAACAATCCTAGTTCTCATCAAATCCACCATGTTCTCCTCCCTTCAAGTTTCAACTCTCATTTTAAAATTGATTTGAAGTTTCTATGTAAAGACAAAACTTTTTTCTTCTCTAGGAATTGTATTTGTGATAATAAAATTCACTAGATGGTTTTTTATTTGGTACTTCTTATATATTCCTTAGCCAGTCTTGTTGGAAAACCTTCATTTCGGAAACCCTGAACTACTTAACCTTACATGCTCTATTGATGGGTAGTTGTTACTTTGAGTTTATCCAAATGGTTCTATCGCATGATGAGTTGTATCAACCCCAAGGTAATTGTTAAAATATTAGGCATTTGATTAAAATAAATGTTGGTAAGGAAAAATCTAAATTATTATTTTTCTTCTTAACCGATAGCTTGGTTTTGTGAGTCACGAGTCAATGGCGTTGTCTTTATAATAAGCCAATAATTTGTAATTGAATCCTTCATACAACATTTAATACTTTTTATTTCATCAATATCCTATTAGTAATTTAAACTTTTCAATCTTCAAAATGTGAATTTATGTAGAAAATTATGGCACTATTTTTTATTACACTTGCAGTACTCTTTTTTGGGATTTAGTGATTGATTGTAATTTTAAATATTGTTAGTTGATTAGTGACATCAGACGTGGAAGGGCATTCTTAAAAACAACCCTTCTTTTTCCATTTTTCATAAATATTTTCAATTCCATCATGTCATTTAATTTTTATATTTTCAATTTTTTTAAGGGCCATTTTTTAATATTTTTTAATTTTTATGGTACACTTCTCTGACAGTGTAAAACCCTTTGGAAGGGTTGGGATGGGTGCAATTTTAAACCCCTGTTTTCGATTGATTTTTCAATAATTCAATAAATGCTGTCAAGATGAAAACTATGTACAAAATGCATAGAAAAAGATATTCAATCCATCATTAGTTTTTTTGTAATTATTATTATTGCATGGATAGGCGTGTCAAGTTAGAATTTGGGGGTTCCGAGCAAGGGTCAAATTTGATGTTTGTTTAGACGTTTTTAATGATATTAATCAAAAAATACTTGTAATTTTTTGAAATAATTATGGCATGTGATTTGCATATTTAAAATATGAATTTCATTTTTACATAGAGTTATATGTAAATTATTTCAATACATATTAAACATTGTTAAATAAATACAGAATAGTCTTTTATATATTTTATTAATAGGATAGAAATAACACTATAATTATTTTGAAGGGCAGTATTGAAAAAGTTCTCTCCCCTGCAATTTTTTTAACAGGCATACGTGGACGTCAAATTTAACCCCAGTAGGAACTTTGGGGAGATGCGTCTGCCACACCATATCAAAGAATCTGACGGTGATACAGAAAACATATACCCAACATCCATATTTGAGAGCATATCGAATATGCTCTCAAAGACTAAGTCCTATTCAGAGGAAAATGAGAAGCCTCGGGGACTTTAAAGACATCCTGTATTTTTCTGTAGATTAATGTCGCATCGTCAATGACTGTCTTTCTCTTTGTTTTTTATTCCACGGACTGATGTACAAATTGTCAAACTCATTCATCTACATTAAAAAACAATGAGTTTTCGTTGTCTTCATTGAATGCAGGGACCTTGTCATGTGGACCACTAGCTACCCTTCATATCCTAATGCATCTGGTCAATCCCGGTCAATGCATAAAAATGGACGGTGATGATGCGTTGACCAAGGTTGACCAGGTGCATTACGAGTGAAGGGTAGCCTCTTCCGTGATGTAGCACCTTTCTCCTAGTTTCCCATTAGGTGGTGACAAAACTCTCCATCGCCCATCTCGTCTCTAGAAAATCTAATTTTTTTTAAACTTCCATTTCGTCTTTTTTTTTTTTGGATGTTAGTTACTCCATGCAACAAAGTATATTCTTTATTTTTCTTTTTAATTTTCTACTTTCATTATATTTGAATTTGAATGTTCACTTACCCCATACAAAAAAGCATATTCTCATTTTTATCTCTAATTTTCTACTTTTATTTTTGTTGGCCGAGAATCTATTCATGATCATGGTTGTCATAAGTTTTAATGGTGGACACAAAATGATATTTTGAGGAACTGGAAGGGCGGCGCAAGACTAGGTCAATGTAGGATGCATTAAAGGGTATGGTTGGCAAGCGTAGAAGCGTGAGGGGATTCAAACATGTGCAAGCTTCTTAACTACAAACGGTGGTGAAGGATACTTTGGAAAGCCGCCAAGGGTGGGGAGAATGTGGACATCAATGGAAATAACTTAAGTCTCGCCCCTTTTGACATGCATCGTCGAGTTTGCATGTGGAAAGATCTTAGTGTCTTTGCCATGTACGTTCTTTGATATTGTCTATGACTTCTCTCTTGTCATGTATTTCTACACGGTCTCCAATTTCTTTGCAGCTCAATTGAACCATGACCACTAGTAATGTTCTCATTTTTTCCCATTTTTATCTCAACACAAAATTCACAAGGACGAAGCTCGAACACCCAAACACTTTGGTTTCTAGTGGATAAGGGAAGTAGATTGCAAAAGAGTTACAACAAGATCGCAAAGGCATGCTACTAAGGATACTATTATGATCACTGATCTCAACATCATGCAAATCATCCATGATTCTACTATTGCAACGACTACTTACAATTTCCACACAAATGTATGCAAAGCTTACTAAGAGTAAAATGTTACGATGTTTGATATGGGTTTGAGCCACATTTGACATCTATATTCTTACCCATTACTATCGAAAGAAAGAAATTCAAGGTGACAGTTTTCAGAGACGTGCATTTAGGAGGTAAAATTTTGACAATAGCATGTTTCATTGCTATGTTCAGGGAATTCAAAAGAAAATACAAAAGAGACATTAACATTGTTGGTTGGATTTTATGTTGCTGAATATGCCCAATGGAAGCACATTAAAACCAACAATAGTTAGGGAATGTCACCTATTGACAGGGTGACATTCCTCTGCATTTGAGAGTGGCAGTTCCCTCGTATGATGGGTTTTGTTTTTTGTATTATTTGTGCTTGTAACCGGAAAAACATGAAAAGGGAAGCAAAATTGGAAAAGGGAAAAAAAGGAGACAAGGGGAAAAGAAGAGAAAGATAAATGCATATTGAAAACAAAGAACTACATACAATAGCACCTCTCTATCTAGCATGAAGGGAAGAATACAATGATAAATGTAAAACCATAAAGTAAAAAGTCTTTATCACCTGTAGAATGCATTAATATGGCACAAAGTCCGCGTACCTTAACAACAAACACAAAGTCTGGACACAAGAGCATCAGACAAACCAGGAAGGATTAATAGCATTAACAATATCATTCAATCATAAATGGAATAGCATATTTTATAATCAAATAACATTAATACAACAGTGGAAAAAAACATTGTATTCATGAGAATATAGAGAAGAATAGAGTTACATTTATTCTCTCTCCAGTAGAGAAGCATATAGAGAATGTTCTAAAAAGTCCCTTTTTTACAAGTATAAATCAGCCTTTTATAGGCATCATGCTTCCAAAAGTAGTTATAAAAACTACTTTTAACCCAACCTATCACTAACCTTAGTTCTCAAGTTGAATCAACTTGAATTTGCATAATGTTTTTATGAAATTGTGACATTTAACTAATTAAAAAATGAATTAGTCAATTATAATTTTATAATCCTATTTCTCTAAATTCAAATTGATAAAACATTAGGAATTGTTTGATAATACATTTATTTTCCCTATGCCTTTCTTCTTGAATGATTGAAGCCACATGCTCTTTCATTTCTTCAATTTTTTGACATCACCTAGAGAACCAACTCTTGAAATTTATTGCTAAAATTGAGCTCAAGAAAATGGTTTAATGTTAGGAATAATTAGTGTGCACATAAGTTCATTGTTCCATATTATATTATTTTGTATGAGTGTGAATATAATGTGGAGATAATAATACGTGTAATTTATTATTACATGAGTAATAATCACATAGAAATTGTAGGTTGAGAGAATAAAGGGTGGGAGAGATTTTAGGGATAGTTAGTGGTTAGGAGAAAAATCTAAGTGGTTAGAACACATATCCTAGATTAATGTTAATGCTTAAGATAACTATCTCTATATATGTGTAACCTTTGTAAGAATCATATGTTGAATTGAATTAATTATTGATCTTATGCTCGTCTCCAAATTTGGGGGTTTCCCCATATTTGGTATAAGAGAAAGGTTTCTTATGAGGCCTCTCTATTTTTACACTCCATCCATGCTTTTGTTTGTTAGGTAGACTTAGGAAATAGGAGAGAAAATACCATGGACCTCATAGAAAACACATTACCTCTATATGTGCTCATTCATGTGTTGTAATGCCAAAATGTGCAAAACAAAGGCTAACATGATACCACGAACCTCATGCAACCCCTTTGTTCGTGCATTCACCCTTCTTGTAATCTTTCGATGATGTAGCAGATCAGACCTCGTGTGAACTCATTTGGAAGGAACCATTCATTTCCATCATCTTTCTCCTTTCATCATGTTCACTATATCCTAAATCTTCATTCACTTAGTTCATATTTTTCATAATCCAAAAATTAAAAAAAAATCTAGAGCATATATTTCGGTTTCTAAAAAAATTGTTTTGCAGCAATCGGTTGACCACATAGTTCGTAGATATGTCATTTGTGGGTCTTCCTTTCGATTGAGAATATACAAATCAGGCACCACAAAGAAATGTTTTCATTTTGCGCCATTAGTGGCTATGAAAAAATGGATCAGAGATCCCTTGCAATAGATTTTCCATGTGGCATTCATCCCCAAGTCAGATCTTGCATTGTGACGTTGTAGACACTAAATCACGCACTTTGGGTAACTAATTAGTCTTGATTACATACTACTATTCATATGACTCCTAAGTAAGAAAATTACTAATTAAACCATGTCTTTGGCCACCTTTATTTGATTTTTGTTTCCACTTTTGCTCTTACACCCTTACTTGCTTAGTATTCCTTTTTATACCTCGGCATTTATCATCCTAGACACTAGCACCAAGCCAAAATGCCAGCACCAGGAGCCCTCATCCCCTTTGGGTGCCCCTGACCTCAGTATACTTTGTTCACATCTTTTGAATCTTTTCTAGTCATTTGAGAATCTTATCTTTTTGGTAGTCATAATTTTTGGGTTTACGAAATTAAAGCAAGGGAATCATATAAATATAAAGTTATGTGATCATAATAAAATACTAGGCACTAAGCATTAGCTATCACCGCCTAAGGTTGCATCCACCAAGAATATATGAGCTTCATTGCATCCATCTAGTGCCATCCAAGGGACACAAGGTCTAGTTATTCTACATACACTTCATAGGAGGGAAGTTCATTCTATTCCTTGCACACATCTATTACATTTCTTTACATGTAGCTTACTTGCTCACTATCAAGTGCAACACGCACAAGAGCCACCTAGGGCACGATTCCACACACACACATAGAACATCATTGGCTCTGAGATGTAGTACATCACTCAGTCATAAGTTCACCATTGTGACAACCGAGGAAAGTCCAACCCCTCATTTTACATCTTTTTTTAAGGATTTGATGTCTCTTTGAGGGTTTTGCATGTCATTATTTCATTGCAGGTTTCCAGTGACCTCGGTGATCTTAGTGCAACAAAAGGAAAAGAACATGGAACACCTTGTAACCACTCTGAGGATATTTTTTGAGCATCTACTTAGACCCAGGAACCTCAGAAAATAGGTCTAGGATACCCGCATGCACTCCTATCCCTCTCCAGGTGCCCTAGTCTAGGTAGATTGTCATCTCGTACACTTTTCTGAGGCTTTGTGCAATGCTTTTCCCTATCTCTTCACCCGGTCAGCACTTCGGCACAATCCATATTTCACTGTGAATCAACTAAGGCTTCTTACCCTCTCTTTGCACTTAGGGTTTCATACTTTATATGCTTAGTTTTGCTTGGGTTAATTGTTGTATTTACTTGATTATTCATTTACTTCTGCAATAACATTAGATTAGGCATATATTTCCATATTTAGCTTAATCATTTTGGTGAACTCGAACTCGATTTGAACACTCTTAGGATCCTCATCCTTGCATTGTTTCTATCTTTCTAGGATCTCTTCATCATGATTATCTCTATTAATGATTTCTTGCTCATTAATCCTGAATTAAGATAGAGAATCAAAAATATCCTATCTACCACTCGCATTCTTGTTAATATTCATCCAGATATATTATATCAAACGTTTGTCGATCCACTTTCTCTGTATTTTTTTTCCATCTAATCTAGTGTTGATCTTACTATTTTTGAAAATGACCCACCCTTACACATCATGATTCACATTTATAATGTGGGAGTCAAACGCACTCTAATTGATAATGGATATGAAATCGATCTTTTTCCTATGTCATTCCTTGAAAAGATTGGTCTTTCTATTGTTAATGTTAGCTCGTCAAGTGTCTTTCTCTTCTTGCATATGATGGCTCTGTCCGTCCATGCCTAGGTCACATTACTCTACATATCACCATAGGATCCAAAACTATCAATATGGTTTTCCTCGTAATTGACTTCCCAGTTTCATACAACTATTTACTTGGTAGGCCATGGCGTCACGCCATGCAAGCGGTTCCTTCTAAAGTACATCACTATGTCAAATTCATACATGAGGGCATAGAGTATACAATTACTTGTGATCAACACCCTTTAAAATATTGTGACCATGATCCTAATACTATGGTTCCTACTCCACGAACTAACGTTATTGATGAGTTTCAACTTATGGATACTTTGACTCATCTTCCACCACTTGAAGGTGATATTTTCATGTTAGACACTATCCCATCTGCATCGACACCTCCCCTGCTTCTACAACTGCTATGATTATTTATCAGGGGCATGTCCCAACATCAGGCATCATACCACCTTCAGCGTCCTCTCATGCTCAATCGACATCTACACTACCTCCTTTCACATGTACACTTTTCATGAATGACTCTTATGGGGAACACATTCCATTCGATCCCACTATGGATGATACCATTTACACACATGATGGTCTAGCTTAGCTTGGGTATACACTTGTTGATCTTATGCCACCACTCCATTCTTCTCAACTTTATCACAGGTTCATTCACACTACTACAGTTTATGGTCTTCGTGTCTTTCACCTCACCATATTTCTTGCACGTGCTCCTCGACCTTATCCACTTATGCTTGGATAGTCATGGCTTGATTACATTGGGGGAACACTAGAGCCCTGATCACACTGATATTTCATTTCCCATGCCATTTTTCCACGTCTTCATTCACAATGATTCATTCCTTGGTTATTCACAAAAACCTTACTTGTTGGTATGCCCATGGATGTCCATTATGACCTTTCACTGATGAATAATATGTTATGGGCATGTATAACCTAAATGGCTCTTTACTTGACCAAGCACATACTATTGCTTATCAATTTTCTGATGCATCTTCATTCAGTTTTGACCATAACAATGATGATCTTCTCAATGATGTTACTTGATTGATCTCATTATCCACATCTACTTGGGGGGCATCACACTATTTCTCCCTCCCCTTCTAACGTTGACATGCACGTCTAATCTTCCCATAGCTATACATCTAATCTCTCACATATAACATGCACATCTTGATCATCATTTCCTGATGACACACTAGTGTTCTTGCGGTTCTGACATGACTTTTGAGGGATCTCTTACAAAAGGAACCTTATTCATTTTACATCCTTCATTTACATAGTACATACTTATCTATTACATACTCATTCATACGTACATACATTTATCACCATCTATCGTATATTCACGTACACAGTAAAATATCTCATCATTTATCACCAAAACCTCATTCATCAAGCAACACACTCATCACCATAAACTTGGGGGAATCGTAATCATCCCCTCTTATATCCTACACACATCACATCTAGTCTTTTATATTCATCATACACATCTTTATACATTTGCATCGTCATTCCCTGATGACACACTCTCGTGCTTTGGTTCACACTAGACTATTGAGGGCGTACTATTCTTGCTTTGGTTCACACTAGACTATTGAGGGCGTACTATCTACAATGAACCTCACAGACTGCATACCATACACTACATATTTAACATTACACACTACATACATCACATCACGTGTTACACACCTATGACATCTTCTCTTGCATCCTCTATTACACATTTTGCATCCTATTTACTCTACACATTTACGACATATATTTCTCACATCTACTACTATGTGTTGCACTCACCACCTTATGAAACAATCTAGTTCTATGGTCCATGGACCTCCCCACACTCACAGGTTTATGCACACTCTCATTCACTCATGTACTTACACTTTACACTTTGCGCTTTGACAATCACATCTTTTTTGTACACACATTAGACTCATTTCCCAATGACGCACTCTCATTTATGGTTCATTATTGACTGTTGAGGGTGCATCTAAAAAGGAAACTCAATTCATTCATACACATCCACTTGGGTGAGAACACGGGTCCTATCATTCACAATGCATTCAATTCCATCTCATTCACAACATTACTGCATATATTGGTTGTATTTACTTTTGCTTACTTATGCTTTTACATGTTCACTTTATTACACATGCTAGATAGATATCTTATATGTCACTATATTTTATCATAAACATATGTTCATTCACTTTCAATTTCTAGTTGTGATAGTAGATTATACATATCTATTACACACAACAAGGATGTTTGGTGTAGTACCTATTACTAGTCCCACAGTGGCTCTTGGTGTACATCCATTTTTGTACATTACAGGTGCTATTATTTCATTATGTTTCATAACACACCGCTTTATTAGATTATACATGTTTTGACATAATTCTTATCTTTCTAACATGCTAATGGGTGTTGCATGTGTAGCATTTGTTATGCAGCGATATCTACTTCCATGGTTGTTTGTTCCATTATTTGCCATTGCTTTCTCTTTGTCCTGACATTGTCTGTGAGATTTTCACTTTGTCTTGTGTGCACACTCTCTTCTTTTGGGATTTGCCGGCCTTGATTGTCTTGAAACATAATTAATGATGTCCTATATTTGTAGCCCTCCTTTCATGGTTTACATTGACTTCTTGCATGTTTACATTGTCTTCTTGCATCTTAGCTTACACATTGTCTGCTTAGATTATATTTTGTATTATGCATGCATGTTTATCTTTGTTTGTACTAACACTTGTCTCCCACTCACTTTTTTATGAGTGCCTTGGTTTATACCAAGCACATTCCCTTCCCCCTGTAGGGCATAGTTTCAACACAATGGTCGATCCTCCTTTGGGGCCACATACTCCTTCAATGCCATCACATGCACCTCAAATGAGGGGGGTATCGTTCAGGGTGAATCAGTTGTCTCCATACAACGTCATACAGTCATAGTTCATCATAACATAGTACTGGTACAACATAACTGTCAGTTTTCAGACATGGCTTAAAATTAGAACTAGGTCCTTAGTACAACATAAACACCAGTGCCTAGACTAGGACAGTAGCACCTGGGTGCCCCTGACCCTTCCTAGATGCCTATGACAAGGGGAGGTTACACAGTTTTTTGGTAGTTCATTATAGTCTACAGAGCTCCACACAACAGTTTTTATAGGGCACATAGTCCTTAGCACTCAGCATGCATGCACTACACAAAACTTTTTACTTTCGCGTTGGATCAAATTTGTTTTAATTTTTTAAATTTTTCACACCATCTGCAGTGGTGTCCTACATTACGAGGAATAAGTTAAAGGTTGGAGGATAACATGGGAATTTTCTTCCATACAATTTTTCCATGACTTGGTGTGAGATCACCCTAAACAATTGCGGCCAACGCAACTGACATGAGATCACCTGAAAAACTCGTTCATCTAAAACATATTGAGGATCATTTCTACACCCTTTTTCTCATCACAGATCAGGTGCAAATGTTCCTTTTTCACATTTTTCACATACTCTACTTACTTTCCTTACATTTTATTTACACATTTCAATCATATACATGTGTATTTGACTAACTTGTTCATTCTTCTCTTTTGTAGGTCCATCCTTATGGGAAGTGGTAGTCACATCACATCAACATCATCATAACATCAATAACAACATCGACATCGACAAAAGGTGCATCATGACATCTACACATGTGTTTCCACCCTAGGGTCATTTTTATCATCACATTTTTACACTTTTTCCTCCTTAGCATCCACGCTTCACATTTTTAGCACTCCATGCTTTGTCTTGTCCCTCGGCACGCTCTTCTACATCGATCTACATGGTTATCAAGTACACATCTCTATCTGATTTTATGTTACCAATATTTCCACTCACCAAACTAAAGTGGGGGAAAATGTAGACAGTAAATCATGCACTTTGGGTAACTAATTAGTCCTGATTACATACTACTATTCATATGATTCCTAAGTAAGAAAAATACTAATTAAATCATGTATTTGGCCACCTTTATTTTCTTTTTGTTACCACTTTTGGGTCTTACACCCTTACTTGCTTAGTTTACCTTTTTATACCCTCAACATTTATCATCGTGGATGTCAGCACCATGCACCCTCATCCCCTCTGGGAAGCCCCTGACCTCGGTATACTTTTTTCACATCATTTGAATCTTTTCTAGTTGTTTGAGCATTTTTATATTTTTGTTAGTCATCATTTTTTTGGTTATTTACAAAATTCAAGCAAGGGAAGCATATAAATATACATTTATGCGATCATAGTAAAAGACCAAGCACTAAGCATTAGCTATCACCACCTAAGGTTACATCCACCAAACATCTAAGAGCTCCATTGCATCCATCTAGCGACCATCAAAGGGACACAAGGGTTGGTTATTCTACATACACTTCGTAGGATGGAATTTCATCTATTCCATGCACCCATATATTATATTTCTTAACATGTAGCTTACTTTCTTGTTATCAAGTGTGACACGTACAATAGCCACCTATGGCACAATTCCGCACATACACATAGAACTATATTGGGTCTGAGATGTATTGTAATGCTCAGTCGTAAGTTCACCATTGTGACAGATGAGGAAAATATGATCCCTCATTTTGCATCTTTATTTTTTAGAAGTTGATGTCTCTTTGAGGATTTTAAAGGTCATTATTTGATTGCAGGTTTACAGTGATCTCAACGATCATAGTGCGACTAAATAGCGATGAAAGGAAAACAACAATGAACACCTTCTGACCACTTAGAGTAGGTTTTCTGAGCATCTTCGCATACCCAGGAGCCTAAGAAACAAGTCTCGGGCACCCAAATGCACCCATGTCCTTCTCCAGGTGCCTCAGTCCTAGATCATTTCCAACTCATACATTGTTTTGAGGCTCTGTGTGACACTTATACCTTTATGTTCACCTGGTCATCACTTCACCACAGTCTAAATTTCACTATGAATCAACTAATGATTCTTACCCTCTCTTTGCACTTAGGTTTTCATAATTTATATGCTTAGTTTTCCTGGTTTAATTATTGTATTTATTTGGTTATTCATTTACAACTACAATAACATTAGATTAAGCATATATTTCCATATTTATCTTAATTAGACGTCTTGATCTGGCTTTGTTTAGATAGAATTATTCTTTTCTCTAATGTAAAGGAACAATGTAAAGTATACATGGAACTCACTACCCTTCTTAAACTCATGGTGAAGACTATCCATGAACACCATGTAGCATCTTCAGTGAATAGAACTTATGCATGCATCATTACATGAGTTTTTGGCATCGAAATCATCTTATACTTAGCTCAAATCTCCTAGTCTGGATCCTCGATGAGCTTGAACCAAATGATGTTGAAACTCTCGCTGGCATCTAAGATCCTGATTTACTTTGTATTAAATAGATTTTACATCCACATCACATTCCCAAATAGATCAAATATTTTAGCTTGAATCATCTATCCCCTAGCTTGCCCCTGTGAATCGTAGCTTATCGAATCTAGCTATGCTCCCGTGATTTTATGAGCTCATTCCCAAATCGACTTCTATTATGGACATCTCCCTTCTATTATTTTATGAGTTCATTCCCAAATCGCGATGGAAACCCCATTGGAATTGGTGGTAGAATTGAACATCCTCTTCTTTAATACAAATCTTATGCATCTATATAAAAATAAAACATTTACTTGTGCTAATGAATTAAGTCTGTTCTTTTAACACCGATACCCTAAATTTGGGTAAAGCCTTATTATCTCATTGGTGGAGGTAATATTGTGAATTTTTTAGCTAGTAGTTTTTCAGGGATTCAACTCACCTCAAGCACTATTTATTTTTCTCCAAATTTTTTCTTCGAGGAGAATATTCTAATTTAAGGGGGGTAAATATTTAAACAACATTTTTTGAAAGGGGGGGCGGGGGTTCAATAAAGGTGAACCTCTAATCGTCAGAAGCAACATGGAAGATATAAGCAACAGAAAATCAAGGTTAATCAACCTGATGCAACTCCAGAGTGTTCTCTCTTATATGCACACCAAGGGGGGAAATCTTAGGAATAATTAGTGTGCACATAAGTTTAGTGTTATATATTATATTATTTTGTATGTGTGTATATGTAAGTTAATATTATGTGAGTAATAAAAACATAGAAATTGTAGGTTGAGAGAATATAGGGTAGGAGATATTTTAGGGATAGTTAGTGGTTAGGAGAAAATATATGCAGTTAGAACAACTATCCTAGATTAGTGTTAATGGTTAAGATAATTATCTCTATATATTTGTATCCTTTTGGTAAGGGAATCATATTTTGAATTAAACTAATTATTGAGCTTATGCTCGTCTTCAAATTTACGGGTTTCCCCATAACCTTTTCAAATACTACGAGTTCTTCCAATCTCACTAATTGTACATGGTGCAAATGATCTATTATTCTTATAAAAGTGGCAAAAACAATATTAGGCTACGATCCTTATGTTGATTCCTACCCCTTGACTGAGAGACCACCAACAATGCAACAATATATGGGAAAATTTAAAATTTTGAGGAAATGTGGGGAAATTTGGATTTTATTTTCTTTTATATATAGATTTTTACAGTGTTAATTTTTCAATTATACAAGGATTAATTAAAGACAGAAGCAAATGGAAATTCTAAAAGAAAAATGTCAGAATTAAATACTTACATGTCCCACTCCTATTCCAAAACTCAAATTATTCCTACAAAAATATTATTTTCTACAAGTGCTCCACTTTATCATTTACGGGCGCAATTTGTGCATAAAGGGGCCAAAATGAAAAAAAGGAACATCTAATAAATTCAAGGTTCGAAACCCAACCACAATGTTGGGTTCTTGTTAAAATTTGTAGCTCCCCTTTTCATTTTTAATCTTAACTAATTACAAGGAGACATGGAATGCTTGAACAAACATTGATAATTGCACCACTCCAATGGTTGGTCATATGAGCGTCAAGTAGATTTAGTAAACTAATTGAAAACTTTAAAATGAGACACCATATGAATTCTTACATTGTTGAGTACAAGTATTTCTTTAAATTTACCTTGTGCACCATGCATATAAGATGGGGATGCCCACATGGTTCAAGAAATAATTATATCACCATCCAATAAAATAAAGATATTCAAGTCAAACAATGTTGAACTTTAAAAAAAAATTAATAACAAATACTTATGCACATAGATGAGTTAAATTAACGTAATCTAGAACCTAAATGAAATTGAAATGAGAAAAATCCAAATAAAATCAAGAAATGGTGATTTATGCAGGCGGATTTAGGATGAACGTCGATGGATTTAGAACATAATGGAGTAAATTTCCATTCACATGTCGGATAGGCTGACCTTTTCATGGTTTACAGAGGGTTAGTTATTTCTAACGTAGGAACAACGAAATTTTTTACAAGTATTCAACGTCATTAACTTTTCCATAATTTCTACGGTGCAAACAAATGGCATTTACGCAACTGAAAGAAATTAATTTTTTTGAGGAAATGTGGTGTAATTGGGATTTTATTTTATATATTTTACGGTGTTAAGTTTTTGATTATACATGGATTAATTTTAGACAAAGATGCAAATGGAAAGGTTGGAAGAAAAAATTAGTAATTAAATACCTACATCTCCCACTCCTATTCGACAACTCAAATTATTCTTTAAAAAAAGTATATCTTCTACATGTGTTCCACTTTATCATTTACGAGTGCAATTTGTGCATAAAGGGGCAAAAAAGAAAAAAGGGAAAATCAAATATGTTTAAGTTTGAAACCCAACTAAAATGTTGGATTCTTGTTACACTTTGTAGATTCCCTTTTCAGTTTTAAGTTTGACTGCTTACAAGGAGACATGGAACACTTGAACAAACATTGATAATTACACTTAAGTTTTCAATTAGACAAGAATTAATTTAAGACTAAGACGCAAATGGAAGGTCTGAAAGAAAAATGTAAAAGTTAATACCTCCATGTCCCACTCCTATTCCATGAATCAACTTATTCCTACCAAAAATGTATCTTCTACATGTGCTCAATTTTATCATTTACGAGTGCAATTTGTGCATAAATGGGCCAAAAAGGAAAAATTGGAAAATCCAATACGTTTAATATTCGAAACCCAACCACAATGTTGGATTCTTGTTATGCTTTGTAGCTCCCCTTTTTAGTTCTATGCTTGAATAATTAGAGGGAGACAAGGAATGCATGAACAACCATTGATAATTATACCCCTCTTATGGTTGGTCATATGAGCATGAGGTAGATTTAGTGTACTAATCAAAATCTTTAAAATGAAACTCCATATGGATTCTTACATTGTTGAGTATAGATTTTTCTTTAAATTTAATGTGGGCACCATGCGTATAAGATGGGGATGTCCATGTGGCTTAAGAAATAATTATATCGACATCCAAGAAAATAAATATATTCAAGTCAAACAATGTTGAACTTTAAAAAAATTAATAAAAAATACTTATGGACCTAAATGAGTTAAATTAACATAATCTAAACCTAAATAAAATTGAAATGAAACAAAGCCAAATAAAATTGAAACTAAATAAAACCAAATGAAATCAACATGTAGTGATTTATGCAGGAGGGATTAGGATTAACAGTAATGAAGGAGTCAAGATTTGGGACCCCATTGCGCATTTGAAATAATTAGAATAGAATGGAGTAATTTTCCATGCACATGTTAGATAGGTTGGAATTTACATGGTTTATAGAGGATTAGTTATTTCTAACGTAGGAACTGTGACACTTTTTACTCTATCAACATCATTAACTTATCCATCATTTCTAGGGTGCAGACAAATGGCCTTTATGCAACTGAAAGAAATTTAAATTTTTGAGGAAACATGTGGAACTTAGGATTTTCTCTTTTATATATGTATTCGTGTGTGTGTGTGTGTGTGTGTGTGTGTATAATATTTTACGATGTTAAGTTTTTGATTAGAAAAGGGTTAGTTTAATATAAAGACACAAATGAAAAGTTTGAAAGAAAAATGTCAGAATTAAATACCTACATGTCCCCACCATGTCCAACTCCTATTCCACAACTCGAATGATTCCTAAAAAAATTGTATTTGCTACATGTAGCGGTGTAAAGAGACAACGCTCACGACGATGACAATGACGACGCGCCATAAACCACCAACCCGAAAATGCGACAAATTTTTTTTTATTATAGTTCCAGGGTGAGCCCGCATATAGGCTCGAAACTACTACAATCACGATAATGCCTTGAGGTCAAAAAATTTTGATTTTATCTCAATCGACGTTTCACAAAGGATGAGAAGGGTCTTCCTTCGAGTTAACTACTCTAAGGTCTGATAATATCGAGATAACAATATTTCTGAAGGTTAACCCTAGAGTAGGATATAATTTATTTGAAGTGAAAACCCTAACCACTCAATTTTTATTTTTATTTTATTATTCATTTAAATTACGTTATCTCCTGATTTAATACATTATAATATATATAAATACAAATATATATATATATATATATATATATATATATTCATACATATGTATATATATATATATATATACATATATATACAGGGAATCACACATTACGGTATATACTTGACACTGATTTATTTTATTGCATTGTATAATTTTAATATGTTTAGATATAAATACTACCTTATTTATATCTAGTATGTTTATTATATGAAAGTTTTGCTACCTATCATGCCACTATTGTTTTATATAACATTTAATACTCAGCTGACCTAACTAGTTATCCCTGTTTTACATTAGCTTGTAAAGCCCAGCATTTCAAACTTAAGCTTAAATGTTATGGTTGGGGCGGTGGGTGACTCAACCAACTCCTGACAACCATTATAACCCCTTTCTATGCGTGCAAGAACACAACCTGGCCGCCACTATCAATTTAATCAATTAGATTTTGCAAATCTTACTCTGCACAGTCGCCCAAACGTATCTCTACTGCTCTGGCCGCGCGGGTAGGAGTGTGGAGAATAAAAGATGAAGATACAGGCCGGTAGCAAGAGTAAATGCTGGTCCATTCGCCCAGGCCGCGTAGGAGACAACATGGTGGTCGAAAATGAAGCTACAGGCGTATGTAGCAGGCGTTTTACCACTTTTCATCCGCCCCTGGCTGCGTGATCCTCCATAGAGGTTGTAAATGGAGCTACGGCAAGAGGTGTGGTGTCCAGGCCGTGCCAACAACCATAGTCCCTTCCTTTCTCCTTTTTTTTTATTCTGAGCGCTTTAAGCAAGCAAATTGTCCATTTACGTTGTTATCTGTTCAGTATTGAATGCATATTCAAATTCGGAATTCTCCTTTGAGTTAATTTTATCAAAAATCGACGGAGGGACAGTGAAAGGCTTTTGAAAACAACGGTCTGTCCACTAAGTTTCAATCTGTTAAAAAACGAGCACATAAAAAAAAAACGGGATTTCCTTCAAGGTGCACATGAATATCAAAATCAATTAAGGGACAGTGCGAATGTTCCCGGAGACTCGAAGAAATTTATTACAAAGATCTTCACTGAGATCTGGCCTGTCTTGCGAGGGGCTCATGGAGGAGAATCTCACAGCAGTGGATCTAGTTCATAACAGAGTATCCACGAAGCACAGTCTTCCTGGTAGATGAGGATGTCGCTGGTATTGCACCGAATAGATTTCATGCATACATTCATTGCTACATTGACAGATCCTTTGATCAAGGAGTGCGCATAAGACCTTACAAGACTCGGTTCTATTTATTTATTTTTTGTCCTATATACAACTAGAACCCCAAAATGATTTATTTGTGGAAGAACAACGCATAGAGGTGGATCTGTTACATATCAGAATATTCATGTAGTAGTTGGCTTTACAAATTAATGAGCTTTTCCGCGTGTGTTAATAGTACAGACTGCCTTGCATTTTAGCACAGTCTTGTGACATGGAAGCTTTTCAGAGACGTATTCTTGTCTTAATTGTTTTATATGATATTAATGTATAGTTTTATATATAATTTAGCATAGTTTGTTTGGCAATTACATGATTGTTCATAGACCTTTGGGAGTGCTGTAACACTGATGCATACACAGGTTCCTTAGCTTATATGTAATTAATATTATGTCTTGATTGGATTTTATAATAATATTCTTGGTTAATATAACGGGAATACTATAATATATTGTTATAAATGGAATTTAATAATAGTAAATCCAATAGTTTTAATGACACTTAAATATGAATAACATTTAGAATATTAGTTTTCTTATTACCGAAATGTGGGTAAAGAACTAAATAAGCTTGGAACCTTTACATTAAAATCTCCTTCTACACCATTTAATAACATTGTATGGGATTTTCAAATAGGTTGATTTCATTTCCTTTATTAATTTGCAATAATTTTGTAATAGATTTATAAATGAAGGAAGAAAAAAAAACATGATAGAGCTAGAGCATAGATTTCTTAATTGGCATATTTAAAACTATCTAAAACTTAAGTCTTTCCATCAACTATACAAGAAGAGGTAATGCACTATTTTTCCAACCTTTTCAATACATCACTTTCAAGTAACAAAATAAAAATTTAATATATTTTCTTTTGTAATTTCTTTCCAACATTCCACAAAAGAGTTCAACAACATTTCCAATAAGTTTTAGAGTAAGAATTACTAACATTTCAATACAACTTCCTTCAAAATCATGTTGCAACATTTCCTACTTCATGTGGAAACAAATTTACAATAATGGAAGCTAAAGAAAACAAAGCAATATTACATTTTTCCTCCACTCAAGGTGGGTAAATACATGGTGGTTTTACATTGTCAACAACAAGGTTCCAATGCTCCAAATATCAACAAGGTGGCTCCTCCATAGTTTGCTTGATTCACAACAAAATAAGGGGAGAGGCAACGCTCTCCTCCCAACCAAATACCCAATGGAGAGGAGAAGCCATCCTCTCCATTAGCCCCCGAGCCCCAACCACATCACAATGGGAGAGAATCCAACTCATGGAAACTACAAGCTTCCACATAACTCAACATAAGATTTCACATTCATTCCATAATCCTTCAAAGACAAGATCAACAACACAAGAGAGAAAACAATCACAACAACAAGTCACAAGGCTTACCAAGAAAGCCACAAGAGTAAGACATATGGGGAGGCCACTTATGCCTCCCAATGGGAATGGGTGCCACCTAAAAGCCTCCAATGCAACACAATACCCCTAACAACTCTTATGCCTCCCTCAAGTACCCCTTATCCCTCCTTATGCCTTCACTCTTATGCCTCCCTCAACTCTTATGGCTCCCTCAAAGTAAGACAAGAAGAAATGCAAGCATTTTTCTTACAAGGTGGGCACCCAACCCAAACTCCCTCCTCAAGAACATGATCTCTTATGCCTCCCTCAATTAAACTCCCCATAGTCTCCTCTCACTCCCAACTTAGGCATTTTACCCATTCCCAACAAGCATTTTAAAGAACAACATTCAACAAAACATAAAAATACATTCATATGACAAAAGAAACATAATGCAAACAAAGGGGAAGCTCCTACCTTTCCATGGTAGAGTTTGCTCCAAGTATGAAGTCTCAAATCCCTCCAAGGATCAAGCAAGCATCCACAAGCTCCAACAAAGTTCTCACAAGTATCCACAAGCTCCAAAAAAAATCCGCAACCTCCTTCCACATCCTCTTCTCCCAAAAATACACAAGACAAAACAAAATGAAACTTCCAACCCCCAAAACAAACAAGAGGATCAAATAAATAGAGAAAATAGAGGGAGGGATGATGTGGCTCCAAGTAGGATGCCACCTCCTTTGCTCCTCCACTCCACATCATTAGGTCAACATAAAATTCCAATGCACCATTAATAAGTGGTTGAAAGAAAGGTAAGAAACCTACACACTCCAACTAAGCCCACTTACCTCAAAGGACAAAATTAAATTTGAAAGAAAGTGCAATTAATATTTTTACCCTTTTATCCCCCCAAAACACTTAAAAGACCCTAAATTTGGCCTTCCAACCCATAGGTAGGGTTGGCATGGGGTTTTAAGAGGTGTGGGACAAGTTTGACTTGTCCCACAAGCTTTGAAATTTGGCCTCCAAGGTAAAATTCGAGTTTCCCATGTGGGGTAGAGTGTGCTACACTAAAACTCAAACACACATCAATCCACACAAAATCCCAAGTAAATCAAATCCTAATAAATGAACTCTCTTAGGTCACATCTTTTAATTAGTTTAGGACAATTTCAAATTAACTTAATTAAACCACTACACCCATGGCTAACAAAGGGGTAAACCCCAAGCCAAGGAAAATGAATACTAACATAAGTAAAATTTCACTTACTAAGAGCAACACATACTAACATAATAAAAAGGGAAACATTAAAACAAAACAACACATGATCCCTAGGTCACAATTTTCCCTTTACCAGATAATTCTAACACACACACAATTACTTGTTGCCATGGTGACCCTAGCTGGATTCTTCTCGAATTCCGATGTGGTTGGTCTCCACTCCCCAGTATTGTTGTGAATATAATATACCTGCAGAGCATAAATTACCTCCTTCGGCCTGTTGGCCGCATTAAAACATTCATGCCAAATATACAATATAATCTAAAATAAACAACACCTGTTTTACTATCATCTATGCAAGTACGATATCACTAACACTCCCTAGGACATTTCTATTCCACATATCATTGATATCAAAATGATCATCACATTAGTCCAATTATTAAGTTCTACTCAAAATGATTAAACATATCACATGTCATAATTAAGGATAGATAACCGTGTCAAAATTATACAAATACCATCATCAGATGTCCACCAGTAAACCATATGCATAATATAAAGATCAAAACAATAACAGTCCAATGTCTGTGATATCTACTAACATGCTAAGTCAAGAAGCCATAATAAATCCATAGTGAAGTAATTAGTCTCGAAAACAACAAAACAAAATGGTGTCGAAGGGAAGTGGGCACTACATCCCCCTCCCCTTAGACTTGACTTCTTCCTGGAAGTCACTTGAAAAGGTGTGGAAACTATCCTCCTAGCAAGGTAGCATCCTCCCAAGTAGCTACAGTCTCATCATACCTGTCCGATTGGACCCAAACCTGATCAATCTCTCTGTCGTGAAGGCCCAGGGTCCTGCGATCTAAAATGTGCACGGGCTCCACCATCACCTGCCCCTGATCCTGCACCTACAATGCAGTCCAATCTAGCACATGAGAGGGATCAGAAATATATCTCCTAAGCACAGAAACGTGAAACACATCATGGACGCGAGATAAGCTAGGTGGCAATGCTAGACGATAGGCCAAGGGACCGAGGCGCTCCAAGATTTCAAAGGGACCCACAAACCTAGGAGCAAGCTTAGAACCTTTTCCATAATGGATAGGGATCTTATGCGGTCTGACTCAAAGAAACACCTTCGTGCGTACCTCAAAACTGCGATCTGTCCTATGCTGGTCTGCATACTTCTTTTGTCTATCCTGCGCCTCCTGTAATCTCTATCTGATCAAGGCAACCTGCTGCTCCATATCCTGTAATAAAGCTGGCCCAAGCGAAACCCTGTCCTCAATCCGGTCCCAACTCAGAGGTGTCCTGCACTCTCTACCATATAATGCCTGAAAAGGATCCATGCCTATAGAACTCTGGAAACTATTATTGTAGGCAAACTCCACCAAATACAGATACTCCTCCCATCTCGACTGATGATCCATCATGTACATCCTGAGCATATCCTCCAAAATCTGATTCACCCTCTCTGTTTGTCCATCTATCTCAGGGTGATAAGCTGTGCTGAAATTAATCCTCGTCCCGAGGGCATACTGCATGGTGGTCTAGAAATGGGAGGTGTATAAAGGGTCGCGGTCGCAAATGATCTTCCACGGAATCCCATGTAATCTGAAAATCTCATCAAGGTATACTCGTGCCATAGCACTCGCTGTATAGGTGGTCTTCACTGGAGAAAAGTGAGCTACCTTCGTCAATTTATCCACCGTAACCATGATGGCGTCGTGATGGTACCTCGACGTAGGTAATCCAACGATGAAGTCCATGGAAATGGTGCCCCACTTCCACTCTGGTATGGCGTGAGGATAGAGAAGGCAAGCTGGATGCTGATGCTCGACCTTCACCCTCTGGCACTCTAAACAACGTGACACTAACGAAGCCACGTCTCTCCGAAGTCCTCTCCAAAAATACAACTGTCTCAGGGTGGCGTGCATCTTCTTCACCCCGGGATGGGCTGAATAAGGTGCACGATGAGCCTCTGTCAAAATGTCATGTCTCAAGCCTCCATCTCTAGGAACATATATCCGACCCCTGTGTCTGAGAAGACCATCTGCCTCTAATGAAAATCCATCAAATCTCCCCTCAAGGGGTCTCTGAGACTCAATCTCCACTTTGGCTGCAAGGTAGAAACTATCATGAGGAAGCTGCTGCAAGATCCTACTCCACAAATTTGTACCCACAGCGGTGGCCATAGCCACATGTCTCTGCCTACTCAAGGCATCTGCAACCACATTCTCCTTCCCTTTCACATGCTCTATCTCCATTTCATACTCACAGAGTAACTCCATCCAACGCCGCTAACGAGCGTTGAGATTGGGCTGCGTGAAGAGGTGGCGAAGGCTCAAGTGATCAGTCCTGAGTGTAAATCTCCGACCAAGAAGGAAATGTCTCCACCGTACTAAAGCATATACCACCGCTACAAGCTCAAGGTCATGGGTCGGATAATTGAGCTCATAATCTTTGAGTTTGCGAGACTCAAAGGAAACTACTCTACCCTCCTGCATTAACACACCTCCAAGTCCTGCCAAGGAAGCATCTGTGCAAACGTAGAACTCTCTCTGAGGATCTGGCACTGCAAGAATAGGTGCTCTCATGAGGCATTCCTTCAGTGTACAGAAAGCCTGCTCACATCTATCTGACCATAAAAACTTCTTCCCTTTCCGCTGAAGAGAAGTGAAAGGGTGCGCAATCCGAGAAAAGTCCTGAAAAAACCTCCTGTAGTACCCTGCTAGACCCATGAAACTATGTACCTCGGTCACACTAGTGGGTGCTGGCCAATCCATGATGGTTCGAATCTTGGAAGGATCGACTGTGATACCTTCCCCAGAAATGATGTGGCCCAAATACTGCACCTCAGGCTGAAAGAACGCACACTTCTCCAAGTTCCCGTAGAGGTGCTGCTCACGAAGACACTGAAGAACCTGGCGAAGGTGCTCCTCATGCTACCTCACGTGTGCATGAGTAAATCAGAATGTCATCAAGGAAGATGAGCACGAAGAGATCAAGGAAGGTCCTGAATACCCCATTCATCAAACTCATGAACACTTCGGGGGCATTCGTCAAACCGAAAGGTACCACTGTGAACTCGTAGTGGCCATATCTCGTGCGGAATGTTGTCTTGTGAATATCCGTCTCCGCAATCCTGAGCTGATGGTATCCTGACTTAAGATCTATCTTAGAGAAAACTGTAGCCCCCTTCATCTGATCAAATAAATCATCAATGCGTGGAAGGGGGTAACGATTCTTGATCGTTACTTTATTCAGCTGACGGTAGTCAATACACAACCGAAGAGATCCATCCTTCTTCTTCACGAAGATCACTGGTGCACCCCAAGGGGATACACTAGGACGGATTAGGCCTTTCTCCAGAAGGTCCTCAAGCTGCAACTTGAGCTCACATAGCTCAGGAGTAGTCATCCGATAGGGTGCTCGTGAGATAGGCTCTGCGCCCGGAACTAGATCTATATGGAAGTCGATCTCACGTGGGGGAGGTAATCCCGGTAGCTCCCCTAGAAACACATCGGAAAACTCTGACAAGATGGGATGATCATCGAGGGAAGGTCCTCTCGACTCATCCTCTGATCTGTCACTGACCGTAATAGCAAACATCTGACAACCCTGTCACGCACACCGCTTAAGCTGCATAGCGGAGATGGTGCGAATGGATACGGCCCTCCTAACTCCTGATATCACTGACTCTACTCCAAGATCATCTATGCAAGAAATAGTCTTATGGTAACAATCCACTCTAGCTCTGTGAGCGGACAACCAATCCATGCCTAAAATGATGCCATAAGATCCTAATGGAAGGATCCGAAGATCAGAAGTAGTGGTGAAGGGTCCCAAATCCACTACACACTCCTTGACTAAGGAGTCTACAGAAATCTTGGCTCCAGAAGCCATCTCAACGTCCCAACTACGGCCCTACCTAACTGCCACCAGCCTACAATGCTCTACTAAGGATGGTGTAATAAAAGAATCAGAAGAACCAGAATCAAATAATATAGAGGTGGAAATACCACCAATACTACCTGTCGTCTCGATCACAGTACTCTGATGCTCAGCCTGGCGGTTCTCGACCGCTGCGTAGATCCGATGACTCCGTGCCATATCTCCAACAGTAGGCTCTGAGCTCTGTGTCTTACCCTTGTTAGGGTTCTGTGGGCAATCTCTCCAATGATGTCCAACAACACCACAACCATAACAGCTTCCTGGTCCCCTCCAGTGGGAAGCAGCTCCAGCTGGTACTCTAGATGACTGAGATACAGATCCTGACGATCCGGCTATGGACTGCTGAGGTCTCTGCTGACGAGCTCCTGCTGACTGAGCTCTCGGTGCACCCTGTGTCCTGATGGGACCCCTAGGAGGAGGCCCCATACTACGTCCTCTCTATGCATCAAATCTCTGAGGAGGTCGGTAAGGTGGGCGGGTCTGCTTCTGCTGCTGCATTGTGGTGGCCTGAATGAAGCTTGCCCTGAACTCTGTCCACCCTGTGGAGGAGGAACTGACCCCTTCGACCTACTATCCTGCATCTGCTGGATACGGCTCCGAACTCTATCTCTAGCCTGCTGCGTCTTTCCCCGTTGTCTCCTCTGCAATATAGGCCTTCTCCACGGCCTCTGCTAAAGTCTGTGGGCAGTGAATGCGCACTGCACCACCTAAATCAAAGTTCAGGCCCCGGATGAACCTGTGAATCGGTACCTGCTCATCTTGCATATAGTCGACGTACTGGAGTAGGTCCAGAAATCGACTCTCATACTCAGCTACTGTCATCGATGCCTGACGGAGGTCATGAAACTCATCTATCCGCTGCTGAATAAATCTCCTGGGTAAATACCTACTCCTGAAACGCTCCTCAAACAAGCTCCCAGGTAATCGTCTCCGAGTCAACATGGAGCTTTTGCTCCTCGGTCCTCCACCAGACTCCTGCTCCATCCTTCAGAAGATGGATTGCAACACAAGATTTCGTGTTGCTAGTACAAGGGACAAAGCTTGAAGCATCCACTCAAGCTCACCAACCAGGCCTCTTCCTGAAAACCACCTGTATCACCCGAATAGTGAGATGGTCGTAGCTTCAGGATCTCCCTAATATGGTCTGCAACTAACGTATGACGAATCCTAGGTCTCTCTGAATGCTCCTCCCTCTAGGTCTAGGGCTCCGAGACCTATCCCTATGTCCTGAGATCCTATCCCCATGTCCTCTCTGTGGTGACTCTGCCCTAGCTGACTCCTGCACGGAAGTTCTCTGCCCTGTGCTCCTCGCTGTGTCGAGGGGATGCCTGAGCATCTACTGATGGCTCCAAACTATGTCTAGCAAGTCGTCCTCCCAAGGGCTCTCCACAGTATAGTGGCATTGACATCCTGGAGTGTCTGCAAGATCTGAGGTAGAATGGCTGCTACGGCCTGCTCTGGCGGTGGTATGTCTAGGTCTATATGAAGAGACCCCTTGTCCAATCTGCGCCTCCTACATAGATCAAGGTGAGAGTTAGTTCATCATTCTAGGTCTTGTGCCAGTTTTCTAAATTTGTTGTTTACTATAATTATCAACATTGTGGTTTTATATTTTAAAAGGATCTGCTCTGTATTAAGTAAAATGTTCCTGTTTTGTGTTCTCTGTGTGTGCCCAAGGGTCCAAGCTTCGAACCCCTGGCTCTGATACCAAAATGTAGCTCTGCAAAGAGATTACGCTCACGACAACGACAATGACGATGCGCCATAAACCACCAACCCGAAAATGCGACAATTTTTTTTTAAAAAAAAATAGTTCCAGGGTGAGCCCGCATACAGGCACGAAACTACAGAACAATCACGATAATGCCTCGAGGTCAAAGAAGTTTAATTTTATCTCAATCGACGTTTCACAAAGGATGAGAAGGGTCGTCCTTCGAGTTAACTAGTCTAATGTCTGATAATATCGAGATAACAATATTTCTGAAGGTTAACCCTAGAGTAGGATATAATTTATTTTGAAGTGAATACCCTAACCAATCAATTTTTATTTTTATTTTATTATTCATTTAAATTACGTTATCTCCTGATTTAATACATTATAATATATATAAATACAAATATATATATATATATATATATATATATATATATATATATATATATATATATATATATATTCATACATACATATATATATATATACATATATACATATATATACGGGGAATCACATATTACGGTATATACTTGACACTGATTTATTTTATTGCATTGTATAATTTTAATATGTTCAGATATACATATTACCTTATTTATATCTAGTATGTTTATTATATGAAATTTTTGCTACCTATCATGCCACTATTGTTTTATATAACATTTAATACTCAGCTGAACTAACTAGTTATCCCTGTTTTACATTAGCTTGTAAAGCCCAACATTTCAAACTTAAGCTTAAATGTTTATGGTTGGGGCGGTGGGTGACTCAACCAACTCCTGACAACCATTATAACCCCTTTCTATGCGTGCAAGAACACAACCTGGCCGCCACTATCAATTTAATCATTTAGATTTTGCAAATCTTACTCTGCACAGTCGCCCAATATGTATCTCTACTGCTCTGGCCGCTGCGGCTTTAGGAGTGTGGAGAATATGAATCTAAGATGAAGATACAGGCCGGTAGCAAGAGTAAATACTGGTCCATTCGCCCAGACACGCGTAGGAGACAACATGGTGATCGAACAATGAAGCTACAGGAATATGTAGCAGGCGTTTTACCACTTTTCATCCGCCCCTAGCCTCGTGATCCTCCATAGAGGTTGTAAATGGAGCTACGGCGAGAGGTGTGGTGTCCAGGCCACGCCAACAACCACAGTCCCTTCCTTTCTCCTTTTTCTTATTCTGAGCGCTTTAAGCAAGCAAATTGTCCATTTACGTTGTTATATGTTCAGTATTGAATGCATCTTCAAATTTGGAATTCTCCTTTGAGTTAATTTTATCAAAATCGATGGAGGGACAGTGCGAATGTTCCCGGAGACCCAAAGAAATTGTATTACAAATATCTTCATTGAGATCTGGCCTGTCTTGACGAGGGGCTCGTGGAGGAGAATCTCACCTTCAATGGATCTAGTTCATAACAAAGTATCCATTAAGCACAGTCTGCCTGGCAAATGACGATGTCGCTGGTATTGCACCGAATAGATTTCATGCATACATTCATTGCTACATTGACAGATCCTTAGATCAAGGAGTGCGCATAAGACCTTACAAGACTAGGTTCTATTTTTTTTTTTTTTGTCCTATATACAACTAGAACCCCAAAATGATTCACGAAGTTCGTGGAAGAACAACGCATAGAGGTGGATCTGTTTACATATTAGAATATTCATGTAGTGTTTTGGCTTTACAAATTAATGAGCTTTTCACACGAAAATCCATGTTAATCAGTACAGACTAAAAAAAGAAGAAACGCCTTACATTTTAGCACAGTCTGTGTGACATGGAAGCTTTTCAGAGACGTATTCTTGTCTTAATTGTTTTATATGATATAAAATGTATAGTGTTTATATATAATTTAGCATAGTTTGTTTGGCAATTACATGATTGTTCATAGACCTTGGGGAGTGCCGTAACACTGATGTATACACAGGTTCCTTAGCTTATATGTAATTAATATTATGTCTTGATTGGAGTTTATAATAATATTCTTGATTAATACAACAGGAATACTATAATATATTGTTATAAATGGAATTTAATAATAGTAAATCCAATAGTTTTAATGACACCTAAATGATAAATAACATTTAGAAAATATTAGTTTTCTTATTACCGAAATGTGGGTAAAGAACTAAATAAGCTTGGAAACCTTTACATTAAAATCTCCTTCTACACCATTTAATAACATTGTATGGGATTTTCAAATAGGTTGATTTCATTTCCTTTATTAATTTGCAACAATTTTGTCAATAGATTTATAAATAAGGGAAGAAAAAAAACTTGATAGAGCTAGAGCATTAGAATTTCTTAATTGGCATATTTAAAACTCCATCTAAAACTTAAGTCTTTCCATCAACTATACAAGAAGAGGTAATGCACTATTTTTCCAACCTTTTCAATACATCACTTTCAAGTAACAAAATAAAAATTTAATATATTTTCTTTTGTAATTTCTTTCCAACATTCCACAAAAGAGTTCAACAACATTTCCAATAAGTTTTAGAGTAAGAATTACTAACATTTCAATACAACTTCCTTCAAAATCATGTTGCAACATTTCCTACTTCATGTGGAAACAAATTTACAATAATGGAAGCTAAAGAAAACAAAGCAATATTACATTTTTCCTCCACTCAAGGTGGGTAAATACATGGTGGTTTTACATTGTCAACAACAAGGTTCCAATGCTCCAAATATCAACAAGGTGGCTCCTCCATAGTTTGCTTGACTCACAACAAAATAAGGGGAGAGGCAACGCTCTCCTCCCAACCAAATACACAATGGGGAGGAGAAGCCATCCTCTCCATTAGCCCCCGAGCCCCAACCACATCACAATGGGAGAGAATCCAACTCATGGCAACTACAAGCTTCCACATAACTCAACATAAGATTTCACATTCATTCCATAATCCTTCAAAGACAAGATCAACAACACAAGAGAGAAAACAATCACAACAACAAGTCACAAGGCTTACCAAGAAAGCCACAAGAGTAAGACATATGGGGAGGCCACTTATGCCTCCCAATGGGAATGGGTGCCACCTAAAAGCCTCCAATGCAACACAATACCCCTAACAACTCTTATGCCTCCCTCAAGTACCCCTTATCCCTCCTTTCACTCTTATGCCTCCCTCAACTCTTATGGCTCCCTCAAAGTAAGACAAGAAGAAATGCAAGCATTTTTCTTACAATGTGGGCACCCAACCCAAACTCCCTCCTCAAAAACATGATCTCTTATGCCTCCCTCAATTAAACTCCCCATAGTCTCCTCTCACTCCCAACTTAGGCATTCTACCCATTCCCAACAAGCATTTCAAACAACAACATTCAACACAACATAAAAATACATTCATATGACAAAAGAAACATAATGCAAACAAAGGGAAGCTCCTACCTTTCCATGGTAGAGTTTGCTCCAAGTATGAAGTCTCAAATCCCTCCAAGGATCAAGCAAGCATCCACAAGCTCCAACAAAGTTCTCACAAGTATCCACAAGCTCCAAAAAAAATTCACAAGCTCCTTCCAAATCCTCTCCTCCCAAAAATACTCAAGAAAAAAAAAATGAAACTTCCAACCCCCAAAACAAACAAGAGGATCAAATAAGTAGAGAAAATAGAGGGAGGGATGATGTGGCTCCAAGTAGGATGCCACCTCCTTTTTCCTCCCCTCCACATCATTAGGTCAACATCAAATTCCAATGCACCATTAATAAGTGGTTGAAAAAAAGGCAAGCAACCTACACACTCCAACTAAGCCCACTCCCTCAAAGGACAAAATTAAATTTGAAAGAAAGTGCAATTAATATTTTTACCCTTTTATCCCCCCAAAACACCTAAAAGACCCTAAATTTGGCCTTCCAACCCATAGGTAGGGTTGGCATGAGGTTTTAAGAGGTGTGGGACAAGTTTGACTTGTCCCACAAGCTTTGAAATTTGGCCTCCAAGGCAAAATTCGAGTTTCCCATGTGGGGTAGAGTGTGCTACACTCAAACTCAAACACACATCAATCCACACAAAATCCCAAGTAAATCAAATCCTAATAAATGAACTCTCTTAGGTCACATCTTTTAATTAGTTTAGGACAATTTCAAATTAACTTAATTAACCCACTACACCCATGGCTAACAAAGGGGTAAACCCAAATCCAAGGAAAATGAATACTAACATAAGTAAAATTTCACTTACTAAGAGCAACCCATACTAACATAATAAAAAGGGAAACATTAAAACAAAACAACACATGATCCCTAGGTCACAATTTTCCTTTTACCAGATAATTCTAACACACACACAATTACTTGTTGCCATGGTGACCCTAGCCTGTATTCTTCTTGAATTCCGATGTGGTTGGTCTCCACTCCCCAGTATTGTTGTGAATATAATTATACTTGCAGAGTAGAAAATACCTCCCTTCGGCCTGTTGGCCGCATTAAAACATTCATGCCAAATATACAATATAATCTAAAATAAACAACACCTGATTTACTATCATCTATGCAAGTACGATATCACTAACACTTCCTAGCACATTTCTATTCCACATATCATTGATATCAAAACGATCATCACATTAGTCCAATTATTAAGTTCTACTCAAAATGATTAAACATATCACATGTCATAATTAAGGATAAATAACCCTGTCAAAAGTATACAAATACCGTCATCAGATGTCCACCAGTAAACCATATGCATCATATAAAGATCAAAACAATAACAATCCAATGTCTGTGATATCTACTAACATGCTATGTCAAGAAGCCATAATAAATCCATAGTGAAGTAATCAGTCTCGAAAACAACAAAACAAAATGGTGTCGAAGAGAAGTGGGCACTACACTACATGTGTTCCACTTTATCATTTACGGGTGCAATTTTTGCATAACGGGGCCAAAAGGAAAAAAGGGAAAATCCATTACGTTCAAGGTACTAACTAACCCATGTCTTTGGCCATCTTTCTTTGCTTTATGTTTTCTCTTTTCGTCTTACACCCTTACTTGACCAATCTTCCTATTTATGCCTCATAATTTATCATCCTAAACAAACACGCCCAGCCAGGACACCAACGTTAGATACCCTCATCCCCTCTAGGAACCCTTGACCTCAGTATAATGTGCTCACATATTTTTAATCTTTTCTATCCGTTTGAGCATCTTATCTTTTTTGTAGTTGGCCTTTTCAGGTTTAATTATGAAATTTAAGAAAGGGAATCATATAAATATAAAGTTATGTGATCATGATAAAGTACCAAGAACTAAGCATTAGCTATCACTACTTAACGTTGTATCCATCAAGCATATAAGAGCTCCATTACATCCATATATCTCCATCACAAGGGACACCAGGAGCTGGTCCTTCTGCATACGCTTCATAGGAGGGGAGTTCATTCTATTCCATGCACAAATTTACTACATTTCTTTACATCTAGCTTACTTGCTCGCTATAAAGTGCGACATGCATAAGATACACCTAGGGCATGATTCTTTGTGCACAAAAATAGAACTACATTGGGTTTGAGATGTAGTGTAGTGCTCAGTTAAAATTTCACCATTGTGACAGCTGAGGACATTTTGACCCCTCATTCAACATCTTTTTTTTAGGATTTGTTTTCTATTTGAGGGTTTTTGCAAGTTCATATTTCATCGCAGGTTTCCAGTGACCTCGACGATATTGGTTGCATTTCTGCAAACTCAGGAACCCAAAAACAGGGCCTAGGGCACCCGCAGACGCCCATGTCCCTCTCCAAGCACCCCAGTCCAAATTTTTCCCCAAATCTACATTTTTCTCAGCTCCTATGTGATGGTCAGTGTTTTTTATTATTCCCAATTCTACATACCTCTGGGGTCACTACAAATCAGCTAAGGATTCTTACCCTCTCTTTGCACTTAGGTTTTTATAATTTATTGCTTAGTATGCTTGATTATTATTTTTGATCTTAATTTCATATTTATTTTACTACTCCAATAGAAAATAGGTTAGGTGTAAATTTACATGTTAGCTTAATCATTTTGGTGAACCCATCATTCGAATCCACCTTCTTTCTAGGGTTTTCTTTTTATGCCCGTCACACGTAGTTGTCTTTTTGCGTCTTTTGAGTATCACGAGCTTCCTCCATCCTCCTGCAGGGTTTCCAAATCAATGTTTGAATTCTCTACATCAATGGATGCACCTGAAAAATCATTTTACTAACTCTCATAATGTTTCACTTAGCGAAATAGAAACATCTGATAGTGAAAAATCATACGATGAAGATACCAATGTTGATCAAGAACAATTAAATATACTCACTAATTTTTGAAAATATTTTCATAATAATCCGACTCGTCTTTTGTATATTCTACATGCTTTGATTGCCGCTAAAAATAATGGTGATGTTGCTTCGAAACTTCCTGTCACTCACTTTTCGGCTCCCATGGCCTCCAGTCAACCTCTTTATATTCCAGTTTACATTCCTACCAGCACGGCTCCCATCATTCAATCTAATACTCCCAATGCAAAACTTGGTTCTTATTCAAATACTCATGAATTAGCTTCTTTTTATATCAGAATCTAAAGACACAAATTCGCTAGCTATAGCTTGCTACTTCTCATGCATCTCCATTTTTTTATTCTACTTCACTTCTTCATACTCCTTTTGCACCTGCGATTTATTCCTATTCATTACCACCTAATTTCATTCCTCCTAAGTTACCCATCTTTAAATGCCATGATGACCCGCAAGAGCATCTCCGAGCCTTTCATGTGGCATGTCTTGATTATGCGGATGATCACACTATCCTAACAAATCTCTTTCCTCGCAGTCTCCAAGAGTATGCGATGTGTTGCTTCCATGACCTACCTGTCCACTCGGTAAAATATTTTATGCATCTAGCTGATGCTTTTCTTACTCATTTCTCTATCAATATCGGCTCTAATATCTCATATGCACTCGCACAACTTAAACAAGGGTCTAATGAACATCTAGTGGACTATGTCTTTCGATACAAAAATAACCTATCTAAGATGTCTAATATGCTTGCGGATTCTGAGATTCAAGACTTATTCATTTAAATTTTATTACCACCTCTTCAGGAAAGTGTTCTCTTTAAGACATCTCCATCATTTGATCAACTGTGCCATACTCTCAAGCGTCACGAAACTAAACTCTTATCTATAGGAAATCTCAAGTATCAGGAGAAAGCTTCATCCTCTAGACGGTTTTAAAGTAAAACACCTTTTAAACCGCTTTTAAACCAACCATGAAACCCATTGAAGCTAAAGTCAATGTCAATGTTGTCTCCAACACCAAATAACTTTAATGACAACCTCATAAGTGTTACGTTTACAAATTTGACTATTTCTACATAAATTATATTATAACAACTTCTTGAGAGCATTTTTATTATTCTTCCTCCTTTGTTCAACTTAGACCCATCTCGTCCAAAAGGTCAGAATTACAATGAGAAATTTTGATACAACTATCATCAATGTTTTAGACGTTCTAAAAATAGGTGCTTCAAACTTCGTAATATCATACAAGATCTTATCGATGACAACAAACTTGATCTTCAAGAGCCTATGGCCTCTACACCAGTAAATGAAAATAATAAGTTAAAAATATTCAATAATCTGCTTCCAAAACATGAAAAAAAATGTGGTTGATTCTTCAGTAAATCATACATATCATGCAATGCCTCCTCCTACATCGGGGGATCTTGATTTCCTAGTTGCTCATGCTAAAATTTCTCCACCTATCATTTTGTTCTATGATCATGATTATCACGTCACATTCTCTTCTAATCAATTTCACATTAGTGCTTCTATCATATCCATGTTTTTAAATAATAAAAAAGTTGATCCATCATGGCCTATCAACACGTGTTCGTTTCCACTTTTTATCGTTATTGCCTATCCTCTCTCACAAATTTCATATCCAATGGATAACCCATACATGTTACACCATGTTCAAGTTACTTTCGGTCCTCTCACTATGCTTGTGCCCTTCCTTGTAGCACAAATAGCTGAAGGGTGTGACATGTTCTTAGGTCTCAACTGAATTCACAAGTCTCAGATTATTATTTCCATGAACCACTTACATCTAAAGTTCATTCACAACAATCAGGTCATCTCTATCAATGGTGTGCCTCCCTCAACTCTGTGGTCGTAACCACCTCTTGAGGTTACCATTGCATCACCTAGTTCATCTAATTCCCCATGATCTATCCAACCTAAATATCAATTCACCTCCTTGTTTTCCTGTTTGCACATCCCCCACATGATCTCATCACTCTGCTAGTCCAGTGCATCAGTCTAGGTTCGTCGCTAGAACAACTTCTATATCTAGGAATACTTCACCGCCTTGTTTTACTTTGTGTAGGTTCTCATCACCTCTATGTTCTCCTCCACATAAGCGTCCATCATCTCAACGCTCCACTTTGCATAGGTCTCCATCACCTACACATTTCGTTACAAAAAGGTGTGCACTATATGCTCATTGGTGTTAAGAAAACATTTATTAGTGTTCTCGTTAATATATTGTTAGTGAGTAGTGAGTAATGGGATTATTGTTGTATACTAAAAAATAAAATATATGTTTGTTATACCCGTGATTATTTTGAGTTCTTTTTTGTACCTACTTTCTATTTATTAGGAAGTGAGTTTATTGTCCTTATGGCTATATAATAGCCCATGTAGCATTCTGATTATAATAGAAAAAATTTATTATGTCTAATTTTTCTGGCTCTTACCAAATATTTGGTAAGCGATATTGTTGGTTATATTTTTTATGGAGAAATATTTTTCTACGATGGGGCAATCCTTCTTATCTAAGTTGTTTAGTTAAAACTATGAGCAATAATTGACTGGGTAGACCTACACATTTAATTTTACAGATGCTGCCATAATAATTTTAAGATCTTAGCAAGAGTACATATCTAGTTTATGACGTCTTATCTATTTTATCTGTGTTGAAATATTCAGGTCGTCCTCTAGACACACATTAGAGGATTATCTTCCTATGATAGGTACATGATAATCCTTCTTTCCGCATAAGAGAAATTTTATCCAGATTGGTCCATAAATACTGATGATGATTGGACGTGTGATTCTCAAGCGTGGAGCATAATAAATATATAGTTTTTTAAAAGGGGTGAAACACGGATATGGTAGTAGCATTTTGGTTCCTTCTCTCAAGCAACGCAGACCATGGCTTCACCACCCACGCCCATTCTAATCTTTTGTTCTTTCACTCCACTATTGGCAACCACCTCTCAAGTTAAATCTACACAATACGTGACTTAGCGAATTTGACTTCACTGCCTCTATGAATGTGCTGATTCGAGATTTTGCGTGGATTGTGTGGAAAGTTTCACGATCTTTCTCGGGAAGATCGACCCTCGATTTTTTCCTGCTATCTCCTGGAATCCACCACAACTCCTTGCATCACAGAGATCAGTACGTTGGTCTTCATTCCATAGCATCCAAAGAAACATTCCATGGTTTTAATAAAGAGTATGGTATATATAAAATCAATGAGTGTTAGTTATTGTTTATGTTCCACGTTTGGAAAAGTCATAGTATAAATTCAGTGCAAGAGGTGAAATTGGTAGTTTATTGTTTGTCCACTCTATAGTTAAGTGCTAGAGTCTTTATTAAATTTTCAAAATTTGAGTATTCTATTATTTAAATTTATCGTAAATATATTATTAAAAATTTAGGTCCAAGAAGTAATGTAAAAGGTCTCCAAAATTGAGTCAAAGTCTTGTTATCAATATATTGAGTCTCTTATTGAATCAAGTCAATGTTTATTGTAAGTTGTAAATTCAAGGTCAACAGAGTCAACAAGTCCTTGTAAGTATCAATATTAATTTTTGTTCATTTTAGTGTCTTTGTCAAAAGTTGTCAAAAATATACAAAATTGAGTCATTCTAAAAGTCTGAAAAAATTTTGCCTTATGGAAACATTTTCGGTGTAACCCGATGTTTGAGTTATTTTTGAGCTTCATGATCACATCTAATTGAACTGGCATCCGGACATTGGATGGAGGACAAATGTGATCATCTCATTAGCCGACAAGGCCACACATACTGATTTGGTGACATGTGTACATGTGTTCATTTGATTTATGTGTGTTTTTTTCAGAATAATGTGTTATGGAAACTTCACATTGTGGGGGGAAATAGCAAAATGTTTCAGTTTTTTATATGTGGAATGATATGTTTGAACTATGATGGATTCTGATATGTAATATGTTGATCAGAGAATACTTGTTAGAGATCACACAAGAAGTCCACGCGGGAGAGAAGGCCAGGATCAAGGGCGATGAGGGACGGGAAGAACCCACGTGCGAAGGGCAAGTTCAACTTTCGGGACTTAGCCAATTTTGAGCATGAAGACCTATTTTTAGAAGATGGCGTGCAGAGCACATAAACGTGGCAGAGACGTGCGCACCACGCATTGTCTATCTTTAGAGGATCAGAACGAAGTGGTTTGCATGGAGATAAGCTAAGAATAGAATTGTCACTTCAGTTAACTATAAGAGGTCTTTTTATCAAAAATAAGCCCATGCTTATTTTTGGCTAACTCCTCCTCCTCCTCCTTTGCTGGTACTTAAAATGAAATTTTTACACGCTTCAGGGACTCAAAATTTTTTGGGTATGATTCCATCAGATAGAAAATTTTCTCACCTTTCCAGAAAGGTAAAATTTTCCTCCTAACTCCTTGTAATTTTCGAGTTATGGCTCGGCATATTTTTTTGGGGAATTTTTCCCTAGACAGGCCTGCAGCCAATGAGAAGGTGCCACGTGGCAGGGTGGAGTGGCAGACGTTGGGGGAAAGTTCAATTTTTTGGCGCTTTGGTCAAAAGGGCCCAAAGGTAAATTTTGGCCCGCAGGCCCGACGAAGGAAGGAAATGGGTTGGCGCGGGCCCACAGAGGAAATTTGGCATTTAACCCTTCAGGGGTTAAATGTCCAAAGTCAAATTTTGGCCCAAAGGCCCACAAATAGTTTTGAAGCCACCATGTGTCCAGTCAGTGGAGGAGTTGGACCGGCAGGAGGATTTGGTGAAATTTGCCAAAGTTGCAAAAAAGCGCAAAAGGCAAAAGTTGAGGTGCATCCCCGCCAAGCAACCAGGGAGCTGACATGTGTCATCGAGAGAGCGGAGGCGCGGGGAAATTTTGGGAAATTTTCCCAATGAAAAATCAAAAAGGAAAAAGTGAAGTTTAAGCCCGCGATCCCATTAGTGAACCAGGAGGTGCCACGTGTCTCAGAGCAGTGGAGGCGCGGGGATTTTTTGGAAATTTTTCCAAAAGTGCAAAAAGTAAATTTTGACCCCGTGGACCTGTTTTCAAAATCTGATTTTGCCGCTAAGTGTGCCCTAATTCGTGCCTTGAAGTTTGTGCCCAAATTTATTGCCCTATTTTTGCCCTAAATCTTCATATGGGCATATCTTTCGATCCAGAGATCAGATTTGAACAAAATTAGACTTTTTGGAAAGGTCTCGAGCCCCTCTATGCATTGGAGGAATAAAAACATCATTTTTGTAGGTTTTGATGGAGAAAATATTAAAAACATCTTTCATGCCTTTAATGCGAACCAGATTGCTTCAAATGAGTTGTTTTTGCTCAAATCCACCATGGTTGCTTTCTCCCACACACCAAGGATGAAGAATCAACTCGTTTTGATGGAGGAAAACCCTAAAAATGTCTTCTCATGCCATAAATGTGAGATCAGATTGCTTTGAGAGCTGTGTTTCACCAAATTCATCATTTTTTCTCTCCAACATGCAAAACAGAAGCAGAGGAGCTCGATTTGATGGATTACAGGCCGATTTGAAAGAGTTAATGGTGGGTGGTTGAGAAAAAGGATCAGATTTTCTTCCTCCTCTGTTTTCCCTCTCTTTTCTTCAGCTATAAATGGAGGGGATGTAATATATTGTAATGTTGGACATTTTTCTCTTGCAAGCTCTCTTTTCTTCCTTAGCAGGTAGATTTGTAGAGTTTCAGACCTCTCATACAGGCTGCAGCACATATTTTGCCTCCTTGCCATTGTAATGCATTGTATTAAACTTGGGAATGATAATGTATGTTCTGTGATTGATTTTCCAATCCTCTCATGTGTTTATCATTGTCTTATGATCTTTCATTATATTCTGGAAATCTGTGCATGTTCTGTGTTACATTCTTATGATCTGTGTTTATTTGCAAAACAGAAGTTCATCACTCCTTTGGTGTATCACCGTTTTAGCTTAGTTTTGTTTCCCCTTTCTTGCATCTTTCAACTCTGTCTCCTTGGAATTTAGAGTAGGAATTAGTATTGAACCTCTATAAATTCATGCATACACCTAAACAGAGGAGTAAGAACCAGCTTCAATCTTGGAGAGTTTTCTCACCTTGCAAGGTCCCACACCTTGGAGAAAACTCAATGTTGTGCAATCACACTAAATGACCCAATTCTGGACTACAGATCTGAAGGTCATTTTGGGGTGCTGTAGATTTGCACTAACAGTTTTGGCATGCCCAGTGGGACCTTAGAGGTCTTCATCTTCATTACAACAAAGTTGATGTGCAATTGTTGTAAGTTTCTTTCTTGAAAGAGCCCTGATTTGCACATCTGACGACTCCAAAAGGATAGAATCAACTAGTTTCAGCAGTCCAAGCTTGAAGATTCATGAGAAGGATCCAAACAAGGTCAAGGGCCAGAGAAGAAGGATTTTCTGAGTATCTGTAATTATCCCCAGAAAGAAGAGAAAGGGGAAGAAGGATTCAAAGGTCTCCATCTCCACCAAACAGAACTCTATCAACTCCTCCACCTGGTAGACCTTTCATCCAATCAACAAGGGTTCTCAGGCCAATCATAATGGCACAACCCAATCCTTATGTCAACTTTACTGGTAGTAGCCCACTTACTCTCAATCCACAAAACCTAGTTCCAATTGCAGCATTGAAGAACATCCCATACTTTACTGGAGAAAATCAGACCACTGCTGGTGATCATGTCTAAGACATTGCTAATGTTTGTGCAATCCATGAGATTGTTGAGATGGATATTGTTGTCAAATTGCTGGCATCTTCATTCAAAGGGAAAGCCTTGCAATGGTTCAGGAGCCTTGAGGCAGGCTCTATCCACAATTGGAACTAGTTGTGCATAACTCTCCATAACCAATTTGGAGAGAAAGGGGACAACTTGTCTCTATTGGAGCAACTGACAACTATCAAGAGAGCTCCCAATGAGTAGCTAATAGACTTCAATTTCATATTTCAAAGAACATGGGATAGAATCCCATTGGCAGTGAGGCCAACAACTCAAGGTGCTTTCTTATACTTTCTCAAGGCTTTAAATTCTAACATTTCTATGTTGATCCAATCCATGGGAGGTATAACTCTACCTGCAGCTTACAACATCACCATTAGGGCTGAGAATTGTTTGATCCAAGCTGGTAAACTTGCACCTAGGCCTCCTATGCCCTTATATCCAGAGTTGGGAAGCCCAAGTACTAGTCAAACACCTACTTTAGCTCCTATTCCCACTCCTAGAAACCAGAGTCTCAAATGAAACTTCTACTTCATCCTCTAGTGCCTCAAATGAGCTCCAAGAAGTTATGAAACAATTGCAAAATTTGGGCAATGAGCTGGTTACACTCAAGAGATAGCAAGCTCAAAGTTTTAGGCCTTCTTATCAGCCTCAAACTCAGCCTAATAGATAACCATATCAGCCTAATAGGCCACCCAACCCAGCTACAAATCAAAATCAAGTAAGGCCTCCTACCAATAGACCATTTCAGCCCTATAACCCCCATGTTGCATCTACCTCTAAAGCCTTAGTGCTAGTGCAAAATAATATAGCTCAAGAGTATGACTGGTGTTTCCCATGCAATGAACCTCACAACCAATCTATGTGCTTCAATGGTGCTTTGAACCAAGCTTTGATGGTGACAACAACTGGTGTGGAGAGTGAAGCAAGTGGAGAAACAAACCAACAACAAGGGACATCTCAACAAGATACAACTCCAAATGAGACTACACTTGTGAATTGGCAAGCTGAAGATTTTTGTGGTGTGAATCAAACACCTTCTCAGAGTGTAGCAGCCAACACATGGTCAAAGAAGAGGAATATTGGTGAAGGGAAGTCATAAGGTCCAAGTGATTCACAACCTTCCATCACTCCACAAGGTGTTGGCAAGAAAAATGTAGTTCCAAATGTGCAAGGACAGCCCAAGCCACCTTCTAGACCAGCTCAAATGCCAACTATTGTAGCCCATGTACAAGAAAAGAATGTGCAGACTAAAGGGAAGAAAAAATATGGTTCATCCCCATTTAACATCATTGAACAAATGAAGAAGACCAATGTGAACATATCTATGTGGGAGTCACTATCCATCCCAGGACAAAGGGATCTATTACAAGCTGCCATGAAGAATTGGTCAACCTCAAATCAGCTAGCTCATATGCAAGAGAAGGTACTCACAAATGCCACTTAGCCTGAGGGGAATCATGGAGGACAGCAAGGTAAAAATTTGAAGCCCCCTCCATTCTATGTTTCATTAATCATTGGGGATAAACTAGTACATAATTGTATGATTGATTCTAGGGCAAGTAGTTCTGTGATGCCCAAGAAAATAGCTGATCATCTGGGCCTTCAATATGAAGTCATATCCAAGGGGGTGGTGTAATTAGATGGGACAACAGTAACAACAGTTGGGGTAATTAAAGATTTGAGCCTTACTTTGCATGCATGCCCAATGTCACTGTTTTGCAAGATGTGTCAGTGATAGATTTGCCACCACTCTTTGCCTTATGTTTGTCAAGGGATTTCATAGCTAGAATTGGAGGCTACCTATCTACTGATTGGTCACACATGTTGTTTAGGACAAGGTATGGAGCCAAGGCCACAATCAGGTCCGAACCTATTGCAAACTTTCACATTGAGCCTCATACTCCAAGCCCAATCAATGCCAACTGTTCAACATTTGATCAAGAGGATTATCCAAACACACATGAAGCTGACACCAAAGTTGGAAGCATTCCAGATTTGACTCTTGATGAATGGGCCAAAAAGGTACATGCTTTTGATCCCTACAAGGAAATGGAGGAATCTAAACTAGGAGTCTATTACATGCATGAAGAAAATCAACCTCTTCCTAGCATCACCAAGCCAGACCATAGAGATGACAATGAGGTATGGCAGTTGTTCTTTGATGGATCAAGAAGTAGACAAGGTGCAGGAGGAGGAGATATGCTTGTTTCACCTCAAGGCATTAAGTATTATTCAACTTTTAGATTTCAGTTTGCATGTTCTAACAACACTGCTGAATATGAAGCTTTGATACATGGATTGCATTGGTCAAGGAAGAGAGGCATCAAAAACTTACAAGTCTTTGGTGATAGTGAGCTGATTGTTAATCAAGTTAAAGGACAACATGCTGCCAAGAATGACTTGCTCAAAAGTTATAGGAATAGGGTGTGGGATCTCATTGAGGATTTTGAGGGCTTTGGCATCAACTCCATCCCTAGGAAAGAGAACCAAGTGTACTGATAGGCTTGCAACAGTTGGAGCAAACTTTTGATGTTGTGGAGAGTATCAAAAGAGATAAAATGTAGCCAAACATCCATGTGATTGTGAGGCCATCAGTGCCAGACAATAATACAAGTTGGAAAGTGTTTGAGAGTGACCAACAAATCATCAATTTCTTGCAAGAGGAAGCTGAGTTCTCAGCCAAAAATCAAGAAAAATTGGGACAACAGTATGGTGATCAAGTGGTACAGCTGAGAACCAACAAACTACCAAAAGGACTTGTGACTTTAGAGTCTATATTCAATCCTAATGATCAATTTAGGAAGGAGAAAGAAAACATCCAAGTCAAGGGAGAGGATTCAGAGCCCATCTCAGTTGGAGAAGGCAAGTCACTTCAAATTGGTAAAGTGGTAACCGAGCAAGAAAGGTATGAATTCATGCAACTTTTCCAAGAGTTCCTGGATGTATTTTCTTGGAGCTATGAAGACTTGAGAGGTTTCAATCCCAAGCTAGCTCAACACACAATTGAACTAGATCCAAGTGCTAAGCCCATCAGGAAAAAACAGAGACCGGTCAATCCACACATTGAGCCTCTCATGAAGAAGGAATTGAATAAGTTAATAGAAGCAAGTATCATATTCCCCATCAAGCATTCAAGCTGGGTTGCAAACTTGGTTCTAGTTAGAAAGAAGAGTGGGAAAATTAGGTTGTGTGTAGACTTTAGAGATTTGAACAGATCATCCCTCAAGGATCACTACCCACTTCCTTCTATGGAGCAGATTTTGTAAGTTGTTGTTGGCTCTGAAGAGGTTTTCATTACTAGATGGTTATTCAGGGTATAATCAGATCATGGTAAAGGAAGATGATCAGTTCGAAATAGCCTTCACCACCAAATGGGGAACCTATGCATATAGAAAATTGACATTTGGGTTGTCTAACACCGGAGCTACTTTCCAAAGGGAAATGGATATGGCATTCAAGGGATTGATCAAAAAAATAGTGTTGATATACAGTAGATGATATTACTATATTTTATAAAAGTGCAGAAGACCATATCTTTCATTTGAGACAAGTGTTCTAAAAATGTAGAAAATTTGGGGGTATCCTTGAATCCCAAAAAATGCATATTCCTAGCTCATGAAGGAAAAAACCTAAAAGGAAAAAGCCATATTGTTTCCAAAGAAGGGTTAGCAATTGATCTAGAAAGGGTTGAAGCAATAAGAGCACTACCATTTCCAAATCATAAGAAGGCTCTTCAAAGTTTCTTGGGAAGAATCAATTTTGTTTGAAGGTTTGTTCCAAACCTTGTACAGCCCTTGTCAAGCCAATAACCATGATGTTGAAGAAAAGTATAGATTTCAAATGGATAGTTGAAGGTAAGGAAAGTTTTGAGGAAATCAAAGAAGCTATCTCATGGGCTCTAACTCTCATTAACCCAGATTTCTCCAAAGACTCCATCCTTTATGTATTTGGTGGTGGTGATACAATTTCTGTAATTTTAGTAGAACAGAATGAAGAAAATGTAGAGCAGCCAATTGCCTTCTTTAGCCAAAAGCTTGGAGGAATATGAAGTAAGGTATTCCTTCATTGAGAAGCATGCTCTTACAATGATTAGGAGCTTAAAGAAATTTAAGTATCTGGTTTGAAACAACAAGGTTCAACTATTGGTTTCTCATGCGGGAGTGAAAGACTTCCTCCTCAACAAAGATCTAAATGAAAAATGTGCAAGGTGGATTACTCATGTTATGGAGTATGACATTGAGATCAAAGTCACCAAGCTGGTCTGAGGAAATGGATTGTGTGAGCAATTGGCCTTGAGTCAACCAACTGAAGAAAGAAAAGAGAAGAATGTTATTTTGATGCTGTAGGAAAACCAAAAACAAAGAGATTTTCAAGAAGAAAATGGTGGTGTTCTCACTCCTTGCTAGAACCCAAGACATAATGCACTTCTTACAAACAGGCCTATGCCCTCCAGAGATGAACAAATCCAAAAGAAGACACTTCAGATTGTAGGCTATTCCATATGCACTTGTTGACGATGTCTTGTTCAAAAAATATATCAATGGAGTATTGCTAAGGTGCATTGGGACAAATCAAATTGAGAAAATGTTAGAAGAGTTCCATAATGGATCATCTAGGGGTCACTTTGCTCTAAGAGTGACTATACGTACCAAAAATTGTAAGGGTACTACGCTGCTAAAACAACGTTACACGTGCCCCAATGATGATACAAGTCTCCTCACAAGGTGCTCGGAATTCAAAAAATCCCTCCAAGTGTACATTAACATCCCGCATGCCCTGCTTATCCTTTGCGTGATTTTTTTCGCTCTCCCCCTTCTTTTCTTTGTGTTTTGGTCTTCAGTGACGAAACCGCCGCCCTGCCTGGGCGGAGGTCCTGTAACCGCCGCCCTTCTCAGGGCAACGGTCCTTCACGCATTTTTCTAGAACGTTTCCTCTTTATCGTGACTCGCGTAAAATTTCAATGTTTACCAGCTTTTTTTCACCGCCTTTGGTCGTATTTATGATTCTTGTTTCCCTGGAATAGTTTTTTTTCCTTTGTTTATGGTTAAAGAGTTCAAATTGGTTTTCACCTTTGGGTAAATGGGAATTCTATAAATAGCTGGTTGATCTTCAAGCAAATGGCCCCTCAAAAAATTGCCTCTCATCTTCTCATTTCATAGTTTTAGTCTTTCAGTTCTTAGGAATTCATAGTTTTCATTTGTTGCATGCATAGTTAGTGTTGTTTTGCTGTTTAGAAGCCACATAATCTTCTTGTGCTAGTGCTGTTACTATTTCACACAATCAATTGAGATAAGATAGTTTTATTTTCAAGTCTGAAGCCATTAGAGTTGCAGGTTTTTTCGTCAAAAAGAATAGCTTCAGGTTCTGGATGTTTTGTGTCATATGACTCGCAATAAATCCCGCTAGGAATTGCATAAGCCAAGCTCTGTTCTCTTGCGCTATCCCTCTCCTACTCGCATTGTATTCAGTCTACATCCAAAGCTGCCATTTTTCCAATACCTACTTCTGTTGATGCTAGCATTACACGCTTTTCTGGATTCACGTGAGCACGAAGGAACGAGGAGATCACATTGAGGGGACAAAGCCACACACAATCAGATTCGCCACTGTTCTGACAAAATCCAGGTTCAAGCTTTCAAAGTTCTAGTTAAAATATATCAAATAGAATAGTGAAATCATTTCATTTCAGTTAATCTCACTTTCGATATTGCCGGGGAAGCTGTGGGGATTGATAGTTTCTGAGAAACTATGATTCATTCCTCACTTCTGAGGTAGGATCGAGAGTCTTTCAAATAGATTAGATCAGTTATTTCGTTATTTAGAATAGATTCACAACTGCATAGGCAAGTAGCTATACTCGGCTGCCTTGTTTGTTTTAATTTCGTTATTAGTTTAGTTTTCATTTCTAGATATTTTAAATAATTGCTCTTTCAAATTCATTCAAATAGTTGTTCATCAAAAACACAAAAATAGAGAAGTTATATATGCTGTAGATATATCTTTACATAGTTAGTTTACTTCTTTGCATTCAGTTAGATTTATATTGTTTCATTTTGCATGACAATCACGGGACCTAGGGAGCCCAGAGAATACGTATTCGAGCCAATCGTGCCTCAACCCAATCTTGTGTAGCAATAACCGATGTAGATCAAAATCTTAAAATTCAGGTCTTCCGAGCATGACAACAGACCTACAAGAAATTAGCTCACAGCTAAGAGGACTAAACATAGAAGACGACAGAGTGCATACGTTTTGGTCAAACCAGCCAAACTACAAATTACCCTAGATAAGTATCCGCATGACTGTAGAAGGTACTTACAAAAGAGAAAACATTCGGCTGTGATCCTTTGGTCCCACATCCAGACGCAGGAGACATTCTAACTGACATAGACACTGGCTTAAGAATTTCAAGTTACCAGAACACCTGTAAGATACTCTGAGAAGATTGCACAACTGTTAGTTCTCAATATAGAGGCCGAAAAGGCATACGACTACTGGATACTAGGGGTTAGGAATTGATTCTGCACATGACCATAGGAGGTCCACAAAAACCATGAATCTACGGTTGTGATCCACAGGTCCCACAACCCAACGAGTCCACATGTCAATCAGACGTAGATGCTGGTTTACGCACATTAGTATTTAGATCCACTCCACTTCCACCAATCATTATCACACAACTATCCTCACTAGACATAGCAGCCAATCAAGCTAAGGATTTCTGGACTAGACCAGAGAATCACCCATAGAATCCACTATCATCCATCATCCATTTTCATGACCCTGTCTGGAGACATACATGAAGCACCCACATCATTATCTTCGTGTATTCCACAACCTATAGATCGAATCATGCCAGAGCTCGATATTGATTGGAGCCTTCGAGTAGTCATCCTCGCCGACTGATCTATCATGCCAGTTTAGGTTAGGAGGGCCTTCTTTTCCTTAGATTCGTAGATTCCATTAGTGCATGTCGAAGACATAAGATTTCCCAATTAGTTTTTCCATACCCCACGTATAATCCATCCCCACCGGCTGTCTCGGCACGACCTCGGGAGGTTCAGGTGCGAGGAAGAGTTACTTGTAGATTCCCATGCTTTCTTGTCACTTTTCCATCGTACAAAATTGGTGAACCGACGTGAAAGAAACAGTTCTTCCTCTTTTAGTTTATTATTTCTTCCATCCACCTTCACTCTTTCCCATTATTCTGCAGGTATTCATATACCCCCCGAATATGTCGGGATTCGATGCATATGGAAGACCTCTCCTAGGTCTTGAAGCATACTATGATCAACTGAATAGACAACCATCACCCTCGCTCTCAGCATGGGGTGACAACTATTCAACTAACTGATTGTCAACACAAACTCCACCTCCAAGGGCTAGATATAGTTCTTCTTTCCAAATAGAGGAGTTGGATCAGCTCACTCAAACGCAACAACCAGAGCCTTCAGGCTCGAACAACATGACGTTTACGGGAGAATCTGGTTCGTCTCCTCAGGTGTTGCTTAGACCAAAAATTAGTAGACAATCAGATCCATATCTATTTTTAGATGATGAACATTCAGTGCGTTATGCCAGGAATGAACAATGCTCTCGGAGTATGTACCCACCTATAGGAAGTTTACAAACATGACCCGAGGTCTCTTTTCAAGAAAACACCTCCATACCTCTACCTATAGGAAATACCCTCAGTGAAACTTGGCAGGATAACGACCAATTCATAGCAGGGTATCATACCCCTTTGCAACCTCAAACAACACAACAAATGCCACGTAAGGCAAAATACTGTGATCTTCACCAAATGGAGTCATCTCAACTTTAGTAGAAAAAGTTAGAGGGTTAGAACTTGCTCAAGCAAGTTAAAATTCTCAATTCCTGACAGGTAGGAAATTCCAATCCTCCACATCATCCTGGCTAAGTAGACCTCCTCACAGGAATAGGCACGTTGGGCATGCCTCCTCAGTATTCACAACAAACGCCAACTAGAACCACATTTGTCTAACGCCACTCCAGTGGAAAATATGATACCTCCTGGTCTAGTACAAACATAATCCATTCCTGGGCAATACTCCTCCATACTTAAACATGTATTCCAAATCACCATAGGGAGATATGTTCTCTTCTCCCGGTATGTTCACTCAACCACAAGGATTTCCTTATGTCCCTGCAAATGCATACGCTACGCCATATCAACAACCCATTCCACCTCCACCCCCTCAGCAGGCACCATCGATGGTCGAAACCTATGCAATAGGAACTTATTCAGAATATTTGAAATAACCCTTAGACTTCACCATATGAAGCATCATGCTTCCAAGACCTCTTCCTGATTTTCCCAAATACAAAGGGGAGGGAGACCCGAATGCACACATTAAGGCCTATGCCACAACCATTCGAGAACTGCTCCCTTGGGATGGGGTTGTTGCTAAAATATTTCCCAAAACTTTAGAGGGTATCGCCCTCGATTGGTATTACAAAATACCTGAAGCTTCCATCCATTCGTTTAAACAACTCGTTTCAGAGTTCATCAAGGCGTTTGACATGAACAAACTGTTGAGAACAGGAATCAGGGAATTCTTGCACATTAAGCAAGAACACAATGAATCTGTTGCTCATTTCATCCAAAGATGGCGTACAGTCCTCTATTCTTCAGCAAGTGCTCCAAACATGGACCAGATGGAACTATGTGATTTATTCCTTCATTCTCTCAGCAGAGAGGTAAAGGAAGAAGTCCAGAAGTTCCCACTAAGGACTTACGATGAAGTACTTGAGAGCACCCTTCTGAATAGATCAAGCTGCAATAGATAGCGGTTGTAAGACGTATGGAACAAATGGGAGGTTAATCACCCCCAACCAGAATACTATGACTTATCCTACTACCACAAATGTCAATCAAGGACCTAAAATCCTTAACAAAAATCGTGGCGTAACAACAGATGGAGTAACTGACCAAGCAAAAAAGGCAAATGTTGTAAATACTCCACTGCCGATTAACAATCAACGAAACAACAACTTTACCCTGACAATCAACTCGGTGGATTTTAATCATCCACAACAACAACAAAAAAGGCAGACCCAGACATAGGGTCCAAGTCAAAATTCAACTGGATATCAAAACCAAAACCAAAACCAAAGACAACAAATGCAAAAATTTAATAGTCAACGGTTTAATCAGAGTTTTGGACCACAATACATGCCAAACCAACAACCTAGGAATTACAATCCCAACTCGTATTGTGGTTTCCACAAAATTCGAGGCCATGACACTAGGACTTTCTCGTGATTACAATAAGTTCATGCAATGTCTTGCAGAAGAACAAAGACAACTTTTCATAGATATGTTCTTAGCAGATCCTGCATCACCTGCGCCAAATACTTTCACGGGAGCAGTCTCCCCTCAAAATGCTCCCCTCAAGATTTTCAATGATCGCTCCCAAATCATGATAAATTAAATCCAAAAGGGACGAACAAGGGTGCAATAACAGGAAACAATGATCATGAAGCCTCGAATTCGCTAAATCCACCTGTCGCACCACAATTAGGAAATCAGCTATGACCCAAGATAGTCAGTTTAGTGGAGTTAGACACTGAACTACCACGTGGAAGCCGTAACAAGGACACGAGAGTATTCCTCTCAGCCAAGTCCAAGTTACCTGCTAGAGATAGATAACATTCAACAACCATTAGTAAAACCCATAGGTGCCTATGATTTAATTAATGACCTAACAAAGACCTTCTCTCACATCTCCTTTTTGGACTTATTGAAGAACTCTCCTACCCATAGGACTGCTCTTTTAGAAGCATTAGGTTTAGGTCATTTAATTAACATCACTCCACCTCTCGAAACACAAGTAAACCATATAGACTTCGATATTCACCCTCCAGGGAAGCCGGATAGGGATACTGAGTTTATATTTGACATAAACAAAATGCCAACAGATGCCGAGATTACACGAAGAGGTGATCTAGCCTTACATTTACAAGTGTGGGTTTATAACAATTACGTTAAACATGCAATGGTTGACGATGGGGCAGCAGTTAACATAGTTCCCTTCTCTTTCCTTCAAAAGCTAGGGTATGGAGAAACAAATTGTTCCACAACTTAGAATATGCTAAGAGGCTATGATAGCCTTAAAGCCACTTTGATTGGAACTATAATACTACCAGTCACCTTAGGACCCAAAACAATCCTCACTGAGTTTTATATTATAGATTAGGAAACCAACTATAATATGATCCTCGGCCGACCATGGATACACCGTATGAAGGCAATCCCTTCTACGTTATTCCAGGAAATAATATTCCTACACTTAGGAAAGGTATTCGTAGCAAAAGGTGATCTGAAACCATTCGATATACACCTAGCAGACCTAAAGAAAAGACCAGGTGTTCACTCTGAGTTTGAACTCCCAACCAACTTAACAAACCAACCTGACTAGAAATAGAAGAAAAGTTGGTACCTACAACAATTTAGAAGTTAGCAAACCTAATCAAGAATATCCTAGCCCTCAAGGATGATGCTTAACCATTGTAGAAACAGTATCATTAGGAAATACCTGTCAACAAAAATAGTCTCATTGCGTAGAATAGGATCTACCAGAACTTTCCTACCCATAGGACTGATTTGTAGAAGGCATGGGATGGACCCTAGGTATCATTTAAGTAACATCACTCTTTCCCGAAAACAAGGGGTCATAAGATGGACTCGATATTGCACCCTCCAGTGAATATCAGACTGTGTAGGGATTAATACTGCAAATTTATATTTCACGTAGATCAAAATGCCGATAGAAAATGTATACTAATCACAACCGTAGCATGGAATCTAGCCTTACATGTTACAATACTTTTTTTTTTAAACAATGGACAATATTATCGTCATGAAGTTATGGGGCTGGGGCAAAATTAACAAGTGACTTTATTTTCTTTATTTTTCAAACCACGCTAGGGTAAGAAACAAATCTGTTTGCCCACGATTTCGGAATACTCAAAAATTAATATGATATTACAAATCCACTTCGATTGAGATACTATAATGCTAACTAGTCTACCTTAGGACCCAAAAATATCATATCCTCATCCAAATTTTATTTTTTACGGATTATCCATGACAGCAGTGGTGTTAGGAACTCATCAAAGTAAAACAAGTCACTTTCCATTTTGAGGTGTATGACCATATAGCTAATCTTGTCCGTATTGAAATTTACAATTTTTCTTTTTGAAACAGCTAATTTCAGATTTGAGATTGGTATAAGTTTTTCTACATTCCACTGAGGAAATCCCCTGTAGAACAAAACCTTCTTGCAGATTCGATAGCAACCTTGATATGAACGTTTCACTCCCAATATGAGAGTCCTACTTAAGACCCCTGATTAGACACCCCAACTTGCTACATTTATCCCACTCTAAGTTTCAACTCCCAATTCAAACCAACTTAACAAGCCAATTTCGACTCGAAACTGGAAGAAAATTTGGTACCTACAACATAACTAGAAGTTACGAACCTAATCAAGAATATCCTCAGCCCTCATGGATGAGGCTAGCATTGTAGAAATAGTATCATTAGGAACTAATGCGAAAAATAGTCGAATTGCTAGAACATGATCCACTTAATTGGTCCCGCTCACCTTGATTATGTACTTATGGAATATACCCTAGGAGTTGGTTCTCTTCCAGCAGAAGATCTCTGCATGGTAGAAGTAACCAAAGCAGAAGAAGTGGATGTAAAAATGTCCCAACATCCATCTTCCCAACTAAATATTGGACTCTCCATTTTGATGGAGCTAGATGTCATTATGGGGCTGGGGCAGGTGTGATCTTTACTTCTCCCGAGGGAAAGATCTTACCATTCACCTTTAAACTAAATTTCAAATGTACAAACAATGGCACTGAGTACAAAGCCCTCCTCCTTGGCCTCATCTTAGCTAAAAGGCTCGGTGTTAATGACATCATAGGTGTTAGGAGACTCTCAATTAGTAGCAAACCAAGTCTCTGAGGTGTATGAGACTAGAGCTTGAACTACAACTCTATGAAAACAAGTACCTAGATTTGAGCAAAGGATTTAACTTCATATCAATTGAAGCAACTCCTACGAGAACAAAACCTTCTTGCAGATTTGATAGCAACCTCAGCTTCACGTTTCACTCCAATAGTGAGTTGGAAGACACCTGTTTCATGGTATCCCTTCGTACTAAATCATTAGTAAAGAAAATGTCAAACCCTCTTTTAACAAACATAACTGAGAATACATCTACTATCTTAGATCATGTTGACAGTGATAGAGCCACTCTTGATTACTTAAACACCTATGCAGAGTTACATCTCACCCATCACGTGGTAGATTTTTCCTTAATCCCACATTCATCTTCTTACTTTGGAAATCCCATGATAGAGCTTCCCCCACAAAAGGAGCTCGACATATACGCGGTAGAGAATGGAGAAGATCTGGAACTACCTCCAGCCCCGCCTAAGTTTGAAGAAGGTAACGCTTCTTTAATCGAAGAAACAATTGATATTAACATCGGAACGGAGGAAGAACCAAAGATCTTAAAACTAGGATCTTCGCTAACTCCAGAAGAGATAGAAATACACACTCGAATCCTCATAGAACATCAAAAGGATTTTGCATTTAATTATAAAGAAATGATGGGAATTGCACCACACATCACGTTACATAACCTCGTCACCAAACCAGATGCAAAGCCAATTAAACAAAAATCAAGACCAATGAAACCCAAGGTAGCTCTCATGGTGAAGGAAGAAGTAATGAAACTTCTCAAGTAGGGTTCATCAAACCAGTTGATTACTCTCAGTGGGTATCTAATATCGTCCCGTTCTAAAAAAGAATGGGAAGATACGCATCTGCATAGAATTCTGAGACATTAACAAGGCATGTCCCAAGGATGAATTCCCGTTACCATCCATTGACGTCATCATTGACGCAACAACTGGATTTGAGCTTTTGTCTCTCATGGATGGATTCTCGGGATATAATCAAATCAGAATATCTAAACAAGACCAAGCCAAAACCACATTTATAACTCCTTGGGGAACTTATTGCTACGTTGTTATGCCGTTCGGTCTCAAGAATGCTGGTGCTACATACCAACGGGAAATGACATACATATTTCATGATCTTATTCATAAAATCATGGAATCCTATGTAGATGACTTGTTGGCTAAAGCCAGGAAGCGTTGTGATCACCCGGAAGTGCTCCACATCATTCTTTCATGTTTGATCGAATACGGAGTCACACTAAATCTAGAAAAATGTGTATTTGGTGTGACAGGAGGGAAACTCCTAGGTTACATTATATCATCACGAGGGATTGATGTGGACCCAGCAAAAATCTAGGCTGTTCTTGAAATGATCCCACCATTCGGATGACTCTGGAATTAGATCATTTCTTGGGAAACTCGGTGCAATCCAGAGATTCATTCTAGACTTAAGTTTTTCCATACATCCAATCAATAATCTTGTTGAAGAAAGGATTATAGCATTGATTGGACCAAAGGAATGCCATGAGGCCTTTGAATCTAGTTAAACGCTTCTTGTTGTCTCCTCCCACGTTAATGCCACCTAGAGCCAGACCACCCTTTAATCTTATATTCGCGAGCTACTAATGTCTCGCTAGCCTACATGTTGGCTCAAGAAGATGATGATAAATGAGAACGTGTGATCTATTTTATTAGCTGAACATTACTCGATTATGAAACACATTATACGCAGGCAGAACGAGAATGCCTTGCCATAGTCTTTGCAACCAAACGCCTAAGACATTACATGCTAAATCAAGAAACAAGGGTCATTGTAAAAACAGACCATTTACGAACTTTCCTCACGCAAGGGTCCTTGTCTAAAAAGGCTGGATGCTTTATAACCTTAATGGGTGAATTCGAATTAACTTTTGTAAACAAGAAGTCCGTTAAGGGAAAAATCATTGTACGGATTGGTTAGCCGACAACCTGTTAGATAGAGGCGATCTAGTAGATCTAGATTTTCCCGATGAATGCATATATTACATCAAAACCAGACCTCCTATCTCTGAATGTCCTTGGTATACTGATATTGTTAATTATATCATGGACCATGCGTATCCAGAAGGTGCTACACCTGCAACAAAGAAGGCGGTTACACATTATCGTAGCTAAATACGTTATTATAGAACAAGTGCTCTATCGTAAGGCTTTCAATGGAATGCTTCTAAGGTGTGTTGACACAGAAGAATCCAAGAAGATTCTCTACGAATCTCACAGTGGAATATGTGGCGGCCATTTTGGAGGTCATGCCACTGCTCACAAAATACATCGGATGGGCTATTTTTGGCCCACTCTAGAACATGACGCAATAGAGTTTGTACGCAAGTGCCATAAATGCCAAGAATTTTCCCACGAGATTCACATGCCGGCACAAGCTCTACAACCAATCGCTGACTCCATGGCCCTTTTCTACATGGGGCCTAGATTTGATAGGGAAATTCTCTCCCTCGTCAACAGATGGCCATAACTTCATAATCATGGCCACCGAGTATTTTACCAAATGGGTAGAGGCTATGCCTCTTACCACTGTACCAGGTTCTGTGATCGCCAAGTTCATTTTAAACCAGATCATTTGCAGGTACGGTGTCCCACAAATCATTATCTCAGATAATGGTACTTCCTTTAAGAATGATGAAGTCCATGAGCTATGCAGTAAATTTAAAATAAACCATCATACAGCCTCCCTGTATTACCCTCAAGCCAATGGACAGGCTGAAGCAACAAACAAGACATTGAAAGCTATTCTCCTCAAAATGGTAAAAGAAAACAAATGAGATTGGCATTTAAAGTTATATCCGACCTTGTGGGCCCACCGAACCTCAATAAGAACACCAACAGGAGAAACTCCTTTCTCATTGGTATTCGGAGCAGAAGCAGTTCTCCCACTTGAGGTTGAAATACCCAGTCTCCGCATCTCACTACAAGGGATTCTGGATGAAGAAGCTTATAGAGAAGCACGTCTCTCCCAACTAGAAAGCCTAGATGAGGCTAGATTAGACGCTGAACAGCGGCATAGAGTCTATGCTGACCGGATGTGCCGACAGTATAATAAAAAGGTCTATGAACGAGATATATATGAAGGAGATCTAGTTCTAAGACTAGACAACCGGATCGATAAGAAGACCGGTGAAGGAAGGAAATTCTGGCCCAAATGGTTGGGCCCATACCGAGTCACGAAAGACTATGGAAATGGTGCGTATCTCTTATGCACACTAGAAGGTGAGGAATTTGGTGAAACTGTCAATTCCCTACACCTTAAACGATTCTACGCATGAAGCAACCAGCACTATTTGTATAATTATATCTACATTGCATCTTCATGTAGTTAGGTTCATTTTGTCCATTCGTTTCGTAAAATTTTGTGATCAAGGAACTTATTCTCAAAGCAATTCATTACAAACTTCTGATGGTATTGGCATAAGCATTCCAATCATACTTCTTCATTTTCATAACATCATCACCTATTTCAGAATCATTTCATCATATAAAGCTAGATATGACAAAGTCTTAACGGTAACCATACCAAGGTCTGCATGCTTGTTCTCACTTTTGGTTTCTTCCTAGGATAGGTGTCTTGCCTATGGTCTGTTCTAGAAGCTTCATAGTGTCACATCTATCCCATATGTATATCTCTTTGGAAATAAGAACATACTGACATTTTGCTCAAATAAATAAGTCAAACATGTAGATCAAACAGAAAATTTTATTTTTACACATTTCCTTGCCCTACCAACCTTCGGTGATGAGCTTGCATCTCTTACTAGTGACGTAGGGTTGGGAAAGGATGGGAATGCCCTTACTCACCTATGCCTTGTCCATGGTGATAAGCCCATGCTTCTTACTAGAAGCATGGGGCAAGGTGCAGGGGGTCCTCTTGACAATGAACGTTGAAGGTCATAAGCAAACAGTTCAAATAAACCTTTTAAATCTTGAGTCAAAAACAAGTGAATCAGATGTCCAAAATTCCAAGAGAGCTCAAAACCCCGAAAACCAGATTTTGTCTACCATGTGGCCATCTACAAATCTAAGTCTAGATAAACCGCAAAGCAAGTAGCATTCTAAACTATGGAGTCACTTGAGTAGAGTAGGTTTGTAGCATCCTAATTTGGTTCCACCAAATCTTTGTCTATCTCTCATCACTACCATTCAACAAATTTCATAGCTTGTGCCCTTTCTAGCTCTCGGTGGTGAGCCCTCGCATCTTACTAGTTGTGTGGAGTTAGGAGTGGGGCAAGTGCATCTGCTCATCATACCAGCTTGTCATCACATTCTGTCAAAACTATATGAAGTACCGGAAAATTGCTTATAGAAGCTAAAGTTCAAAATCACATTGTGTCTGCATTATCATATATCAGCATCACGAAATACAAAAAGAAAGAAAGCATTCGTATCATTTGTTCTCCATTGCATACATTCTGAAAAACATATAAAAACAACATTATAATGTACATGTGGAAATGAATCACAAAAACCTAGATACCAAGGGTTTGATCCAAAAAAATATATATATATATATATATATATATAATCAAGTTTCTTGTACAATGCCATCATGCGCTAGGCATGGTCAAAATGCTCAATGAGCCCAGGGAAATACAAAATAAATCATATAAACAATCTATGAGAGCCACGTGGCCTCTTAACCCCTATACGACCCCTCTGAAGGTGCATGACCACATCTAGGACTCCGGCTACGTCGGCACTCTGAATGTACTGAAGGCTCACAGTCCTGAGGAGCAAGCTGCGGCCTCGCTATGAGAGTAACTCCTCATCAGGCGCTCTACTTTCCTATACCCAGCCAACTCAGTATGGAGGGTAGTCACCATCTTGGCCACATGACAGACATGGGAAAACACTTCGGTATGCCTACTGGCTACTGAAGGCTCCCCTGCATCCACAGATAGCTCAGCATGAGTCCTCTCCATGGGGATCATCAGGGTATCAGTGCGTACCTGGTGAATCAGGTCTCGCCACTCATCAGCAGTCTTTGCAAGAAAAGGAGAAAACAAATTAGAAATAGTCAAAAGATAAAAACAAAAATGAAGAAGAGGAGAGATAACAACTAAGGCAATCCTAACTAAAAACAAATCTTAAAAGAAGGGTGACAACTCACTTGGATCTTCGGGGCTCCAAGAGGGATCCCTAGGATAAGCACCTGCCACAGATGCCGCCACTGACTGATGTGCTCCTCACGTGTCTGGGGCAACATAGCATCCTGCTACGTACTCATCCTCCCCGCCCAAGTCCCGAGAAGGCGGCTCCTCTGAAACTAGAGTCACCCTCTCCGCACTCTGCTCTACCCTCTTAGCCTGTAAGATATCTTGAGCGTCATGCCACTTGGGATCACTGTCCTCCTCTCTTCACTCGACTCACTGACCTTAGCCTCGGTCTCCTCCTCCATCTCTCCCCCTGTGAACTCCTTAGATTTGGAGTCTATATCAATGGTGTCATCACTGCTGTGGGCAGGATCGGCGGTAATCTGAAGTAAGGGTGCTTGAGGAGAACCCGACTCTCCCTCGAGCGTGTACTACCCGCCTAGTTGCAATAGGGACACCAGGAGTAACAACGGTCCAACCCCGGCCTTTAGGACCTCCCTTAGCCTCCCGAAATGATCTAAATATTGGAACCACTGGGGGGAGCATACTGATGTAAGGAAGGCCAAACTGCTAAGGCACTCGATCAAAGGGGTGTGTCTCCACCTTCCCCGTCCTTTCCACAAGCTTCCCTATGGTAGAGCAAGAGATCAAAGTGAGGGTTTCCTCACCCCATAACCCTGCCATGGCCTGATAAGGTGTGGCCTCCATATCATCAGTAGTCAGGGAGGTGACTAGCTGGTGGGGTGCTCTAAGCACTGACATATCTGTCCATCTGGTTGCCCTCATGGCTCCGGGATCCACCACCTCTACACCTCTCCCATAAGGGATGATAAGCTCGTAGACCCAGCTCATAACCAGGGTCGGATGGCTCAATGAATGCCCCTATAAGTGAACCACCTGGTACAAATCATGATAAGTGGTCCCAAGTATGTCAGCCCCCCAGGCATAAATCTGGACATGTGCCTCAATTTGTGCAATAATAGGGGACCAACAGTAGAGTAAGGTGTCCCCTCCCTTGTCCCCGATCAATATCGAGGAAAGGATCCCCATAATAGCCTGATGAATCAAGGGGATAGGCAAGCTAGGAATGGAATGGACCCTCACCCCCTTCTTTGAACCAGTGGAGATAAGTGCGTCTCCCATGTATGAAGCCCATTGTGCTATCTGAGCCCGTGACCCTGTTGTCTCAGGTGTAAGCCGTCTCCCAATGATTAGGACCCCCAAGATATGGTAGACATCCTCCAGGGTGATATTCCACTCACCCCTAACTCCTGGAAATTGGAAAGTGTTCCGATCAGCATCTCAATATGAAAACAAGTCACAAAGTATGTGACTAGAAGGTGCAACATGCGGGACCCGTGATATATGCAATATGCCGGCCCTATGAAGAGTGTCCTACTCATCCTGAGAAAGTGCATCCAACACTACTAGAAGCCAATCACACACTCTCTCTCAAATCCATCTGATATATTCCTCCTTCGCCTGTATACACCCAAAAACACACAGAAAGGAGTAAGTTAGTATTCAAATTGTATTAAAAAAAAATCATTAAAACATACAAGAATACTAAAAATGTAAAATTTGGCTCAAAACACTGAGTTTTTGATGTTCTGTAAGGGATCGCTTGCCCTGAATAGGGCGGCGGTTCTGTAACCGCCGCCTTAAAGGGTGGCGGTTCCTGTAACCACCACCTTAAAGGGCGGAGGTCCTGTAACCGCCGCCCTGCTCAGGGCGGCGGTCATGTCCCAAATTTTCAAATGGGTCACGTGCCCTATAAAAATGCCTAAAAACACGAAGAAACGACTATTTTTGACCAAAACAAAGCCTACCCATTAGGTTCCCCCCCTAAGTGACCCTATTAACACTAACATTTTCAAAAATAATCCCCCCATGACAAAGATTTCATCATTTTAACATTTTGGGGATAAAAACGTTAAATCAAGAAAAACTAACTTGTGATCTCGCGGGTCGATGTTCCGCTCGTAGAGGCATGATCACTATCTTGTCACGAACATTTTGACTATACTCTCGTCAAAAACCGTCACTATGGGTCCCAGAGCTCAAAATCAATCAAATGACACATGCACAAATGAATAGGAAAATGGGCCCATTTTTACATATATAGCATCTTGACTCGTTTCGAATGCCCCCTTTTGCAGGTTTGGAGCACCGACGGAGGTAAGTTCTTATCCCCACGTAAATGGTAAGTCCTCATTTCATATTATTTTAGTATTTATTTTTTGATTTATTTTATATCTGCACTTGAGTCCTCTTTTCATTTTACAGGTAGCGGAATTTTGGAGGGCGTCATTTCGACACATGGACGTGTCAGGTATAATTTCTAACTTCCCATTTCAGGACCGCCATACTCAGACCCACCATTTTACACCTCTTCATGGCTAAACACTCTTCTTTGAGGGGGCAATATGTACGTACCCAAAATTGTAAGGGTACTACACTGACGGAACAATGTTACACGTGCCCCAATGATGATACAAGTCTCCTTGCAAGGTGTTCAAGATTTGGAAAATCTCTCCAAGTATGCGTTAACATCCCGCATGCCCCGCTTAGCCTCTGTGTGCTTTTTTTCACTCTCCTCCCTTCTTTTCTTTGTGTTTTGGTCTTCAGTGACGAAACTGCCGCCCTGCCTGGGCGGCAGTCTTATGACCGCTGCCCAGGCAGGGTGGCGGTCCTGTAACCGCCACCCTGCTTAGGGCGGCGGTCCTTCACACGTTTTTCCAGAACATTCTTTTTATCGTGACTCACGTAAATTTCAATGTTTACCAACTTTTTTTTCACCGCCTTTGCTCGTATTTATGATTCTGGTTCCCTGGAATAGTGTTTTTGCATTGTTTATGGTTAAAGAGTTCAAATTGGTTTTCACCTTTGGGTAAATGGGAATTCTATAAATAGCTAGTTGATCTTCAAGCAAATGGCCCCTCAAAAATTGCCTCTCATCTTCTCATTTCATAGTTTAGTCTTTCAGTTCTTAGGAATTCATAGTTTGCATTTATTGCATGCATAGTTAGTGTTGTTTTGCTGTTTAGAAGCCACATAATCTTCTTGTGCTAGTGCTGTTACTGTTTCACACAATCAATTGAGATAGGATAGTTTTATTTTCAGTCTAAAGCCATTAGAGTTGTAGGTTTTGTTCATCAAAATAGAATAGCTTTAGGTTCTGGACGTTTTGTGTCATATGACTCGCAATAAATCCCGCTAGGAATTGCATAAGCCAAGCTCTGTTCTCTTGCGCTATCCCTCTCCTACTCTCATTGTATTCAGTCTACATCCAAAGCTGCCATTGTTCCAATACCTACTTTTGTTGATGCTAACATTACATGCTTTTCTGGATTCACATGAGCATGAAGGAATGAGGAGATCACACTGAGGGGACAAAGCCACACACAATCGGATTCACCACTGTTCTGCAAAATCCAGGTTCAAGCTATCAAATTTCTAGTTAAAACATATCAAATAGAGTAGTGAATCATTTCATTTCAGTTAACCTCACTTTCGATATTGCCGGGGAAGATGTGGGGATTGATAGTTTCTGAGAAACTATGATTCATTCCTCACTTCTGAGGTAGGATCGAGAGTCTTTCAAATAGATTAGATCAGTTATTTCGTTATTTAGAATAGATTCACAACTGCACAGGCAAGTAGCTATACTCGGCTGCCTTGTTTGTTTTAATTTTGTTATTAGTTTAGTTGTCAATTGCTAGATATTTTAAATAATTTCTCTTTCAAAATTCGTTCAAATAGTTCATCAAAAACACAAAAATAGAGAAGTTATATATGCTGTAGATATACTTTACATAGTTAGTTTTACTTTGATTTAGTTAGATTTACATTGTTTCGTTTGTATGACAATCACGGGACCTAGGGAGCCCAGAGAATACGTATTCGAGCCAATCGTGCCTCAACCCAACTTTGTTGCAGCAATAACTGACATAGATCAAAATCTCATAATTCAGGTCTTCCGAACGACAGCAGACCTATAAGAAATTAGCTCACAGTTAAGAGGATTAAACATAGAAGATGACAGAGCGCATACGTTTTGGTCAAACCAGCCAAACTACAGATTACCCTAGATAAATGTCCACATGACTGTAGAAGGGCTTGAAAAAGAGAAAATGTTCAGGTGTGATCCTTTGGTCCCACAGCCAGATGCAAGAGACATTCTAACCGACATAGACACTAGCTTAAGAATTCAAGTTTCCAAGAACGCCTATAAGAAACTCTGAGAAGATTGCACAACTGTTAGTTCTCAATATAGAGGCTGAAAAGGCATACGACTACTGGATACTAGGGGTTAGGGATTGATTCTTCACATGACCATAGGAGGTCCGCAACAACCATGAATCTACGGTTGTGATCCACAGGTCCCACAACCCAATAGAGTTCATAGGTCAATCAGACGTAGATGCTAGTTTACGCACATTAGTATTTAGATCCACTCCACTTCCACCAATCATAATCACACAACTATCCTCACTAGACACAGCAGCTAATGAAGCTAAGGATTTCTGGACTAGACCATAGAATCACCCATAGAATCCACCATATAGTCCATCATTCATTTTCATGACCATGTCTGGAGACATATATGAAGCACCCACAGGTTATCTTCCGCGTATTCCACAACCTATAGATCGAATCATGCCAGAGCTCGATATTGATTGGAGCCTTGGAGAAGTCATCCTCACCGATTGATCTATCACGCCAGTTCAGGTTAGGAGGGCCTTCTTTGCCTTAGATTTCGTAGATTCCATTAGTGCGTGTCGAAGACATAAGATTGCCCAATTAGTTTGTCCATACCCCACGTATATTCCATCCCCACCGGCTGTCTCGGCATGACCTCAGGAGGTCGGGTGCGAGGAAGAGTTACTTGTAGATTCCCATGCTCACTTGTCACTTTTCCATCGTACAGTGACATTTCTCAAGATCATGAAGGCTAGTTATTATTGGCCCAAAGTATTTAGTGATTGTTATGCATGGATCAAGAGGTGCAAGAATTGTGCATTCTTCACAGGCAAAGAGAGGTTAGCAAAACTTCCATTGCACCCAATCTCATTTGACCAACCATTCACACAATGGGGTTTGGACTTCATTGAGTCATTAATCCAAACTCAAACCAAGGGCACAAATGGATTCAAACAACAACAAAACTACTTCACCAAATGGACTGAGGCGGGTGGCACTCAAAGAGGCAAATGAATCTAGCATTCTAGACTTCTATGAGGGGATAACAACTAGATTTGGTATAACCTACCACTATAATATCAGATAATGCATTGGCATTCATAGTATCAAAGGTCACTGAATGGGCTGTTAGAAATGGGATCTATTTAAGTACTTCATTAAATTATTAGCCTCAAGGTAATGGCCAAGGGTGAGTCCACAAACAAGAATCTATTAAGGATCATCAAGAGGACTCTTGATGAAAATTAGAGGACTTGGCACAATAAGCTCGAATCAGCTTTATGGGCTGATAGGATAAATCCCAAGAGATTTGCAGGAAACTCTCCATTCAGAGTTGTTTATGGGAGAGAGGTAGTATTGCCTATGTCACTTGAGTTGTCAACATTGGAACTCATGAAGCAATTGGAATTGTTAGAGGTTGAGCCCATGGAGGTTAGATATGCAGAACTGATGGAACTCTAAGAAATCAAAGAGCATGCAACCTAAACAATGGAAAAAAACCAAGCGTTGATCAAGAGAAGCTTTGATAAGAAAGCTAAGGCTAGAACTTTCCAAGTTGGAGATTTAGTGTTGAAGTGGGATGCAGACCAAGAAAAGCCAAGGAGGCATTCAAAATTTTATGCCATTTGGAGTGGCCCCTACATGGTCACAAAATGCAAAAACAACAATGCCTTCCAATTGTCTACATTGGATGGTGAGGAACTGCAGATTCCAATTAATGGAATCCATCCAAAGCATTGCTACTAAGGGAAACTTCTCACCTTTGTACATATTAGCTTAGATTTTTCATTCCTCCAAGTGCTTATGCACATTGTTTTGTTGTAGCTTAGATTTACATTTCCCTAAGTGCTTTGGCATAGGTTTTGTTGCCCCAAGGATGCATCTTTTGTAGATCATGTTCCAGGTCAAAGTGTTTTTTCTACTCTCACAATCTTCATCTCAGTTATTTTCTAATGAATTGAGAGTAACCAGGTAGTTAAGTTCATGACTCCATTGCCTAATGGATTACTCTAGGCAGCTGGTCACTTCATCCAGTAGGCAGATGACCCCTCTGAGTTATAAAAAGTGTTATCCAAAATAAGCCCATGCTTATTTTTGGCTAACTCCTCCTCCTTCTCCTTTGTTGGTACTTAAAATGAAATTTTTTCATGCTTCAGGGACTCAAAAATTTTTGGGTATGATTCCATTAGATAGAAAATTTTCTCACCTTTCCAGAAAGGTAAAATTTTCCTCCTAACTCCTTGTAATTTTTGAGTTATGGCTCAGCAGATTTTTTTGGGGAAATTTTCCCTAGATAGGCCCGCGACCAATGAGAAGGTGCCAAGTAGTAGGGCGGAGCGGCGGACGTCGGGGGAAAGTTCAAGTTTTTGGCACTTCGGTCAAAAGGGCCCAAAGGTAAATTTTGGCCCGCAGGCCCGATGAAGGGAAGGAAATGGGTTGGCGCGGGCCCGCGGAGGAAAACTTGGCATTTAGCCCTTTGGGGTTAAATGCCCAAAGTTAAATTTTGGCTCGAAGGCCCACGGATTGTTTTGAAGCTGCCACGTGTCCCAATCAGTGGAGGAGTCAGACTAGCGGGAGGATTTGGCAAAATTTTCCAAAGTTGCAAAAAAGCGCAAAAGGCAAAAGTTTAGGCGCATCCTCGCCAAGCAACCAGAAGCTAACAAGTGTCACCGGGAGAGCGGAGCATGGGGAAATTTTCCCAATGAAAAATCATCTTCTTGATCTTTGATCTTTTTGATTTTTCATTGGGAAAAATCAAAAATCAAAAAGGAAAAAGTGAAGTTTGGGCCCGTGATCCCATTAGCGAATCAGGAGGTGCCACGTGTCTCGAAGCGGTAGAAGCGCTGTGATTTTTTGGAAAATTTTACAAAAGTGCAAAAAGTAAGTTTTGACCCCCATGGACCCATTTTCAAAATCTGATTTTTTTCCGCCAAGTGTGTCCTAATTCATACCTCAAAGTTTGTGCCTAAATTTATACCCTGTTTTTGCCCTAAATCTTTAGATGGGCATATCTTTTGATCCATAGATCAAATTTGAACAAAATTAGACTTTTTGGAAAGCTCTTGAGCCCCTCTATGCATTGGAGGAATAAAAACATCATTTTTTTGTAGGTTTTGATGGAGAAATTTTTTAAAACATCTTTCATGCCTTTAATGCAAACCAGATTGCTTCAAATGAGTTGTTTTTGCTCAAATCCGCCATGGTTGCTTTCTCCCACATGCCAATGATGAAGAATCAGCTCATTTTGATGGAGGAAAACCCTAAAAATGTCTTCTCACACCATAAATGTGAGATCAGATTGCTTTGAGAGCTGTGTTTCACCAAATTCATCATTTTTTCTCTCCAACACGCAAAACAGAAGTAGAGGAGCTCTATTTGATGGATCGAAGGCTGATTTGAAAGGGTTAATGGCAGGTGGTTGAGAAAAAGGATCAGATTTTCTTCCTCCTCCTGTTTTCCCTCTATTTTCTTCAGCTATAAATGGAGGGGATGTAATCTATTGTAATGTTGGACATTTTTCTCTTGCAAGCTCTCTTTTCTTCCTTAGCAGGTAGATTTGTAGAGTTTCAGACCTCTCATATAGGTTGCAACACATATTTTTCCTCCTTTCCATTATAGTGCATTGTATTAAAATTGGGAATGATAATGTGTGTTCTGTGATTGATTTTCTAATCCTCTCATGTGTTTATCATTGTATTCTGATGTTTCATTACATTCTGGCAATCTGTGCATGTTCTGTGTTACATTCTTATGATCTATGTTTTATTTGCAAAACAGAAGTCCATCACTCCTTTGGTGTATCACCATTTAGCTTAGTTTTGTTTCCTTTTGCACCTTTTAACTATGTCTCCTTGGAATTTAGAGTAGGAATTAGTATTCAACCTCTACAAATTCATGTATACACCTAAACAGAGCAGTAAGAACTAGCTTCAATCTGGAGAGTTTTCTCACTTTGCAAAGTCCCCACACCTTGGAGAAAACTCAATGTTGTGCAATCACACTAAATGACCCAATTCTAGACTGCAGATCTCAATGTCATTTTGGGGTGCTGTAGATTTGCACTAACAAGTCTATAGATAGAACACTTGCATGTGTGACTATGCCTATAAACGATGCGTGGCTATTAGTAGCATGTGGCCTATTTTTGGAATAGAGAAGTGGTGAAGGACAAGTCCCCACCTATATATATATATGATGTCAATCACATAATAGTGGATATATAGGTATATGCAGAGCGTAAGAGGTAAGCATAAAGAGATATGTGCATATGACTGGATTACTGTATCAGATCCATGAATGCATTGGTATAGAATGCCATTATTGTAAGGAGCTTCTATGTTTATTAATAGATGGAAGATATTGGCAGAATCTAAGTGTCATTCCTGTGTGTAATTGAGTAGTGCATGTTCTTGATTCAATCATGATTATTGTTTAAGCTTGTTCTTTCCTATATATAAATATGGCATGCATTGTAGAATGATGGATTAGTTATGGATCTATATGTTTCTTCCTTCATCACGCTAACATCCTGCTACAACAACCCTAAAGAGGGACCTAATACCTTTGCGCGCTTCAGGTGACCGCACTCAGTCTAGGCTGAGTGATGTGCCAGCACATCTAGGGAGTGTTATCTGGTAAATTCTAGGCTGCATCATTGGTTCCGTTACCGAGACCTCTTTTTCAGTTGTTTTCAGGATGGTTCGCGATGAAGATGTACCTAGTTAACTCTAGCAAGTATTGAGGAGTGGATACATGATCTGGAGGAAGAATATGCATGGCGGTTCAACATTGGATCTGAGTTTAACGCACATAGTTGGGTAGAATAGAATCTGTATGACAACTTATATGAGATCCATTTTTCCATCTTTCTAGTAGAATTATATGAGTGGCTGATTGCTTATGCATCTAAGAAAAATTGGAGGTATCGCACACTTTTCTGGACACAGGAAGAATTTCAGGCCCTTTATGATGTTGGTTTGATCTGGACTCACATTGTGGATACATGGTTTTTTGGTGTTCTAAATAGTTATATTCTGGAATATTTAATTTTGATGTATTCTTTCCTGGAGGTAGCTGAATTCCAGTTTTTGCGGTATCCTAAAAGGAGCATATCTGCAAGGTATTCCACTGGTGATCAAGATCTTGATGGTAACTTTGAACCTGGAGAGTAAACTGATGGCTAACTAAACCTCACCATGTGCGAGGGCAAGGACATATTTGGTGAAAAGATGGCAGACCTAGCGGCAGAAAGGTAGAGAGAGGAAAGGTGGCTTAAGTATAATGAGGCACGCAAGAGGGAGATAGAGAAGCAATGTACTGTTGCAGAAAGTATGGCATTGAGGAGAGAGATGGATCGTGAAGGATTTGAAGCTCATGTAGAAGACATGGAGCCAGAGCATTAGGAACTCCCCCATCTTGGAAAGCATGACAGAGATCCCCCCTTGGCTTCACACATAAGTGCGCCAACAAAGACTACTTAGGGCGCAGGTGTGCATCTAATCCACCTGGTGACCTAGCCCTTGAAAACATTCCCTAAACATCCCTAAATGGTTTCAGTATGAGAAGATCAACTCGAGAGCTTTCCAACGACTATAAGAATTGGCGACAAACGGACATAGGGAGCTCTAGATATGTCCGGTCCAAAGTTCGGTCAACGGAGGGTCAACTTTAGTCAACTGGTCAATAATAGACTCAATCGCAGTTGCGACACGTGGCGAAAAGGCAAAAGGGAATTTTTTGTTGGTTTTTCGATCGATTTTTTCTATCGGAGACGACAAGTGGACTACAGGATTACTGAGTTAATTATTTCTATTCCACATTGTATGGGTCGAAATTATACTTGGTAAGTCCATTTCCAAATGGACACACATATTTGACAAAATGTTATATATTAATCTGTATCTCCAGTAGTATCTAAAAAAATAATGTTGAAACATTTGTAATAAAACCTACCTGGACCACATGGAGGAGGAAATGAAGTGGTTGTTAGGGAGCATGTTTTAATGAAATGCATGGTGATCAAGGATCGGTGAAGCGGTTGTTCTGAGCTTAAAGCCATTTGTGGAATGTTCCACGTGAAAAACGGTAGTCGAGAGTTTGGGGTAATAAAACCCTACCCAAAAGAAAGAGCACCTAAAATGGGATTTAATCCCCTCATTCAAACATATGCGTGGACTAGAAGGCTATTTACAGCCTTAAATTTTATCCACCCGAGTGAAAATGTGGAGATTAACCCACTTCAAAGGCCGCTCCACATGGGAGTTTTATCCCATCCAAAATAAGATGCTAATCTTGTTTAAAAGGAAAATCCGCCAAAAATAGGGAGCCGCTGGGATTTGATCCCAAACAGCTGACCTCATGGGTCCAAGCTCAATCCTAATCAACCAACGTCGCCTAGGGGATTGGGCGCACTATAAAATGGGAAGCTTCCATGTTATACTGGAGGTACAAGTCTGTGCAAGAAGCTTAAGGACCAGATTGCAGAGATTACTCCAAATTTTTGAAGGCCGTACACTCAGATTGGGCATTTGGAGTAAAAAGATGAAATTTAGAGAATTTTGAGACTTTTTTCCAACGATCTTCAGGTCTTGATATTTTTTGATGAGTAATTTTAACCTGGTTAATTGGAAGCTTATGAATTGCAGATTTTAATAGGGATCTTCAATTTTGACAGCCAGTATGGAAAACATGAATTTCAATGCACTTCTAGTCCGAATTGTGACTTGGTGTACCAACATGAATGCAAGTGCACTATCTTCAGAATTCAGATATGATCTCAGGAATATGATTTTTTTTTCATATAATGTTTTTAAATCTCCATTTGTAGGTGTTTTTTTAACACAGTTCCAGGGAGATCACATTGTGAAAACACTGTAGGAGCCATGGATCGTTCTTGGGATAGTTTCTGCTATTTTTCAGATTGTTTTGGGAATCATTGATCAGCTCATTTAACAGGTTTTGATTCATCTATTGATTGTTTTTAAGAGTTATTGTACTTGCATTTCAATATTGTGAATGGATCGGTTCAATCTGAACCCCGGGGACGTAGGAATTCAGAACCCCGTAAACAATCTCTTTCAGTTATCTGAGTCTTTTCAGTTTCTTTGATTATTCTATTTTCTATACAAGTTTTCCGCACTTCTATGGATGCAACCATAAAAAGAATTTAATAAATTTGTGGATTCAAGAATACTTAAAATTGGTTAAGAAAATCAGGATCTTTGGAAACTTATAAAGTGAAAAAAATACAACATCAAGGTTTTCAGATCAGCATCTTAATTCCACCTGGACAGGTAACCTGACCCTTGGCGCTTGGTTTTCTTGTATCTAGTATGACAAGTAATCAAAAAATGAATTTGGGAAACAAGAGAACTGCAAGTAAGTACAAAAGCAATTACATCAATGGTAGGACAGATGGCTTCAATGTTATTTGGAGGAACATTTTTAGGAGCATCATCTGCACAGAATGTGAGCGCGCAGAATGTTGCATTCACCTTTGGAAGTGGAACTACCAAACAGACTATAGGGGTTCAGTATAGTACTACTATTGGAGCACAGGGGAGTACATCTATAGGTCCTATTCCAGCTACAAGTGGAGGATCATGAGGTATAGGTGGTTCTAGTTCTGGTGGATAGTGGTTTTGGAGGAAAAGGAAACACATGAGGTTCTAGATCAGGTGGTCAAGGCACGCAACAACCACATAATATTTATATGGAGATGTCTCTTCATCTTCTGGAGTATAGAGGCATAGAGGATGTTACTGAGAATGTGCACATGTGTGAAATATTGTGACGCACGTGAAAGGGATCATGACTTCTGAGTGCAAGGTAAATCCAATTTGCTACTACATTACAAGGACGTGCACATAGCTAGTATAGGAAGTTTGACCCTGATCAAACTTGCATGGATTATGCAGCGCTGAAGGATTATTTCTTGAAAGAGTTCTATATCCCATAGTTTGAGCAGAAGAGTATCAAGTGCACTCAAAGATATCAAGCAAGGCACTACTGAGAATGTATGTGAGTATGATTCCCATTTTAAGACACTTCTATCTAAGTTGTCTTATGATATTCACACCAGCCAACATGCACAATGGTTTGTTGGAGGATTGATTACACCATTTAGAAGGGCGCTGTCACATAAGACATACACTGATCCGCGTGAAGCACTGGAAGGATAGCGTTGCGTGTTGAGGTAGTTGGGAGCATTGACATTGGTGTTAGTCCATTCTTAGAGGCACAAATTGCAACCATGGCAAATCAACTAGAAACATTATCGGTAAATTCAGCTCATGAAACATGCTCAGGGATTTGGTGTACAGATTGTGAAGTGGAAGGTCACACCAAGGATAGTTTCCCTCGCAGATCTATACGTTCATTATTGTTAGACTGTGAAATCTATCATTTGAATCATGATGCTATCCACTATCCTTTGTTACAGTACATGATAAGGAAGAATGTATCTTGCTTTTGCAAGATTTGTAGGTCCACGACCCATGATACTGAAGGATTGTCGATTGATTGGTCAGATCCATGATGCTATAGACATTGGGGTATGACAGACAAGTGTAACAGATAACTCTAAGAACAAGAATGAGCACCAGGATCAAGATCATAATCAATCGTGCTATGACAAGAATGAGGGCCATTTTGAAGGTGGTCATGGAAGAGGATGTGGATATCGAGGTGGATATGGAGGACGAGGCCGTGGTGGAGGAAGAAGTGAGTTTCCTCACAGAACATGCTATACATGTGGATCCCCTGATCATTATAGGCGTGAATGTCCCCAGAATATTGCATGTTCTTTCTGTGGAAAGAACCATAGCTATGAAGAGTGCCCACACTTATATGAGCATCTGAGTAAGCAACATAAGTAAGAAAACAAAGGCGTAGGGATAGTTAGGATCTAGCACATGCGAGGAAAGATCAGTGGATGCCCAAGATAGCACCATAGGGACTTGAGGCCTTAACTATGAAGATTACTACACGATGTTGAAGCGACATGCGCAAGAGAGGCATCGTACCAGAAGCCTACGATCACCAAGGAGGAGGTTTTGCATGCAAGGTACCTAGATCCTTCTCATCAAAAGGAAGTTTACCAGGATACCATGGAAGTGCTCAAAAATCTTCAAGGGTGAGATACAATACTTAAAAGAGTAGTCCAGAAAGCATGGAACAAAGGAAAGAAGCAAGAAAGGTCCCCTCTGATATAGATGACATGAGAAAGGTGTGCAAAATGCTATGCACCAGGAGAACATCATTCCACTATTAGGGAAGTTGGTTAAAAGGGAACACTCCGCGTAAAAGTACTGAGAATGAATGACAGATCCTACATGCAAATCTTCCCCCTCGATAGCATTGACTATGATAAAGAGATCACCCTGAATTTTGTTGTAGATGGATGGTTTTTGAGCAATATTTTGATTGATACAGGTGTAGAAGTCAATGTGCTTACATTATATGCATGGGTACAAATGGGGAGGCCTCCATTACAACCATCATCTAATGTGTTGTTTATGGTAAATATGACTAAGGCCACTCCCATAGGAGTTTTGAAAGATGCATCTATAACCATACAAGGGGCCAAATTCTCTGGGGATTTTGAGGTATTAGCACTTGCAGAAGTAGACAGTTTTCCAACCTTGCTTGGATGCCCTTGGTGTTATGCGAATAATGTTGACTTGAGATTCAATAAGGGGTATATCGGACTTTGAGAACAAGGAGGAAAGGGTTGTGATACCTTTGACAGATGGGAATTCTACACCATATGTTGAGCCTATAAGTGAGGAGGACTTAAACAGAATCTATGTATGTGTTATTCAGGACCCAGAGGTCAATGAGCCATCAAAGGAAGGCATCCTATAGTGGGAGGATTCTCACTCTATTAGTGATACTACGAGTATTTCTTGTGACAATTGGGCTCATGGTACATATGAACTAGTAGGGCGCAAGGTAAAAAGTGTGGTTGTGCACAAGAATGGACTTCATTTTTTTGAACGGATAGGTAGCACAGTACCTTCGTATACAGGATCAGAAGATCTTCCTGTATTCTTACAAGCCATGGAGGCACAGTGGATAGACCAGTTCAGGAGAAGAGAATGTTAGCATATGTCTTGCGTAGGTCAGCAACGCGCTGGTGGGTAGTTCACAAAGATAATCTTATGGAGTGGAAGGAGATCAGAATCGCCCTATCTACAAGGTTTTTAAGAAGCAATGCACCTACACAGATTTACACTTATAATGGTGATCAACCTGTTCAACACCACATTCAAAAGTGTGAGAGAACTCTAGATAGTAGGACAGGAAGCATTACCACCTTCACTTCTGGGTGCATAAATTGTATTCCACTCTACAAGGATGCACACATGCCTGGTATGTATACATAGAACTACATCGAGAGACTAGGAACTTTCAAAAATTTGACTGTAAAAATGATCCAAGACCTTTGACTACTTTTCTTCCCAACCTCCAATAGAAGATAGCATTAAAATTTGTCAAGCGGTTAACCATGGAAGATAGTGCAAAGGTGGAGGAACTCATACAATAATTATTTGGTGAGATAGAGTTCAGGCACACGTTTTGAAGAATAAGGAGAATACTCCATATTGCTTGAATGTGCTTTCCTTGAGAAAGAAAAAGGAAAGATGGTTTACATCGTGGATGATGAGGAAGTTGAGAACCTTGATATTGAACATTCATAGGGGGTGTAAGAGGTCTTGGATAGTGTAGACAAGGATACACACGCCTATCACTGAACCCATGAAGACAAAGAAGGTCAATATAGGATTGGAGGCTGAGCCTAAGGAGGCCATAATTAGAGACTACTGGTCAAACTCGAAGGTGGAAAAAGATTATTGAGTTACTACAAGATTACCAGGACTTATTTCCTTAGGGTATCATGAACTTAAAGGTGTGCATGAATCACTTGGGGAAATGAAGATAAAACTTAAGGAAGGTGCACGTATAGTGAGAAAGAGACCTTACAGAATGAATCCTAATTTGCGTGAAAAGGTAAAAGAAGAAATTGATAAAATGTTGAATTTTGGAATCATTTGACCTTTGGATGAGTCAGAATGGGTTAGTCCAATGGACGATCAGTATCAAAAAGGATGGTAGAATTTGAATTTGTGTTGATTACAGGGAGCTAAATGCAGGATGTGTCACAAATCCCTTTCCTACACCATTCACTGAGGAAATACTGGAAGGAGTAGCAGGGGCACGAAATCTATTCCTTTACAGATGGGTTTTCTGGGTATCATCAGGTTCAGGATTTCCTAGGAGGATCAAGAAAAGGCAACTTTTACTACTAAATGGGGCATATTTGCCTATACTGTGATGCCTTTTGGATTGAAAAATGTGCCTGCTATATTCTTGTGCATAGTTGTTCAGGAATTCAAAGATTTTATTCACAACTTCTTACAGGTCTACCTCGATGATTGGACAGTATATGGGCTTATTAAGGATCATTGTGACAATCTGCACTTAATGTTTGAATGATGCAGGTAGTTAAGTATCTCTTTGAACATCAAGAAGTGCATATTTTCTACACCTTTTGGAATACTGTTAGGACACATAATCTGGAAGGAAGGATTACTTGTTGATCCAGCTAAGGTTGCAGTCATTTTAGGGTTTGAAGCACCTACCATTCAGAGTGAGGTGCATGGATTTTTAGGTCACACAAGATATTATAGAAAAATTCATCAAGGGATATGCAAAAAATTTCCACACCTCTGGAGGAGTTACTAAAAGGAAAAGGTACATTCTATTGGGGAGAATCGCAGCAGCTCATGTTTGAAACATTGAAAGAGAAACTTACTACCGTATCTATCCTACATTTTCCTTCATGGGAAAAACCATTTCATGTACACGTGGATGCCTCTGGGATGGCCATTGGCACAATATTAGCTCAACCTGGAGAAGGTATTGTTCGATCATCCTATCTGCTTTGCTAGTAGGAAGCTGATTCCTGCTGAACATAATTATACAACTACAGAGCGTGAAGCTTTGTCAATGATCTATGCATTGCACAAGTTTCGACAGTACTTGTTAGCAACACCATTTGTGTTTTATATAGATCACATGGCATTGAAGTATTTGGTGAACAAACCCATTTTACAAGGGCACATATGTAGATGGGTACTCCTATTTCAAGAGTTTGATTTCACAGTTGTGGTGAAGCCAGGGAAAAGTAACTCTCGACCAGACCACTTGTCTAGAATTAACTCAGGAGAGGAAGCAAAGACAATTGAAGAAACCATGCCAGATGCACAATTATATAGGTTACAACTTGTGCCATCAGAATTAGAAGACATTGCTATCTTTCTACGGACTGGTGTGGCACTAGAAGGAATGAAGGCATTAGAAAAGAAACAACTTGCTATACGTGCGACACCATTTATGTTAATTAGTGGCGACCTCTACAAGTTAGGCAGAGATGAATTATTACGTCGTTGTGTATTAGAGCATGAGCATAAGGATACTATGGAAGAATCCCATGGTGGTATTGTAGGAGGATACTATGAAGGTGATGTAACTACTTGAAAAGATCCCACTTGCTGGATTATGGTGGGAGACACTGTATAAAGATTGTAAAGCATATTACAAAGTGTGTGACCATTGTCAACATCTAGGTAAACTAGGGAAAAGAGATGAGCTGCCTTTGAGACAAATTACTAAGGATGTCTGTGTTTTTGATAGAGACATGCATACACCACTAGGTGCATGCATATATTGCTAGGGGCGCGTATACGTTCTAAAGGGCATGCACATATTGCAACATAAAGTTAAAAACTATGTTAAACTGACAAAATTTTGTTTCCTTGGATTTTTTAACATTTTCCAAGTTCTTTTTAAGTTACAGTAAGTGGTTTTCATAGTTTCATTTTAATTTGTGAGGCTAGGATCATCTATGCTCTTCCCTCACACCTTTGATTCAACACCTCTTTCATGATTTCAAAAAACACTTCATCAAAGCTTTCTGAAGGGAATGAACTTCAATTTAAGTAAAAGGAATGAGTTGTGTGTTGAATGTGTAGGTTTTCTTCATTAGTTACTAACTAGTTGGATTTCTCATTGCGTATTCTCTTCCTTTGTGTCTCAGGACGATCTTGGGAATAAAAAACAATGTTTGATCCTCTTTCTATGGTGCCTTGATCATTTTTAGAGAACTACTAATCTTTGCATGAAGGACCATATCACTCACGAAATAATCAAGATCTAAATAAATCTAACACATTTGTTGTAGGTTGCCAACAGTGTGTAAAAACCTCATTTCTCAAATACAAAAGATAAGAAAACACACCACATAAAAAAATCTTGATATGTAGGTCCAGATAAGGGTAAACCCATCTGATTTGAACTAGGATAAGTACCCCTTTTCATAAGCCTTAAGATAATAACAGGGATGCTCCTAGGAACCCCGAAGTAGTCCACAGAAGAGGGAATTGTGTGGACGAAATGAGAAGTGATCCACTTACCTATTTGATTAGTTTTCCCATGTGAGTTTAGAGTCAAAGCTATCTACATGCAACCCCAGTGAAAATACAATTGAATGCATTTTTATGCTAATTTTATTGAAGGGGGTAAAGTAAAGTTGGGATACTCCAAGGTTTAGTCAGTGTGACTTCCTTGGAAAACCAAGCTTGCAGAGGTAGTTTGTGACACCTAGTTGAGAGAACTAAATAAGAAGGTATATTGACTTGGATCCAACTTTACCATATCAAACCAATCGTGTTATAGATATTTTACAAAATAAAAACTTGTTCGGAGTCGAAACCTTGTTTATCAAACAAGGAGAGAGTCCATCCAAGTTTTAACTAAGTGTCATTCATCATGAAATTTACAAGGCATTACTTTATCTTAGTTTCTCACTTGCCCTAAGGTAAGGCAAAACTCTTCCAAATTAACGCCAAGTATCTTTTAGCCTATCTTTATCTACACCTTTGGTATCTTGTTTTCCATTTTGGGACAAAAGAGAATAATGTGTGTGGATACCACTAAAAATAATCGTGTCCACCACTTTTGTAGTCTACTTGCATGACTAGGTTACAATTGCGGAATGTAAGTGTTGAAAGTGTAAATGGTAGTACATCTTCATGTACTAGTAGGCCCTTTATCTCAAACCCATATTGAGACATGTTATCATCATAGCTAGGCTTGAGTCATCATTGATCTTCCTTAGAAGTCTTATGTTGTTCACATCGCCTCGCCACAATTACGATACTTACATCTCGTTTCTAGTAAACATAATCTAAGTGTCTATATTGTGACGTTACGCTGCCCATATCTTAGAAAATCCTTAAAATACTTTGATGTTGTTTTATTTCAAACATTACCTCAATCTTGAAAGAGTGTTGATTACTTTGTATACATCTTATCGATATTACTTTGATATTAATAACTTACTTTGTTGCAAATCTTGGATAACATATCCTAGTAGTGTTGTTGCAAGGTTCACATGTGTAACCTCCATTTTCTTTTAGGGTTTAAGTATTTCTTATCTCTAAGCTCATCACAAGCATCCTTTGATTGAAGATCATGTTAATCCCTTTTTAATACTTACGCCTTGTTTATCTTAAACTTGACATAAGTATTAACATTATGTTGATCATTTTAGTGTTAAACTATCTTTGAAGAATATTAGCATAGGGTATAGTTTTTTGTTGATTGATTGGTTTACCAAAACTTGCACGATTGTTCCTTGTTTGTTGTGTATCTTGAAAAATTGTTTTCTAGGACAACCCTTTGATCCATTGATTCATTATTGCTGACATTCATTTGCGGCATTTACAACTGTCACACATGTTACTTACGTTTGTTGTATGCTTGAACACATTAAACGAAACCTTTGTAACCTTTGTGTTGCTAAAATTTTGATCAATTATTTTGATGCTTACACTTGCAACTTGTTGTCCAAACCTTGTTTGATTATCAAAATTGTGTCATTACAACATCTACTTTCCTCAGACCTTATTTAAAAAATCAAATGAGCATCCCCATATCTACCAAATTTCTAATTAGATGTTATTATGCTTCCCTGAGTCGACATGGAACTTCCTTTCCTTTGAAGGAGTTAAATCACACTATCTAGGTATATGAATTTGTTCCTATACAATGCTAACAATGACTGACTATTGTAGGTTTCCTCACACTAACCACAATAGGGAACCAAGGTTTAGGCCTTCACATAAAAATATCCCCATCATGAATAAACCTCATTTGGTTCTTCATGCTAGAAAAATCGTTCAGTTACCACTTTCCATGCCTTCATCTCATGGTCAATGGATAGATTTTGATGAGTCCAATCTAAAAATTCTTCATGATGATTGATCTCATCGGTCAATGCTCTAGATTTTGATGAGTCCAATCTTCATGATGATTCTGATCCATAATATTATTTTGATTCTCCTTAGTCTCTTGATGATTCTAATCCGAATTATTATTCAGATTCCTCTAATTCAACTCCTAAGTCATGTATAAACCACAATATTCAACCTTACCCACATAACTCTCCTAACCGTCCTAACGTGGAGGAGAGAAGGTGGTGAAGCGGTTGTTAGGGGGCATTAAACCCTTTCTTAGCAGGACACCCTTTATCAATCACTTAAACAACGTGCTCTTCCTTTGAAGATTCATGTGACTCCAAGTCCATCCAATGAAATACCTAGATCAACCATTGAGTTGCAGTCCTCCCCTAGAAAGGTCTCTGTAGGACCCCTTTTATCAGTCACATCGATGAACCCTTCTTCTATCGAAGAGCTCTCTGACTCAAATTTTTTCTAATCAATCATCCAATTCAACCCATACGTTGTAATATACTTCTATGTTGAATGATCCTATTAATTTCCTAGAAATATATCATCTTCTAGGTAAACCAATGCCATCTTCTTCCAATCGCGAGACATCTAAGTCCAAGTCTACTTCGTCTCTTGAGTCGTATTCTTCCACTTGTAAGACATCTCAATACAAATCTACTTCTTCTATTAATCATAATCCAATCCATTTTAAGTAAAATAGGGACGAAAGCCTGTAGAATTTTATTAATGATCAAAATCAATTTACAAAAGATGTGCTAAAATATTTTTACATTTTGGACACCAATATATAAAAAATAAATGGATTGCACAGGTACAACTGTGAACCAATACAAACAATATAATAACTCCCATATGATGAATAAAACAAAATAGATGGTTATAATTAAATGTAACCATATAACAATTAATAAATAAACTAACTATGTAATGCATATTTAATTAAGGTAATAATATATTTACCCTAACATTTCCCCCCCTTAATTTTGCATTGCCTCAAGGGATGAGGAGAGGAACTCTCTGAACATATTGAACTTGTCATGTGCAAGTGACTTTGTGAAGATATCTGCTCGTTGTTTAGTTGTTGGACAAAACTAAAGCTGTATATTGTGCTTCAAGACATGCTCATGTATGAAATGTGTTCTTTCATGAAAAAATGGATTGTGAAAATTTTTGAGAACACCTTCATTGTCTACATACATGGTGGTTTGTTTGTCCTCTGGTATTCAACTCCTTCGATTATACGACGTAGCCATATTACTTCACATGTAGAATGATACTCGGATTCTGTCGAAGAGTGAGAAAAAAAAGTGTTGTTTCTTGCTTCCCCATGATATTGGTCTAGATCCCATAAAGAATACAAACCCTAAAGTGGATTTTCTCTCATCAATTTTGACTGCATGATTTGAATCCAAATATCATGACAAGAAGAAGTTATTGTTCTTCTTGTATTCTAGACCAAGATCTACTATTCCCTTGAGATATTTCAAGATGCACCTTACTGCCTTCCAATGACAAAATTTGGGTTCCTGCATGAACCTGGATAGATAGCTCACTCCAAAGTTGATATCTGTTCTGGTGTAGGTTAGGTAAATGAGACTCTGAATCAACTACTGATAGAGAGTGGCATTTACCACAGAAGATGGATCTGAACAAGATAATTGTAATTTGTTCTCCATAGCTGTAGTAATCGGTGTGTAATCCATCATCCTGAATTTCTTGAGCATTGTCTTGGTATATTTCAACTGAGAAACAAAGATGTGATTATATTTTTTCCATACTTCCAATCCAAGACAATAGTGCATCAGCCTGAGATCCGTTACATGGGAATGATCGATTAAGATATTTCTTTGTTGCATCGATCATCCTCACTAAACTGGTAGTGATGACTAGATCATCGACATAGACAAAAACAATCACAATCTCCCCCCCTTTATTTTTGAGGCAAATATTGGGATCCTATGTATTTCTAACAAATCCATGTTGTACAATATGCTCATCAATTTTGATGTACCATGCTCGGGGTGCTTATTTGAGGCCATACAGATATTTCCTGAGTCTGCATACCTTTTCTTCTTGACCAGGTACAACATATCTCTCACATTGAGTCATATAGACCTCTTCTTGTAAATATTTGTTTAGAAAGACACTTTTTACATCCATCTGATGGACTTTCCAACCAAACTGTGTAGCTAGAGAAAAGATAATTATGATCATTTTGATCTTAGATGTGGGAGAAAATGTATCCTTATAGTCAATGCCTTATTTTTGTGCATACCCATTTTTTAATAGTCTCTCTTTGTACTTGTCTATTGTCCCATATGCTTTGTACTTTGTTTTCAATATCCATCTACATCTAATGGGTTTCTTCCCTAGTGGAAGATCGACAAGCTGCCAAGTGTTATTTTTCATCACTAAGTTGTATTCAACATCCATGGCATCTTTCTAAGATTTTGACTGTAGGGAATCATGGACTGTAGACGGCTCATCAGATTCAATAACTCTTCTCATCAAAGAAAATTTCACTTCTTCTCTTTCTTTACTACGAGTCCATGGTCTAGGGGTGGATGTATCCGGTGGAGCATCCATTCTTGCATCTCGTAACATGCTAGTATACAACTTGGGCATACGTTGAATTGTTCCCATGGGTTGTGGTTCTATTAGATCATCACTGTCATCCCCATCATAACTTTCATCATCTATGGGAACATCAACTTCAATTTTTACAACCGGTGAAGAATCTACATCAGGTGTGTCTAGAGGAAGAGACTCTACTTCCTTCTTTTCAAAGAACTTGACATCTCTATTGGTGTCGACTTTCCTGGTCTTTAGATCCATCAATTTATACCCAAGAGTCTCTTCATTGTACCCAATGAAGATGTGTTTTTGTGATTTCATATCAAATTTATTTCTATTCTACTTGGGTATGTGCATACTTTCTTTACACCCGAATACTTTGAGGTGTGCAACAGATGATTTCCACTTTTACCATGCTTCATGTGGTGTTACTCTCTCAAGAGCAACTGTGGGCACTCTGTTCAGAAAAAATACACCACTTTCTTTGCTACTTCTTCCCAGAATTTAGATGGTAAACCATGTACAATATTACACCTACGAATTGTCTCGAGATACTTGAAACTAATATGAGCAAGTCTTTGATGCCACAATTGTGTAGAGGTAGAGTTCTTAGCCACAAGTTCCTGATCATCTCTATGGAAAAAATCAAGATCGAACATGCGTCCCACATTGGAGGATTTTGCATCTATTTTTGAGTCTCATGATTTGTCTCAAATTAAACACGTTTTCTTGTTGGAATGACTAGCAAAGTCAATTTTTAAGTTGTGATCTAGGAGTTGACTAATTGACAATAAATTTTTAGTCAACCAAGGGACATATAAGACATTTGATAGTCTAAAATTGTGTGAACCAAGGGGTAGAGAAATGTTCCCAATCCCCTTAACTGTATATGAAGAATCATCACCCAATAAAACATGGTTTTTCAAAGGCGTGTCCCTCATTAACGTAAACCATTATTTGTGTCTGGTCATGTGTCGAGTAGCTCCCAAATCAACATACCATACATCACTAGATGCCGTGGATGGTTCACTTGAATGAGCAGTATACAAGTAGTCTTCATTATCTGAATTTTCTTCTTGCTCAAAAATGTTTCCTTGCTGATGGGGTTTTCTTTTATAGTCCCCTTTTTTCTTTCCCTTTATTGTCGTTTGTATGTCCCGCGTGAAATTTTTGGTGTTGAGGTCCAAAATTACTTGATGAACCTTTCTTTTATGTATTATACCAACAATATTTCAACTCATGTCCTCTTTTACATATTGGACATTTCTTCTTCTTTTGTTTTTCCCCTTGATGTTGATACTGATTCTGCTGTTGGGAATTTTGATAAGAATTAGGTTTACCTTTTCTTTTTCAAAGAAAGTGTGTGCTCCTCTTCATCATCCTTATTATGCATGGCTTCCTATTGTTGTAGTAGGTTTACCAGCTTGTCAAAACTTACTGTCGTATCTGACAAGTTTAGTGTTGTTACAAAATTGTGGTAAGAGGAAGGGAGATCTATCAGAACAATGGGAACAAGAGCTTCATCTATGACCGCTTCTCCTAGGACTCGAAGTGAATCCCTCAACTCTGTAACTCTTCTCAAGAAAGCTTTGATTTTCTCATTTTTCTTGAACTTGAGTGTGTGTAACTGACTCTACAAATTCATAATGACATTCTTTTTTTGGCCTCGTATACCATGCTTAACTTATCCCACACTTATTTTATTGTTTTGGCATCTCAAATGTGGGGTTACACATTTTCAGACACTCCAAATAAGATGATGATCTTGGCCTTCTAATCTAATTTATCAAACTATTTCTGTTGTGTTGTATCAGTTGCTAATTTGGTTATAGTACCATTCACAACAGTCTAGATCTCTTCAAACGCAATTTGTGTCTTAATTTTTGTCTTCCATATAGCATATTTGTTTCCTCTGAGTAGTTGTGAATCTAGAAGATAGAATATGGGTGCATTGGTGCCCATTTTTTAGAATCACTGACAGGGTTAGGCTCTTATCACTCCAGGTATAAGGTATCCTAATCTATATATCATCAGTCTGATATATCAAACCTTTCTATATACACACCCTTCTGATATGCCAGTTAGTATGTGGAAGAAGCTTTCCCTTTCGATATACCTGGCATTACATGAAAGAGTTGTTAACGTATTTGAAAGAATTCGATACATGGTACCAAGACAGTACTAAAAGGGTTCTATTTGATTATTGACACCGGCTCAAAGAAATATCCTCATACATGCGCGTAACTTCGCTATATACTCGGATAATTTCTTAGTCCAGGTTTACGTCGACCAATCATTCATAGATGGATGGGATGGCTCATAGTGTGTGCATTGTGTCCTTATTAATCCCTATCTATTTAAAGGGTCGATGCCCAAACGACATTGTTGTAGCTATATTAGGCATTAAGTGCAATAGTTGTCACAATGGATTTACCGTAAGTGCTTCCTAGATGACCTATTTATACCGAATGCTACGAATGAGATCTAGGATCTCGTGAGTGTTTTAGAACCAAATCTCGTTATTTTTTATTACAATTCTCTGTCAGTTTTTGATTAGTTACAATTTTTTTGGTTGACTATGACAACTTGAAAATTAGTATAATACATTGAAGTATACAATTACATTCAAAAAAATTAGAAAAATTGAATGGCAGACAAAATTTGTTTTTTTTAGGGCCCTGGTGGCCTCTGGAGCTCAATACGACTTGCTGAGAAAAATACCGTAAAACAAATTGGCTCAAAATGAAGTTCTCTGATACCGCTCCTTTGGCAAATGTTGTCCGGAATCAAAAACTAGGCCAATTACGAGAGAAAAAAAATTGCCCCTGATTAGGGTCTTTCTCGCTAAATTTAGTTAGTTATAACTAAATTTGAATTTTCCACTGAAATTAGTGGTTACACTAAATTTCCCACCAAATTTTGTAGTGGGTGAGGGAAGGGGATTTGACCCCTTGCCCTCTCTTGATGGAAAGTGTCTTACAAAAGTTATGCTAGCCACTTGGGTGGCTAAGCTAAACATAAATATGTAAAGAGTAAATTGTAATTAAACACTTCCAAATAATAAAACCATACCTCTTTAAAAAACCACAGTTTGGAAAAGGTGGTTTTGAACAAAAATTCTTACAAAGAGAAAAATGATAGGTGGTTTTGGAGAGAATGAAGGTGTGTTAGGAAATAAGAGATAAAATATGTGGAATAATCCCTTACAAAATCGCAACAGTAGAAACTAATATGCAAAAATAATTACAGATCTCAAATAAAAGTGTAGAATAAATAAAACAACACAGAGAGACAAGATTTAAAGTGGTTCACCCAATTTGGGCTATGTCCACCAAGAATCACTTGCTCAAATTTTATTACAAAGCCTCCACTCTCTCAATACAATACCCAGATCCGTTTGGAGCTATGCTCAACAAACTCTACATAATTCACACCCGAATTCAAAACACATCTGCAATACATTTACTTATCTATCTATCATATACATAAGACCATATAAATAGACAACTACTTAAGCAGTTTGATACAAAACCGTGGGTATCAAAACCCTGGTCAAAAAACTGTGGGTATCAAAACAATGGGTACCAAAAAACCATGGGCCCAAAAATAGCCCATAACGGTTACCCATTACCCATTGGGTTAATAAACCACCCATGAAAATTTGCTTTGGGGGCTTTGCCCTCGAGCCCCCATCCATCGAGAGGGCTTCACCCCCCCGAACCCCCCTGACCCTCTCACCGGCGAGCGAGACTGCCATAAAAATACCTGAGTGTAACACATACAAGGTGTACCACACTCTAACATGAAAATAGGCTCCACAAACATAACAATCTCCCACTTAGAGACTGATTTTCACTGAGAAAGATTCTCAACCCTTCACTGTCATCCACAAAGGCCAACCAAAGCTAAACATAGCTTTAGTTTATCCCTTGTGACCACCTTGGTCATCATGTCTGCAAGATTCTGACTGGTATGAATCTTCTCCAACTTAAACTTATCTTCCTCCAAAGTTGTCCTGATGAAGTGATATCTCAACTGTATATGCTTCGTCCTGGAGTGGAAAGTAGAGTTATTAGCTATGTGTATAGCACTCTGACTATCACTATGCAGCTTACATTCCTCCTTCTTATGCCCCACACTCCTCAAGCAATTGTTGTAACCAAATCATCTCTTTGCTTTCCTCTGTGGCAGCAATATACTCAGCCTCTGTGGTTGACAAAGCCACCAACTTCTGTAGTCATGAAATCTAGCTTACTGTTGTCCCACCTATAGTGTAAATATAACCTATTGTGCTCCTCCTGTTGTCTACATCTCCAACCATGTCTGAATCTACATAGCCACGTAAAGTGGTGTCTGATCCACTGTAGCATAAAATTGTCCCCATGGTCCCTCTCAAATACCGAAGGATCCACTTTACTGCTTGTCAATGCTCTTTACCTGGATCACTCATAAATCTACTCACAGCTCCTACTGCATGGGCAATATCAGGCCTAGTGCATACCATACCATACATCAAACTACCAACCGTTGATGAGTAAGGTACCTTGGACATATGGTTTCTTTCTTGCTCTGTCTTGGGACACTTCTCCTTTGATAACTTAAAATGGCCTACCAAAGGAGTCCCAACTGGTTTAGCATCCTGCATGTTAAACCTATCCAATACCTTCTTAATTTACTCTTCCTGAGATAAATTCAACTTCCGTTCCTTCCTATCCCAAGTTATCCTCATACCAAGGATTTATCTGGCAGCCCCCAAATCCTTCATATCAAAGGATTCACTTAGCTTTTTCTTGAGTACTTCTATTTCCTGCATGTTTTTACCTGCAACCAGCATGTCATCAACATACAAACACAGGATAATATAACTTCCATCCTCAAATTTCTTTGTATACACGCAATGGTCAGAATGACATTTGATATAACCTTGCTCCATCATGAAGCTATCAAACTTCTTATACCATTGACGTGGAGCTTTTTTTATGCCATACAAGCTCTTCTTCAGTTTGCACACCATCTCCTCTTTACCTTTGACTTCATATCCTTCTAGTTGCTGCATATATAGCTCCTCCTCCAAACCACCATGGAGAAATGCAGTCTTTACATCTAACTGTTCTAAGTGCAAGTCTTCTGCTGCCACTATTCCAAGAACAGTTCTAATAGAAGTCATTTTTACTACAAGAGAAAAGATCTCATCAAAATATATACCTTGTTTCTGTGCAAACCCCTTGACCACCAACTAGGCCTTATATCTTTTCTTTCCTCCTTCTTTGTCTTTAACTCTGTACACCCACTTATTCTGCAATGCTCTTTTGCCTTCTTGTAGCTTCACCAAATCCCAAGTCTGGTTCTCCATGAGAGACTTATGCTCCTCATCCATGGCTTGCTCCCACTTCTTACTAGCATCTACCTACATTTCTTCATCAAATCTCTCTGGCTCTCCACTATCAGTGAGTAATAAATAATAAAGAGAAGGAGAAAAACGTTTAGGTTCTTTTCTTACCCTAGAAGACCTCCTCACTGTAGGAGTTTGGGGTTCCTATTGAGTAGGTTCCTGAACTGATTCATGGTTCACTTTCCCATCTAGAAGATCCTCTACCACTGCATATTCTTTCTTGGATTCTTCGTTGTTTTCCTGCAATTGTTGCTTATACATGACTTTCTCATTAAAGACCACATCCCTAGACCAAATGATTTTCTTGTCTTTAATACTTCAATATTTAAATCCAAAGTCATCACCACCATAACCAATAAAAGTGCATTTTTCTAATTTATCCTCTAGCTTGGTCCTATCATCCTTATCAATATGAACAAACACATCACATCCAAAGACTCTAAGAAATGAGTAATCAACTTTCTTACCGTACCAAGCCTCCTTAGGTATGCCTCCATCCAAGGCACTTGAGGGTCTTCTGTTTATCAAGTACACAGCTATGCTCACTGCTTCCGCCCAAAAATAAAGAGGTATTCCTGCATGTATCCTCATGCTCCTAGCACGTTCCATTATTGTTTTGTTCATCCTTTCTGACACCCCATTTTGATGCGGGGTTCTTGGAACCGTCTTTTGCCTGTAGATTCCATTCTTAGAACAATAATCATCAAATTCATTGCTGTAATACTCCCCTCCATTATCTGACTTGAGACATTTTAACTTAAGGCTTGTTTCATTCTCTACCAAGGATTTCCATTTAACATAAGTATCAAATACATCAGATTTGTTTCTAATATAATAAACCCAAACTTTCCTTGTTGCATCATCAATAAAAGTAACATAATAACTTGAACCCCCAGGAGATGATACCTGAGCCGGCCCCCACACATCAAAATGTACCAGCTCTAACTTACTCTCTTTCTTCGTAGGTCCAACCTTGAGAAACCTTACTCACTTTTGTTTCCCATATATGCAGTTCTCATAGAAATCCAAACCTGTTTCTGTATATCTACGCAAATTCTTCTTTATGATGTCCATCGCCCTTATGACTCATATGACCGAGCCTATAGTGCCATAATGTTGTATCTGCAATCTAAAGCCACAAGATTACAATCATTAGTACTATCAGTGGTTAAATACAAGGTTCCAACCTTCTTACCTCTTGCCACCACAAGAGCACCCTTGGTGACCTTCCAAGAGTCAGTTGTAAATGTCACAGTACAACCATCACTTCCTAATTACCCTGCCGATATCAAATTTCTCCTTAATGTAGGCACATTTCTGACATCCTTTCAATAGCCATGTATTCCCATTCTACATCTTAACCTGAACAGAACCTTTTCCAACTATACTGCAAGGCTCATCATCACCAAGAAAAACATGCCCAAAATCCCCTTGAACATAATCAACAAAATAATTCCTATATGGAGTAGCATGAAAAGAAGCCCCTGATTCTAAAACCCATGATTCATTAATATTATGTAAAGAAAGAATCAAAGCATCCTGACATACATTACCTGATGCCACATTTGCCTCCTTCTTTTCTTCCTATTGTTTCTTCTTGTCTTGAAGCTCCCAACAGTCCTTCTTTGCATGCCCAGACTTTCCATAGTTCTAACATACAATTTTGACCTTAGATTTTGACCTTGCCCGATGTTTCAATTTTCCACGGTTTCCTCTATTCTTTTGTCTCCCTCTAGTTTCCACTGTCAAAGCATTCCCTGAAGTAGAAGATTCCCCAGAGCTTTTTCTTCGCATTTCCACGCTTAGAATCACCCCTACAACACCCTCAAACTTCAACTTCGAGTTAGTTGGAACCGAGTTTCTTACCGCCATTACCAGGCTATTCCAACTTTCAGGTAAAGAGCACAGAATTAATAAAGCCCTAACTTCTTCATTAAATTCTATTGTAACCGAAGCTAGCATATCCATGACCATATTGAAATCATTTAAATGATTTGCTACTAAAATATTCTCAGACATCTTCATATTAAACAAATTTTTCATTAAAAATATCTTGTTAGTGGCAGAGGGTTTTTCATATAATTTCCCTAATACATCCTTTAGATCTTTTGTAGTTTTTTCCTTTAAAACACTAAATAATACCAAAGATGCAAGACACAGCTAGATCGTTCCAAGTTCCTTCCGATCCGACAAATCCCATTCCACATCTATCATACTTGAGGGTTTGTTCACCTTCTCAGATAGTGGAGTATAAAGATCCTTCTGATAAAGGTAATCTTCCATCTGCATCTTCCAAAGACTGAAATTCTGCCCATTGAATTTATCAACCCTAGATCTTCCACCATCTGCCATAGCTCCCACTCAAGATAAAACTTTACCTATGATTCAACACTTCAGCAAACCAAACCAGGCTCTGATACCAATTATTAGGAGATAAGTGATAAAAATATGCGGAATAATCCCTTATAGAATCGCAACAGTAGAAACTAATATGCAGAAAATATTACAGATGTCAAATAAAAGTGCAGAATAAATAACACAACACAGAGAAACAAGATTTAACGTTGTTCACCCAATTTGGGCTACGTCCACCAAGAATCACTTGCTCAGATTTTATTACAATCCTCCACTCTCTCAATACAATACCCAGATCCGTTTGGAGCTATGCTCAACAAACTCTACAGAATTCACACCCGAATTCAAAACACATCTGCAAATACATTTGCTTTTCTATCTATCATATGCATAAGAATATATAAATAGACAATTGCTTAAGCAGTTTGATACAAAACCGTGGGTATCAAAACCATGGGCAAAAAACTGTGGGTATCAAAACAATGGGTACCGAAAAAAACCATGGGCCCAAAAACAGCCCATAACGGTTACCCATTACCCATGGGTTAATAAACCACCCATGAAAATTTGCTTTGGGGGATTCGCCCATGAGCCCCCATCCATCGGGGGCTTCACCCCCTTGAACCCCCCTGACCCGCTCACCGGTGAGTAGGATCGCCGAAAAAATACCTGAGTGTAACACATAGAAGGTATACCACACTCTAACATGAAAATAGGCTCCACAAACATAACAAGGTGGTTTTGAGTGTGTATGGCACCTTAGATTAATTTTTCTTCCTTCCTTTGATCTTGTAATCTCTTCCTTGGTGTATTCTATCCTCCTCAACCTTAATTGCAATGAATAAAGGTGGTTTTGATTAATTTGATGGCGGTTTTGAGGAATTAGATGATGGTATTGTAGGGGATGTGGCTGGGAAGTTACAGAGGCAACTATGGCCCTCCTTTGCTTGCACAAGCTTCTCTTATGCTCCTCAAACACTTCTGCAATCCTCCAATATCCTTCAACTTGCTCTGAAAACAAATGTGAAACAAGGACGGAAGCCTGTACAATTACATTAATAATCAAAATCGATTTACAAAAGATGTGCTGAAATATTTATACATATTGGAAAATAATATACAAACAAACAATTGGGTTGCACAGGTACGTGAACCAATACAAACAATAGTATTGCTAAAACAATACAAAAACTCTCGTATGATGAATACAAAAAATAGATGGTTATAATTAAATGTAACCATATTAAAATTAATAAATAAACAAACTAACTATGCAATGCATAATTAATTAAGGTAATAATATATTTACCCTAACATCTTTTTCCCCTGGGTCATGATGTTCATACTTTATTCCATATTCATTAATCTTCTAAAGATCGATGTTTACGTCCATGTTGAACCATTCATAAGAAATGATGTGATAAGATATCCTTTCAACACACTATCAAATTCCTTTATGGACACAATAAGGTCAAACCTTCCCCTCATCAAACATCTTATAGATCCTCCACACCTATTGGACCTATTTATTCCAATCAACCTACTATGATCAAAGAACAACCACCCATACTGATTTATTCATTTCGGAATGAAGAAGCAATCGAAGCATTTATGGGGGTACATGAAGATATTCATCTAGAAGGTTGCGAGAAAGAAATATCTTTAGACATTGATACATTCACATATTATGGGGAAGAGGTTTATTCCTTTCATTAGGAAAAAGAGGAAGACTCTACAATCATCAAACATGATCCTCTTATTCTTTCATCTCCACCTTCCTCTATGCATGATGAGATGCCTGGGTCTAGCATTGATCCATGACATATATTCTCATCGTATGATCATTCTTTATCTATCATAATTCCTCAATCACAATCTCACCTTAGGTCACCTCCTGGTATCCCTTTTTCTTCTCCCATGTGTGGGACACCACCTGGTAGCCCTCCATTTTATACTTGTGGGTCACCTCCAGGTAATTAATTATCTTATATTCTCAGGATACATCCTAGTAGCCCTCCATTTTCTACTTATAGGTCACCTTCGGGTAGCCTATTATCTTCTATTCTCGGGCTACATCATATTATCCCTCTGTTTTCTACTTGTGGGTGACCTTTGGGTAACCCATTATCTTCTATTCTTGGTCTACGTCCTAGTAGCCCTCCATTATTTTATATTTATGAGTCACCATTGGGTATCCAATTTCCTTCAATTCTTGGACCACTTCCTAGTAGCCCTTTATCCTCTTCTATCTATAGGACACTTCCGAGTAGTCTCTCATCTTCTATACTTGGGCCACATCTTAGTAGTCCTTTGTCTTCTATCTATGGGACACCTCCTGGTAGCCCATCTTCTTCAACCCTTGGATAACATTATCTTAATACATTGTATCATCCTCCTATCAATGACTGTGGTAAGCTCAAAATCATTTCTCACATCGATCCTAAACATCCGCTTTCTTCTCCTACTTCTCGGGATCAAACGAGTCACACCTTAACTTATACAAAACCCATACAATTTAATTATCAAGCTAAGATAAAAGGTTCAAAGAGCTCCAAAGTTCCCAATAAATCAAATAACCATAAATTTAAAAATCAAACTTGATTCAAGAATACACACCAACATGTTGTGTAAATGTGCAACAGGGAAATTGACAATTTCTAAGCATGACAACGATACCCCTATACCAATTTTTTCATTTTTATCATTCTGAGGCATGCTAGGTCTACCCAGTTAGTAAAAGTGACCTCATAATTAATGTTAGATCATCCCCCTAGGTAATTTAGGAAATTCAATTCATTCCCCCTAGGTGATTTTAGGAGTTCATTAAAAGTTGCAAGCTTTAGGCAGTTTTGGGAAGGGCTATCACTGGCCATCCTAAACTGGAGCAACCCAATGGAGTGGAGAGGAAAATAAAAAATGGATGTGGAGATAATTCAAAGTCCTTGGGACATCATGGAAGTGATTCATGAATATTATTGAAGGACTTGGAGAAGTTGGGGCAATTTCACAAAAAATAAGGGTTCACGGGTGTTGGTCGTTAGATAGGACTTTTAAGAAGAGCAACAGTCAGGGGACAAGAAGTCCCTCCTCTTTTAATGGGAGAGGTTCCCTTATTCAGAAATGAACTTATTTACAAATGTACAAGGCATGATTTGTTGGTTAAACTTGGATATCACGAATGTGTTTTCTATGAAGATCATCAATTACAAAAGGACTGAGGAAATGAGAGTACAGGAAAGAGCAGAAAGGCAACATGCATAATTATAGATATCAAAGTAATTTTTTATGTATGCGAAAGTCACAGTGAATTGAAACAAGATCATTTGCATTGAATAAATAAGATGGAATTCAAAGACACAAAGTTCTGTGAATAACATCTGCTTAGAACACAAAGTTTCTTAACATAATACAGATTCATTAATCAAGGACACAAAGTTCCTTCTTGGTTATACAAGATCACCGTGCTTGCAAAGTTGAAGAGTATGCAATCGGTAAGACTAACGAACTTGAGACAAATGATCCTCACAAAGAAAATAAATGAAATATTTGGGATAACAGAGATCAGATAGACAAAGAATGGGAAAGTCCTTCTGTATTGATTTCTTTATAATCTATTTACACTTTTAGAAAATATGCCAAGTTCCTCCTCCTTTTGAATGGCGTGAAGAAGGCCATTATATAACTTACAAATGAGTTACTCTTCGTAACCGTTTCTTTAACCAAGAACAGTTAAAGACCGCCTATCGCAGTACCTCAACCCGTTACAAAGAAAATGGCAAAAGAAAAGGAAGAAGAGAAAAGAATGAGGAGAAGAAGACAGGTGGCCAGTCGCTTGGAGGGACCCACTGACTTCAGAATCCGCTGCCTGAAACTCTTTTGACACCTCAGCTATGTCTCAGAAGTCTCATTCTAAATATGACAGTGTATGTCTTTGAAAACAGAGATGACCAGTGTCTTGAAAACTTCATCCTTCTGCCCGCTGTCCTTGGAATTTGGTCTTCAGACTGATAGTATCAGAGCCGCAACTTAAATTCATATTTAGTTTGAAAAACAGCATATTCGGGTAGAGTGGGAAAAACTAAGTAAGGATGGAATTTGGTTCATTTGGGACATGTGAGACGCGAATGCGTGAAACACGTGGCTCGGCCGATTCGGGTGAAACAAGGAGAAGACACACAAATGCATTTTGGGACATTTGGGACGAAAACGCGCGAAGTACATGGTTCGGGTGCTTCGGCCGAAAATGGAACAACTTGCACTTTTTGACTTGGGACATTTGGGACATGAAAGAGCGAAGTACGCGGTTCGGGTGTTTCGGCCGAAAATGGAACAAAAGGCCCGTTTGAACTTGGGACATTTGGGACGAAAAGTTCTGGAGTACGCGGTTCGGGCAGTTCGGCCGAAATTGGAACAGCTCGCAAGGAAAGTTTGGGACACTTGGAACATAAAAGAGCGAAGTACGTGGTTCGGGGATTTCGGCCGATCGGGGAACAGAGCGCACTTTTGAACTTGGGACAGGCGGGACAAAAATGTCCGACAGGCCCGAAAATGGAACAACTTCAGGGATTTCAGCTGATCGGGGAACAGAGCGCACTTTTGAACTTGGGACAGGCAGGACAAAAATGTCTGATAGGCCCGAAAATGGAACAACTTCGGGGATTTCGGCCGATCGGGGAACAGAGCGCACTTTTGAACTTGGGACAGGCGGGACAAAAATGTCCGACAGGCCCGAAATACATACAAAATGACCCAAAACATAGATTTTTTCAATTTCATGACTTTTCTCCTACTACCAGCTTGACAGAAAAGACACTTAAACTCGAAATTTCGAAAGTTCACCTTCTTCAGAGCAGGGGGAATTTTGAGTGTACAACAGCTGGCTCCTTTTGGGGATGACTTGACATGAATTCAAGGAATGAGGCAAGGCAAGAACTTAGACAAACTCAGGGGAAGCAGACCAGTACCTTATCCATTGGGCAACGGAGTCAAAAAGCAGATCAATACAGAGGACAACACACCAAAACAAAAAGGAAGACAAGCAAAAACGTTGTACAGAATATACAAGGGACTTCCTAATCACCTAGGACTTGAACAACTTGAGATACTGCCCACTGTAAGGAAGTGGTAGAGAAGAACCATCCATGTAATCAAGATAGAAAGAATTCTCACCAGCAAAGTGCCTGATCTTGAAGGGTCCGAGCCACAGGGAATCAAACTTTCCATGGCTGCCACGAGGTTCATGTCTTTTGTCCCATAACAGCACGGTGTCTCCAACTTGGAAATATTTGAACCTGGCTTTCTTGTCAAACAGGACCTTTACCTTCTGCTGGTGAACAGATATCCGATCAGCAACCTCCAATCTGTCCTCATTCAGTTTGTGCAGGTACATAATTCTCTTGTCCAAAGCATCTCTGAAACTAGTATCCTCAATGGCCTTCATTAGGTGCAAGGCTGGCAGTTCCACTGTCACTGGCAATTGAGCTTCAACTCCATACACCACTTGAAAAGGAGACATTCCAATAGCTCTCTTTGGTGTAATCCTGTCTGCCCAAAGAGCATCATAGAGCTTCTTGTGCCAGTTTCATTGAGACTCATTTACTAATTTTCTTATAATAGTCACCAAATTTTTGTTAGTGGATTCTAGCTTGCCCATTTCCCTGAGGGTAGTAATCTGAAGAGTGAGCCAAAGAAATGCCATACCCATAGCAGAAGTCCATTATCTCAGTAGAAGAGAAATTCGAGGCATTATCTGTTACAATCTTGTTAGGTACACCATACCTTACCAAGATGTTCTCTTTGATGAAGCTGCATACCACTTCAGAAGTAGTGCTCTTGACTGGAATAGCTTCCACCCATTTGGTGAAGTAGTCCGTGGTAGTTAGTACATGAGTGTGACCAGCACTAGAAGCAGGATTAAGTGTACCAATGAAGTCCAAACCCCACTGTTGAAATGGTTCCTCAATCACAACTGGCTTGAGAGGCAAAGAGGCCAATTTAGGTCTTCCCACAAAAGTCTGACAAGCCTCACATTTATCCACCCACTTGGATGCATCTCTGAACAAGGAAGGCCAGTAGTATCCTCCACGGAGTATCTTATGAGCTGTAACCGTTGATGAATAGTGCCCTCCACATGCCTGATCGTGAAAAGCTGAGAGCAACTTTCTCTGTTGTTCCTTGTCCACACACTTCAAAAATCTCCCATCTAACCCACGCTTGAACAAAGCATTTTCCCATAATACATATTGCACTGACCTCAATTTAACAGTCCTCTTTTCTTTGGCAGTTAAATGAGAGGGGCATTCCCCATAGGTGAGAAAATGGGCGATGTCAGCATACCATTCATCAACTGAACTAAGGAACAGAACAGTAGGAAGGTCAACTTTCTCCTCCAGCAACTCATGTTTGGCTCCTTCAGCAATGAGCTCACAAAGACCTTTTCCACGAACCAGCTTGGTTGGCTTGATGTCAATGTCATACTCTTGGACCTTAGCAACCCAGTTCCCTCTCTTAGATCCAAATTCTTGCTGTGTGAGAATTGACTTAACAGTTGTATCCGGGACCAATACCATGGAATGAGAGTTGAGGATGTAAAAGCGAAACTGCTTGACAGCTTTAACCACTGCAAAAGCATGTTTCTCCATCATGGTGTATTTCAACTCGTGATCTTTCAGAATATAGCTCATGAACGCGATTGGTAGCTCATGCTCATTAGAGTCTTCTTGAGTTAACACAGCAACCAAGGTATTATCTGTAGCATAGCAATAGATGATGAAATCTTTGCTGAAATCAGGACAGGCTAAAACAGGAGTTCTAGCGATAGCTCTCTTGATACCTTCAAAGGATTCCTTTCCTTCAGAAGACCAACCAAATGTTTGCTTCCCTTTCATCATCTGAGAAATATTCAAAGTTAACTCTGCAAAATAAGGGATGAATCTTCTCAAAAAATTGATCTTACCGAAGAAGGAGTGCACACCCTTTTTACTGGTTGGGAGAGGAATTTGCTCGGATGGCTTGAACTCGTTCAGGATCAATCTTAATACCATCCTTGGAAATGATGTGCCCTAATAACCTTCCCTCTATGACACAAAAGACAGATTTTTTAGGGTTCAGAGAGATCCCATGCTCCCTGCATCTCAGCAGAACTGTCTCTAGGTGATCAAAATGATCCACTCTTGTCTTGGAAAACACTGTCAGGTCATCAAGATATATGACAATACACTTCCCTTTCAAGCTTCCAAAAGCCAGATCCATGGCTCTCTGAAAAGTGGCACCAGCGTTAATGAGCCCAAAAGGCATCCTCTTGTAAGCAAAGGTGCCCCAAGGAGTAGTGAAAGCTGTCTTGTGTTGATCTGCAGTATCAACCTCTACCTGATTGTATCCCGAGAATCCATCGAGCATGGATAACATTTCAGACCCTGTAACTGCTTGCAAGACCTGATCCATCATAGGCAAAGGATAATTATCTTTCAAAGACGCCTGATTCAGGTTCCTGAAATCAACACATATGCGGATCTCACCATTCTTCTTCCTAAAAGGCACAATATTTGCAATCCACGTTGAATGGTGAATGGGAAAGATAATTTTAGCCTTCAACAACTTCTGAATTTCCTGAAAGATTGTGTCAGCTATTTTGGGATTGTATTGCCTCTGTTTCTGCTTGAAAGGCTTAATTCCGGGCTTAAGAGGAATAGAATGCTGCATATATTTTGGCTTGAAGGCTTTTAAATCCTCATAAGAATAAGCAAGAACATCCTTATACCTCCTTAGAAGATCAATTTCTTTTCTCCTCTCATCTGTTGTGCAACATTTTCCAATGTTCACCAGATTAGGGTCATTAGGACTCCCAATATTGATTTTGTCACACTCAGCTGATTGTTGAGGTCTGGTAGAAGTCCTAGACTTCACATACCTGTCATGTTTGTCAAACAGTTCCTCTAAGCTTACCAATCCTTTAGGAATCTTATTCCCCTTGAGTCTAATGCACCCTTCCTGATCTGTTTCTTCCCCTTGGGTGACTGCCTTGTCAAATGGCACACTTTCACGAGGCAGGTTGTCACTTCCCTCAAAATACAGTTGTTCGAAATTACCCTTGAGTTCTAGGAAGGAAAGAAAATGTTGATCATCATTGAAAACCTGCCAGTTATTGGTGTTATCAGGTACACTGGGCTGATGGACCATCTCAATGGTGAACTTGTCCTGAGAGAAATCAGGATGAGGGATCAGCAGTGACCCTGAGACAGCTAGTGAATCATCCCTACTGTTCTTTTCCCTAGGTACTGCTTCGATAGAGAAAGCATCAAGGAATTCAATGGAATCCCAAACCTGATTCTGGTAATGTTTCATCCTTCCATTTTTTACTTGAAAAAGGTTTTTGACCTGCTTTACTATCAACTCTGCATCACCACGAGCCAGAAGATTCTTTACACCTTGTTCTTTGGCCAATTGCAATCCAAGAATGAGAGCCTCATACTCTGCTATGTTATTAGTATTCTTGAACTGCAACTTAAATGAAAAGGGGTGTAGGCCTCCTTCAGGTGACACCAACAGGACACCAGCTCCAGAACCAGCTGAGGAACAACTTCCATCAAACTCTAAAATCCAAACCCCATTAGGATCTTTAGGAGACACTTTGGGGGGTCGGATTTCATTAGGGGACATAATCATTTAGTTACCATGCCCCATATCCTCGTAGAGTATTTTTTCTCTAGGATCATCTGTTTTCTGCACAATATACTCAGACTGCTTCTCAGGCAGCAACTTCTTCATTTGTCCATTGACAGGCACGAGTGCATGTGACCAGTCCATTTGGATTTCCCCACCCACATCTTTGCAGAAGTTCCTACTTAGCAACATCCCGTATGAAGGAGGGATATCTGCTACTAAGATGGTAGCCAACACTTTCTTTTCAGGAAAGGCAGCAAAAGCCACTTGTGCATCTTTAATTCTCCCGACCAGGGGCACTTCTTTACTCTCCATGGAGTAACAAGATCCATAAGTGCATGTGAGGGTTAGGCCTAAAGCATGAGCTACTTTAGCAGGCATTACGTTATCTGAGGCTCCTGAGTCAATGACACAATTACTGAGCCTATGGCCAGCTATAAGAAGTGTTACATAAAATGGTTTAATTTTGTCACCAGGCGAGGTGACAGCAGCTACCAGACTAGGCTGTGGTGCAGAAGAAGGAGTAGGTAAAAGACCTTTAGAGGTGGTCTTGGAATGGGAATTAACAAATTGAATCATCTTGGCAAAAGCTTTGGGATGAGTTTGATAATACTCAGCTTCTGAGATTTGGACCTTGGTCTTTTTCAGGTGATCAACAATATCAAAAGATCCAGAAGTGGACGGGCCATCATCATTCGGTAATCTAGGCTTATCAACTTTAGGAGAAAAGAAGAAGCAATTTTGGTAGCAGGATTGATAGGACTCACCTTTGGTGCAGACGAAGTAGGGATAGGAGATCCTCTTTTTGCAATCACGGGAATAGTTGTCAACTGCTCCTTGGATTTCTTGATAGGCTGTGTCACTTTCTCCTTCCGACTTGTCTGTTCTCGAGTCATGACAGCGAATGATTCGCTATTCATGTCTGCTACCACTTCATCATAATCATCTCCATCATCAATGCCCTCAGTGGTGAAGAAATTTACTCTAGATCCCTCAAATTTGCCTGCTTCGTCATCAACTTCTCTCACAAACTCTTCGCAGGCTTCGTTATCTTCATCATCATCTGGTTCTTCAACCTCACAGGGAGCATTGACAGGGACTTTAACAGGAGGTCCCTCAAGTGCTAATCTTGTTTGAGAAGCAGGAAAATGATTCCTGGGCTGGAAATTTCTCCTTGGAACATCTGCATAAGGAGCATGCTGAGCTAATTGTTTCTTTATAGCAATGAGATCATTTGCAAGCTTCTGGACTAACGGATCAGTATTAGGTCCAGGAGTGGAAGAGGAAGAAGCAGCAGACTTAGATTTGGGAGGGTCTCTTCTCAACTTCCCTGACATGATCAAGTCATCCTCGATACTAACAGCGAGAGTTTGATCCTCGACCAATGTTGCGAGATTAGCCCTTCTTAGTGCATAACTAACTTTGGGCGATTGAGCATTTAGGAAGAAACATTTTTGAATTTGATCAACAGGTCGGGTAGGCTGCGGAATTTTGTTGATCAGTCTGTTGAATCGGGCCACAAATTCTCTCATGGGTTCTTGTGAATCTTTCTTTATCTGAGAAATTTGGGCAAGCAAAGCATGCACATCTTCTGCTGGTTTGAAACGGTTTTCAAACTGAGTTCTCATTGTGCCCCAATCGGTGATAGCGCCAGCCGGAAGGTGGTAGAACCAATCAGCAGCATTATCTTGTAACGTCTCAACGAACAGTCTTACGGAGACGTCTTCATGTTCGACTCCCAGAACTCCACATGCAACAATGAAGGCTGCGATGTGTTCATCAGGATGCACTTTGCCATCGCCTTTGAATTTGGGTAAGTTCTTCCGGTTACCTCTAGGTAACTCATGCAAAGGCTGAGGAAGAGCAAGGGGCCCGACACGATGACCCCATGGTAATGGCGCCACCATTCTTTGAAAAACGGCTTGGAGAGGAACTGCAACACCAGCAAGAATCAAAGCTCGCAGATTAGGGCTAGCTGGCTCTGAAGGAGTACCACCTGTAGGACTTCTGTCTTGAACAGGTGGAGTGCTTGTCGAACGAGTTCTTCTATCTCTTGTTGAAGGAAAAGGAAAACCCTGCTGCTCCAAAAGCTGAAACTGAGAGTCTTCAATACCAAGGGTCCTTCTCCCTCGAGTAAAATGCGGAGTTGCCAGATCAAAAGATGATCGAAAAATTACAGAACTGGAATATGATTTTCCCCAGCGGAGTCGCCAAAAACTGTTGGTCGTCAGATAGGACTTTTAAGAAGAGCAACAGTCAGGGGACAAGAAGTCCCTCCTCTTTAATGGGAGAGGTTCCCTTATTCAGAAACGAACTTATTTACAAATGTACAAGACATGATTTGTTGGTTAAACTTGGATATCACAAAAAGTGTTTTCTATGAAGATCATCAATTACAAAAGGACTGAGGAAATGAGAGTACGGGAAAGAGCAGAAAGGCAACATGCAGAATTATAGATATCAGAGTAATTCTTTATGTATGCGAAAGTCACAGTGAATTGAAACAAGATCATTTGTATTGAATAAATAAGATGGAATTCAAAGACACAAAGTTCTGTAAATAACATCTGCTTAGAACACAAAGTTTCTTAACATAACACAGATTCATTAATCAAGGACACAAAGTTCCTTCTTGGTTATACAAGATCACCGTGCTTGCAAAGTTGAAGAGTATGCAATCGGTAAGACTAACGAACTTGAGATAAATGATCTTCACAAAGAAAATAAATGAAAGCTTAGGAATAACAGAGATCAGATAGACAAAGAATGGGAAAGTCCTTCTGTATTGATTTCTTTATAATCTATTTACACTTTTCAGAAAATATGCCAAGTTCTTCCTCCTTTTGAATGGCGTGAAGAAGGCCATTATATAACTTACAAATCAGTTACTCTTCGTAACTGTTTCTTTAACCAAGAACAGTTAAAGACCGCCTATCGCAGTACCTCAACCCGTTACAAAGAAAACGGCAAAAGAAATGGAAGAAGAGAAAAGAATGAGGAGAAGAAGACAGGTGGCCAGTCACTTGGAGGGACCCACTGACTTCAGAATCCGCTGCCTGAAATTCTTTTGACGCCTCAGCTATGTCTCAGAAGTCTCATTCTAAAGATGACAGCGTATGTCTTTGAAAACAGAGATGACCAGTGTCTTGAAAACTTCATCCTTCTGCCCGCTGTCCTTGGAATTTGGTCTTCAGATTGATAGTATCAGAGCCGCAACTTAAATTCATATTTAGTTTGAAAAACAGCATATTCGGGTAGAGCGGGAAAAACTAAGTATGGATTGCATTTGGTTCATTTGGGACATGTGAGACGTGAATGCGCGAAACACGCGGCTCGGCCGATTCGGGTGAAACAAGGAGAAGACGCACAAATGCATTTTGGGACATTTGGGACGAAAACGCGCGAAGTACGCGGTTCGGGTGCTTCGGCCGAAAATGGAACAACTTGCACTTTTTGACTTGGGACATTTGGGACATGAAAGAGCTCTGAAGTACGCGGTTCGGGTGTTTCGGCCGAAAATGGAACAAAAGGCCCATTTGAACTTGGGACATTTGGGACGAAAAGTTCTGGAGTATGCGGTTCGGGCGGTTCGGCCGAAAAATGGAACAGCTCGCACGGAAAGTTTGGGACACTTGGAACATAAAAGAGCGAAGTACGCGGTTTGGGGATTTCGGCCGATGGGGAACAAAGCGCACTTTTGAACTTGGGACATTTGGGACAAAAATGTCCTGACGGGCCCGAAAATGGAACAACTTCGGGGATTTCGGCCGATCGGGGAACAGAGCGCACTTTTGAACTTGGGACAGGCGGGACAAAAATGTCCGACAGGCCCGAAATACATACAAAATGACCCAAAACATAGATTTTTTCAATTTCATGACTTTTCTCCTACTACCAGCTTGATAGAAAAGACACTTAAACTCAAAATTTTGAAAGTTCACCTTCTTCAGAGCAGGGGGAATTTTGAGTGTACAACAACGGGCCTAGGCAGTGCACTAGCCAAAATGGAACTACTGAGTGCATCTATAGGTGATAATGTGATGCTCCAGAAATATGTGTTAGTGAATGCATAGAGTGTGAACATGTCTGGAAAGGTAATTCCATGCCCTATGTTGTATGCGATTAATAGTTGATGTTTAAACCATAGAACAAGTGTCGCCTCATAGGTGTAATGCACAGTACAAGTTGAGTCATGCACAGTTGTGTAATATGCAAAGCAAAAATCCATTTAATAGTAGATGAAATGAGACACATGATAATGAACTAAGAGGTGGGGGGGATTGAGATTGAAACATGACATTTCCCCTCAGGGTCGTATGATGTGAATTAATCACATAAATTAACATCGGGATCTCAAGAGATCATCATTGTCATGATGCAAATCCAAATGGAGCGATGCATCATAGACCAAGTAAGTCAAATATTATGTAGGACATGTGATCATATCCAAAGAGGCATTGTGACATAAATTTTACATGACCATTGCATACTCTTTAGGTAAGTGAAAGGTAAACAGTGGAAAAATCCACGTGGCATATCCAACAAGTAAGATGCTCTGTGAATAAACTCATATGAAATCCAATATTGAAAATATAAACATGATCGAAAGTGCGTGCGGGAGCTGAAAGCCTCAATCGTCCATTAGAATGCCAAAGTGCCAACAATAGTAGTCACCATGGACATTTGATTTCCCTCATTTCCCTCATAGAGTCAAGTGGAGAAATGTAAGGAGTGACGATAAAATGCACCCATTCCCTAGATGGAAGACTGCTGGTCAGGCCATAAGAATAGCTTCGCAAACATATCCATGAGTATATATGAAAGCTAATGTGATGGAGGGAGGAGATCATCTAACATCGAATCCTAGCCGAGCCAAGCCATCATATGTCACCTTGATCAGTGTTAGAGAAAGTGGGGTCGAATGGAATACATGGCCAATAAGTACCTTGTGAGGTGAACAAAGTGTATGTGAAAAGGAGGAAGTGACAATCTCTTATCTTAGATTGATTTCATGAGTATATTAGGAAGGATCCCTCTTGACATCTAACTGTATGAACAACTAACTCCTCTATGTACAACTTACTCTGTAAATATCTCTGCAGACTTAGGACCACCACTCCACCATTGCTAAAGCTCAAACCAGATTCACCACATAAAAATAAATCCTTAACTCCATGAAAATACATAGATTCTAGAAGAAATATTGATCAAATGAAGAACGAAGAAGCCATAAGTTTGAAAATCTTCATTGCCATGAAACCGAAAATAGAAGAGATCTTACAAACTGGTTCACGTAATTTTAAACCATCTATGTCTGAGTACCTTCTCTCTTGAAGGCCATTAAAAACTCATATTCAAACACTCTGCATTCATAGCAAGGAATTCATCACAAAAAATAAATTCCACTTTCGGCTCCACGAAGAAGAAAGCTCAATTTCCTGTCAAACTGACAACCAGATCATAAGAGAAATTTCACCAGTGAGACAAGAAGCAAAAACCTATTGCAATGTAATTTATTTTGTCATGAAAAGAGAAAAAAAACACCTGATAAATTTCAATCTCCATTAATGGCCTCCATGACACAGTAGTGGAAAAAATCAGTGAGCTACCTCTCCACTTCTCTGGGTTCTAGTGGGTGAAAGCGCATAAAATCCATTGGAGGGAATGATCGTTGAAAAATCTAGTTTCGCGTGAACTAGTTTTTGCGCCATGAAGTCCCTATTTTTAAGGGATATGGAGGACTTATTTTTTATCATATTTATTCCCTGTCACATGAAGAAAATCTATGAAAAATGTAGTAATGGATATATCCATGAGAGCTACCCCTTCACTTCTTAGGATTCCAGTCAGTGAAATCACACAAAAATTGGAGGTAAGGATCATTGAAAAATCTAGTTTCACGTAAACTAGTTTTTGTTCCATAAAGTCCCTATTTTTTAGGGATGTGGAGGGATGTGTTTTTTGTAAGTATTCTACCCCCACCAATGAAAATATCATTTTCCAAATTGTTCAGACAAAGGAATTGCTCAAAATTTGGAGTGTGGAACCCCAAAAATAAAACCCATATTTTCAAGATCCATGTTTTGTTGCAATATGACATCCGCAGTGCACTTACTAAAAATAGCATTCCTTCCTACATAGGGGTCTATTAGCTTTGGGTAATCTACCATTTGAGGAGGCTATGAAAAATTTGGTGAACACAGAGGGAGTATCGCATGTAAATTCATAAAAAAGGTCATCTCGGCTTGCAATTGACACTTACTAAAACTAGTAAGTGATTCCACAAGCCCCTACTATAAATAGCTAGTTGGCCAAAAACGTGAGAGGAACATAGTAAGAAGAAATAATTAAAGCTACCATAGTCTGTTAAGGTTGGGAAAAGCTAACTATGACACTTATTTAAAAATAGTAAGTTACCCCATGTGTACTTACTAAAAATAACAGGTTGTTCTCAAAGGGAAAGTTTGGAACAACATGACATTGAGGGATAATCATTCAGGTCAATATCATAGATTTGGGGTCTAGAAAGGAAAACTCTGACACTTAATGTAAGATAGTAAGTTTTCCCTTCCAAATATAGTAAGTGTTAAGGAAGCATGAATTTATAGTGCACATGTTGGTCTAGTTTCTCAGGTGGTAATCAATCATGAAGAGATGGCAGTTTTTTGTGGTTTGGAATGATTATCTCATATTACAAAGTAGGTCATCGCAAGGCACATCATGTGAATTCATCTTTGTCACTTAAGGAGTTGGGTGATTGAAAGAGAGTTGAATAGAACGATTTCAATGGGTCAAGGAGTTCATCAACCAAGTTTTAGGAGGGTCATCGTGGCCATTGTATGTGTTCATCTCGAGCTTGTAGTGGTAAATCTCATAAGAAGTGCTTCTAAACACTCATTCTATGGTCCAGGAGTTTACTCGGTCATCACTAGATTGGGAAAATGATTCCAATTTATTCAAGGGAGCAATCTTCATCATTGTAAAAGATTACCAATGGCAGAAATATTCACTCAAAGTTCATGACTGCATCAAGTAAATCAAAGCATTTCATCACCATAAGTGTTTTCCCTTCATTCCTTCCTCCTTCCTATCTTTCCCTCTCTTCTTTCTTTCTCCATTCTAATTCTTCCTTATACGTCATTATTGTATTTCATTCTATTCACTTAAGTGACCTATTTTAAATTTGTAAAAAGTATTTTCTCAAAATTATAAGAGAAATACTTAATTTATGGAAAACAAAATGTCACAGGTGGAATATAGAAATGAAGATTCATGTGAGGGAGGTGAAAGTATAATTTACTATTGATATAAATTGGGGTGACCTCTCTATTCCAAAGTGATTCCAAATTTTAGGAAGAACTCTTGCTATGTAGCATTGTGATAGCTTGGTTGAAGCTTTGTATTAGTCACTACACATGGAATAAAAGCTACACTTATGCTATTTCCCTTTCTTACTTTTCCTCTATTTCTCTCTTTTATGCACTTTTTAAGCATAGTTGATCCTGTATGGAATTGGAGAGGAATTTGGTTTCCTCGATAGATGAATTTAAAACCTTAGCATTTTAATTCATTGGTCCCTCTAGCTTCATTGTGATTTTCCTCTATATTGAAGGTCTAACTACTCTAGTTACTAGGCATGAGCTCTGCAATATACTCATGAAAGTAATATTCCTGTACATAATTTCCACATTTTCCCTTAATCGTTGTAATTTCCTCCCTTGTACTCCCGTACAATGAACTTTTCCATAGGTTCAGTGGAGTGTCCCTGTGTGATCCTTGACCAATTTGGCCACCCACAACATTTAGATAGGATTAATATTAGTTTACTTTCAATATTGGGAGTTGTACCATTCAATGCAGAGGGGTGTAGCCTCATGAACATTGGTGGAGACACCTAATTTTTCCACCCGAAAATTTTTCTCACCAACACACCACAACCATCAAGTATGGTGTAAAATGGATAAACCTATGGATATGGAACTCATGATCCTGCATGAAAAATCCGTGTTTCAAGATAAATCATAGTCATTTGTTGAGTAAGAGTTTACCACGATCATCGAGATCAGAGAGAATATGTCCCTTGATAAGCAAACATTCCTAGTCTTCATTATCAAGGAAATCGAAGAACATTATTGTCCAGATCTTATCACACTGAGTGGGTTTCAAACATGGTCCCAAATTACTCAATAATTTTGGAAGACAATCATAGGAATAATTGGCAAAAACATAAAATTAAAAAAAATGAATGAGAAGACAATAAAACATTACAAAAAGGGTACAAAGATCAAACATTGCAATCATGTATTACATACAGATAGATGTTTTTTCTTCCCTTTCTTACCATCCATTTGCAAATCATTTTCCATTTTCATCCCTTCAATGATATTTTCGTTAGCTTATTGAAACTAATTTTGTGACGTTTATCTCTATTGTATCCATTTGACCTTGGTCTTTCATCACCTTGGTAAATTAAAGAATGAATGACCTTGTAGAGATCCTATCCCTATCTACATCTAATAAATTTGTTGTGAAGAAATTTTGACATATTTTTTGACACTAGGTAATTTCGTCATCACAATCACTTCCACATCCTTCCATCAATCCATCAGCGGTTCTTAACCCCTTGTTAAAAAAATCAAGAGATATGGAATAAAATTTTAGAAAGAAAAAGAATCAATCAAAATCAAAATCAAAAGAAAAAAGCAATTGATATATAACTCTCTCTAGGGGTATTTCCAATAATCTCTATTAGGGTTATGAATGCCTGGCTGGAAGTAGATCAATGTTTCGATTAGAATCAAATACATCTTTTTTGGGGCTATGGACGGCTGGATGGCAGCGGAGCAATGTACGAGTAACCTTCCACCCTTCATTCACAAATCAAATTTGAAAATAAATCATTCCTATACATTGGCTAGAGTGGACCTTCACTTGTTTTCTATCAAATCTTCTCTTCAAGAGGTAATTAAATTCCATGTACACACATTAGATATCTATGAGAAAATAGGATTAGTATGTTACCAAGTGTCTTTTTTGGACCTTGTTCAAACTCTTAGTTTAGTCCTTATCTTGTCTCATGATTTGTGCCTTGGGCTATTCACCTTTTCATTTCGAGGCTTCTAACAACATTTTCCATATCCTTCCACAACATTCATGCTATTCTTATTCTTTGTTCAGAACATCCATGTGTATAAAATTTCCTTTTTACTATGTTTGAGGGAAACTTTGTTCCTTCTTGCAATAAACAATCTTCTACTCATATCTATCAGCGGCTTCTTGGCCAGCTTACTCTAGGGACATCCTTGCTCCTTCTTGGCTCTTCATTGAATCAAGTTCATCCTCATGTTGAACTTATCCATATTGGCCCTAATCCAACTTCTACATGTGGCATTCTTCCCTTGTACATACCATCTATTTTTGGGGGCATCCACGTTCCTTTCCTTTCATGTACACAATTTCAGAAAAAATTCAAAAAAGCCAAAAATATTCAAATACGTTTCCATCGAAAATAAAAAAAAATATAAAACTTTAAAACAAAATACTAAAAATTAGAAAACATCACATAAATCAAAACATCGGTAACGAGCATGCACATAATTGAATCCTGTATCACATGCATCATACTCAAACATCTAAAATCATCCTACAAAACATATTTATTGTATTCTCACCTGGTCTTGTGCATGACTCACGTATCATTTGAATCTACCTTCCATTAACAAAAGTTGGTTTACTTACTATGTATTTTTTTCCCTTGCGTGAACAGGTTGCTTGGGGCAGTATTATAATGCACTATTGCTTTTCCATGGGAACCCTACGTCCTCTGTATATTCCCCTTGCATGTATCATTTCTTGGGGCACCATCATTAACCCTTATTGTTAATTCACATAGGTCAAAATCGAAGCTTGATAAAAAAACATTTGTGCAACTATCTTGGACGTTGTTTGTTTGAGTATGTTGTTTGTACTTGTTTTCCCTGTTAGGTTAGCTTGTTTACTTTCTCATATTGCATTGCATTATGTATGTTGCATAGGGTTAGCATTTTGTCAATGAAAAAATGTTCATGTATGGATTTTCATGTCATCTCACATGTTTGTTGTATGCGTTCATTTTAATAAGGACCGATGATGTAGATCTTGAGAAATATGATGAAATAAAGTTGTTTACATTAGCTGGATGCAAGCTATTTTTCCATTCTCTTCATCTTCATCTTCCTTCCCTATCATTTTATTCTATCTACCACTATTCTTCCAAATCACTTGGGGCAATAGGGATCACCTTCTATCCCCCCTCTCCTCTTCACTTCCTCTATCCATTTCCTTCATTTTTTTTATCATCAATTGACCTCTTTCATCACCCCCATCAACACATTTGATGGGGCATCCTTCATTCTACTAATTTTTTCTTTGATCCCTTCAAAAAAAATTTACTTGTTTATACTTTTCTACTATCTTTGAAGTGGCGTCACTTACGCCACCCCAAAGAGGGGGAAATGTAGACTCCTACAATCTACTTACACATTTTTATAGCTAAAATTGTTCTAAATTCCCATCGCAATTGGTGATTTCTCACTAATTATCTAACATTTTCTCCAATTCAGTCAATTAACGACACTTCATTAATTAGCTATTCTTTGTTCCATTATCGGATTCCCATAAATGACACCTTCTTGGTCGTAATCCTTCTCTAATTGACTAATTCTGGCTAATAAACCATTTTATTAGCTAAACATCCCTCTTTTAACCATTCAAAATCTCCATATTTCCCTCTAAGTCACTTCTACAAGCTTCTTAGCCTATCTATCAATCACATGTGATTAACCAAACCCCTCCCAACTCTCATAGGTTATTAATCACTTAATAATAAATCTTAACTAGCCTAAACCAATCTTAACTAGCCTAATGCATGTTTATCCAATTCTAATCAAAAAATGATTTTTGATTCACCTTTTGTCCCACATGCACTAGGATTCTAAAATTTCCCAACTGAAAATCTATAAATACAAGGCTAATGTTTCACTTTCAATTTTACACCTTGACTCCTTGGAAATGCATGAGATCTCATTGTAGTAGCTAAAGCTATAATACATTTGATCTTGAGCCCTCACCCATTGCAGTATCTTCATCATCTTGCATCCATCACTCCAAGCTTGGTTAGTAGGAGAATATCGAAACATGGTCTTGTAGCCATTTTAGAGAGATCTCTTCACCTGGTTTGGAGAAAACAACACAAAACTAACTGCTTAGGATCTAACTAGGTTCATTTATGTTAGCAATCTAAAGAGTAAAACATAGCTTAGGATGTTAGATTGGTTTATTCAAAGTTCCATCCATTTGTAGAAGTTAGTTTTATAAGCTCTTATCTTGATGTTCTTGATAGATTTAGTTATGTTGTGGGACTACTACATGTTAGTTTTATTCATATTAAATAACTAATATTTTCATGCATACAAATAGTAGTATGATACCGAGACTAAATAATGATTCAAAGTGCGTGATTTAGTGACTACATCTTGAATGAGCCTAACTACATGAAGGTAAAAATTATAGCATGATAGATTTTATCATGACATATTAAGACAAGTATTTTAAAAACCTTTCATCCTCCTTTGTATGTGTAACACGAGTATGAAAAATGAAGAGTCTAGAATATGAAATTGAATGGTCAAAGGCCATGTAAAAGGATTATGTGGTTGTTACAAATAGATCATTCTTTGTATATGAGATGTTTCTCAAGCTTGGAACAGTCGTGATGAAACTTTGTTGAACTTTGAAGAAATAGTTGTTAGTTGATGATAAAGATAGACCAACATATATGAGTTGAGAATGGTAAAATTAAGCAATGAGAATGATGCAGAGTTAAATGGAAGCATGAGTGCATTTGTGAATAAATCATTATTGAAGTCCCGATCCTTGTATCCAAGTTCAAAGGTAATAATGTGATGATGCTATGTGAAAAATTGGAGCTATTGAAAAGGAGCATAAATATGAAGGTATATTAGGAGAAACAAGATGATATAGGCTGTGTGGAATTTTGGTTGATAGCCTTGATTTTAAGGTACAAAAGTTGGTGTAAACAAAGAATAGTTTGATATATTGAGAGAAGAGAGAAAATAAAGTAATGAAATGAAACAAAGATCACATCAGGTTGATGTATACAACTAGGAGAAGTAGGTGGTCAAATTATTCTATGTTCATAGTCTGAGTTATAGTTCAACAATTTATGAGTGCGCTTCCTAGCAAGTAGGTGCTTGCAGAACAACAATCAAGTGGATGTTTGGCACATAATTCAAGTGGGAGCTTGATTGTATACTAGAGTGGGTGCTTCAAGGTAGTAGGAGCTCACCACATGATGGAACCATTATAAATTTATAGGACAATTGTCCAAGCTATTTCTCTAGTTTTCAGTGGGTTTTTGTCCCTTATGGGTTTCCCACATTAAATTTGGTCTCTGCATGTGTTCATGTGTGCTTGTCTCTTTATCTCTCCTAGTTGAATGTATATGCTCATCATGGTTAATTGAATAACTGCAACTTGCTTCAAAAGTTATAAAATGCACTAATTCACCCTCCCCACCTCCCTCTCAATGCCTAGAATTTCTAATAGAAATATGAAGCTAAACATACAAGACTCAAGTATGTATTACTTTCCTGCGTGGGCTACAACACAAATTCATGGGGGGAACATGATTGTGAATATAGTCAATGAAAGGATAACAAATGATGCAGTTGTAGAATAGGTGAGGAGAGAAACTCTGGTGAGTTTGTTATGTATTCAAAAAGATGAAAATGTGAGGCCAAGCATGGGGAAAGTCGTTCTCATGTTGGAAGGGAAGACGAAGGCTCACCCACCACAAATTCCAAACTCTGCGCCAATGCAACCATACAAAGACAACAGTGATAGTGATAGTTGGTCAAGCCATAAATAAGCTCATAGACCTTGGCGTTTGATTTGGTATGTGGATCGACCAGGTCTGATGGACCATTATAATATAAAAGATTTTTAGAATATAGAGATGAAACCTAGAAGATTTTTGTATGCAACTATAATATAAAAGATTGTTTTTTGAAATTATAATATAAAAGATTTTTTTAAATATATATGTGTGTTAAAAATAGATTTAGTGATTAATTATTTGATTCTTCACGTTATTGTTTTGTCATCTTCTAGATTTTCATAAAATTATCATTGCTTTTGTTTTCTTCTGTATCTTATTAATTTATTTCATTTTTCATAGTACAATATTAATATTTTATATCAATGTTTCAATTAATTTATAATATAATTTAGAGTTCTACGATGGAATCCAAGGGGGGAAATGATCAATAATATAATTTTGGTAAAAATGAAAAACTAAAATACATTATAAATATAATTGCAAACTGATTGCATGGATCATGTAAATTGGATGTATATTATTTGAGATGGAGTTATTTAAAGTTGGATAGCTATTTTTATCAAAACAAATGTGTTGTTCCAGTTTGGATTGTCTTCATTTTATTTGTGATATTAATAATATAATTACAAATTATTTATATATTTTGTTTTTTATGAATAAAATCCTATATTAGATTAACAAGTAAAATAATACAAAATAACTCACAAATAAATGAGTGGTGTATAAGCTCACCCTAAAGCCACAAACTCAAATTAGGCAGCAACAAACCCTAAGAATATAACGGATTAGATAACATCAAATAACAAGAAAACACAGAGAAGTTAAGCCACCAACACAAATTGTTATCCTGCAATATACCTTTTTTATTCAATCTTTTGTTTATATGGTACAACTGTCGTGATCTGTGTTGGGATTGCAACTGATTTTTAGATTAAATCACAATTTATTTTAGTAATTTCATTTCAGAAAAAGGTATTTAGCACAATTTATTTTAGTAAATTCATTTTGAAAATGAATTTACTAGAATAAATTCGTGATCTGTGGTGCTGCAAAGATATCTACCACAATTTATTTTCGTAAATTCATTCTAGAAAATGCAAATTAATTCATTGTTTCATTTTCAACGTATTCCGCACGTCTTCATTGGGCCTTGTCTTCTCTAGCTACAACCCAACAACATTTAACTATGTTTGCTTCTATAGAAGAGAAACATAAGCGTGAATTTTTCGTGCAGGTTTCAGATTAATATTTGTGCTTCTTCTCTCTCAGCTGGTGGATTTGAATTCATTCTTCCACCCACTCTATGAGTTGTTGTTTGCTACTGAAATTGTTGGTACGAGGGGCTGCTCATGCTGGTCACCGTTACTCAAGTCGAACAACGATTGTTCATATGGAGAAGGTTATGTTTTAGGAACAATCAATCCGTTGGTTTATTGTTCATTTTTTCCACATGTATTTATGTTCTCTTAGTCTACTTTCAAAATAAATGCAGTAAAATATCCACGTATGGGTCCTTTAACATACTTGGGGTTCTTGCTATTGTGAGGCGAGGGTTTTGCTCAAATTACTCTTATTCTAGAGGTAGAGATAAGTGTCTATTTATTATGCTTACTAATATCTAGATTCCAGCATTTAGAGAAGCAATGAACTTGAATTTTCTATATCATTTCAATTGGTGTGTTGCGATTAGGATTTGTGCATTAGAGTAATTAAGATATTGTGGGTTGAATGATATTATCGTTTATAAAATTTGTGATAGTTCTATGTTGCCTATTATATGGTTTTTAGTATTCATGATCACTTTCACATTCTTGTGGTAGATTATTGGGTGGTTTAAATAGTATTTGGGAAACTTTCATGTTTTCTTTATGCTAATATTGTAGTTTAAAGCATATATAATAATTCATTTGTGATCATTCCCCTACATCTCTATACTCAAAATATATGTTAAATCTTAGTCGTATGTCCTCAATCACCACCATCCAAGTACATATTCTTATGTCAGTCCACCCATTGATGTGCCATCCTCTCCATTGACCAATCTTGCCACATTACATTGTCCACACTCGCAATATGTGTATGTCCTCCCATGAATGTTGTCATCAACACTGAAGGAATGGTGATTGGAATCATATGCTTATAATTGAAGCTAGAAAAATAAATTTTTTATTTTTTGTTCTACACTTAGAAAATCTATTTTCTACCTTTGTGCCCAATCATCATCATTGCCAACATGTTGGAACCAAAAAAATACTTAATGGATGCATTGTTTTAGATTGTCCGCTTGCCTAGTATCTTTTCTCAAGCTTTGTATGAGTCATTTCTTGGTGAGGGTATTACACTCTCGTCATCTTACTTGCTAGCAGTCACAAATTTGGTTGTTTAAACCACCTTCTCCTCTAATTCATTCTTAAATTGACTTCGGCCTTTACGAAACCCCAAACTTTGGACATCGCCCTCCATTCTTATCACCAAATATCTCATTACTCATCAACCTCCAAACAACATCTATCCTATCCATTAATATACCTCTAGCTCTAGAATCTCCATGACGATCCCTTATACACTGTCCCAAATGATCACCTCTTGTTTGGCAAGCCTCGTGAAAAATAATTCTTCTCCGGGTTAGTTCACAAAGTTTTTTATTTGTACGTCGAAAGGTATTCTCCCAAATTATAAATGAACTGAGAATACTAATAGATATAAATGATTGTTTTTGGATTACGTGTATGGTCATTGATCAAATAAATCTTGGTAATTATTCTATCTTTTAAGCACATGTGACATGTGAACAACATAGTATATCATGCATAACATTTCTATTCCTTTTCTTCATCTGGTTTCCATATTAGTGATGTCATGGATGAGGAGGTGACCAATAGTAGGAGGTTGAAACTACAAGTCAAATGTATTGCTTTCATACATGCCCAAGTGGAAAGCTAAACCTGTGAAGGTGATAATTGCATGCATGTCATTTTCGATATGCTTAATAGATTCTATGATAATTTTTGTCAGTGTTTGTACAAATGTATTTTGAAGTAAAATAGCTACATCCACCCATAAGCCTTGCCCTAACCACACTATCATTGCTTGCATGACCTACCCTAGCCCCACCACCACCTAACCCACATACGACTACATCAAAATGGATTACGATCATCATACTTTAAGGTTTCCACATTTCCACATCATCAATTTCTCTATTGTAATTTATTTTTCATTGTCTTTTTTTATGTTATTTCACAAGTAGGTTCTTGTGTCTGTGCAACACCTAGAAATGGGAACTCCCGTGTGATAGGTCTATATGTAATCATCTTCTATAAGTCAAAATAGATCTTGATGGGATATTTTATGATATAATTTTTATGTTGATAGGAATTCTTCCAAATTATAAATTCATCGAGAAAAAACTCCATGTCATATCAATGATAGAATAAGAAACCGTAAATATAACATGACTCATACGTGGATGGTTAAAATTCATTCTTGTATTGCATGTCATGTGTAATCAAAGAAATATCTAGGGTTTTTCAGTTATTTATATTGTCCAATTGATTTTGTACCATACACATATGATTTCATGTTCACATTTTAATGTGCCTTGTTAGAATGCGAACTTTTACCCCTTTCCAAAAGATTGAGGAATTAGGCGGAGGGTGTTGGAAATTTTACCACTTTCCAAAACATAGTGGGAAAATTTGAATACAAAGTTGCAATTCAACTCAACATATTATCCTTAGATAAATGGAAAAATAGATTTTGAATATAAGTCTTGGGGATTCAGTCAGATGTTTTGTAGGGGATAATCTAGGAACATGGGATTTATTATTAAAACAAGAAAATATATTATATATTAATTCTATCATTAGGATCATAGTGGGAAAACATCATTTTAGATAGTATACGCTAGTAGTTCACGGTGAGTGGAAAAAATACGGAAATAGTGATGACGTAGAAAGGAGCGGATAGGATAACAATATTGTAGAACACTTGAAGGATACACACCAACAAGTGCACAAGTACTTGGAGGAAACAACCAAGAAATATAAAAAACACGTAGATGTGAAGAGGAGGGAAGTTAAATTTTAGGTTTGGGACTTTGTTTTGGTTCATTTGTGGTAGGAAATATTTTCTAAAGGAACATATAAAATGATTAAGTGGAATAAATTAGCACCATGTATTGAGGAACTTTGTGAAAAACATGTATGAGATTGAATTTATAAAAGGAATAAATATCTCAAACATATTCAATTTAATTAACTTATGTACTTGTATCTTGAAGGGAAGAATGAGGCAAAAGCGTAAAATGTTTACTAGAGACAAAGAATTCTAGAGAAGGTGTGCAAAGAAGAATAAGAAGAAAAGGTGATAAACATTGGTATCAAGAATACAAACAACAAGGAATATATAGAATATTTGGTAAAATGGAAGGGAATATATGTATAATACATGGTTTGAATTATTTTTACGAAATACACAAGGCACAAAATTCTTGAGGAAGAGTGCACATTAGCAACAACTCATTTTCTCAAATTTATCTTGGGTATATGATATAGGAGCATCTGGGTCCATAGAAAATATAGTATCAACAGAAACAATTAGAGTATATTTTTGGTTTATGCATTGTTACAGAATTCTAAGACATGGCGTAATGGTACTAGTTACGTAGTGAAGGTATATAAAATCCAATATGGTCTACCAATGCCATGATTAGAAGTCTTTGGTCTAAGGAAATTTTGGATAATGTGTAATCACTTTGTATGGGTTCGTTGGACCTTATTTTTGTAACATTTTATGATTTTTAGATTCTTGATGGGTAATGTGTATCTAAGCCCAAGAATTCCTTTGGGTGTCAAGTGCATGCTTATAAAAACAATCCTATGAACCTCAAAGTAAGGAATTAGATCTAGTAACAAGAGATGCATTTTAGTAATTGTGGGTTATTGGACATTTAGTGATGCATAGATTCTCTAAAAGAGACTTCCCAATTGTAATTGTAATTATCTCTTAGGATATTTTTTAGGTTTAGTCGTTGTCGATCAGTGCACTTTTATGTAATCTTTTTTAGCTCAATAATAAAGTTATTGTGTTTGTGTATTACTAATTTTTGCTATGTGTGTTAATTCTAGGGATTTTGTGGTTCAGTCTCTCTTAATTGGGCTCCCTTGATATATTTTCACAAAGTCATGTTTCTTTGTTTGGATCTTATCCTTTCCCCTTTTGGGCAGGATAAATAAATTGGAAAAAAATAAACATAATGATGGGTGGGATCCCATTCCTAACACTGCAAACCCTCTAAGTGAAAATGACTTGGGGGAAAGTCTAGTATGCACCATCTTTTTCCTCCATCGACTATGTTTTTCATTATTTGTTAGTGTCTTGTTATTTGTATGGTTGATGTTCTTTGGTTTTATGATTATTATTATTTTTTATTTTTAGTGAAAAAAACTTTTATTTAAGTATTTGTAATTATGACTACATTATCGAGGTTAGTTTAAGTTTGATTTGATTAACATTCTTGGGTGTTATTTATTTGGCCAATTTTTGTACAACCATTATATTACTTTATTTTATTAAAAAAGTGTGATTTTCAATTTAAAAAATGATGCTTTTTAAATTAAAGGAAGATGTGTCTAATATTAGATACCAAAAGTCATTGAAATAAAACACTGTACTATTACAAATTATTAAAAAGTATGTTTTTAATCCAAAACAAGACACTCTAATTTTAAGAAAGATACATTTAAAATTAATTTTAAAATAATATTTGAATAATAAATATTCATAAAAGTCAATTATTTTAATAATAACTAAAATATACCAAATAAGTGTTTTGTAGTCATGAAATGATACACTTTCTACGTATATAAGCACCTCTAGGTATGTCATTATCTGCATGATTCCTAAGCAAGAAGACTAGAGATTAACAACACTTGTTTACTCATTCATTTATTTTGTCTTTCCCACACTCTTATTATTTACTTTTATGGAATGATCACTTTACTTTTGAAAACTATATGATATGTGACCAAACTTTGTATTGACCGTTACATCTTCTGAGCATCTCAGACAATAATAACCATTAGAGAGGAGTGCCCCATATGCTACTATCCCCTTTTGGGTGCTTTTGTCCCTTTCCCTCCTTTTCTTCATTTTGTAATTTCCACATCATTTGATATCTTTTATAGGGTCTCTTTTACCACTTTGGGTCATACTTTTAAATTTTAATGACGAAATTCAAAAAAGGAATCACATATACATGAATTACTTACTATTATTAGGGGTTGGACAATTTGGGGCTAATACTTACTATTCACTACTTGGGAAAAGAAATTTTTTTAAATAATGTAGTTGGCTTGCATCCTACACTGGAATTTATGAATTCCATCTCATACATTCATCTTGGGGGGAAAATAATTATAGCCCGTTATCTTAGTGTGATTGACATAAGGGAAACCTAGCTTCAAGGGACACAGTTCCAATCACACACTCACAAGAACTACAAAGATTCTGAAATGTAATGTAGTGCTCGGTGATAATCACATTAAGGTGACCATAGAGGTTCGTCTAGCTCAAGCATATTCCTTATTTATTCCATCTAATGTGTTCTTGATTTTCTTACAGGTAGCTAGGGTTTATTTTAAAAATACTTGTGTGATACACAAATCCTATGATAGATATGAAATGAAAAACATCAAAATAAAGAATCTAATTTTAGACCTGTTGGTTGTCAAAATAGGACTTTAATGAAAGCAACAGTCAGGGGACAGAAAGTCCCTCCTCTTTAATGGGAGAGGTTCCCTTATTGAAAGAAAGCAACAAAACTATTTACAAATGTACAACTTTCAACTTTAATGAGGAACTCTGATATCATTAAAGTGTTTTAATGCAAAGATAAATGATCAATACAAAAGAACAGAAGAACTAAGGGAAGGAAAAGGTAGAACATAAAGGCATTCCCAGGAAATATATATAGAAAAATAGTTCCTTATAAATGTTGAGCAAAGGTGATATATAGAACAAAATCATTCATATCAAACCACTAGATATTATTTCATAGACACAAAGTTACAGAAATGACATCCATAAGAATACAAAGCTTCGTATTGCAATAAATTAATGATTCAAAAACTTTAGACAAACAAGAGGAAGTAAGTCAAGGCAGATGGAAACAGGAAGGGAAATCTTCTACATTAATATCTTTAAGTTCTTTTACACTTTCCAAAATTATCAGAGTTCTAGCCCTTTGGAATGGCGTGGATAGCCCAATATATAGCTTATAAAGTGGTTACACTTGGTAACTGTTTCTTTTAACCAAAATATTAATTAAGGAAATATACAAAATAGAGTCCTTAATTAATTCACAAGGAGATCCGAACTAACAATAGAAAGAAGAGAGTCAAGAGCCAGAAGTAGAGGCATCTGGTTGTGGCTAAAGAGGGCCCACTATTTTGAGGATCTGGTGCCTAAAATTCTTCAATGATTCTACTATTTCCATGCCCCTTAGAATCGTTGTGTTGGAGGTAGCATGAGTCCATGTGCCCAAGAGTTTCTCCATATCTTTTCCAAACTCAATATGCTCTAGATATTCTTTATTAGCCTCGGTTATAATTGAATGAAGAGAACAAATTTCCTTCATTTTCTCCTTAGTGATTGACTCTTCCTTGAATAGATCATCCTTGATAAAGGCTTTAAACTGAGCCTTGATTTCTTGGAGAGAGAAGGGTACACCTATAGTTTCATCCTAAAGATTGCAGTGGATATCCATGAAGGAAGATAAAACACAAGTTTTAAAAGACTCCCCTTTTTCCATACATTCCTCAACTCTCCCAGTTCTTCTTCCAGAACCTTTATCTTCCATTCGATGCTAAAGATACATTTCCTTGACAAGTTATTCTTGGTATCATCAAACACCTTGTTGGCCAACATGATCCTCTCATCAGTTTGACCCATTAGATGGAGATCTGCAATACATCCACTCCAGAATTTCAGTTCTTTTTCCATAGCTTTGATTGAGGAAGTTAGTTTTTGTTGTAGCTTGATCAACTTCTCATTGGTTTTGAAGGCTTCCTCAATGAATTTTAAACCTGTTATAGCCATATCATCCACCATGGCCTCAACAGCCTTCCCATAAGTATTATACTTTTGTATGTCCTTGATGTTTTGAACCTCATATTGGATTAGAACTATGGGAGGTGGGAGAGTAGCTAATGGGGATGGATCCAAAACTTTATCCTTTTCTAATAATGATCTAATAAAGTTTTAAAAGAACTTGGTTCGGTTCTTCCAACTACTCCATGGTTTGCTTTCCTTTCTCAACCCATTCAATAACCTTAGTGGCGGTTTCCTGAAGGTTATGAACTTCACTCTCAGGTGTAGATTCTCCCATTGGAATCCTAGAAAACTCCAAGTCAGAGATCAAAATATCTTTCTCCTCTTTGTCCACTTTGGGTTTTATAACCTCCAAGAACTGTTGGCCTTGAGCATCAGTTACCAACCTCGAAGTAGTATTTTCTTTCTTTGCTGGCACAACATCAAAATCAGACCCTATTAATCAGGAAGAAGATCTCCTTTTTCTGCTATCATCTAGGGGCTGCACCTAGGCAAAGGAAGAAGAAGAAATGGAAGAATCAAGGGAGCTGAGTGCAAGTGAACTCATGGAACTAAAAGTATGGACCACTGTTGTCTCTATTGGGGAAGTGAATGGAACCTCAAGAATTTCCTTTACAGAGGAGTCTGCTAGACTTAGAGGTTCAGCTCTTGATCATTCCTTCTCCACCTCAATAGTGGTTTTAGTGGTTTCTTCTGGTTCTCTCATCTCATCATCATCATTCTCACTTAGAACAATAATGTTCTCTAGTCCAACAGGAAATTTTTAACTATTCCAGAAGAGTTTCTTCCTCGATTGGTTCTTGCTTGACTTCTTTTCACTTCCTCTGATATACTCTGGTGGAAGAGGAGGGAGTAGACAATTCTGGTTCTTTCATCACAGAAGAAGAAATCATTTGTTCAAGTACCTCAGTGCTAGGTGTATGTACTTCCTTTCTAGGTGTGGAAGTCTCTCTTGAAGAGGACCTACCTTGGTTCATCTTGAATTCATGAACTTTTATGTCAAACCAAACCTTGGTTTTGATGATGACAGGGTAAATTATCTCATTCAAATCATCTCTTTCTTTCACATACCAATCTAGGATCTCCAGAGGAGTGTGCTTGATGGATCTTTCATAATCAAAGGAATTCAAATCTTCATCATCATCCTTAATCCCTTCAGGATCCTAGTAGAGGTTGAGATCTATGATCTGTTGTAGAGAAAATCTACCAAAATGTGTCCTCCTAGATTCAAAATCATCAGCACAATCGGCATAGTAATCCTTAGTGTCAAGATGGTGATGATAAGTTATTCTGATATTTTGATCAATGAATTTCTTTGGATTGAAGAAATAAACAATAAGAGGAGCAATAGCCCTTTCTATATTCTGGGCATCTAGAGTTGTCCAACATGTATAATTTCCCAAGGTGAAAGGGAAATGAAGACCAATAATATTCTTATCTCTGCAGGTTCTATGAAGTTTATCTAGTTGCCTGCACACCTCAACCAAAGCCATTTTATCATTACAGAACATGGGAAGCTTGAGAGGTGTGCTTTCAAAACAAGCCAACTTGATGTATGAAAACTTTCATAACTAGATGAAGAAAGCCCCATACTTAGTTATCAAAGCCATTGCCTCATTAGAGAATCTTCTGGCAGTGTCACCCTCCAAGAGTCTCACAATGTACATGGTGAAAGAATCATTTATCCTTTTGAAATTTTGATTATTGGCCTTGAGGGTAAACTGAGGGCAATATGTGTAGATGGGCTCATCCTTCTTTCCCTTAATGTAAGTGAAGCCAAACCACTCCCAAGATGCTACCAGGGTGTACATGAGATAAGAAATCATGTAGAACTTCTTAGTTTGCTGAACAATTGACAATTGTTCAGTCAGGTTCCTACAAATAATGTCATCCCAATTTATGTTTTGCTTACCCTCGCAGATGATGTTTATAAAAGGGCACATCCAAAAATGGAAGTCGTTGGTGGAGGGCATTCCCATAATCTGGGTGAGCAAGATGATGAAATTTGATAGTTCTTCATTGAAATCAACCCTGAACAATGCCTTAGAGAGTCGGGACACTCCCTTCTTAGGACAGTTCAGCCATGACTTAGCTACTCGAGCCTTATATTTCTCGATATCTTGTTCAAATAGGGTCTGAGCTTGAGCAAGAGTGAGAAAAATGGAGTCTTATGTTTCAAGAATGCGTAGGGCAGCAGTGATGGTGGAAACGTATAATTTTGTAATCAATTCTCCATGCACATTAACAACCTCCTTGGTATCCGAATGGAAGTGAGCCTCGTAGGTGAGCACGGTGTCAACACACTACACAGAGATAGGAAAACCAATGGCGTATGTGATTCCACTGTCATTTATCATTATGGCCATGGGATTAGGATTGTCGTGTGCTAGTCTACCCTAGAATTCATTGAAATCCAAATGTCAAACTTCATTATGTCCGATATTGGGTATAGAAGTCTCCAAAGGGGATGGATGCTCATGACCTTGAAACTTGATCTTCATTTTTTCAGTGCTCAGAGGAACGGCCTTCAAATAACATTTTCACAACAAAAATGCAAAGGAATACAGGAAGATGAACAAATGATTCGATTGCAATAATGTGTGCAAGAGATATCGAGCAAGAAATGTGACAAATGCATAGACGGTTGTCCCTTTAAATAGCCATTCAGGAGAGATAAGATCATAAATACGCATTAAAGACACCTTACATCTACTCAAAAAGGTAAAATGTGAGAAAAGAGGAAGTAACTAGCCCAGATGATCTATGGGACATTGGAACATGAGGGACGCAACAAACACGATGCGGCCGATGCGGGAAATGTGGGCCAAAAGAGCACGGGTGGTCCAAGGACACAGAATGTGAAGGACGTGAAGAACCGATTTGTCTAAGCAAGGAATCGGTGAACAGGAGGCTCGGGTGCACTTGGGACAGATGGGCTAACAATTTCTGAAAAATCTGACAGACAAGGATTTGCAGGGAAATCGGCCAATCGACAAATAAGAGGCACGCCGATACTTGGGACATGAGGGACAAAAAAATTCGACAGACCCGCAAGTTACTAAAATGACCTCACGAAATGGAATTTTTACCATCTCTTCAAATTTTTACTTTACTAACACACTACTGAAATGTGTCAACTCAATTTTTAAAAAAATTTCAACTTTCAAAAGACGGGAATTTTGAGAGGACAACAGCTAGCTCTTTCTGGGGATGACTTGAATAGATCACAGGTTCTAGGCAAGACAAGAATTCAAGAAAAAATCTAGGGAAGAAGACCAGTGCCTTATCCATTAGGAAATAGAGTAAAAGGTAAAACAATATAGAAGGCAACACACAGGAAAAAAAACAAATCAAAGGAAAGGAAAGGAAAACACACGATGTACATAAAATACACAGGACTTCCTATTCACCTAGGATTTGAACAATTTCAGGTACTACCCACTATAAGGAAGTGGGAGAGAAAATCCATCCATGTAATCAAGATAGAAATAATTTTCACCAGCAAAGTGCCTGATCTTGAAAGGACCAAGCTAAAGAGATTCAAACTTACCATGGCTTCCTCGAGGTTCATGCATTTTGTCCCATGATAAAACAATGTCTCCAACTTTGAAATCTCTGGATCTAGTTTTCTTTTCAAATAAAGATTTCAAATTCTGCTAATGAGCATAGATCCTATCAAAAACCTGTATCATGTCTTCATCTAGCTTATGGAGATACATGATCCTCTTATCCAAAGAATCTGTGAAACTGGGATCCTCAATAGCTTTCATCAAATGCAAAGCTGGTAGTTCCACTATTACTGGTAGTTGAGCTTCCACACCATACACCACTTGAAAAGGGGACATCCTAATTGCTCTTTTGGGTCTAATCCTATCTACCCAGAGAGCATCATAAAGCTTCTTGTGCTAGTTTCTCTAAAATTCATTGACAAGTTTCCTTACAATGGTTACCAAATTCTTGTTTGTTCATTTTTCCTGTCCATTTCCTTGAGGATAGTAATCTGAAGAGTGAGCAAGCGAAATACCGTACCCATAGCAGAAATCCATCATCTCAGCAGAAGAAAAATTGGAAGCATTATCGGTCACAATCTTTCTTGGTACTCCAAAACTTATCAAGATGTTTTCTTTGATGAAATTACATACTACCTCAGAAGTAGTACTTTTAACTGGAATGGATTCTACCCACTTGGTGAAATAATATGTGGCAGTCAACACATGAGTTAGCCCTACACTTGAAGATGGGTTGAGTATTCCATTGAAATCCAAGCCCCATTGCTGAAAAGGTTATTCAATCACAACTAGCTTAAGTGGTAAAGCATCCAACTTAGGCCTTCCCACAAAGGTTTGACAAGCTTCACACTTGTCGACCCACTTTGATGCATCTCTAAAAAAAGTAGGCCAATAGTATGATGCACGAAGAATTTTGTGAGCAGTGACGGCTGAGGAGAAATGACCCCCACAAGCTTGATCATGAAAGGTTGAGAACAACTTATTCTATTTTACTTTGTTAACACACTTCAAGAATCTTCCATCCACTCCTCGCTTGAAAAAATAATTCTCCCACAACACGTACTATGCTAACCTTAACTTTATAGCTCTCTTCTCCTTGGCAATTAAGTGAGATGAACACTCACCATAGGCACAAGTAAGTGAGAAATGTTAGCATACCATCTATCTGTTAAGCTAAGGAACATAAAAGTAGAGACATTAACCTCATCCTTAGGCAACTCATGACCAGCTCCTTCGGCAATGAGTTCACACAGGCCTTTACCCCAAACTAGTTTCGTTGGTCTGATGTCAAGATCATAATGTTGAACCTTTACTACCCAATTTCCTATCTTGATTCCAAACTCTTGTTGTGTAAGAATAGACTTGATAGTCGTATCGGGCACAAGCACAAAAGAGTGGAAGTTAAGAATTTAAAATCAAAACTTCTTAACAGCTTCAACTATTGCAAAAGCATGTTTCTCCATCATAGTGTACTTCAACTCACGAGTCTTCAGAACATAACTCATGAATTCAACTGTGAGCTCATGATCTTTAGGATCTTTCTGAGTCAACACAGTAGCCAAAGTACTCTCTGTGGCATAGTAGTAGATAATTAAATCTTTGCTAAAATCTGGACATGCTAAGATAAGAGTCCTAGCAATATCTTTCTTAATGCCTTCAAATGCTTCCTTTCCTTCAAAGGACCAACCAAATGTCTACTTTCCCTTCATCATTTGGGAAATGTTTAGAGTCAGCTTTGAAAATTTGGGGATGAATCTTCTTAGGAAGTTGATCTTACCAAAGAAAGAGTGCACTCCCTTTTTCCTTGTGGGAAGAGGAATTTGTTGGATGGCTTGAAATCATTCAGGATCAATCTTGATTCCTTCTTTATAGAAAACATGTCCCAATAGCTTTCCCTCGATGACACAAAAGATAGATTTCTTAGGATTCATAGAGACTCCATGTTCTCTACATTTCAAGACGACTATTTTTAGATGCTGAAAATGATCTGCTCTAGTTTTGGAAAACACGGTTGAATCATCTAGATACAAAAAAAATACATTTACCCTTCAAACCTTCGAAGGCCAAATCCATTGCTATTTTAAATGTGGCACCAACATTAATGAGACCAAAGGGAATCCTCTTGTAGGAAAAAGTACCCCAAGGAGTGGTAAAGACAGTCTTGTGTTGATCTGTAGTATTGACTTCCACTTGGTTATATCCTAAGAAACCGTCAAGCATGGAAAACATTTCTACACCTATGACAGCTTGTAACACCTGATCCATCATTGGTAAGGGATAGTTGTCCTTGAAAGATTCCTGGTTTAGATTCCTAAAATCAACATAGATTTGAATCTCACCATTTTTCTTCCTGACAGGTACAATATTAGAAATCCATGTTGAATGATGAATGGGGAAGATGATCTTGGCTTTCAAAAACTTCTGTATCTCTTGAAAAATGGTGTCAGCAATCTTTGGATTATACTGCCTTTGCTTCTACTTGAAAGGCTTAATCCCATGTTTGAGGGGAATGAAATGTTGCATTTATTTTGGCTGGAAATCTTTTAGATCATCATATGAATAAGCAAGGACATCAACATACCTCTTCAAAAGATTTATCACCTTCTTCCTCTCCTCTTGGGTGCAACACTTTCCAACGTTCACCAGTTTGGGTTCGGCAGGGATTCCAATGTCAATATTTTCATATTCAGCAGACTGTTGAGCTCCTTTGGAAGTATTAGAATTGACATATTTGTCATGCTTATCAAACAATTCCTCCAAACTCACCAACCCGTTAGGGGTCTTGTTACCTTTTAGTTTGATGCATCCATCTTGATCCATCTCCTCCTTGACACCTTCCTCATTGGAAAAGACACTCTCTCGAGGTAGATTATCACTTCCCATGAAATAATGTTGATCAAAGTTATCCTTAAGCTCCAAGAAAGAGATAAAATGTTGATCATCATTGAAAACTTGCCATTTTTTTGCATTATCTGGTACACTTAGTCTATGGATCATTTCAATGGTGAATTTTTCCTGAGAAAAATCAGGATGAGGTATCAACAAAGACCCTGAAATAGCTAGGGAGTCAGCCCTAGTGTTCTTTTCCCTTGGCACCACTTCGATGTAGAATGCATCAAAGAATTCAATAGAATCCCAAAATAGATTCCTATAGTGCTTCAACCTTCTATTCTTTACTTGGAAAATATCTTTGACTTGTTTGATAAATAGTTCCACATCTCCACGAGCCAAGAGATTCCTCACACCTCTTTCTTTTACCATGTTCAGTCCAAGGATGAGAGCTTCATATTCTACTGTGTTATTTGTATTTTCAAACTGTAGCTTGAAGGAGCAAGGATGAATCATTCCTTCTGGGGATATCAACACCACACCAACCCCAACACCAGCTAAGGAGCAACTTCCATCAAATTCCAAATTCCAAACACTTTTGGATCATGGAGCACTTCTTTGGGACGTTCCGCCTCATCCTGAGACATGATCATATATTTGACATGCCTAATATATTCATAAAGTATTTTTTTTTGGGATCATCTGTCTTTTGCACAATATATTCAGTTTGTTTCTCAAGCAGCAACTTCTTCATCTTTCCATTGAATGGTATAAGTGCATGTGACAAATCCATTTGAATTTCTCCTCCTACATCCTTACAGAAATTCCTACTCAACATCATGCCATATGAAGGAGGAATATCAGCTACCAAAATAGTAGTTAGGACCTTTTTCTCTGGAAAATCAGCAAAAGCTACTTGTGCATCCTTAACTCTTTTGAAAAAAGGAACCTCCCTACTCTCCATGGAATAGCAAGAACCAAAAGTGTGTGTGAGGGTGAGACCCAAAGCATGAGCCACTTTGATAAGCATAACATTATCCGATGCTCCTGAGTCTATGACACAGTTGCTAAGTCTATGGCCAGCTATGAGGAGGGTCACATAAAATGGTTTGATTTTACCATTAGGTAGGGTGACTGCAACCACAATATTTGGTTGGGATGTGGAAGAGGGAGTGGGAAAAAGACCTTTAGAAGTGTTGGAAGAAGTTTTGGAATGGGAATTGACAAAGTGAACCATTTTTCCAAAGGATTTTGGATGGGTCTGATAAAACTCAGCCTCTGAAATCTTGATTTTTGTCTTCTTGAGGTGGCCATTGATATCAAAAGATCGAGATGTGGATGGGGTATCATCACTAGGAATCCTAGGCTTATCAGGTTTTGAAGTTAGAGAAAAGGAATTTTTAGAAGTAGAGTAGAAGAATAAGGATTATTAGAACTCACCTTTTGTGTGAATGTAGTGGGAATTGGAGATCCTCTTCTTGCCACCACTGGAATAGTCGTGGGATACTCCTTAGATATTTTATTGGGATGTATCACTTTTTATTTCTTGTTTTTCTACTCCTAAGTCATAACAGCATATGAATTATTGTTCATTTCTACTACTACTTCATCATAATCATCTTCTTCATAAATTCCCTCAATAATAAGGAAATAAACTTGATATTCATCAAGTTATTCCAGTTCTTCCTCAGCTTCTGCACCAAGTTCTTCAAAGTCCTCATTAACCTCTTTGTTATCAGGTTCTTCAACTTCACAAGTTGCATTAATAGGAACCTTGATGGGTGGTCCCTCAATTGCTAGCCTTGTTTGAGAAGAGGGAAAATGATTTCTAGGCTAAAAATTCTTTCTCAGAATGTCTTGATAAGAAGCATGCTGAGCCAATTGTTTCTTGATGGAGATGAGGTCATTGGAAAGCTTTTGTACTAATTGATCTGCACTAGCTCTAGGAGTAGAGGAAGAGGGAAAAGAGGTTTTGGATTTGGAAGAGTCTCTTTTCAATTTACTAGACATGATCAGATCATCTTCAACACTGATGGCCAATCTCTGATCATAATCTAAAGTTGCAAGATTGGCTCTCCGCAGTGCATAATTTACTTTAAGTAATTGAGCGTTTAGGAAGAAACATTTTTGAATTTGATCCACAGGTCAAGTGTTTTGTGGGATCTTGTTAATTAGCTTATTATACTTGGCCGTGAATTATCTCATGGGCTCTTATGGCTCTTTCTTGATTTGAGAAATATGGGCTAGTAAAGCATGCACATCTTCAGCAGGTTTGAAACGGTGTTCAAACTGGGTCGTCATGGTGTCCCAGTTGGTGATGGCCCCATCTGGGAGATGGTAAAACCAATCTGCCGCATTTTCCTACAAAGTATCTATGAAAATCCTTACAGAGACATCCTCATGTTTGAATCTGAGGACTCCACATGCAACTATGAAGGCTACAATGTGTTCATAAAGATGAACCTTGCCATCACCTCACCATCACCTCTTAATTTGGGAAAGTTCTTTCTGTTATCCCTGGGTAACTCATGCAAAGGTTGAGGTAGGGCAAGAGGCCCAACTTGTTGACCCCAAGGTAATGGAACTGCCATCCTTGGAAATACTACTTGAAGTGGAACTGAAACACCAAAAATAATTAAAGCACGAAGATTAGGGCTGAGTTGTCCTTGAGGAATACCACTCCCAGAAGTTATGTCTTCAACAGGGGGTGTACTTGCAAAATGAGTTCTTATATTTCTCCTTGTTGAAGGAAGGGGAAATAATTACTATTCCAAGATTTGATACTAAGAATCTTTAATCCCAAGATCCCTTCTTCCGTGAGTAAATATTAGAGTCGTCAGATAAGAAATGATCAAGAAATTATTCTTTTAAAACTAGAATTCGTTGAAACGAATCTTGAGTAGAGTCGCCAAAAACTATTGGTTGTCAAAATAGGACTTTAATGAAAGCAACAGTCAGGGGATAGAAATTCCCTCCTCTTTAATGCGAGAGGTTCCCTTATTGAAAGCAAGCAGCAAAACTATTTACAAATGTACAACTTTCAACTTTAATGAGGAACTCTGATATCATGATTGTTTTTAATGCCAAGATAAATGATCAATACAAAAGAACAGGAGAACTAAGGGAAGGAAAAGGTAGAACATAACAGCATTCCCAGGAAATATAGATAGCAAAATAGTTCCTTATAAATGATGAGCAAAGGTGATATATAAAACATAATCATTCATATCAAACCACCAAATATTATTTCATAGACACAAAGTTCCAGAAATGACATCCATAAGAATACAAAGCTTCTTATTGTGATAAATTAATGATTCAAAAACTTTAGACAAGTAAGAGGAAGTATGTCGAGGCAGATGGAGATAAGAAGGGAAATCTTCTGTATTGATAGCTTTAAGTTCTTTTAGAATTTCCAAAATTATCAGAGTTCCAGCCCTTTGGAATGGCGTGGAGAGCCCAATATATAGCTTACAAAGTGGTTACACTTGGTAACTGTTTCTTTTAACCAAAAGATTAATTAAGGAAATATACCAAATAAATTCTTTAATTAATTCACAAGGATATCTAAACTGACAATAGAAAGAAGAGGCATCCGGTTGTGGCTAAAGAGGGCCCACTGTTTTAAGGCTCCGTGGCCTGAAATTCTTCAATGCTTCCACTATTTCCATGCCCCTTGGAATCATTGTGTTGGAGGTAGCATGAGTCCACATGCCCAGAAATTTCTCCATATCTTTATCAAACTCAATATGCTCTAGATATTCTTTATTAGCCTCGGCTATAGCTAAATGAAGAGAACAAATGTCCTTCATTTTCTCCTTAGTGATTGACTCTTCCTTGAACAGACCATCCTTAACAAAGGATTTAAACTGAGCCTTGATTTCTTGGAGAGATAAGGGTACACCTGTAGTTTCATCCTGAAGATGGCAGTGGATATCCTTGAAGGTAGATAAAACACAATTTCTAAAAGACTCCCCTTTTTTCCATACATTCCTCAACTCTCCCAGTGCTTCTTCCAGAACCTTTATCTTCCATTCAATGCTAAAGATCCATGTCCTTGACAAGTTATTCTTGATATCATCAAACACCTTGTTGGCCAATAGGATCCTCTCACCAGTTTGACCCATTAGACAAAGATCTGCAATACATCCACTCCATACTTTCAATTCTTTGTCCATAGCTTTGATTGAGGAAGCTAGTTTCTGTTGTAGCTTGATCACCTTCTCATTGGTTTTGAAGGCTTCCTCAATCAAATTTAAACCTGATATAGTCATATCATCCACCATGGCCTCAACAGCCTTCCCATAAGTAGAATAATTTTGTATTTCCTTTATGTTTTGAACCTCATATTGGCTGAGAACTATGGGAGGTGGGAGAGTAGCTAATAGGGATGGATCCAAAACTTTATCCTTTGCCAATAATGATCTGATAAAGTTGGAAATAACTTGGTTCTATTCTTCCAACTGCTCCATGGTTTGCTTTCCTTTCTCAACCCATTCAATAACCTTAGTGATGGTTTCCCTAAGGTTATGAACTTGACTCTCAGGTGTAGATTCTCCCATTGGAATCCTAGAAAACTCTAAGTCAGAGATCAAAATATCTTTCTCCTCTTTGTCCACTTTAGGTTTTGCACCCTCCAAGAACTGCTGGCCTTGAGCATCAGTTACCAACCTAGAAGTATTCTTTGATTTCTTTGCTAGAGAAAGAAGAGTAGTTCCTAGCTGAGCTGCCACAACATCAAAATCATGCCCTGTTAATCAAGAAGAAGATCTCCTTTTTTTTCTATCAACTAGGGGCTTCACCCAGGAAAAGGAAGAAGAAGAAACAAAAGAATCAAGGGACCCGAGTGCAAGTGAACTCATGGAACTCAAAGTATGGACCACTGTTGTCTCTAGTGGGGAAGTGAATGGAACCTTAAGAATTTCCTTTGCAGAGGATTTTGCTAGACTTGGAGGTTCAACTCTTGATCCTTCCTTCTCCACCTCAACAGTGGTTTCAGTGGTTTCAGTGGTTTCTTCTGGTTCTCTCATCTCATCATCATCATTCTCACTTAGAACAACAATGTTCTCTGGTCCAATAGGAAATTATGACTGTTCCAGAAGATTTTCTTCCTTGATTGGTTCGTGCTTGACTTCTTTTCACTTATTCTGATATACTCTAGTGGAAGAGGATGGAATAGATAATTTTGGTTCTTTCATCATAGAAGAAGAAGGAGTTTTTTTCAAGTACCTCAGTGTTATGTGTATGCAATTCCTTTCTAGGTGTGGAAGTCTCTCTTGAAGAGGAACTAGCTTGGTTCCTCCTAAATTCATGAAATTTTTTGTCAAACCAAACCTTGGTTTTGATGATGATAGGGGTGATTATCTCATTCAAATCATCTCTTTCCTTTCACATACAAATTCAGGGTCTCTAGAGGAGTGTGCTTGATGGATATTTCATACTCAAAGGATTGCACATCTTCATCGTCATCCTTATGCCCTTCAGGAACCTAGTAGAGGTTGAGATATATGATCTGTTGTAGAGAAAATCTATCAAAATGTCTCCTCCTGGCTTCAAAATTATCAGCACAATCGGCCCAGTAATCCTTAGTGTCAGGACGATGATGATAAGTTATTCTGAGATTTTTATTAATGAATTTCTTTAGATCCACATTCAGAGCACCTCGCTATGTTTCACTGAGCGATCCACATTTACAGAACCTCACTATGTTTCACTTGGTCTATATGGAGAAGTTCGACCCCTAGCTCAAGGTGTCCCCATGACCACTTATCAAAAGCATCCGATGAACTCAATGGGAATGGAACTTCAGTTGATGACTAGAAAATACTTATAACTCACCAATATCCTAAGACCTTGAGTTTGCTACTAATCTAAAGTTATTACAATAATGATTTCCTGTAAATAAGGCATTTTAAAAATAAAATTGCACTCAAGCATTAAAAAATGCACAAAATGAGGATGAACCTAGCCTTCTAGCCATTTGTTGGAATTAACACAGAATATAGATTATAATGGTTTAATTTGTGATGGGGTGTCGGCCTCCTTCCAACCTAGTCTGCCCTTCTTCTTTATTAGGAAAAGATACAAGCTTAATTAAAAACTTAATTCCTTCTAATGCAATTTTTTTCCAAATGACTTTGTTTTCCAAAAAATCAAATAATGATAGGTTTTGAAATAACTTTAGAGTCAAAATTGGATATAATTTTAATAAAATAAAATACCATATTATCTTGGGCATGTTGGAATCTTAATACAACTTAGCAAGGGTCATTTTTATCAGACCAAGGGTGGAAATTAGGCCAAAATTTATTTTTTACACTACCAAGAAAGGGAAAATGCCTTTCCAATAGTTTGTAGAGATACTAAAAAAACATAAAATGCCCCTTAATAGAAAAAATTCCCCTCCAAATATAGATCCAAAAAGTGAAAAAGAGGATGCCCTCGGTTTGATTTTATCAAAAAATGTCATCCCAACAAAAGGAATGACACCCATGTCTATAAATTAGGAAAGAACAATGAATGAAACTCAACAAGGTTAAGAGTGGTGTTCCAGGGGGCGTATGAATCTTGTAGAGGTATTAAATTTCCAATATAGGTTGTATTAATCCTTTATTGGTCTGAAACAATATGGAATGTGTTATCCATTTTTACGCTTGGTAAAAATGGAAAATTTGAGGAAATGCACTTGGGTAGTTAATGGGTTTCAATGATGAATCTGGAAGAAAGAAAATAAATTTTGTGATCTTCGGCACTTGGAATTATTTCAAGCACTTCACATCTTCTCCCTAGGCTTCACAAGTTCAACACTTAGCCAAGGAATAGCAAAAAATGGTTTAAAATGGTGAAGCTGGCTTGGGGGCACTTTACTGTAAAATTTTATAACTCCCTATGCTTAGAAGTGTTTCTTCAAATTTATCCCACTTAATCCCCTAAAAAATGGTTTTCATGATTTCAATGTGAATACGAGGTCGAGATATTTCCATAAAGTATAAGATCTCGAAAAACGAAGCATCTGGTCAAAAGTTATGGCCCATTACTGCTTTCCTTTATTAAGTGGTGAATTAGAACTGTTTTACTTATTTTAAGTAAAGAAGTATGTAATCAATGCATGTCTAGGAGAAAAAGTAGTGTTAAGTGGTTAATTAGAACTAATTTACTTATTTTGAGTAAAGTAGTATGAAATCAATGCAGGTCTGGGAGGAAAAGCAATGTTATGTGGTGAATTAGATTTTCTTTACTTATTTTGAGTAAAGCAGTAAAACACATTAAAATCACCACTTAACAAAGGAAATGGAAAAGCAATAAAGCACATTGAAATCACCACTTAACAAAGGAATTGAAAATTAAAGCAAAGTGGTGAATTGAAATTGATTTACTTATTTTGAGTAAAGCAGTAAAGTAAAGTGAAATCACCGCTTAAGAAAGGAATTTCAAAAGGCAGTAAAGCACTTTCAAATCAACGCAATGAAAGGAAAGAGAAAATTAGAGTCATGTGGAAAACACAAACTAATTTAATTCCCCAAAAAATGAAAAAAGTAAAGCAGTTGGAAAATTTGGATGGCAAAGGCAGTAGTAAGGGGTCAAATCGCCGCAATGAATAGGAAAAAATTCCAGAACTTCAAATGGCCATAACTTTCTTCCCGAAGCTTTTTTTTGCACATTCTCAGACTTTTGGTATGGAATCCCTCTATGCACAAAAAAAATCATATTTCAAATTTGGTTAAGGGAAGGTTGTAAAAAATGGTGTTTCTTGTCCTGCATGCCTAGGCACAGTTATAGTCAACCATCGAGTTGCCAAAGGAGCCTAGCCGATCTTGAAATAAAATGCAAGGGAAAATCAATTCAATGAGAAAGGAGGCGGCCGAGTTAGTAGTGTTGAGAGGTGAACATGAATGTAAAGTCTTTGCATCTAGTGGGACAAGAAAAGTAAAGTAATCTTGGTTCAACGTAATGAATGAAGGTGCTCGCAAGGGTTGCATGTAATGTGGAAAAATGAGGGGGCAAAGACTCGTGTTGGAAGCAAGAAAATGGAATAAAAGCTATGCCAAATCAACACAATGAAGTGTGTGGTAGCTAGTGCTAAGAGGTAAATTAAAAGGGTTTTACTTCTCCAAGGTATGTGATGTAAAGAAATGTGTATTCAACACAATGAAAGGAGGGTTATTTGGTCTATGCCCCAAGGCAGTAAAGCACCTCCAAATCACCGCATTAAAAGAAAAATAAAAATAGAGTTATGCTGTGAAATTAAGTTTCTTTAATTCAACAAAATATTGAATTAAATAAAATGGAGAAAAGTGATAAAAAAGGACCAGTAATACATGATCAGATCACTAAAATGAAATGGGAAGCAACAGTGATGGCCCCTGGCTCTCCCAATGGTATGCATCTTCAAAAAGGCCAAAAACATTTCCTTGGAGCTCTATTTCACACAAAATTGGTCTTTTCGGAAAGGTCTCAGACTTCGCTACATGTCAGAAGCTTCATATTTCAATTTTTATGAGTGAAAGGGGATAAAAATTTACATGTCTTCTCCTGCACTCCAGGGAACTATACAACTAGCTACCACCATTAATGGGGCATAGGAGCCAGTTTCTTGTCCCATAAGCTATGGTACAACAATAATGGGCTATGCAGGTGTTACATGATGTTTTTAATTGAATATTACACTTTGTAGGTAAAGGAAGCATGCATCCAAGAACTTCAGTTTTCTCTCTCTTCTCTTTGATTGTTATATACTGGAAAGGGGATGCATTGTAAAGGTTGTTGGTTAGTTTTCTCCCCCAGGCTCCACTCTTATGGGGCTTCAATCATTTCTCCTAAATATCTAATGGAATTTCTTGCCTCCTTCTAAAGCAATGTATTTTTCATACTTGGAGTAATAAAATGGTGTTTCGTGATTCATCTTTCAATCCTTCCATCATTTCTATTGATTTTCTTTCCTCTCATTGTGCTTGCAGGATCTATGCATATCTTTTATTTCATTGTAGGATTTGGTGTTTTGTGGTTACTCAAGAATGGTGAATGTTTATATCGTGGTCTTTGATACACCTATCTATCCTCTCCAAGTTCATTCCTTCATTGTTTTGTAGGTCGGGGAAGTGGCTAACATCTCCTTTTTTTGGTGTATCACCACTTCTAGTGTAGGATTTCCCGTTCCATGAAATTTTTTCTCTCCCTTTCTCCTTGGAATTATTAGAATAAGCGTAGTTATTTTATTTTCTTTCATTAGGAGTAGTTGTGGCAGGTAGGATTAGGAAGAAAAACCAACTTTCTCTGGAGAGCTATCCCATTGGAAAATTCCTACACTTTAAGATAGCTCCATGTTATACAGATTACAATGAATGCCCTAGTTTCACAGGTTAACCATTTGGGGGGTGCTATAATTTTGTGATAATAGCTATGGCATCCCTGGTGGGATAAAAATTGAAGTCAAATCTTTAGTTGGAGTGCAATTGAAGAATATCCATTTTTTTTGAGTTGATTGTTCTTAGCAGAAATTGTGGTTTTGGAAGGTCACAGTGAATAAATTGCAGCAAAGAGCAGTTGAAGTAGTGAGTTCCACCATCACCTCATATATAAGAAGAATTAATCAGTGATTTCATGTTTCTTTATGGACTAACTAATCAATGCAAATAAGGAGTAACTAATTACACTTGAAATCACCGATAAGAAAGGAAAATAGAAGTAACTAATTTTAAGTTGTGCATTACTTAAAATTGAAATTCTTTACTTCAAGTTGTGTGAAAATGTAGGTAATTTAATTCAAAGTGAAAGACTTAAGTAATTACACTGCTGAGTTGCATTACTTTAAGTCAAGTCATAGTGGAAAATATTTACTTTAAGTTGTTAGAAGAAAATACTTTACTTTATTTCAAGTTGGAAGACTTAAGTAGTTGCACCTCCGAGTTGCACTAATTCAAGTAAAGCCATTGCTCCAAAGCCAAAAACTTTACTTCACTTCAAGTTGTGTCATTCTGAGGTACTATTACTTAAGTAAAGTAGTTGCTCTAAGTCAAAGGACATAATTAATGCAGGATGAAAACACCACAGTTAACTAAAGGAGAAGAAGTAAGTAAAGTAATCAAGGTTCAAATCACCATAGTAAAGTGAAGTAAGTGCATCTCAAATCAACACAACAAAGGGAAGTAAAGCAGGTTCAAATCAACATAGAAATAATGAAGCAATCAAGTTTCCAATCACCACAACAAAGAGAGAGAAGTAAAGAAAGTCCAAATCACCAATGAACAAAGAAGAATAATTTGAAGTAATCAGCCCTAAAAAGACCGATGAACTAAGGGAAAGTAATACATGTCTAGATCACCAATAAGAGCAGCAAGAAGAAGAAGTAAGTTGTATTACTTTAAGATGATTACTTCAAGCAAGCTGATTACTTCAAGCTGAAGACTTATTTCAAGTTGCAGTAGATTGAAAACTTAAGCAATCAAGGCTCCAAAACCCAAACAAATTTAGAGAATCCATTGATCCAAACAACCCATTCTCTGAGTTTTAGACCTTATTTCCATCCATTTCCATCCATTTTATTTTCATATCTTTCCACTTTCTTCCATTCCATGAAGTTGTGTTGTCATGACTTCATTCCCTGCATAGAATTCAAACTTGCAACAACAATACAACCCACCTCCAATGTAATTATCAACTCCTCTAAATTAGTTGTATGATCAAATTCAGGATCACTATGCCTATTCCTGTGAGCAATATCAAAATTAGTTTTATTATGGATCCTATTAAGAAGAAAGATATGCATATTGTGATAGCAGTTATGTGGGGGGAAAATGGTTTTTATGAGACAATTCAAAGTATGTAGGCTAAGATGGTGTAGATAAGGGCCACAACGTAACTCAAAGCATTCAATATTGTCTTCATGACACCTTGTCCATGGATTGGTCCCATGCCAATGCACTATAGCTGCTTCACAGTCAAGATATTACCTCAACTTCAAAGATGGGTCTCGGAGATAGAGGCTTATGAATTCAATTTTGGTTCATCCTATCAATGGGAGACACATGCATTTCCATTCAAAAACCATCTCCCCATTTCCCAAACAGCACCATCTCATCCTGAGCTTCAATTTCCAAGCTTCTCACTTGTTGCCCCAATTCTGGAATCCACTTCCCCATCTTCTAGTCTTCCATATCATCTCATTTTTTCTTCTCTTTTCCATTCCAAGAAACCACCCCCTCCTCATAAACAAGAAGTTGTGTCTCTCCCACCACCTCAAACATTGCAAAAACTATTTGAATACCAACCCACCCCTTCTCTTGTATTCCCAAACCAATTTGGGGGGGGGGGGGGATCGGAAAATAAGTAGAGGAGAGGAGAAAGAAGAAGATATTAGATAAGAAGAGTTGGAAAGAAACTTGAAAGAGTGGGATGCCAAGTTTGATATCAAGAAAATTCCCTTAATTGTTAAGCCTCCAGCAAAGTTTGAGATCCAAGAACAAGAGGTCAAGACTGAGATTGCAACAACAGTAGAGTAAGAAGAAGAAAGTCACGATCAGAAATCTATGTACTTAGAATGTATTGTGCATGATGGAATTATCCTTGTAGAAGTTGTTGATCATCTACCAGCTAAAGAATTAGTCAAGGAGGAAGAGAAAGAACTAGCTCCAAGTCTAGTTAAAGAGGAGCACGTAGAGGAGATCAAATACCAACCCACCCCTTCTCTTGTATTCCCAAACCAATTTGGGGGGGGGGGGGATCGGAAAATAAGTAGAGGAGAGGAGAAAGAAGAAGATATTAGATAAGAAGAGTTGGAAAGAAACTTGAAAGAGTGGGATGCCAAGTTTGATATCAAGAAAATTCCCTTAATTGTTAAGCCTCCAGCAAAGTTTGAGATCCAAGAACAAGAGGTCAAGACTGAGATTGCAACAACAGTAGAGTAAGAAGAAGAAAGTCACGATCAAAAATCTATGTACTTAGAATGTATTGTGCATGATGGCATTATCCTTGTAGAAGTTGTTGATCATCTACCAGCTAAAGAATTAGTCAAGGAGGAAGAGAAAGAACTAGCTCCAAGTCTAGTTAAAGAGGAGCACGTAGAGGAGATCAAATCAGACTTGGAGACATTGAATGAGGATGATATCATTGAGATATTTTTTCTCTCATTTGGAGAATATGATTTTATTGATGAGTCTATGGTAGAGTAGAACATCTAGGAAGACCTCTCTTCCCATAACAGACCTCTAGAGCAGCTAGTTGAGGAGTTTGATTTACCATACTTCATGTTAGAAGAGGAGATCATTCAGGAGAAGTTTTTTTCTTCAAGTGGATGAGTCCCGTGTTTTCAAGGAGGAAGAGGAAAGAAAGAATGACAATAATATCATATCAGTCATCAAGGAAAAACATTAGTTTTCTCTAAATGAGAAACAAGAGAAAAATTAGCTTATAGAAAGCCACCTTTTCCAAGAAGGCTTGTAAGAAGACTTCCTTTTTGGAGTTGGAAGTCAGAGTAGCAGGAAAATTCATGGGATCATACATTGCCCAATTAGTTATTTGGCTTCATTGGAGCTAAATGAAGATTCACATCAAGTCATGCTTTCTTCTAAGCATGAGAATGAGCCACAGATTGTCAAGGATCAGATATAATTCCTCTCAGAGTCAAATGAAGAGAAGCTAGAAGAGGTATTTTTCTTGTTTTCATTTGATACCTTGATGAGCAGAGTGTAAAATCAACTAGAATTCAATTTTTCACTCTTAAGAACAGTTACTTCTAATTCCAAATCATCTTCTTGGCAATTTTTTGACATGATGAGATCCTCTCCACTACCAGTTCGAGCTTCTAGTGTGATAGAATTTTGTGTTACTTTGATACTAGGCAGTCAAGCACACCCGACCTGGAGTAGTACTGGGATGGGTGACCTCCTGGAAAGTCCCAGTGTCATTACCTCTTAATGTCGTTGGGCCTAATTTGGTGAATACATGGTGGGGCTAGTGCTTACTTTTTTGCATCTGGATCCATCATGTGGGGGCATGTTGGCGTAACAACTGGTTAACACGATGAGATCCTCTCCACTACCAGTTCAAGATTCTGGTGTGACAACAAGTTGTGCAGCTCTGATACCATAAAAGGAACAATAACTAGATCATGCCAAGCCAATAAATTAGATGTTAATTAAACACCACGATCAATAAGATGAAATAAATTCACCAGAATAACTTTACATAAACCTTTGCAAAAAAATGAGCAGTAATATCATATATTATTATGGAAATCAATGAAATACAATGAGAATCAACCTTGATTATATAGGCAAGGAATAACAATCTAAGAACCAGTTGAGGTCATATAACAAGCCATAAATCAAGGAAATAACTAGTCATCAAAGAACTAGTCAATACCATGGATTTAGGAGAGAACTAGACATCAAGGATCTAGTCAATACCAAAGATCAAGGAAAGAACTATACCTAACAACTAGATAATATCTCCTAATATCTAAATAAGATAAAAGAAATATCCACCCATATAAGTGGGGTGAGGATAAATACAATAAAGGTAAATAAATTACATATGTGAACATGAGCTAAGATAAATACCTACTCTTCCAAGATGCCCCGTTCTCATACCTGGAAATCTGGGGGTGTTGTATTTTGGTGATAACAGAATGCATTTGAATGCTTTTAAGATCTGTAATAATACTTCAAGATGTGATAAAAATCTGCTAGGTACTTGCACAAGACGTGGAAAATATTATTGGGTGATGGTAACCTAGAGTTGAAGGTCTTTGTGGAAGACTGCAATTAAACCAGATATCCATCTAAACCAAAAAAAATAAAAAAATAACCCAAACCAACAAATAACACCAATCTTCAACTTGTAAATAACCAGCTCATTTGAAATAAACTTGTAGAATAGAACCAGACAAGTTCAATACTAGTGTGGCTCTGATACCATATCGAAAACGTAAGGATCCATTGAACCAAAGATTGCACTAGTGAATATTCTAAGACGTGAATTACACAAAGGAAAGACTAAGCTCACACATACAAATATGTAAGTTAAAAAAAAGAGATAAAATGCAAAAGGGTAAGAATGACTCACAATCAACTCAATGCTCCATATGATAGAATGAAGAAAATAATGCACATATAGGAGGTGAATGTATAACCTCCTCATAGAATAATGACAACCTCCACCTAGAATAATGGTAACCTCCATACCTGAAATAGAAGTCAAAAAATAATTGGTCAAGGTTAGTAATTACCACTAGATAAAATAGTGGGTCAAGTGTATATCTAAGATATCATATCCCATGAGTGTAGGAAAGCTCCAAGTAAATTTAAAAAATACAAGAAAAATGAATATCCTACACTAATAGATGTTGATATCCTTAGGAACACATGCATCATGTAGCGCACAAGTAAGGATGTCTTGAAGCATAGGTGATCTCTTAAGAAACTCCAGTCCTAAGAATATTTGTGCAGATGTATTCTCTAATTTTTTGATAATATCATAAGAATCAGATGAGGCATTTGTAATGGATGGTTGTTTTGGATCAGCAGTAGACTTAAGATTGGATGTTTGAGGTGTTATGAACGTGGAAGGCTTCTTTTTTGAAAGTACACAAACTTGTTTCTATCGCGTTACTATTGCATAGTTAGGATAAGATAAAATAAAAACAAGAGAAACAAATAAACAATATTTTTGAATTGAAAACCTTTCTCAAATAAGTTCCTTGCAACCTTATATTGGACCATCTAAAGAGTGGGGTTGAGTAAAACTCTTGTTGGATCCTGATGAGACATTGATTTCTTTGATTTGTGGATACTCCAAGATCTTTTCAATGGAAGTGAAACCAAACTATGAGAAATGGGATTGATTTTTTTTTATATAGGGTAAAATGTGGTTTTTGATTGGGGGCCTAACCCAGGTACAATGAGACCTGAAAGCCCAAATACAGTGATAGACACAACCAGAAGAAAAAAAGGAACAACTTCCTAGCAATAAAAAACAACTAGGTATGAGAAGTAGTGGTTTTATTTTTTATTTTTCTTTGCTTGTGCCATTTTCTAAACATCTGAAACATATTTTTTAGGAAGCATGAATTCAAGAGCTTTAATCGGCCTATACATGTTTTCATTTAGAATAACATTTTCTAAAACCATTTTACTAAAATTTGTTTGCAAAAAATTGTTTTGGGAAGGAGAGATTGGTGGAACATTCTCCTTACCCGCTTCACCAGAGTTTTGCGTCTTAGAAGGCACCACTCATTCACTGACTGGTGTTTCTAGTACTGAATCCTTCAAATCTGTATTTGAATCTGAGTCTGAAACTGGATCTCCCTTCAAATTATTTTCCAATTAAAAATAACATGGGAGGGCATCTTTCCACCAAGTATTTCTTACGTTATTTATTTTTTCAAGTTGAAAATCAGAGGCAATATGACCAAGAGTGAAGAAACTTCTACACCTGAAGGGAATTCCTTCATAATCAAGAGTTTGAGTCCAAACTCTATCATGAAATCTATATTGGCTAGGAGGTTCTTCGAGGTATCAATTTCAACAAGGATACAAGAAAAAGTAGTGTGTGTTCAACACAAGGTTGGAAAGCATTGCATTTAATAAGGCACCCAAAGCATTTCCTATGGAATCTAGGTGATTTTAATCCAAAAATTAAAGAGGAAAATTGGGCATTCTAACCTATAACAGTTTAGTTGTAAAAGTTTCAGCTAAAGGATTAAAAGAAAGAAACTAAGGTTTAATGGCCAAGTAGTGAGAGTTGAAAAAGTATTTTTTTCGAGCTATTTCCTTCTTATCACGAGTTTTTCCAAAAACAACAATAAATATTCCTCTAGCACAAGGGAAGAGATCTAGCTTACTTCAAGTAATGGGCACCAATTATTGGATATCAAAGTGTGGAGATTAGGGAGAGTAGGACAAAATCCACTAAAATTTTAGATAAATTTGTGCTCTTGGTAATAAAAATCAACTTCAATCACATCCTCACCAAAGGTTAGGCATGGTTTAGTCGATGCACCGGTCATGGGTTTGATGGGATGTTTAAACAAATTCACTACCTCTCAGAAGGATCTATTAGTGCTTTAAGATGGCTCTGTAAAACATCCCCAAGGGCAGGGGTAGCCCTGCTTCCAGTTTTAACAACCCACGAAATGGGGAACTCAAGACAAGGTGCATCAAATTTAGAAATAGGCTTTTCATCCCCTGTTTCTCCTATAACCAAGTCACAGTCGTTGTTGGTTGATAGATATAGATGCACATTTCCACCGTAGATAGTGGAAGAAGCTCTGCCAACACTGTCTCCCATTCCATTCTCCTTCCTAGTGGGTCCAAATCTCGTGCCGACAGTGGATTTTGGGGTAAAGGATTTCGATGCATTTTTCTGAGAGGCCTGAGTGCTAGGGTTAGATACAAGCATCAACCGCAACACAATTCCTCTGTCATTATCGATGCACAAGTTTTAGTAGGAAATTTAAAAGGTCATGACTTGTGCTTTGGGTGTCCATTTGAGTCTGATTTTTTTAAACCACTTTTTTTGAGCATACAAATGCATCAGTCAACCTACTGGTTGGAGCACATTTTGGCACATTTTTGGGCCCGAAATCTGCCATCTGAAGGCTGCAAATTAGGATCTAAGTTGTAATTCAGGTTTTTCCTATTTTAGGACATTAGTAAATTTTAGTCTCTTGAATGCATAGTAGGTTAGAAAGTTGGAAATTCGTCTAATTTAGGCATGTAGAAGATGTGTGGAATTGTTTTTCCCTTTATGAAGAAGCATTCACACTTACTTAGAATAGCAGGTTCTAGTAAAATGCTAAAAATAGTAAACTCCACCACCTACAGTAGATTTCGTCAAAATTAGTTAGAGTTTACGTGGCAACTCAAGTTGGGAGTTGTTTTCCTATTTATGAAGCATTGTAATTCATGATTCAATAACAAAGAAGAAAAATTATTTTCTTCAAGTTCAAGATATTTGCAGTGTATTGATTTCATGTTAAATTTGGCTACATTATATAGTATCAGAGCAGGTTCGAGTCTTGGTGAAGGAAAACAATAATGGTAGGAAGAGGAAGAGGAAGAATGGGCAGAATTGCCTAGATGAATAGAAACATGTAATATTTGCAGAGGTGAGTTGTTACGATTCCTACAACTATAGCCTAGAGAGGAAATCAAGGTGGAGATGACATAGATGAAGATGAATTTTGTGAAGAGGAGGAAGCACAAGGAATTCCCTTATATTTTTAAGAAAATATTCTTTGAGCATTAGAAGGAAATAATGATGGGATATGATTTGATGTTTCAAAATATGGAGGTATCTTAAAACCAAATGAGTTGATCGAATGGTTTACTAGTATGGGAAAAGTTTTTTAAGTGGAAGGATATGTGAGAGGAAAAGAAGGTAAAATTTTCATGCACGAAATTAAAAGGTTATGATATGTTATGGTGGGATCATCTATAAAAGGAGCAATCAAGAAATGGGAAAGAAAGGATTAGGACCTCGAGTAAGATGGAGAAGAAGCTAAAAGACAAATTTTTCCATGTGGATTATGTACAAACCCTTTTCAAGAGGCTTCAAAATTTCATACAGAACTTAAAAACTGTGCAAGAATACAAAAATAAGTTTTACAAGTTTTCCATTCATGTAAAGCATGAAAAAACTGAGGAACAAATAGTTGTAAAGTATATAAATGGATTAAAGTTTTCTATTCAAGATGAGCTAAGCATGCACAAGATCAAGAGCATGGAGGATGCTAATAAAATAGTTGTAAAGGCTGAAGAAAAAAACCATCAAAGTTTTAGGAGATCACCTGGGATGAATAGGGGGACCTCATATTCCTTTTGGGGATGAGCTAGTTTCAGCCAAGGTAGAGGAGAAAAACCTCGTGGAGTGGAAAAGAAAGAAGATACAAAACAAGACCTCCCAAATCAGTAAATAGGTATAGGATTTACTAGGGGAATAAGATATGCTAGCGGCAGAGGATGGGAGGCTTCACGAAGACCATTTGTTTGATACATATTGGTAAAGAGGGAAATGTAGCATTTGAATGCCCACATTATTATACACATGAAAAGAGGAAATCAGACCCTATGAGATTAAATCTTGTTGAATTTGAACAACAAGAAGAAAATGACAACCTATAAATTCCACAAAATGTGGGAGAAAATATGATGATCAAAAGGACGATGATTACTCCAAGAAAGGAGATTAAGGGGGATGCATGGCTACATATAAATATTTTCAGAACAAGATGCACTTCAAGAGGAAAGATATGTAATGTTACTATTAATGGTGGTAGTTTTGAGAACATGGTTTCAAATGAGATGTGTAGTGCCCCAATTTCCATGTAATGCAATTAACATGTGTAAAGTTGTACTCCACTATCTTTGTCATCCTCCCTCTCCCCTTAAGCTGTTCTCTCACCTCCTAATAAATTTCTTCCATATTTTGTAGCTTCAGCAGAACATGGAGAATGACACATCCTAGATAGCGTTTCAGACATGCCATTTCCTTACAGAATAATACAAGAACTTTGCTCAAGATCCAGAGGCATCAACCACAAGGAAACCAAAGTTAACATTGTAAATTTAGTAGTAATTTGACAGTTGCAGTGAAACAAATATTTTTATGCCATAATAAAATATCATTACATGATAGGGGATTGTTTTAAATGGATATATCTCCAATACCATCCTAAAATCATTACCATTATGAGTTAAATCAATCCTACATGCATAACCCAAAATATCCTCATATTTCTATACACAAATTTATTGATGTGAATATGTATTTGCATTCAAAGTGGTTGTAATTTCCTCTAAGAATAAAGTAAATTACTGCTACCATTGTTTTGTTGTTGTTTGCAGAAGGGAGGAAAAAGATTGAGGTTTGGGGAGCGCTTAAATCGAGTATAACGTCTTGCTGGATTTATTAGGCTTATTTTGCATCTAAATGCTAATGTTAAGTGTCCTATACCATTTTATGTAAGATTATGCTCTTTATCTTTCATTATTTGTAGTTTTAATAAAGATAAATATAGAAAAGTTCATTCCTACTATCCCACTTAAGTGTCAACAAGATTTGTCTCTTTCACTCTTCCTCTACGGAGAATGCAAAAACTAGATGTATCCCTTAGTGTGCCACAGTCACGTGTCCATTCCGAAAGGAGAATCCATTAGGTGCAACATCCACGAAAATTATGTTCTAGGAAAGGAGATCAGCAGAAATGACTTTGGCATCACGTACCTCTGTACTAGAAAGAAAAAATCAGTGTTAGGAGCTATTGTTTTATGCATCTCTATTTTCTTTAAACCAAGGGATCAGTTTCTGAAATACTTAGCATTCTTTAATATTTGACACAAAATGAGGATGTTATAAAGGCTTCAAATACATTAAAGAAAATTCCTCGAGTATTTTTAAAGATACAATTCCACAAATGTTGCTAGCTTCCTCTAAGCCTGTATTTGAAATGAGTTTGTGTTTTGTTGGTTCACCAGGTGCATGTGTCCATGTGATTGGTTCACCTTTGTCATCACTCTCATCTTGTGACTATCAGTTACGGTAAGAAAAGTTTTCATATTTTTGGAGCAAGTCAATGAACCACATACCCATATGACCTAGTGGTTGTAGGTGAGAGCAATAACTTGTTAAGTGGTTGCGGTCACAATGGTTTCTTTGTTAGAAATGTGTATGTTTAGTGAGTTGCTTTGGTTGGAGGTATAAGGATTTGGTTGGTTTAGTGGAGATCATCATGCTTAGTCTCGTGGATTTGTTTGGTTGAATGTACCAAGTTATGCGGTCTCGTCGAATGCGGGATCACAAGTTTGGTGTAAAAGGTATGGTTTTTTCCCTTTTTGCTTGCATTAAATTTCATTTCATCATTTCCAACTTTTAAAAATTAAATGTTGAATTATAAGGAGCATAATTCCAAAAAATCAAAAAGTATTTCTTGACATGAACTCTCAAAACATAAAAAATAAAAAAACTCTGATATTGAAAGTTACGTGCAGGGGGCACCACACCTAAACTGCCGTAAAACACAAACTCTTTGCATGACCCCGGTATCATGGAACACCTTAGGGGAAACTTAACCGAGTTGTTTGAAATTATTTAATGCTCTTACAATTTGTATTCTTACAAACCCTTTAGCTTTATCAGTCACTTATGGTGACATGGTCCATTTTACTAAAATGTGATCGATTTGGGGCTTACGGTTTTCTCTTAGCTTGAGTGAAACAAAAAAAACCACTAAATCCTACCTCTATACTACCAACAAGAGGATCATAACCAACCTTCAATTCACTGAAAATTATTTGGAAACTAATTTTGCAAGTGGGTTTTGGGGCCAACTGGTTGCTGTGCGACAAGAGCTGTTGATGTAATTATTATATATGGCCTGAAGATGCCCTTGTAACTTGAGATCTACTCGTCATGATAATTTCCATCAGACATGACCAATTCTATATATATGGAGAGTAAGTAGGAATCATCGAATTTGTGATTAAATTTAAACCGAGTGTTTTCAAAGACCCAAGTTGTAGGTACTTTTGATGTTTTGGTCAATTTCCTCAACCTAGCTTAGAATCCCCCTTTTTGAGTCTCATTTTGACTTCTAACCACGCATGTGATCTTGTAATACCATTGTAATTCTATGTATATTTGATTTGATCTTTTAGTCTTGTATAATGAATTTTGAAATGTATGGTGACTTTCTCTCTCCACCCTCTTCTCTCTCTACAAACAACTTTGATGCTGATTGATTTGAAAATGTAAATGAATTGGGTAATGTGAATTGGTTTGAAATGAAATGATAATGGACATGAAATGCAAATGGTTATGACATTGTGAATGGAAAATAAAATTTCTTTCCTAACTTTATCTCTCATCCTTACTCTCTCTCTCTCTAGTACGAAAATATTAAGAGCAACTAAATGTAAAGAGTGAATGCATGAGAAACTCTCTCTCTCTCTCTCTCTTCCTCTCTCTCTCTCTCTCTCTCTTCTATTTAATTGAGTACCTTGTTTAGTGGGATAAACAAGGTTTAGTGGGATAAAGATGTTTTCACACCTTAAACTGACCTATAGCCAAACGTTAATCCCTGAGTGCAATTGGAATTAAAAAAACCTAATGAAACCCTTTATACGCTAAGTTTTAAACGAAAAATAAGGAATTGTAGTCTTGGACTACCTCAGTGGCACAAAGGCTTTGTAAGGAAGGGACATTTTTATTACTCCTAATTTTTTCTTGTGGTAGGGTGTAGAAAACCTCGAGTAGAAATGAATTTATACATCAAGTGACCTCTATGGTGTTAATGAACAATGGAGCTATGATGTATTGTTACCAATGATTGTAAATATTATCTTGGAAAGCATTTGAAACACATAAAAATTTTATAACTTTTGCTTTTGAACTCCCTTTGTCCCTCTTATATAATGGTGACCCTTGTAGCAGATTACTATGTGTTTTCTTTTAGGTGTGTTTTCCACCATCCATGATTGCCTTTGAAGTTATTAGATCTGTGCATGCACTCTCTTTAAGGGTATTGGTGACAAGAAACATTGATTCTTTTAACTAAACGATTTAAACTGTTCCTGGAAAAATTTGAAAAGCAATATATGTTGTTGGGTTGTCTTGTTTATGTTTTTATACTTAGGTTTTTAAAGAGTGATGAAATGAATTATTAGGTATAAAGGTCCCACTCCTTTTATTCATGAATCCCTAATTGTAAATTATGCGTCATTTGAATTACAATTGTTATAAACTATGTCATAGATTCCAAAGTACCATGTCACATATGAAAACAAGAGTAAATAAGATATATCGTAGAAATAAAGTTGATGCTTGAGTATTCATAATTTATTTAGGCATATCTTTTTTAAAAAATATACCAACTATCCTAAGAATCAAGCATTTTGATCCAACCTAACTCTTTATGGACAGAAAAATATTTTGAACATGTACATGTTTAATCAACTTAAACTAATTGTTAAACTATACAAAACAGTAACAGGAAAATA